>CM073462.1:24895000-26095000 GCA_037074485.1 Delonix regia | reverse complement strand
GTATATTTGTAATCAAGTAAATATATTAATTAAATATACATTAGTAATTAAATAATAAATAAACATATTCATTAAATTAGTAACTAAATAATTAAAAGTATAAATGAAATATTCTAATTGGATATATATTATATATAAATTTATCACATAAGAAATATATAATATAATGTAATAAACATATAATATAAATATATATATATATATAACAATAAATATATATATTTAATAACATATTTATTATATTATAATATCAATCAAAACTTGTTTTAATTTATTACACATATTTATATTTAGTCTTACAAATTAATGCTAGAAATTAATAATAACTTAATCATTAAATTAATGATATATTCAATAATAGTAATTAATATTCCACAATAATAATTAGATAATATTAGAGTATTCTATTTCTTCTGGACATTGAATTTCTATTTTTAAATTCATATATTTGTAATTGAGTAAATATATTAATCAAATATATGTCATCAATTAAATAATAAATAAACATATCCACTAAATTAGTAACTAAATAATAAAAAATATAAATTAAATATATTAATTGGATATATATTATATATAAATTTATCACATAAGAAATATATAATATAATGTAACGAACATATAATATAAATAAATTTATATAAAAATATAACAATAAATATGTATTAAATATCTATATATTTAATAACATATTTATTAGATAATAATATTGGTCAAAATATATTTTATTTTATTACACATATTTATATATATTAAATTATTTATTAAACTTAATGTCTTTGATATTTAAATTAATATAATAATTAATTACATATTGTACATATTGTAAATGAACATAATTAAATTAGTGTTACACATTAATGCTAAAAATTAACAATAAATTAATCATTAAATTACAAATATATTCCGTAACAATAATTAATATTTCACAATAATAATTAGAGAATAATAGAGTATTTTATATCTTCTGAACAATGAATTTCTATTTTTATATTCGTATATTTGTAATTAAGTAAATATATTTAATAAATATAAATTAGAAATTAAGTAATAAATAAACTGATTCATTAAACTAGTAACTAAATAATTTAAAGTATAAATGAAGTATTCTAATTTTATATATACTATATACAAATTTATCACATAAGAAATATATAATGTAATGTAATAAACATATAATATAAATGAATATATATAAAAATATAATATTAATAAATTTATATAAAAATATAACAATAAATATATATATATATATATTAAATAATTATATAATAAAATGTGAATTATTATAATATATATTTAACAAATTAGTAATCAACTGTATTAATGAGATTTAATATTTTTAGAAATTATAAATTAAAAAAATCTAAAATTAACATAATAATAATACTTATAATAAGAGGGAGATACCAAATTAGTCCTCCATTATTACACTTTGTGACAATTTGGTCCCTCACAATGCACTGTGACAAATTGGACCCTCAGAAATCTTTTTTCATGGAAAATTAGTCCTTCAATACTACAACTGAAGGGGCTAATTTTGTACATGTTTAAATTTTTGAGGTACTAATTTGTCACAATTAGTAAACATATTCATTAAATTAGTAAATAAATAATTAAAAATATAAAATAAATATTTTAATTGGATATATATTATGTATAAATTTATCATTTAAGAAATATAATATAATATAATAAACATTAAACTTATACAAAAATATAATAATAAATATATATTAAATATTTATATATTTAATAACATATTTATTATAAAATATACATTAGATATTAAAAATTAAATAAACATATTCAATTGCATACTTTCGTCTATACAATAATTGTGAACACCCCATCCCTAATTGCTTAATTCTTTAATTAATGGATACACCAATGAATTAATAATTAAGCAAATAGGGAAATTAAAAATGACAAAACTTCAAAGGAAATTTTCAATTGGAGGAAATTTGGAATTAAAAATAAATAATGCAGAACAATTAAATAAACTCAAAACCCAACAAAATAAAATTAGCTAATTAGAATAATTATAATAAATCAAAGCAAAATTATAAACAAAATATATAACAAAAAAATAGAAAATTAAAAACTCAAAAAAATATTAATAATAATAATAGTAATAAAATTAAAAAAAATAAAATAAAATAATAAGGCTGCGAGCCCCTTTCACGTGAAGAGCTGCAGCAAAAGGCTGGAAAAAAAAAAAAGCACAGGGTTGCTGAGGAGTGATTAGAGAACGGGTCTCCAGCAGTAGCTACAGTGGCAGCACCATGACGTGAGAGTAGGAAGAGTACAGTGAAGAGAAGACAGAGTGAAAAAGAGGAAAAGGAGGAGAAAAAAACGAAGAGAAAAAGGAAGAGGAGGCACTGCTAAAAAGAAAAGGGTGGCTGGAGGAGAAGAGAGCCAAACCCGAGACGAGTAGAGAGGGGAGAGAGAGATTGAGAAACACTGTTGGACTAAGAGTGGAGAGCTGAAGGAAGATGGTTGCTGCTGGGCCTTGAAACCAAGCTGGAAGTAGAAAAGCTGAAGCAGACCGTGACGAGTTGGAAGCAGACCGTGATGAGCTGGAAGCAGAAAAGCTGAAGCAGATTGTGACAAGCTGGAAGCTGAATGAGCAAGGCAGAACGAGGACTAAAACTAGGGGAGCTGGAACCGAGGAGGTGATGAGCTGAGACTGAGTTGAGGCCGAAATCAACTTCCCTTGTTTTTGTCGCTGTGAGAGAGAGAGAGGGAGCGGGATCATATAAGAAATTTATAATATAATGTAATAAACATTTAATATAAAAAAAATTTATATAAAAATATAACAATAAAAATATATATTAAATATTTACTTATTTAATATCATATTTATTATATAATAATATCGGTCAATACATATTTTATTTATTTGTTTAAGTATATTTATATTTTTTACTAATATTTAATCTGTATTTTATATATTAATATACGATATCTAAATATATTTTTACATATTAAATTTTTTGACTTAAAGACAGTCCCTGTTGACTATTGGGAAGAAAAGTTTTATATATATATATATATATTATGTTAATTAGTAAATTATATATATTTAATAAATTATGTTTAATAAACTATGTATTAATATAATATATATTTAACAAATTACTAATCAACAATATTTAATTGATTTAATATTTTGGTATGTTATAAATTAAAAATAATATAAAATTAACAAAATAATAAAACGTATAATAAGAGGAAAGTTGCAAATTTGTCCTCCACCTTTACACTTTGTGACAATTTAGTCTCCCACAATGCATTGTGACAAATTAGTCTCTCAAAACTCTTTTTTTAGGGAAAATTCGTCCCTCATTAATACAATAGGAGAGACTGATTTTGTATAGACTTAAATTTGTGATGGACTAATTAGTCACAATTAAATTTTGGAAGTGTTACAAAGGGCGAAAGTGAGAAATCATTTGTGTGCTTTCATTTTTAAAATAATAATACATATAGTAATAATGTGTGTAATAATTATACATATTTAAAAGATTATTTATGTATTATATTATATTATTAAAATATATATTCATTAAATTACTTATTAAACTCAATGTCTATGATATTTAAATTAATATAACTATTAATTACATATTGAAAATGAACATAAGTAAATTAGTATTACAAATTAATGCTAAAAATTAATAAGAAATTTATAATTAGATTACTGATATACTCAATCACAATAATTAATATTCCACAATAATATATAGAGAATATTTGAGTTTTTTTTTCTATTTGATATTAAATTTCTATTTTTAAATTCATATATTTGTAATTAATATTCCACAATAATAATTAGAGAATATTAGAGTATTTTATTTTATTTTTGGATATTGAATTTTTATTTTTAAATTTATATATTTGTAATTAAGTAAATAAATTAATAAATATATGTCAGTAATTAAATAACAAACAAACGTATTCACTAAATTAGAAACTAAATAAATAAAAATATAAATCAAATATATTAATTGGATATATATTATATAAAAATTTATCATCTAAGAAATATATAACATAATGTAATAAATATGTAATATAAAAAAATACATGTAAAACTATCACAATAAATATATATATATATATTAAATATTTATATATTTAATAACATAATTATAACGTAATTGTCGTAACTGACCTTTTGGCAAAATAAAATAAAAAGTGTTTAAATTGATTCCCAAAAACGAGTCTTGAAAATCAATTTATTTGGAGTCGCCACCAAAATTTTTAACGAAAAATTTTGGAAAACCAATTTAAAACAAAAAGGAAAGGCAATATGGTCTGCGAAGTTAGAGATGAGTTCGGGAGTCTATTTGAGTGTGGGGAAGGTGTTAGGCACCCCACAACACCTGTCCATACAGATGGTTACCTTAAACCAGTCAGTTGAAATAGAATACGGCTTTTAAACTTATCTTGATTACCCTTACAACGACATACATGCCTATTAAACAGAGGAGACAAAACAGCAAGAATGAAAACAGACAGATAGATATTTACAAAGGGCAGATTTGACTTAGGATAAGAGCCTAGGGCCTATGTACCCTACGATAAGGATCAAAGTCCACGTAGTTTGACCAAATGGCATGTTTCTTGGTTGATGATTTGGCAATTTTGTGATGAGAATAAGATAGTTTAAATTTAGCAAATTTTCGTAAACAAAACAGAATTAGAATTTGGTTTGTGTGTTTTAATTTACGACAACCTGATTACTCCCACTCTCCTGATCTCTTCATTTTCTCTCCCCTTTTTTTTTTTTGGAATTTTAATCTTTATTTTGTGATTTAAATGAAGTGATTATGAAGGAAGAATTTAATCATTTTGTAAATAAAAATTATTTAATTAAGATATTTTGCATGGTTATTTATAGTGTTATTATTATTATTATTATTATTTAAAAGGGTATGTACTAATTTTGAGGATCTAAGGAGATTCAAATCTCACATGACCCTAAGCATTCGCAAAGAACAATATTCTCACACAATGATTTTGTAAGTGATGGAAAGTATTTATCCTAGCATTATTATTATTATTTTTTTAAAAAACAAAGGTATACTAATTTTTAGGATCTAAGGAGATTAAAATCTCATATGATCTCATGCAATCGAGGAGAATAGTATTCTCACAAGATAATTTCATAAATAATAGAAAATATTTAATTAAAGATCAATATTTAATTATTATTATTTTTAAAACAAATGTATACTAATTTTAGGGATCTAAGGAGACTATAATCTCACGTAATCCCATACAATCGAGGAGAATAATATTCTCACACGATAATTTCGCAGATAATGAAAAATATTTAATTAAGATCAATATTTAATTATTATTATTTTTAAAACAAATATATACTAATTTTAAGGATCTAAGGAGACTAAAATATCACATAATCTCATACATTCGAGGAGAACAATATTTTCACACAAGAATTTTTAGAATCTCACCTGTAGGATCAATATTAATTACATATATAAAAACAAATAAAGTGATAAAGTAAAAAAATATAAATGAAAAATAACAAAGAAAAAAACGAATGGCGTCAATTACATGAGGCTACAATACGTGAAGATGTTCATGCAAGCATATCATACCTTGTTCCTTCCTTCTTCTCTGCTTTCTCAAAGCCTTCACGGATTCACTTACACCTTTTCCTTCCTCCTCTCAATTTCACAAAACCACCTCAGCTCAACCTTGATCTGTATCCCCCTCTAGTAGCTCTTCTTTCCACCTTTCTCTCTCTACTTCTCTCTCTCTCTTCAGCCAAATGCAACTCTCTGTTAAGCCTTGTGTTAGGTTGCTACAATATAGTTTGCCCTCACCTGCTCCTGCCTCTTTCCCCTCATTTCAATTAAGGTTTTGAACGTCTTCGTGGCAGCATATTTCAATATGAGTTTGTAGCAGCCGTTCACTTGTTCCTCACTATTTTAAGTAAAGCCATTAGCTGATTCTTGTGCTAAATCGCATTTAATGGTTCAATCTCACTAATAACATGGCTCATTATGGCAACAGGTAATGTAAAAGGAAGATAACTCATAACCCTTGAATCCAGAATGACAAAAAAAGAACACGCTCGCACTGGAACAAGAATTCCCAATGCAAATGACTTTTTAAACCCATCATTTTGACAATGTATTCAAACAAGGAGATTGGGGTCACCGGGTTCATCCTCCATTTAACAGTTGATAACACTGGAAGCTCCATTCTCTGTATTGTCTTTGCTTCAAACACGTGTTTCGATTCCTCCATTAGCAGGTCCAAAAGAAGTGGGACTCGTGTCTCTCCCACTTTGGCAGCCAGAGATATATAGGCAACTGCAGTGAGCTGTGTCATACACAGCTAATCCTTCTAAAAGCTCAGGCTCGTGACAAATCTCTGCCCAGGAATGTAGAACAGAGTACCAACTTATCCTACCATATTTCTTTGTTTTGGGAAGATGGGGAAGAGATTCGAGCAATCTCTTTTATGAATTGCTGCTGCTACTAGCTTGCAGGACTTTCTAGCCAAAGTAGTTCCATTTCCAACTTAAGATCCCTAGCATATAAGGAAGACTTCAGTTAGCTACCTGGGAGCTACAAGGATAGTGGTGTGAGGTTCATGTTTCTGCCACAAGCTTCCACTATTGGGAGATGAAGACAGGGCATATAACTCTTCTCATTTGTCAGCGAAGAAGCAGACTTTCCTTCTCTTTTCTAACTCTCGGCCTGTAGCTACCTCCTCCCCCTTTTTCATTTGCTCCTTGTAATGGTTTTCAATATATTGCTTTGCTGCAGCAACCTTTTGCTTTGTGATACTGGAAAGAACTTCTTCGTCTACCGGTTGATTTGAATCTATTCTAGCACTATCCTCCTTTTTCTTTAAAGATGACCTCATTTTATCCCGTGGTTGTAACTTCTGTAACCAGCTCCTCATGGAATCCATTTACCAACCAGAGCTCAGCAATATCATGAATGATTAGTAACTATCTTTCTGTGTAAGTCTTAAGTGTCCATATCTATCAAGTAGCAAATTATCAGGCTTGATATCCTGATGGATATAATTGTGTTTATGTATAGATTCAATAGCCAGAATTGTTTCTCCAACATAAAATCTGGCTTCATCTTTAGTCAAGGTATCTTTTCTCATAAGAAGGGTCATCATCTCTCCACTTTTCACCTCTGTTTTTTGGCTGAGATAACAGAGGTGGAGGAGCTTTCTCTCTCCTTTATGCTTCTGTGTCTGTCATTATGTCTTCTTCCTCGGTTCACTTCAGCTCTCCTCCCATTTCCAGCTTTTGGAATCAAATACACAAGCCCTTCTACAGTAGTGACAATGACACGACAATGAACCAGAATCAGAGGAGAAACTGCTGACTCCACCCAAGGAAAAGGGTAGGTTTCAGGCAAGCTAGGACAGAGAAGGAGGAGGAGAAAGGGGAAGGGAAGACGATGCTTTGTTCATACTCAGCGGGTGCCGAATTTCATAACGCTGGCGTTATGCATGGAGAACTAGAAACTCGCGAATACTACGCCTCTAGTGAAGAGTTTCTCGAAAGATGGGAACAGTTCGAGAGGGAGCAAATCGTGTGCTGGGGAGAAGAAGGGAGGAAGAGTTGCGCCACCATTGATTAACAGAGGAGCTTGTCTCCCCTCCCCCAAAATGTGTTCTGATACAACCATTTATCAGCCAACTCTCTGAACATGTTGTAACAGATCGGATCGCCTTTTCTTCAGTTTCTCATCTGCCCACATCTTATCACAGCCACTCTATCAATCTTTTCACTGCCTCTCTCACCTATCAAGTTGTAATTTTATTATATATCTTTATTTTTTTTTATTTTTATTATTATTACCATTATTATTAGTTAACTTTTATTTTATTTTTTTATTTTTAATTTTTCTTATATATTCTTTTTATCTTTTATAATTTTTCCTTGATTTATTTTATTATTTTTATTTTTAATTTTCTTCTTATATATTCTTTTTGTCTTTTATAATTTTTCGTTGATTTATTATAATTAGCTAATTTTACTTTTAAATTTTGAGTTTATTTAACTATCTCCCATTATTTATCTTTAGTTTCAACTTGTCCCCAGAGAATGTCATTCGAAGTTTTATCATTTTAGAATTCTTTTATTTGCTTAATTATTAATTAATTAAGGTATCAATTAATTAAATAATTAAGTAATTAAAGATGGGGTGTTCACAGTAATAATATCAGTTAAAACATATGTTATTTTATAACACTTAATTATATTTATTAAATTCTTTCTCTATGATATTTAAATTAATATAATAATTAATTACATATTATAAAAGAACATAGTTAAATTAGTATTACAAACTAATTCTATAAATTAATAATAAAGTAATCATTAAATTAGTGATATATTCAACAACAATAATTAATATTCCACAATAATAATTAGATAATATTAGAGTATTTCATATCTTATCGATAGTGAATTTTTATTTTTATATTCGTACATTTGTAATTAAATAAATATATTAATCAAATATACATTAGTAATTAAATTATAAATAAACATCTTCAATAAATTAGTAACGAAATAATTAAAAGTATAGATGAAATATTCTAATTGGATATATATATATATCTATATATATATATATATTATATTTCATTAATCACATATGAAATATATAATATAATGTAATAAACATATAATATAAACAAATTTATGTAAAAATATAACAATAAATATACATTAAATATTAATGTATTTAATAACATATTTATTATGTAATGATAGGTCAAAACATATGTTATTTTACTACACATATTTATATTTATAGTAATAATGTGTATAATAATGATACATAATTAATAAATTAATCATCTACTATTTTAAATGAATAAAATATATATTTATGAAATTACCTATTGAATTCAATGTCAATGATATTTAAATTAATATAATAATTAATTACATATTGTAATTGAATATAATTAAATTAGTATTATAAATTAATGCTAAAAATTAATAAAAAAATTCATCATTAAGTTACTAATAAATTCAGTAACAATAATTAATATTCTAAAATAATAATTAGACAATATTAAAGTCTTTTATTTCTTTTGGATATTGAATTTCTATATTTAACTTCGTATATTTGTAATTAAGTAAATAAAATTAAATATACATCATTAATTAAAAAATACATCAACTTATTCACTAAATTATTAACAAAATAATTAAAAATATAAAATAAATATATTAATTGGATATATATTATATAAAAATTTATCATACAAGAATTATATAATATAATGTAATAAATATATAGTATAAATAAATAATTGTAAAAATATAACAATAAATATA
The DNA here is from genome assembly GCA_037074485.1 of Delonix regia. Classification (NCBI taxonomy): domain Eukaryota; kingdom Viridiplantae; phylum Streptophyta; class Magnoliopsida; order Fabales; family Fabaceae; genus Delonix; species Delonix regia. Next base: position 26,085,636 of record CM073462.1, on the reverse strand, counting down.
TATTAAATATTTATATATTTAATAACATATTTATTATGTAATAACATTGGTCAAAACATATGTTATTTTATTGCACATATCTATATTTATCAAATTCAATGTCTATGCTAGTTAACTTAATATAATAATTAATTACATACTATAAATGAACATAATTAAATTAGTATACAAATTAAGAATAGAAATTAATAATAAATTAATCATTAAATTACTGATATACTTAATAACAATAATTAATATTACACAATATTAATAAGAGAATATTAGAGTATTTTATTTCTTATGGACATTAAATTTCTATTTTTATATTCATGTACTTGTAATTAAATAAATGTATTAATTAAGTAGTCATTAGTAATTAAATAATAAATGAACATATTCATTAAATTAGTAACTAACTAATTAAATGTATGAGTGAAATATTCTAATTTTATGTATATTATATATAAATTTATCACATAAGAAATATATAATATAATGTAATAAACATATAATGTAAATGAATTTGTATAAAAATATAACAATAAATATATATTAAATATTTATATATTTAATAACATATTTACTATATAATAATATCGGTTAGTACTTATTTTATTCATTTGTTTTAGTATATTTATATATTTTAACTTATATTTAATATATATTTTATATATTAATATATGATATCTAAATTTATTCATATACATTATATTCCTTGACTTTAGGGCAGTCCTGTTGACTATTGTGAAGACAACTTATACATATATTTCATGTATCTTAGCAAATTATATAATATAAATTTAACCAATTATTAATCAACAATATTTATGAGATTTAATATTTTAGAAAAGTATAAATTAAAAAAAATGTAAAATAAACATAATAATAATAGATATAATAAGAGGGAAGTACCAAATTGGTCCTCCACCTTTACACTTTGTGACAATTTAGTCCCTCACAACGCACTGTGACAAATTAGACCCTCAGAAATCTTTTTTCATGAAAATTTTGTCCCTCAATACTACAAGTGGAGGAACTGATTTGTACATTTAAATTTTAGATTGACTAATTTGTTACAATTAATTTGTGGGGTAGTCACAAAGTGCCAAAGTGAGGGTTTAATTGCGTACTTTTGTCTATACAATAATAATATATATAATAATAATGTGTATAAATATGATACATATTTAATACATTAATCATTTATTATATTAAATTATTAAAATATATATTTATGAAATTACTTATTAAATTCATTGTCTATGATATTTAAATTAAGATAATAATTAATTCCATATTGTAAATGAACATAGTCTAATTAGTATTATAAATTAATGCTAAAAATTAATAAAAAATTAACTATTAAATTACTTCAATATCAGTAATTAATATTCCACAATAATAATTAGATAATATTAAAGTATTTTATTTCTTTTGGATATTGAATTTATTTTTTTAAAATTCATTTATTTGTAATTAAGTAAATAAATTAACTAAATATACTAAGTAAATAAATAATAATTATACATATTCACTATATTAGTAACTAAATAATTAAAACTATAAATTAAATATATTACATAAGAAATTTGTCATATAAGATATATATAAAATATAATGTAATAAATATATAATATAAATAAATTTAAACAAAAATATAACAATAAATATATATTAAATATTTATATATTCAATAACATATTTATTATGTAATAATATCGGTCAAAACATATGTTATTTTATTACACATATTTATATTTATTAAATTCAACGTCTATAATATTTAAATTAATATAATAACTAAGTACATATTGTAAATGAACATAATTGAATTAGTATTACAAACTAATGCTAGAAACTAATAATAAATTATTCATTAAAGTAGTAACAAAATAATTAAAAGTATAGATGAAATATTCTAATTGGATATATATTATATATAAATTTGTCAAATAAGAAATATATAATATAATGTAATAAACATATAATATAAATAAATATATACAAAAATATAACAATAAATATATATTAAATATTTATATATTTAATATCATATTTAATATATAATAATATTGGCCAATACATATTTTATTTATTTGTTTTAGTTTATTTGTATGTTTTAACTAACATTTAATATATATTTTTATATATTAATAAACATTATCTAAATATATTTTTATACATTATATTCATTGAATTCAAGGTAGTCCCTGTTGACCTTCATGCAGACAAATTATACATATATTCATGTCTATTAGTAAATTATATATATTAAATAATTATGTAATATAATGTGAATTATTATAATATATATTTAACAAATTATTAATCAACAATATTTATGAGATTTAATAGTTTTGGGAATTATAAATTAAAAAAATTTAAAATTAACATAATAATAATACATATAATTAGAGGGAAGTACCAAATTGGTCCTCCACCTTTACACTTTGTGACAATTTGGTCCTTCACAATGCTCAGTGACAAATTAGTCCCTCAAAAATATTTTTTCATGGAAAATTTGTCCCTCATTCCTACAATTGGAAAGACTATTTTTGTACACTTTAAATTTGAGAGGGACTAATTTGTCACAATTAAATTGTGGCGAGTCACAAAGTACAGAAACTCCACCTATTTAGCATGTCTCTTGCTTAACTTGGTTTGGCCCTTCAAATATTTCAATGATTCATGGGGGAGGTGTGGCAGGACACTTTAGTGAAAAGAAGACATTAGAGATGATCACGGAACACTTCTTTTGGCCAAGGTTGATCAAAGATGTGCATCGAGTGGTGGGAAGATGTGCAACTTGCAAGAAAGCAAAGAGTAAGGAGGCTGCACATGGTTTGTATATGCCATTACCAGTTCCTGATCAACCATGGGTTGACTTGAGCATGGATTTTGTGCTTAGGCTACCAAGAACTCAAAAGGGCAAAGATTTTGTTATGGTGGTGGTAGATTGATTTTCGAAGATGTCACATTTTATTCCTTGTCACAAAATTGATGATGCTTCTCATATAGCAGATTTGTTCTTTTGGGAAATTGTTAGATTACATGGCATTCCAAAGAGCATTGTGTCAGACTGAGATGCCAAGTTTTTGAGTTATTTTTCGAAAACATTGGGGAAAAAGTTTGGGACAAGATTACTTTTCAACACAACTTGTCATCCTTAAACTGAGGTAGTCAATAGAACACTTTCTTCCTTACTTAGAGCTATTGTTGGTAAGCATATGAAGAATTGGGATGAATGTTTGTCGTTTGTTGAGTTTGCATACAATAGAAGTATTCACGGTACTACTAAATATTCTCCTTTTGAAGTGGTTTATGGGTTTAATCCTATCACCCCGCTTGATCTAGTACTGCTACCCTTAAGTAACAGGATTATACATCGATGGAAAGAAAAAGGCTGAAATAAACGTATATATATTAAATAATAAATACACGTATTCACTAAATTAGTAACTAAATGATTAAAAAAATACATCAGATATATTAAATTGTTATATATTATATATAAATTTATCATATGTGAAATATATAATATAATGTAATAAATATATGAAAAAATATAACACTAAATATATATTAAATATTTATAAATTTAATAACATATTTACTATGTAATAATATCGGTCAAAACATATGTTATTTTATTACACATATTTATATTTATTAAATTAAATGTCTATAATGTTTAAATTAAGATAATAATTAATTGCATATTGTAAATAAATATAGTTAAATTAGTATTACAAACTAATGCTAAAAATTAATAAAAAATTAATCATTAAATTACTGATATATTCAATAACAATAATTAATATTCCAAAATAATAATTAGATAATACTAGAGTATTTTATTTCTTTTGAATATTTAATTTCTATTTCTAAATTCATGTATTTGTAATTAAGTAAATTAATTAATTAAAGATATGCCAATAATTAAATAATAAATAAACATATTCATTAAATTAGTAACTAAATAATTAGAGGTATAGATGAAATATTCCAATTGGATATATATTATATATAAACTTATTGAATAAATCAGTAATTTAATAATTTTTTTTAGCATTAATTTATAATACTGATTTAATTATGTTTATTTACAATATGTGATTAATTATTATATCAATTTAAATATTATTCACATTGAATTTAATAAGTAATTTAATGAATATATTTATTAATAATTTAATATAATAAATGGGTAATTTTTAATTATGTATCATTATTACACACATTATTACGATATATATTATTATTTTAAAGATGAAAGTACACAAATGAACCCTCTCTTTTGTACTTTGTGACACCTATAAAATTTAATTGTAACAAATTAGTTCCTCACAAATTTAAATCTGAACAAAATCTGTCCCTCCTATTGTTGTAACGAGGGACAAATTTTCCATAAAAAAAGAGTTTTGAGGCACGATTTTCTCATAGTATATTGCGAGGGACCAAATTGTCCCAAAGTGTAAAGGTGGGGGACAAATTTGGAACTTTTCTCTTATTAAACGTATTATTATTATGTTAATTTTATATTGTTTTTAATTTATAATATACCAAAATATTAAATCTATTAAATATTGATGATTAGTAATTTGTTAAATATATATTATATTTATACATATTTTATTATATTATATATTTTTTATATGATAAATTTATATATATTATATATCCAATTAGAATATTTAATTTATATTTTTACTTATTTAGTTACTAATTTATTGAATATTTAGATTTATTATTTACTAGCTAATGCATATTTAATTAAAGTATTTATTAATTACAAATGAATGAATATAAAAATAGAAATTCAATGTCCTAAAGAATTAAAATACTCTAATATTCTCTAATAATTATTATGGAATATTAATTATTGTTATTGAATATACACGTAATTTAATGATTAATTTACTATTAATTTCCAGGATTAGTTCGTAATACTAATTCAATTATATATTTATTGCATTATATTTAATTATTTACTTACTAATTTATTGAATATGCTTATTAATTATTTAATTATTGACGTATATTTAATTAATTAATTCACTTAATTAGAAGTATATGAATTTTAAAATAGAAATTCAATATCCAAAAGAAATAAAATACTCTAATATTATCTAATTATTATTGTGTAATATTAATTATAGTTATTGAATATATTAGTAATTTAAAGGTTAATTTATTATTAATTTTTAGCATTAATTTATAATACTAATTTAATTTTGTTAATTTAAAATATGGAATGAATTATTATATTAATTAAAATATTGTAGACATTGAATTTAGTAAGTAATTTAATAAATATATATATATATATTAATAATTTAATATAATAAAGGATTAATTTATTAAATATGTAGTATTAAGGGACAAATTTTCCACGAAAAAATATTTTTGAGGGACTAATTTGTCACAGTGCATTGTGAGGAATAAATTTGTTATAAAGTGTAAAGTAGAGGATCAATTTGGTGCTTCCCTCTAATTATTAATTTATTATTAATTTCTAGCATTAGTTTGGAGTACTACTTTAATTATGTTCATTTACAATATGTAATTAATTATTATATTAATTTAAATATCATTGATATTGAATTTAATAAATATAAATATGTGTAATAAAATAACATATGTTTTGACCGATATTATTACATAATAAATATTTTATTAAATATATGAATATTTAATATATATAAATATATTTATTGTTATATATTTTTTTGAAATTTATTTATATTATATGTTTAATACATTAAATTATATATTTCTTATATGATAAATTTATATATAATATATATATCCAATTAATATATTTAATTTATATTATCAATATATTTACTTAATTACAAATATATCAATTTAAAAATAGAAATTCAATATTCGAAAGAAATAAAATACTCTAATATTTTCTAATTACTATTTCAGAATATTAATTATTGTTAATAAATATATCAATAACTTAATGATGATTTTTTTAATTAATTTTAGCACTAATTTATAATACTAATTTAATTATGTTCATTTACAATATGTAACTAATTATTATATTAATTTAAATATCATAGATATTGAATTTAATAAGTAATTTAATAAATATATTTTTTAGTCATTTAGAATAATAAATGGTTAATTTATTAAATATGTATCATTATTATAAACATTATTAATAGATATATTATTATTGTAGAAATAAAGTATACAATTCAACCCTTACTTTTGCACTTTGTGACATCCCCACAATTTAATTCTAACAAATTAGTCTATTTAAAAATTAAATGTGTACAAATTTAGTCCCTCCAATTATAGCAATGAAGGACAAATTTTTCACGAAAAAAATGATATTTAAGGGACTAATTTGTTACATTGCATTGTGAAGGACCAAATTGTCACAAAGTGTAAAGGAAGAGGACCAATTTGGTACTTTCCTCTCATTATATGTATTATTATTATGTTAATTTTAAATTTTTTTTAATTTAACATTTTTAAAAATATTAAATCTCATAAATATTGCTTATTAATATATTGTAAATATATACAATAATAATTTGCATTATATTATATAATTATTTACTATATATAATTTACTAATATACAAGAAATATATGTATAATTTGTCTTCACGACGGTCAATAAGGACTACTCTGAAGTTCATGAATATAATATAAAAAATAATTTTAGATATCTTATATTAATATATAAAATATATATTAAATATTAGTTAAAATATATAAATATACTATAACAAATGAATAAAATAAGTATTGACCAATATACTATAACAAATGAATAAAATAAGTATTGACCAATATTATCGTATAATAAATAAGATATTAATTATATCAATGTTTAATATATATTTATTGTTATATTTTTACATATATTTATTTTTATTATATATTCATTACATCATATTATATATTTCTTATATGGTAAATTTTTATATAATATATGTCCAATTAATATATGATTAATTTATTATTAATTTTTGGCATTAATTTATAATAATAATTTAATTATGTTCATTTACAATATGTAATTAATTATTATATTAATTTGAATAACATATACATTGAATTTAATAAATAAAATACGTGTAATAAAATAAAATATGGGTTGACCGATATTATTATATAATAAATATGTTATTAAGTTTATAAATATTTTATATATATTTAATGTTATATTTTTACATATATTTATTTATTTGATATGTTTATTACACTATATTATATATTTCTTATATGGTAAATTTTTTTATAATATATGTCCAATTAGAATATTTCATCTATACTTTTAATTATTTAGTTACTAATTTAATGAATATGTTTATTTATTATTTAATTACTAATGTATATTTGATTAATATAATTATTTAATTACAAATGTATGAATATAAAAATAGAAATTCAATTTCCAAAAGAAATAAAATACTCTAATATTATCAAATTATTATTGTGAAATATTAATTATTGTTGAGGAATATATAAGTAATTTAATAATTAATTTTTTAATTAATTTTTGGCATTAATTTATAACACTAATTTAATTACGTTAATTTACAACATGTGATGAATTATTATATTAATTCAAATATTAGAGACATTGAATTTAGTGAGTAATTTAATAAATATATATTTTAATAATTTAATATAATAAATGATTAATTTATTAAATATGTATCATTCTTATGGATATTATTACTATATATATTACTATTGTATAGACAAAAGTATGCATTTGAACCCTTGCTTTTGCACTTTGTAACTCCCTCACAGTTTAATAGTGACAAATTAGTCCCTTTTAAATTTAAATCTATACAAAATTAGTCTTCCCAATTGTAGGAATGAGGGACAAATTTTCCATGAAAAAAGATTTTGAGGGACTAATTTTTCACAGTGCAATGTGAGGGACCAAATTGTCACAAAGTGTAAAGGTGAAGGACTAATTTGGTACCTCTTTCTTATTATATCTATTATTATTATGTTAATTTTAAATTTTTTTAATTTATAATTATCAAAAATATTAATTTACGATATGTAATTAAGTCTTATATTAATTTAAATATCATAGATATTGAATTTAATAAGTAATTTCATAAATATATATTTAATAATTTATAATAATAAATGATTAATTTAATAGTTATGTATTATTATTATACACATTATTACTATAAATACATATTTACTGACGTATAGTTGATTAATTAATTTACATAATTCCAAATATATGAATTTCAAAATAGAGATTCAATAGCCTAAAGAATTAAAATACTCAAATATTATCTAATTATTGTTGAAGAATAATAATAATTGGTATTGACTATATCATTAATTTAATGGTTTATTTTTATTAATTTTTAGCACTAATTTATAATACAAATTTAATTATGTTAATTTGCAATGTGTAATTAATTATTATATTAATTTAAATATTATAGAAATTGAATTTAGTAAGTAATTTAATAAATATTTATATTTTAATAAATTAATATAATAAAGGATTAATTTATTAAATATGTATCATATTTATACGCGTTACTACTATATATATTATTATTGCAAAGACAAAAGTATGCAATTGAACCATCACTTTTGCACTTTGTGACTATCCCACAATTTAATTGTGGCAAATTAGTCCCTCTCAAATTTAAATGTGTACCAAATCAATCATTCCAATTATAGTATTGAGGGACAAATTTTTCACGAAAAAAGATTTTGAAGGACTAATTTGTTGCAGGGCATTGTGATGGACCAAATTGTCACAAAGTGTAAAGGTGGATGACCAATTTGATACTACCCTCTTGTTATATTTATTATTATTATGTTGATTTTAAAATGTTTTTAATTTATTATTTTCAAAAAATTAAACCTCATAAATATTCCAGTTTAATATTTGGTTAAATATATATTAAAATAGTTAACATTATATTATATAATTATTTAATATATGTAATTTGATAATATACACAAAATATATGTATAATTTGTCTTCATAACGGTCAATAGGGACTGCCCTGAAGTCAAATAATATAATGTACAAGAATATTTTTATATGTTGTCTAAGAATATATAAAATATATATTAAATATTAGCTAAAATATATAAATATACTAAAATAAATAAATAAATTATGTATTGGCTGATATTATTAAATAATAATATGTTATTTAAAATATATTTATTGTTATATTTTTACATATATTTATTTATATTATATATTTATTACATTATATTATATATTTCCTATATGATAAATTCATATATAATATATATAGATTTAATATATTTAATTTATATTTTTAATTATTTAGTACCTAATTTAGTGAATATTTTTATTTATTATTTAATTACTAATGTATATTTAATTAAAATATTTACTTAATTACAAATATATGAATTCAAAAATAGAAATTTAATATCCAAAAGAAATAAAATACTCTAATATTCTCTAATTATTATTGTGAAATATTAATTTATCACATAATAATATCGGTCAATATGTATTATTTATTTGTTTAGTATATTTATAATTTTTAACTAATATTTAATATATATTTTATATATTAATATATGATATCTAAATATATTTTTATATAATATATTCTTTAACTTTAGGGCAATCCCTACTGACAATCATGAAGACAAATTATACATATATTTTAGGTATATTAGTAAAGTATATATATTAAATAATTAAATAATATAATTTGAATTATTATATTATATATTTAACAAATTAATGCAAAATAATAATAATAAATTAATAATTAAATTGTTGATATATACAGTAACAATAATTAATATTCTACAATAATAATTAGAGAATATTAGAGTATTTAATTTCTTCTGGACATTGAATTTCTATTTTTATATTCGTATATTTGTGATTAATTAAATTAATAAGATGTACATTAGTAATTAAATAGTAAATAAACATATTCATTAAATTAGTAACTAAATAATTAAAAGTATATACTAAATATATTAATTTGACATATATTATATATATTTATCATATAACAAATATATAATATATTGTTATAAACAAGTAATATAAATAAATTTATATAAAACTGTCACAATAAATATACATTAAATATTTATATTTTTAATAAAATATTTATTATATAATAATATCAGTCAAAACATATTTTAGTTTATTACACATATTTATATTTATTAAATTCAATGTCTATGATGTTTAAATCAATATAATTATTAATTACATATTAAAATTGAACATAATTAAATTAGTATTACAAACTAATGCTAAAAATTAATAAAAAAATCATCATTAAATTATTGATATATTCAAAAACAATAATTAATATTCCACAATAATAATTAGAGAATATTAGAGTATTTTATTTTATATTCACTAAATTACTGAATTTCTATTTTTATATTCGTACAATAGTAATTAAATAAATATATTAATCAAATAAACATTAGTAATTAAATAATAAATAAAATTATTCACTAAATTAGTAACTAAATAATTTAAAGTATAGATGAAATATTTCAATTGGATATATGTTATATAAATTTATCATATGTAAAGTATATAATATAATGTAATGAATACATAATATTAATAACTATATGCAACAATATAAATATATAAATATATATATATATATATTAAATATTTATATGTTTAATAACATATTTATTATATAATAATATCAATAAAATCATATGTTATTTTATTACTCATATTTATATTTAAATTTACATATTGTAAATAAACATAATTAAATTAGAATTACAAATTAATGTTAGAAATTAATAATAACTGAATCATTAAATTACTAATATATTCAATAATAGTAATTAATATTCCAAAATAATAATTAGAGAATATTAAAGTATTTCATCTCTTCTGGACATTAAATTTTTGTGTTTATATTTGTATATTTGTAATTAATTAAATATAAGTTAGTAATTATGTAATAAATAAACATATTCACTAAATTAGTAACTAAATAATTAAAAGTATAAATGAAATACTCTAATTGGATATATATTATATATAAATTTATCACATAAGAAATATATAATATAATGTAATGAACATATTGTGAACACCCCACCTAAACTAACAATAATAATAATTATAGTAATGATAATAAATAAAATTAAAAATTCAAAAAAATTAATTAATTAAAACAAAATTGCAAAAAGCAAAAAAATAGAAGTAATATGGAAAAAACCAAATATAAAAAACCAAAAAATATTAAAAGGAAAAATTCAAAATATATGTTTGAAGAAGAGACATGATAATCATCTTGTAAAGAAATAAAATGAATAGGGTTAATAAATTTGTCTAAATACAAAAAGGAGGAAAAGGCCACCTAATTAAAATAAAATTGCAAAACTTGCTCACTTGTTCTCACACACGCTCACACTCACACACCCTCACTTGCTCACATTCACACACTCCCACTTGCTTACATACATACACTCCCACTCCCACATGCATACACTCATGCACACACACACATTATTAAGGAACAAAAGGACAAGGAGGGCAGAAAAGCAAGAGGGAGCTGGTTGTTTCAGAGGAGAGCAGAAAGTGGAGCAGCTTGTGCAGAAAAAGGAGAGAGGTTGGCTGGAGCAGAGAGTGGAGCAGCTGGTGGTTGTAGAAAAAACAGAAAAGAGGAGGAGACCGTGAGCAGAGAAAGGAGGCAGCTGGTGGTTTTAGAAAAAGCAGGAAAAGAGGGGAGACCGTGGCTAAAAAGGAGGTTGGTTGGAGCATAAATTTAAGGGACCTTGGCTGGAGAAGAGGGAGAGAAGGAACGTGGCTGAGAGAAAGAACCTTGGCTGGAGAAGAGGGAGAGAAGGAATGTGGCCGAGAGAAGGGATCTTGGTTAGAGAAGAGGGAGAAAAGAAGGTGCAGAATACCAACGAGAACCAGGTTGGAAGGGTGCAGGAGGGCAACGAGAACCAGAGAGGAAAGAAGGGTGCAAAAGGGCAACGAGAACCAGGCTGGAAGAAGGTGCAAAACTGTAGCGAGAAGCTGAGCAGAACCTCAGCTGGAAGAAGATGCAGACCATGGCTGGTGCAGACCGTGGCTGTGAGGGAGAACCGAGGAAGAAGAGGGGAGCTGTTGTGGAAGAGAAACCGAAAAAAAGAGAGGCTCGAGGTAGCTGAAAAGAGAAGAAACCAAGCTGCAGGAGTAACAAAAAAAACGAGCTGGAATCCAGAAACAAAGCAAGCAGAACTGAGTTGGAACTGAAGAACACAACCAGCTGGGCCAAAGCTACCGTGACAGCTGAGGAAACCAGAAAACTCGTTCCCCTGTTCTGAGCAACGTGAACAGGGGCAAACAGAGAAGAATCACCTGAGCTAAAGAGTAGCCGTGAAGGAGAGAAGAGAAAGGGACGTGGCATTGCTCTCACTTTCTTGTGGTTCTCTGTTAAAGGTATAATGATATATATATATATATATATATATTGAAGATTGCATGTTTTTCCTGGTGTCGTGAAGGAGAATGAGAGAGCATGGTATACGTGTATATATGTGTGTGTGTATATATGTGTATGTATACGTATAAGGATATATATATATATATATATTGAAGACTGCATGTTTTTCCTGGTGACGTGAAGGAGAATGGGAGAGCATGGCATACATGTATATATGTGTATGTGTATATATGTGTATGTATACGTATAAGGATATATATATATGGAAGACTGCTGCCTTTTCTTGGTGCCGTGAAGGAGAGTGCTTTCTGAATTTCCTGTTTCTGTAATCAAGAAGCAAATGTTGGGGAAGATAAACTGAGATAAAAACTGAAAAGAATAAAAATAAGAAGGGAGAGCGTACAAGAAAAGTTCAAACAGAGAAGAAACTAAGATGGAAGAGGGAAGTGTACTTGATGTGAAATACAAAAACATTGTTTTGAGGTTTAAATTCTGTCTAGAAATGCTGGTATGCTGTTCAAATTATCTCACTTGGTTTTAAGCACGTTCATGGTATTTAAACATAGTTTTGATGTAGCATTGACGTGTTTACATGCTGGTATGTAGAATGTGCTGTTGTTTTAATGCTTAAATTCATGGTGTCTAGTTTGTTCTGTTTGGTTTTAAATATGTTTAAGATTTGATTTAATGCATGGGAATATGTTCAAAGATATTCGTATACTAGTGTGATGAATGCAATGTTGTTTCGATGCTTAAACTATGTAATAAAATGTCAGCATGGTATCTAGTTTATTTTAAAAAAATAAATAAGTAAACAAATATATAAATAAATATAAATAATAATTAAATATTGATCTTAAATTAAATATTTTTATGAAATTATCGCGTGAGAGTTTTGCTCTCCTCGATTGTATGGGGTTATGTGAGATTTCAATCTCCTTAAACCCCTAAATTTAGTACACATTGGGTTAAAAAAATAAAAAAATAAAAAAATAAAAAAATAAAAATAATAATTAAATATTGATCTTAAATTAAATATTTTTATGAAATTATTACGTGAGAGTTTTGCTCTCCTCGATTGTATAGGGTTATGTGAGATTTCAATCTCCTTAAACCTCTAAATTTGGTACACATTGGGTTAAAAAAAATAATGAATAAATAAAAAATATAAATAATAATTAAATATTGATCTTAAATTAAATATTTTTGTGAAATTATCGCATGAAAGTTTTGCTCTCCTCGATTGTATGGGGTTATGTGAGATTTCAATCTCCTTAAACCCCTAAATTTGGTACACATTGGTTTAAAAATAAAATAAATGAATAAATAAAAAATATAAATAATAATTAAATATTGATCTTAAATTAAATATTTTTATGAAATTATTATGTGAGAGTTTTGCTCTCCTTGATTGTATGGGGTTATGTGAGATTTCAATCTCCTTAAACCCTTGAATTTGGTACACATTGGTTTAAAAAATAAATAAATAAAAAATATAAATAATAATTAAATATTGATCTTAAATTAAATATTTTTATGAAATTATTACGTGAGAGTTTTGCTCTCCTCGATTGTATAGGGTTATGTGAGATTTCAATCTCCTTAAACCTCTAAATTTGGTACACATTGGGTTAAAAAAAATAATGAATAAATAAAAAAATATAAATAATAATTAAATATTGATCTTAAATTAAATATTTTTGTGAAATTATCGCATGAAAGTTTTGCTCTCCTCGATTGTATGGGGTTATGTGAGATTTCAATCTCCTTAAACCCCTAAATTTGGTACACATTGGTTTAAAAATAAAATAAATGAATAAATAAAAAATATAAATAATAATTAAATATTGATCTTAAATTAAATATTTTTATGAAATTATTATGTGAGAGTTTTGCTCTCCTTGATTGTATGGGGTTATGTGAGATTTCAATCTCCTTAAACCCTTGAATTTGGTACACATTGGTTTAAAAAATAAATAAATAAAAAATATAAATAATAATTAAATATTGATCTTAAATTAAATATTTTTATGAAATTATTACGTGAGAGTTTTGCTCTCCTCGATTGTATGGGATTATGTGAGATTTCAATCTCCTTAAACCCTTGAATTTGGTACACATTGGTTTAAAAAAAATAAAAATAAAATAAAAATAAAATATATAACTAAATATTTGCTTCAATTAAATAATTTCCATTATTTACGAAATTATCGTGTGAGAATATTGTTCTCCTCGATTGCATGGGATTATATGAGATTTTAATCTTTTTTAGATCCCGAAAATCAATACGTATGTGTTTTTTTTTTGTAAGGAAAAAATATAATAATAAGAATAATACAAAAATAAACGCTTTAATGTCCTCCATCATTTGCAAAATTATCGAGTGAGAATATAGTTCTCCTCGAATACTTGGGGTCGTGTGGGATTTTAATATCCATAAACCCTAAAAATCTATACGTAGTTGTTTTAGAATAATAGTAACAATAATGATAATAACTCAAAAATAAATATGTTAATTAAATTTGTTTTACAAAATGATTAAATTCACTCTTTATAATATTTTCATTTAAATTTCAAAATAAAGATTTAAAATTCCAAAAAAAAAAAAAAATTAAAAGGAGAAAAAATGAAGAGATCAGGAGAGCAAGATTAATCAGATTGTCATAAGTTAAAACACACAAGCCAAATCCCAATTCTGTTTTGTTTATGAAAATCTGTTTAATTTTGAACCCTCTTGTTCTCATCACAAAATTTACAAATAATCAACCAATAAACATGCCATTTGGTCGAACTACGTGGACTTTGATCCCTATCACGGGGTACGTAGGCCCTAGGTTTTCATCCTAGGTCAAGTCCGCCTTTGTAAATATCTATCTGTTTGTTTCCATTATTGTCGTTTTTGTCTTCTCTGTTTAATGGGCATACATGTTAATAAAGGGTAATTGAGATAAATTTAAGGCCATATTCTATTTCAATTGGCTAGTTTAAGGTAACCGTCCTCATGGACGGGTGTTGTGGGGTGCCTAACACCTTCCCCACACTCAAATAGACTCCCGAACTCATCTCTGATTTCACAGACCATGTTGCCTTTTTCTTTTTTATTTAAATCGGTTTTCCAAATTTTTCCGTTAAAAATTTTGGTGGTGACTCCAAATAAATTGATTTTCAAGACTCGTTTTTGGGAATCAATTTAAACACATTTTATTTTATTTCGCCGAAAGATCGGTTTCGACAGTTTGGCGACTCCGCTGGGGAGAAATTCGTGAGTCAAGCCTATTTAATTAGTCAATTGAAATAATATGGCTTTCCATTATCTTGATTACCCTTGTCGTGTTTTGTTTGGCTTAATTTTTCTTAATTCTTCTTTGGTGTTTTCTTGTTTATTTATCTCTTGTGGTCGCATGATATGCCTGTATGTTTTTATGTATTTGCTATTTATTTTTTCCTATTTGTATAGGTGTATGGATAACATGCTTAAAGTTCCTTAGTTACCATGTAATTTCATTAGTTTATTTGTAATACATATGTCAGGATAGATAACATGCAGAATAGAACCTTAGGATAGACGACCTCTGTTTATGTTGTAAGCTCTTGTCTTCTCTTGCAATTTGACTGTTTGATAAATGAAGGTTGGATAAACTGTCAGTTTAGAGTTTTATATGCTCCCCTCACATCTTAAGCACGTTGACACTTTACCTCACACACTTTTGGGCTCTATACCTGGGTCCTCGCTTGCCCTAAGTTAGTAGAGGTTTATATTGGTTTTCCTGTGAAGCTTCTCGCTTCTAGAGATTACCGTGAAGACCTTGCTCATATTGTAACTCGCTATGTGGATTTGATTGGAGTAGGATTTTGTCCTCTTTTAGTCTTATTCATGTCATGAGATCCTCACTCTTTTGAGTGGGGGCAATCTGAAGACCAGTAATGCTTTAAGATGCTAGATCTACCCTCAGCACTATGCACCTTAATGGACCAAACTTAAGAGATAACCTTCTTAGGGCCTACCGTCTTTAGGGTACTGTTCCCACATATAGGGTTGACCCAAGTTAGGACACTGATAGAGAATATCACACTCTCGTTTTGTATGTTGACACATCATTCATGGCATGATTACATTTTTTTGATAAAAAAATCTTTTATGGGGTATTGAATTATCACAACATTTCCATATGATGTGTTATTAGCCAAATGAAATGAGCTAAAATTGAAAGTTCCGTCAGTGTGGGAAGGTTGGCCTATTGGTGCATTGATAGAGTCGGGAGATTCTTGAAAACCAATAATTCTTGTGAAAATAATATATCAACAGATTATCTGGCTCACTTATTTAAGCCTCGCCCATGTGAGGATCTATTTCTCCTTGGGTTGAGATTTATATCTGTTATTCCCAATGGATCAATAAGGCTCTTGGCGATTAATAGTGAATAAAGTGACAAGTAATCTATTGATTGAATACGTTATGTGCTCATTTCATTTTGTTTCTAACCAATGGACTTGTTATAGTGAATTTTCGTTGGCATAAAGATATGAAGGACCCATCGGACACCACACAACCACGAGATACAAGCCCAACAAGAATGGTCTTGACTAGGAGGAGAGTTCAAGTGAAGGTAGAAGCTGAATCAGTGGATAGCTTAATCTTTATGAGTGGGAAACTTAAAGGGGAGCAGCTCCACCATTTTCAAAAGGATTATGGAGACATCTTGGATTTGCTATGAATCCCTATCCAGCCCGATGCACTTGTAGTCTTAGCCCAACATTGGGAGGATTCATTGAGATGCTTCACGTTTCCAACTTTCCAACTTGCACCCGCTTTGGAAGAATACGAGGGATTGATGAAGATGCCTGTTACCAAAGACACCCCCATCTACTTGTACCCTGGGCATCTCCCTTCCAAATGCGTTGTGGCCCAGGTTCTGGGGGAGGAACCTACACGAGTACAATTATGCCGCTCTGGTGCAACAGAAGGATTATCCAAGAAATATTTAGAGAAGAGGTTGGAAGCTTTAGCTGAGAAGGGGAACTGGGTTGTTTTCAGAAGAGTCCTTGCTTTGGCGGTACATGGGTTAGTGTTATTCCCATCAGCAGTGGGCGTAGTTGATCTGGCAGCAGTAAGTATCCTGTGAATGGTGGAAAATCACCGTGTGAATCCAGTACCAGTGCTTCTAGTGGAAACTTTTTTGACATTAAGTTTTTGCCATAGAGAAAAGAAAGGGAAGTTGAAGTGTTGTTTGCCACTGTTGAATATATGGTGGGTTAATCATGTTTATGGTAGGGAATATCAGCTTGGTATGAGATTCGACAGCATCCATCACCTGATCTGAGATTATCCACTTCGCAAAGGATCAATCCAAATACAAGCAAAAATGAGCCGCGATCAATGGATTAAGAAAATAGAAGGACTTGAAGATACCACCATTTGGTGGAAGCTCTCTTGGTGGGAAGGTGAGGATATTATTTACTGCTGTGGAAATTTCCCTAATGTTCCCCTTATGGGTGCCCGAGGATGTGTTAATTATAATCCCGCGGTTACGCATTGCCAATTCGCGTATGAGCAGGACATCCCGTCTGAAGAATCTGTGCAAAGAGTCGGCTTCTACTATAGCGATTCTCTAAATGTGGAAATGATCCATTAGATAAGGGATGCATGGACCCATGTAATGTGTAAAGGGAGGTTCGAGTTAGGGGAGCGCGCCGTAACAACCACGAAAAGATATGAGGCTTGGCTTAAGGAAAGGACCAGTGGGATTCATCCATCCTTGGGATCTCGTAACCCTTTACTAAGCAACAACCTACAGGAGGTTCATGAATGTTTGGCCAAACAATTAGAAGGTAAAAAAGCTGAGCTACAAAGCCTGGAGGAAGTAAGCAAAAGACACTTGGAAAACTTATCCAAGTTACAAGAAGACGAGAGAGCAAAAAGAAGAAAAGAGTCAGAGATGAACATTGAGTTGAGAAGATTGAAAGAGGAAAATGACAAGTTGAAGAACACCGTAAGGAGGATTCAAAAACGGACTAAAGAAAACAACAAGAAGGCCCTCCATTATCAAGCTTGATTGTTAAAAGATGTTAAGGAAAAGGATGCCCTGATAAGGCAGGTGGAAGAATTTGAGTCTCTTAGTGATCTCCAATGAGAAATTGATGTACTTGTCAAATAGCTAGAAGAAAAGATGAGTGAGATGACCAGGGTCAAGAGTGATAATGCGATAGCCATACAAAACTTGATCGAACAGCTCAACCATCAAGTAGAAAAGGCTCAATTGTGGGAGGCTCGTCATGAGGAGCAAGTGATCAAGAAAGAAAGGTGGCTAGAGCATTTCAAAAGAATGATTCTGTTTGCCAATGATGCCATTCCTGAATTCATTTACGCATATAAGAAAGCTGAAGGACACACTATCCCTATGAAGACTCCTATGGCTATAATTGAATTTCTCACTTTATGTCATAACCTTATGGAGGATTTGAAGATGTTAATGAAATTTTAGATGAGTAGAGGCAGAGACAATTTCAGTATTTTGTAAAGTGAATTCATGGACTGGGTTACTTTGATGTATGACGTAATCAAACATTCCATTAGTAAAATGCATGGTTTCTTCTTTCGGCTATCAAATGTGTTCATTACTGCATATATGAAGTATCAGAAATCACGTGAAAAAGTAGGTTGTGTGGTGCAAAATAGACCTACGCATGTGGATATTAAATGTTCCTTGTGTTAGCTGTTAACTTTGATTCATTGAGTGTTACAATACGTACCCTCAAATATTCAAAGGTCCGTGGTCCTTATACCCTTTATGCCAAGTCAACATATTGAAAAATCAGAAACCCAGGTAACTATTTCATTATTAAAGTCCATTTTTTTTCTTCTAAAAACAGAGCAGGTAAAAAGCCAATATTGCCCAAGGGGGAAAGAATTCGTCTAGCCAAGCTCAGTCACCGAGAAGAACGTATTTAAATAGAGCGCGTGCTAGAGCTATGGCCACTGAAAATAGCTGATCAGAAACTGAGCAACGGTTAGAAGCTGAAGTGGGAGCCCTAAAGGATCAAATGGGGACAATGCAGTCTCAAATGTTAGAAATGATGAAGCTATTACAGAATATGAGTTCGAGTGTGGCTGCAAATAACGTTCAACCGAACCCCACTAATGTAGACCATGACGCCCCTAATACGAGTGCTGAAATACCGGGAGTAACTTCGGGTGGTCCTTCTACCACCGGGGTTTCGGAACTGACACAAAGACCTACGACAGTGAGTCGGCCACCAAATCCCTTGACTTCAAGGACAGAAGGACAGGGGTACCAAGAATGGAACCAAGGAGGTGTTTCCCCTTATGATCTTCCAGGAGGGGAGTTGGCTATCGGGATCATTAGTCCCGTTCAGCCCTGTGAACACCCCATCCCTAATCACTTAATTATTTAATTAATGGAAACACTAATTAATTACTAATTAAGCAAATAGGAAAATTAAAAAATGACAAAACTTCAAAAAGAGGGCAATTTGGAATTAAGTAATGGAGGACAATTAAATAAACTCAAAACAAAAAATATATATATATATAATTAGCTAATTAAAAAAAAATTATAATAAATCAAAGCAAAACTATAAAAAATAAAAGAATATATACATAAGGAAACATAAAAATTAAAAGTCAAGAATTCAAAAATATTAATCATAATAGTGTAATAAAAAGAAATGGGAAAAAGCTAGTAAGAGGAGAGTAGACATGTGATGCTGGAAAAAGCTACAAAAAAGGAAAAAGCACTGCTGTTAGGGAGGAGAAAAACAACTCTGGGGCAGCAGAGAAAGGAAGGAAGTGGTTGCTCTAACAACAAGGACAGGAGCACCACCACATCTAGAGGCAGGGGCAGCTCGTTGTGCGGACTAAAAAGGAGAGTGAAGAGAAAAGACAAAGGGAGGGGACGTGAAGTCTGGAGGCAGCAACTCAGAAAAGAGGGAAAGAAGTAGAGAAGATATGGGCTGAAGCCAGGGAGAAAAAGGGAAGCTACAGCGACGAAAAAGCCACCGAGACCAGAAAATCGAGAGGAGGGAGGAGGACTCTTCTTCAGTGGTATGGCCAAACCATGGGAAAAGGGGGACCATGAGCAGTCAACGAAGAAGGAGAAGAAGAGGAGAGAGCCCTGTTTGGAGGCACGAAAAATAGGGGTTTACGGGATGAAGAGGACGAACTAGTGAATGGTAAAGCAAGGATGCAAGAACGGGTTAGGGTGGAAGCCTTGTCTTTACTTTGCTAGAGGGTACTGCAAGAACGTGAATACAGGCAGGTTGCTTCATGGTGGGCTTGGAGAAGTTGATGGTGTTGCAATGGTAGTGGGGGTCTCCCAACAAGATGGAGATGATGGTCCAGTGTCATAAGCTTCTCAGATCTAAGAGTGTTTAGCAACAAAGCAACAAAATGATAGCCAAAGAGCTATAGTTGCACGTATGATGAACGAGGGTTTGCTTAAGTTTGGACGATCCAAGCTATCATTTGAATGGTGGTCTTAAAAGGGTGAACCCAGCTTCTAGGCAGATCTACTTGACCTTCCAAGCAAATGGCACTTTCAGAGAGGAAGATGTTTCTAATTACTTCAGCATTTATGGACTTGTTCAAGACGTGAGGATCCCTTACTAGTAGAAGTGTGTGTTTGGGTTTATGACCTTTGTCTATCCAGAGATTGTGAAGCTTACTCTATCCAAAGGAAACCTTCATTTTGTCTGTGATGTTCAAGTTCTCGTTAAGCCTTATAAGGAAAAAGGCAAAGTTCCAGACAAGTATAGGAAGCAACAAAAGCTGTCAACTCCATACCAGAGCTCAAACCAACTTGTATGACAGCCTTAATGGTGTCTAAAGGATAAGTAAGAGCTGTAGACATAGCCACCGACCCAGCAACAGCAACCCCATGAAAGTCAACTCCTTCTGCGTCGTGATCATCGAACAATCTGTCAGCACCAGCGATGGCACGTGGCTTGGCGAGTAACTCCTCTCTGCCATGGTAGTCTGTAAACCTGCCCACTGGTTCCTCAACTAGCTCGGCATCGAGCATGACAAGCTAAAGGATTGTATTGCGAATGTGAACATCCCACCCGAATTAACAATAATAATAATCATGGTAATAATAATAAATAGAATTAAAAATTCAAAAAAAATTAATTAATTAAAAAAAATTGCAAAAGGCAAAAAAGTAGAAGTAATATGGAAAAAACCAAATATAAGAACCAAAAATATTAAAAAGAAAAATTCAAAATATATGTTTGAAGAAGAGACATGGTAATCATCTTGTAAAGAAATAAAATGAATAAGGCCACCTAATTAAAATAAAATTGCAAAACACTATCACTTGCTCACACTCTCACATGCTCACTTGCTCTCACACACGCTCACACTCACACACCCTCACTTGCTCACATGCTCACTCACTCCCACATGCATACACTCATGCACACACATACATTACTAAGGAACAAGAGGACAAGGAGGACAAAAAAGCAAGAGGGAGCTGGTTTTCCAAAGGAGAGCATAAAATGGAGCGGCTTGTGCAGAAAAAGGAGAGAGTCTAGTGGCTGGAAATGGCAGAAAAAGCAGGGGACCATGAGCAGTGAGTGGAGTGGCTGGAAGTTGTAGAAAAAGCAAGAAGAGAAGGGAGTAACGTGGAAGAAAAAGAAAGGTTGGCTGGAGTATAAAGAAGAAAGGACCTCGGCTGGAGAGGAGGGGAACCTGAGCTGAACAGAAGAGGGAGAGAGGGGGCCGAGAAAAGGAAAGCAACTGAGAAGAGTGTGAGAGCAGAAAACCGAGAAGCAACTGGGAAGAGTGTGAGAGCAGAAAATTGAGGAAGCAGAAGCAAAACCTGAGCTAAACAGGAGAGAACAACATGGCCGAGAAAGAGAAGCATAAAAAATGATAGAGACAGCAACGTAAAGGAAGAAACAAACCAAGGCAGCAACGTAAAGCCCCGAGACAACAATGTGAAGTAGAAAACAGACCGAGACAGCAACAGAAAACTGACCGAGACAGCAACACGAAGGAGAAGAAACCGAGACAGCAAGAAGGAGAGAAAATGAGCTGAAGCAACGTCCAAACCGTGGAGAGAAAAGGAGTTGAGGTTCAGGCAATCCGAGGGGCAGAAAATGGAGAGTTGGATGCCAAAATGATGAGCAGAAACAAAGGGGCCTGAATGCAAAACGAAGTGGCAGAAAAAGGATTGATAGAGGCTGAACCATGGAGGAGAAAAAACTCTATTTTGAGCCCAGAAAATAGAGGTAAACAGAGGAGAATTTAGGGAGCACAAGGAAGAAGGAAAAGTGTAGAGAGGAAGAGAAGCTTTCAGCCTTTGCCTTCCAGCCGAGGAGCAGGGACACGTGAGCACTTCCAGCCAGAATTTCCAGTGCTGAGACCAGCCAGAATTTCCAATGCTGCCCAACGTGAAGTGCTGTCCGCCATTTCCGCTTGCTTTCTAGCCGAGACCAACCACTTCGGGACTGTTGGAGGACCATCTACCATACGTGAGTGAGGAGGAGAAGGTCATTCTTCATTGGAGCACAAGGGAGAGGCTGAAATCGCAAAGGTACAGCTGCATGGGCTGTATGGCAGATTTTCTGCATGGCTGTAACTGTTCATGCATTTTGGTTGAAGATAATCTTATATATTATGCACTGTTCATGCGTTTGGTTCTAAGATGCTACTGTTCATTTGCCTAAACTTGTTTTAATTTTGTTTATTACCATTGTTTAAATATTAACTTTGGTTAAATATTGCTATTACGCATAAAATTATCGTGTGAGAATTTTATTCTCCTCGATTACCGGGGATTATGTGAGATGTTAATCTCCTTAAATCCTTATAATTAATTGAATAATTGGAAAGCAATAATAATATTAATGAAATATTAATGAATGAATGGTGAAAAGATAAGTGAATGATAATTAAGAAATATTGCTATTACGCATAAAATTATCGTGTGAGAATTTTATTCTCCTTGATTACCGGGGATTATGTGAGATGTTAATCTCCTTAAATCCTTACAATTAATTGAATAATTGGAAAGCAATAATAATATTAATGAAATATTAATGAATGAATGGTGAAAAAATAAGTGAATGATAATTAAGAAATATTGCTATTACGCATAAAATTATCATGTGCGAATTTTATTCTCCTCGATTACTAGGGATTATGTGAGATGTTAATCTCCTTAAATCCTTACAATGAATTGAATAATTGAAAAGCAATAATAATATTAATGAAATATTAATAATTGAATGGTGAAAAATAAGTGAATGATAATTAATAAATATTGCCATGACGCATAAAATTATAGTGTGAGAATTTTACTCTCCTCGATTACTGGGGATCATGTGAGATGTTAATCTCCTTAAATCCTTACAACTAATTGAATAATTGAAAAGTGATAATAATATTAATGAAATATTAATGAATGAATGGTGAAAAAATAAATGAATGATAATTAAATATTAATTTTGATTAAATCATAATAATAATCATAATTAAAATATTTGCTTTAATGAACTGTTTCCCATTATTTACGAAATTATCGTGTGAGAATATCGTTCTCCTCGATTGCTTGGGATTATATAAGATTCTAATCTCCTTAAATCCCTATAATTAATTCAGAAATAATAATAATATTAATGATAATAATAACAATACAAAAAATAAATAAATGGACAATAATTAAATATTAACTTTGATTAAATATTTATACAAAATGTATCGTGTGAGAATACTTTTCTCTCCTCGACTTCCCAGGCTCGTGTGAGATTTTAATCTTCATAGAACCCAAAAATTAGCATATATTCGTTCAAAAATAAACAAATAAACAAATAAATAATAGCACTTGAATTAAATTATTTACCAATAATCAATAATAATGTAAAAATGAACATTTTAAATAAGTCAAGCATAAAATTTAATTAATAAAAAAAATGACATGCGGAACTTGAGTCTCCATAATCAACAATAAATTCAAAAATTCATAGAAAAAAAATATATTCCTTTCATTATAAATTATGCATTAATTCCCAAAATATAAACTCCCAAAACTCAAAATAATAATAATAATAATAAAATTGACAAAAAAATTTAAAAGAGAAAATATGAAGAGGTCAGGAGAACGAGGTTAATCAGATTGTAGTAAATTAAAACATACAAACCAAATTCCAATCCCGTTTCGTTTACAATGATCTGTTTTAATTAAAATCCTCCTATTCTCATCACAAATCAAAAAAACCACCAACCCACAAACATGCCTCTTGGTCGAACTACGTGGACTTTGATCCCTATCGCAGGGTACGTAGGCCCTAGGCTCTCATCCTAGGTCAAGTCCGCCCTTTGTAAATATCTATCTGTTTGCATGCATTCTCGCTTTTTTTTTCTCCTATGTCTAACATGCATCCATGTCAATAAAAGGGTAATTGAGATTAACTAAAGGCCACATTCTATTTTAACTGACTAGTTTAGGGTAACCATCCTTATGGGCGGGTGTTGTGGGGTGCCTAACACCTTCCCCACACTCAAATAGACTCCCGAACCCATCTCTGATTTCGCAGACCATTTCACCTTTTTTGTTTTGTTTTAAATTGGTTTTCCAAAGTTTTCCATTAAAAATTTTGGTGGCGACTCCAAATAAATTGATTTTCAAAATTCCATTTTTGGGAATTGGTTTTAAATTTTTTATTCGATTCCACCGAAAGGTCGGTTACGACAGTTTGGCAACTCCGCTGGGGATATTTCGAGAGTCAAGCCCATTTAATTAGTCAGTTGAAATAATATGGCTTTTTGTTATCTTGATTACCCTTGTCGTGTTTTATTTGGTTTAATTGTTTATTCTTCTTCATTGTTTTCTTGTTTATTTATCTCTTGTGGCTTTTGGTTACCTTAATTGTTTTGCTATTCGTTTAGTACCTGATGTGCCATATAATCTCATTTGTTTATTTGTAACACATGTGCTATAGATAACGTGCGAAACAAAACCTTAGGGTAGACAACTCTCATCTGCGTTAGAGGTGCTTGATTTCTCTTGCAGCTTATCTGTTTGACAGAGGGTTGGGTAAACTATGGGTTCAAAGGTTTGTATGCTCCCTTCACAAACTTAGGACATTCACGTTATACCCCACACACCTTTTGGGCTCTATACCCGGGTCCTTAATTGCCCTAGGTTAGTAGAGGTTTATAACGGTTTTCCTGTGAAGCTTCTCGCTTCAAGAGACTACTGTGAAGACCTCGCTCAGGTTGTGTCTTGCTATATGGATTTGATTGGAGTGGGATTCTATCCTCTTTTAGTCTAATTCATGTCGCGAGATCCTCACTCTTTTGAGTGGGGACAATCTGAAGACCAATAATGCTTTAAGATGCTAGATCTACCCCCAAACCATGCACCTTAATGGACCACCTTAATAGATAATCTTCTTAGAACCTATCGTCTTTAGGGTACCATTCCCACACATAGGGTTGGCCCAAGTTAGGGCCCCAAGGATCATGTTACACTCGTATTTTGCATGTTAACACATCATTCATGGCATGATTACATTTTTTTTTTAAAAAAAAAGAAAAAACTTTTATGGGGTATTGAATTATCACAACATTTCCATTTTAACGCGTTGTTAGCCAAGCGAAATGAGCTACAATTGAAAACTTCAGTAGTGTGGTAAGATTTGCCTAATTGATGGAGTTGGGAGTTTTTGAAAATCAATAATTTTGAGGAAAGTAATACATCAATAGGTTACCTGGTTCACTTATTTAAGCCTTGTCCACGTGAGGATCTATTTCTCCTTAGGATGAGAGTTATAGTTGCTATTCCCAATGGATCAATAAGGTCTTTGGCGATTAGTAATGAAGAAAGTCATTAGTAATCTATTGATTAAATAAATTGTGTGCTCATTTCGTTTTGTTTCTAACCCATGGATTTGTTACAGTGAACTATCATTTTCGTTAATTGGCATAGAGACATGAAGGACTCATCGAACGCCACACAACCACAAGACATAAGCTCAACAGAAATGGCCTCATCTAGAAAGAGAGTTAATGTGAAGGTAGAAGCTGAATCGGTAGAAAGCTTAATTATTATGAGTGAGAAACTCAGAGGGGAACAACTCCGTCATTTTCAAAAGGACTTTGGAGATATTTTGGAGTTGCTATCAGTTCCTATCCAACCCGATGCTCTTGTAGCCCTAGCTCAACATTGGGATGATTCCTTAAGATGTTTCATGTTTCCAACTTTCCAGCTTGCGCCCACGTTGGAAGAATACAGGGGATTGATGAGAATGCCTATTACCAAGGACACCCCTGTCTACTTGTACCCCAGACATCTCCCCTCCAAATGGGTTGTAGCCCAGATTTTAGGGGAGGAACCTACACGAGTACAAATATGCCGTTTGGGTGCAACAGAAGGATTATCTAGGAAGTATTTAGAGAAAAGGTTGGAAGCTTTAGCTGAGAAGGGGAACTGGGTTGTTTTCAGAAGAGTGCTTGCTTTAGCAGTATATGGGCTAGTATTATTCCCATCAGCAGTGGGTGTAGTCGATTTGGCAGCAGTAAGTGTCTTGTGGATGGTAGAGAATCACCGCGTGAATCCCATACCAGCACTGCTAGCGGAAACATTTTTGACATTAGGTTTTTGTCATAGAGAAAAGAAAGGGAAGTTGAAGTGTTGTTTGCCACTCTTGAATATATGGTGGGTTAACCATATCTATGGTAGGGAATATCAACTTGGCACAAGGTTTGACACCGTCCATCACCTGATCCGAGATTATGCCCGTCGCGAAGGGTCAGCTCCGCTACAAGCGAGAATGAGTCGTGATCAAAGGATTAAGAAAATAGGGGAACTTAAAGATACCACTATTTGGTGGAAGCTCTCTTGGTGGGAGAGCGAGGATATTATATACTGTTGTGGACATTTCCCTAATGTTCCTCTCATGGGCGCCAGAGGATGTATTAATTATAACCTCGCGGTTGCTCATTGCCAATTTGCATATGAACAGGACATCCCATTTGAAGAGGTTGTGTGAAGGGTCAGCTTCTACTACACTGATCCCCTGAAAGTGGAAATGATCCAACAGATAAGGGATGCATGGGGCCGTGTAATGCTTAAAGGGAAGTTTGAGTTAGGGAAACGTGCCGTGGCAACCATGAAGCAATATGAGATTTGGCTCCAAAAAAGGATCGGGGGGATCTATCCACCCCTAGGATCTCATAACCCTTTGTTGAGTAACGATTTACGAGAGGTTAATGAGGGTTTAGCCAAACAATTAGAAGATAAAAAGGCTAAGCTGCAAAACCTGGAGGAAGTAAGCAAAAGACACTTGGAGAACTTATATAAGTCATAAGAAAATGAAAGAGCAAAAAGGAGAAAGGAGTCAGAGATGAACACCGAGTTGAGGAAATTGAAAGAGGAGAATGACAAGTTGAAAAATACTATAAGAAGGATTCAAAAACGAGCTGAGGAGAGTAGCAAAAAGGTCCTCCATTATCAAGCTCGATTGTCAAAGGCCATTAAAGAAAGAGATGCTATAATGAGGCGGGAAGAAGAGCTCAAGTCTCATAGTAACCTCCAACGAGAAATTGATGTACTCACCAAACGGTTAGAAGAAAAGACAAGGGAGGTGATCAGTGTCAAGAGCGATAATGTAGTAGCCATACAAAATTTAGTTGAGCAACTCAACCATCAAGCAGAAAAGGCTTGGCTGTGGGAGTCACGCCATGAAGAGCAAGTGGCTGAGAAAGAAATGTGGCTGGAACGCTTCAAAAGAATGATCCTATTTGCCAATGATGCCATTCCTGAATTCGTTCATGCATATAAGCAAGCGGAAGGGCATGCCATCCCCATGAAGACTCCTGTAGCAGTAACTGAGTTTCTCACTCTGTGTCATGACCTTATAGAGGATTTGAAAATGTTGATGAAATTTTAGATGAGTAAGGGACAAAGACAGCTTCAGTATTTTGTAAGATGGACTCATAGATGGGGTCCCTTTAATGTGTAACTTCAAAGTCGATTGATGTAATCAAATACTTTATTATAATGCACGGTTTCATCTTTTGGCCATCAAATAAGTTCGAAATAGTAGAGATCTTGTGTGGAAATTGGTTGTGTGGTGTAAAAATAGACCTATACATGTGGATACTAAATGTCCCTTGTGTTAGCAGTTAACTTTGATTCATTGAGTGTTACTATATGTATCCTCAAGGATTCAAAGGTCCGTAGTTTTTATATCCTTTATGCCGAGTTAACACACCGAAAATCAGAAATCTAGGTAATCGTTTTTTATTTACATTCATTTTGTTAAAAAAAACAATAATGATAGGTAAGACGCCAATATTGCCTGAGAGGGGAAGAACTCGTCTAACCAGGCCCAGCCGTCTGGAAGAACATATATAACCCGAGCGTGGGCTAGAGCTATGGCTGCTGAAAATAGTCAATCAGAGACTGAGCAGCAGTTAGAAGCAGAAGTAGGGGCCCTAAAGGATCAAATGAGGGCAATGCAATCGCAAATGGTAGAAATGATGAAGCTATTGCAGAATATGAGTTCTAGCGTGGCCGCGAACCATGTTTCGTCAAACCCCACTAATGCCGACCATGGCACCCCTAATATAGGTGTTGGAATACCAGGAGTAACTCCGGGTAGTCCTTTTGCCACCAGAGTGGCTGAACCGACACAAAGACCGGCAGTGGCAAACCGACCACCAAACCCTTTGACTTCAGGGGCTGAAGGACAAGGGTACCCAGAATGGAGCCAAGGTGGTGTTTTCACCTATGACATTCCTGGGGGGGAACCAACTATTGGAATTGCAGTGCCTGCTCGGCCTACTGCCAACATCGGCTTCAAGATGAAAGAGGGCAATGAGAGGAAAGATTAGGAAGAGGACATAGCAGAGGTTAAAGACAGACTGCGAGCTCTGTAGAGGCCGACTAACTATAAGTCTGTTGAGTTGGAAGAGTTATGTCTAGCCCCGGAGATCCCCATCCCTAAAAAATTTAAGGTGCCTGAGTTTACCAAATACAATGGTAGTGGAGATCCACACTACCACCTAAAATCATACTACACTAAGATGTCGGTATGGTCTAGGGACGAAAGGTTCCTAATAAACTTCTTTCACAAGAGTCTGACCGGCGTGGCCTTACATTGGTTCATGAAATTGGATCACTCCAAGCTAAAGAGGTGGAGAGACCTCACTGATGTGTTCATGAGCCAATACAAGTTCAATATGGATACAGCCCCTACACGAGAGCACCTGAAAGGGCTGAAGAAGAAGGGAACAGAGACCTTTAAAGAATATGCCCAAAGATGGTGAGCCGCAACTGCTAAAGTCCAACCGCCATTTCTGAACTCGAAATTATGCTCTTATTTTATCCGTACCTTGGGGGACCCATACCGTAAGA
This sequence comes from Delonix regia, assembly GCA_037074485.1. Lineage (NCBI taxonomy): Eukaryota > Viridiplantae > Streptophyta > Magnoliopsida > Fabales > Fabaceae > Delonix > Delonix regia. The sequence continues at coordinate 26,055,831 of CM073462.1, read as the reverse complement.
TAATGCTAGGGACGCACGTAAATGAATTTGCTGATCTAATCCAAGTTGGAGAGAGGATAGACGTTGATGTGCGCGATGGGCTATTTGAAGCTACCTCCATGGAAACTAGAAAACCTACAAACAATCGAAAGAAGGAAGGGGATATTAGCCATATCCATGCCACATTCCAACATCCTCGCCCTATGCATAGTCAATATCCCCAGGCACCTTTTCGCGGTCAGAACCCAGCCATGTCTTACTAGCCGCGAGGCCCAGCTATGGGGAATTACACGAGCTACCCGACACCACCGCAACCTTATTCTGGGCCGCAACAGCTGACAGCCCAAAATTGAGGGTTTAGGCCAACGCTACCGCCCCGCGATGATAGGCCATTACCCAACTTCAATGTTAGCCGATCGGAGCTTTTTCATGACTTAGTGGCAAAAAAGCTTATGGGCCCTAGACTTGTCAAGCCACTTCAGTCGCCATTCCCTGAGTGGTATGATTCTAATGCCACTTGTGAATATCACATGGGAGCTGCAGGGCACAATATTGACAAATGTGAGGCCTTCAGGAAGCACGTGTTAGCATTGTTAGACAATAATCACATCGGCATAAAGATGGGTAATGACCTCAATATCGTCACCAACCCCATGTCAAATCACAATAAGGAAAGGCAAGTGTCCATGATAGATGGGGAGGATTTTGGCTTGAAAGACTTGGCTGAGGCATCCTATACCATGCGGCAATTATATGAAGGTTTGAAGGATACTGACTATGTCCCCGCTCAGCATAGGGGACAAAACAAACTCGGAGGGTCGCAAAATAGGTATTGAGAGTTTCATGATGGAGAAGTGGGTCACGACATTGAAGGTTGTGAGCAGTTCAGGGAATTGACACAGAGGATGATGATGCTTGGAGTTCTAACCATCGAAAGAACTCGAGAGCCTACTAAAGGGAATGTGTGCACTACAGAAAAAGATAGTGCCTGGACCAAGGGAGCATTCGACTCCACAAGGCTTAGGAACTCCTTCTTGGTGGTTGACAAACCACTCTATGAAGTTAAGGGAGCCACCCCGATCCAAAACAATCGTAACCCACGAGGTATAGCGCAAGGATCTTTACTTGTTGTACCCACGCCAGTGCCTGTCAAAAGTCCAACCGCCACTATTTACGTGCCCTCTCCATTTCTGTATCAGACCGGTCATGCTGTGCCATGGAATTACGGGTTAAAGATATAATGTTCTTCTGACAATAAGGCAACGAAAGAGAGGTCTGTCATGGAAAGAAGCCATTTAGATCTTGTAGGAGGGATCACTCGCAGTGGTCGGGTATACTCCAAAGATGTGGGAGGAGTTCTGAATCCAAACCTGGAAGTAGGGGAAAGCTCAAACCTCATGGAAGCCCCTGGGAAGGAAGGACAGAAGGAAACAGAGGAGTTTCTAGAAATTATGAAACAGAGCGAATATGATGTGGTGGATCAATTGTGAAAAACTCCAGCCCGAATTTCTATTTTGAGCCTAATAATGAATTCTGAAGTTCACCGAAGGGCATTATAGAGTGTGCTGAATGAAGCTTATGTGCGTCTTGATATCACCCCGGAAAAGGTCGTGAACCTGATAAATGCAGTAAAAAACTCTACCATGATTTCCTTCTCTGAGGATGAGATACACCCCACGTCGGTCGAAAAGCCCAAAGCCCTCCATATTACTCTGAAATGCTATGGGTATATAATTGCTAAAGTGCTCATCGATAAGGGGTCAGCCCTGAATGTCTTGCCCTTGTCCACTTTAGGGCAATTACCAATTGAGAAGTCATGCATCGAGTACAATGACCTGGTAGTGAGAGCCTTTGACGTGACAAGGAGGGAAGTGATTGGAAAGGTTGAACTCCCTTTAGAAATCGGTCCAAATTTATTTACCGTCGAGTTCCAAGTTATGGATATCGACGCAGCGTATACGATGCTCCTAGGGAGACCTTTGATTCATGCCACTAGTGCAGTCCCATCGATTGTGCATCAGAGGATCAAATACATCGATGAAGGGAGGCTCATCTGTCGTAACCGACCTTTCGGCGGGATTGAAAAATATGGTTTAAAACCAATTCCCAAAAACGAAATTTTGAAAATCGATTTGATTTGGAGTCGCCACCAAAATTTTTAACGGAAAACTTTAGAAAACCAATTTAAATAAAAAAAAAGGAAGGCGAAATGGTCTGCGAGGTCAGAGATGGGTTCGGGAGTCTATTTGAGTGTGGGGAAGGTGTTAGGCACCCCACAACACCTGCCCATAAGGACGGTTACCTTAGACTAGTTAGTTGAAATAGAATATGGCCTTTAATTAATCTCAATTACCCTTTTATTGACAATGGATGCACATTAGACATATAAGACAAAAAAAGCAAAAATGCATGCAGACTGATGGATATTTACAAAGGACGGACTTGACCTAGGATGAAAGCCTAGGGCCTACGTACCTCGTGAGAGGGATCAAAGTCCACGTAGTTCGACCAAAAGGCATTTTTATGATTGATGGTTTTTTATTTGTGATGAGAATAGGAGGATTTTAATTAAAACAGATCATTGTAAACAAAACGGGATAGGAATTTGGTATGTATGTTTTAATTTACTACAATCTGATTAACCTCGTTCTCCTGAACTCTTCACATTTTCTTTTTTTTAAAATTTTTTTTGTCGATTTTATTATTATTAATTTTTTTGAGTTTTGAGAGTTTATATTTTGGGAATTCATGCATAATTTATAATGAAAGGAATATATTATTTTTTATTTTATTTTATGAGTTTTTGAATTTATTGTTGATAAATATTGATTATTATTATTGGTTATTGGTAGACAATTTAATTTAAGTACTGTTATTTATTGGTTTATCTGTTTGTCTTTGAACAAATGTATGCTAATTTTCGGGTTCTATGGAGATTAAAATCTCACACGAGCCCGGGAATTCGAGGAGAGACAAGTATTCTCACACGATCCATTTTGCATAAATATTTAATCAAAGTTAACATTTAATTATTGTCCGTTTATTCATTTTTTGTGTTATTATTAATATTATTGTCATTTCAGAATTAATTATAGGGATTTAAGGAGATTAGAACCTCATGTGATCCCGCACAATCGAGGAGAACAATATTCTCACACAATAATTTCGCAAATGATAGGGAATGTTTACTAAGGCAAGCATTTTGTTTATGATTATTATTATGATTTAATCCGACTTTAACATTTAATTATGGTTAATTTATTTCCACCATTCACCCATTAATATTTCATTTGTATCATTGTTACTCTTTAATTAATCAATTCATTGTAGGAATTTAAGGAGATTAATATCTCACATAATCCCCGATAATCGAGGAGAACAAAATTCTCACACGATAATTCCACAAACGGCATATTAAAGCAAGCATTTTGATTATGACTATTATGATTCAATCCAAAATTATCATTGATTTATTTTCCATCATTCCCCCATTAATATTTCATTTGTACCATTGTTACTTTTTAATTATCCAATTCATTGTAGGGATTTAAGGAGATTGATATCTCACATAATCCCCGGTAATCGAGGAGAACAAAATTCTCACACGATAATTTTTATCCACCATGACAATATTCATTAATTATCATTCAATTATTTTTCAACATTCTTTCATTAATATTTCATTAGTATATATTGTCATTCCTTTATTTTTCACCATTTATTAATTAACATTTCATTAATATTAATTGTCACTTTTCCATTATTCAACTAATTACGAGGATTTAAGGAGATTATTATCTCACATAACCCCCGGTAATCGAGGAGAACAAAATTCTCACACGATAATTTTTATCCGTCATGACAATATTCATTAATTATCATTCAATTATTTTTCAACATTCTTTCATTAATATTCATTGTCTTCCAATTATTTGATTAATTGCAAGGACATAAGGAGATGAGAAAAAACTCACATAATCCCGACAATCAAGAGCAACAAAGTTCCCACATGCTAATTTCATACATAATGGCCATAATTAATCAAAACTAATGTCTAAACAATTATAATGAACCAAAATACACAAAATTAAACACGTGAACAGTAGCATGGCATGTTAGAGTGCGTGAACAGTGCATGTGCATGAAATTGCATTGAAGGAAATCGGGTGAACAGTAACGACGTGCAGCAGAATTTCGGCCAGTGAAGAACGTGCAGCCATACCTGGTTTTTCAGCTGCTCCTTTGTGCTCCAATGACCAAGGACCTTTTCCTCCTCACCCAACAATGGAAGATGAACCTCCAACAGCCCCTCAAAGTCGCAGGTCTTGGCTGGAAGTGCAAAAAACAGACAGCATCTTTGGAGTTTCGCTAGACAGATTTGTTAGGTTTTTTCTGGTTGGTTCCAACGCTGGAAATTCTGCAGCAAGTGTCCCTACTTCTTGGCTGGAAGATGGAGGCTGAGAGCTTCTCTTCTTCTCCACACTTTCTCTTCTTCCTTGTGCTTCCTAAGCTCTCCTCTATTCACCTCTATTTTTTTAGTTTAAAACAGAGTTTTTCTCCTTCCACGGTTCAACTTCTCTTCCTCCCTTTGCTGCCACTTTGTTTTGGATTCAGACTTCCTTGTTTATGCACATCATTTTGGCATCCAACTCTCCATTTTTCTGCTCCTTGGATGGTCTAAACTTCAGCAACTTTTCACTCCAGAATTTTGGACGTTACCTCCACGGTTTTTCTGCACTTTGGACAGCTTTGTTCAGCTTTCGGTTTCTGCAGTTTGGCTCTCGGTTAGCTACCTCATTTCTGGTTTGCATTCAGTTCAGTTCCTTTCCTCCTTCTCTCGGTTTGGTTTTTGTCTTCTTGGTCTGGTGTTGTGGCTTCAGCCCATCGCTGCAGCTCAGATTTTTTGGCTTCAGCTCGTGTCTTCTCGGTCTCCCATGTTCTGCTTCTGCATTCTCACGGCCTGCACCTTCTCTTCCTTTCTTCTCAGTTTCTCTCTTCTCTTCACGAGCTGCCTCCTTTTTTCTCCTCCTTCTCTTCAGCTCGTTTTCCTCTTGGCTCGTTTTCTTTCTCCCAGTGTTCTCTCTTTTTTTCCTCTCGGCTCGTTGCTCTTTTTATGCTCCAACGTCTCCTCTCTTTTTCTGCCCTTTGCTCCCTTTTTTCCCTTGCTTTTTCTGCCACTTCCAGCCACCACTTTGCTGCACACGGTCTCCACTTTTTGCTGCCACCTCCAGCCACGCCACACTCCTCTCTCACTACTCCAGCCACCCCACCTTCTGCCATGTTGCAGAACCACTCCCATTTGCTTTTTTGTCCCTCTTGTCTTCTTGTGCATGTGTGTGCATGGGTGCATGCATGTGGTTAGTGTGTGTGTCCGTGGATGTGTGATAGTGTGAGAGTGAGTGTGTGAGAGTGAGGTGTCCGTGAGTGAGAATGTGAGTGTGTGAGAGTGATGTATGTCATGTGGTGAGAGCAAATTATCATATGGGAGCAAATGAGCATGTGGGAGTGTGAGTGTGAGTGTGTGAGAGTGGTGTGTCCGTGAATGGGAGTGTGAGTGTGTGAGAATGATGTGTGTCATGTGTGTGAGGGCAAATGAGCATGTGAGGAGCAAGTGAGCATGTGAGAGTGATGTGTGTCATGTGTGTGAGGGCAAATGAGCATGTGAGGAGCAAGTGAGCATGTGAGAAGGTCTTGCAATTCCATTTCAAGTATGTGGCTTTGTTCATTTTATTTTTTTGCAAGATGATTGCCATACATCTTGAATTTTTCTTTTTATCATTTTTGGTTCTTATATTTGGCTTTTTCCATATTACTTTCATTTTGTTTGCCTTTTGCAATTTTGTTTTGATTAATTGTTATTATTACTTTATTATTTTATATTTTTTGAATTTTTTAAATTCTATTTATTATTATTATTGTAATTATTATTATTATTAATTTGGGTGGGGTGTTCACACTCATCACCATAAAAGGTGAAGAAGAAATGATTCTTAGCAGGTCAAGTACGGTACCTTACATTGAAAATGCCGAGCAAGTCATAGACAGCTCTTTCCCGAGTTTAGAAGTATTAGAGGTTGGGAATTCTAAAAAGGGTACTGACCTAATGCCACTAGGAGTAGGGGAATCCACTAAAGGTGTCAATTAGGTAGTGGCCAAGATCATGATGAACAGTGGGTATCAAAAGGGAAAAGGATTGGGCGTAAATCTGCAAGGCATAGGAGAACCAGTTGAGTTGCTCGAAAATCTAGGGCGACAGGGGCTAGGATACGAGCTCTCCATGGAGACCTGCAAGGCGCGATGGAAAGAGGGTAAGCAAAAGGGGAAAGCAGAAATACCTCACCTCCGAGAAACTTTTCCTACTCCCACTGAGATAATACATCCTGGTGACTTAGTCATAATGGCAAGTGAAGAAGAAGGAGAGCATACGGAGGTTGCATGGATCCAGCCGAACAAGCTAGGAAAGGCTCTAGACAATTAGGAATCTGAAATTTTATCAGATGTTATGTCATTAGAGTAATGTTTTGAATATCGTGTTTTAAAATTCTGTAATAGCTAACGACTTGAAACTTTATTTTAAATATTGAATGAATGCAGCAGTTTCAATCTTTTGCCAAAATCTTGTTTGAATCCTGCCTTTTCGTATTTATTTTTGCTTTTTCTACCCACTTTCCAGGGAATTTGAATCCTCGAAACTCTTGTTTAAAGCAGAAGCACTAGGGCACTGCTTGAATGAGCCTTGTGTTGTCACGGATGCATGTGATTTAGAAATTGATGATAATGATGACATATCTCAAACCTTTGTTAAAATAGTAGAGCCTGTAGAAAAGGGTATTGTTCTGCACGAAGAAACCACTGAAGTGATCAATATGGGGACAGAGGATGATAAGAAGGAATTAAAAATAGTTGATAACCCAGAAAGGGAGGATATGATCAAGTTGTTTAGGTAATATATAGATGTGTTTGCCTGGTCTTATCAGGATATGCCAGGAATAGATCCTGAAATTGCTGCCCATAAGATACCCTTGTATTCCAATATAGGACCCAAGAAATAGAAGCTGAGGAGGATGAGCCCTGAGATGTCCCTTAAGATCAAAGAAGAAGTAATGAAGCAATGGAATGCCGGTTTCTTAGAAGTTTCTAAATACCCCCAATGGGTCACGAACATAGTCCCTGTGCCAAAGAAAGATGGGTGAGTGAGGATGTGTGTCGATTATCGGGACTTAAATCAGGCCAGCCCGAAAGATGACTTTCCATTACCGCACATTGACGTCTTAGTCGATAACACAGCAAAAAGCTTCAGGTATTCCTTTATGGATGGATACTCTGGCTATAATTAAATCCCGATGCACCCTGATGACAAGGAAAAAACCACATTCATTACCCCATGGGGAACCTTTTGTTACAAGGTAATGCCCTTTGGACTTAAAAATGCTGGGGCCACCTACCAACGTGCGATGGTCATCCTGTTTCATGACTTGATGCATAAAGAAATAAAGGTATATGTGGATGACATAGTTGCTAAATCAGCTGAAGGGGAAAGTCATGTGGCTGTATTACGAAAGCTCTTTGAAAGACTACGGAAATACAAACTTCGATGGAATCCTAGTAAGTGCGTATTTGCGGCTACATCTAGGAAGCTTTTAGGATTCATTGTTAGTAAGAAGGGGATAGAAATAGACCATGATAAAATTAGAGCGATTCGCGACATGCCACCACCTAGTACAGAAACAGAAGTCTGAGGGTTCTTAGGTCGTTTGAACTACATAGCCAGGTTCATCGTAAATTTAACTACCACTTGTGAACCAATATTTAAATTATTACGCAAGAACCAACCAGGAGAATGGAACGAATCCTGCCAACGCGTGTTCGATAAGATAAAGGAGTACCTCTTGACCCCCTGTCTTGGTGCCACCTATACCAGGGCGGCCCCTTATCCTTTATTTGACCATCCGACCAGGGTCCATGGGTGCGGTGTTAGGACAACACGACGAATTAGGAAGAAAAGAGCAAGCCATTTATTATCTAAGCAAGAAATTTAATGAATGCGAGTCGCAGTACTCGTTAATTTAGAAGACTTGTTGCAGTCTTGTGTGGACCACAAAGAGACTGAGGCAGTACATGCTTTATCATGTAACGTGGCTAATCTCCAGGATGGATCCAATCAAATACATTTTTGAGAGCCTTCATGTATCAGGAAGAGTCTCAAAATGGCAAGTAATACTCTCAGAATATGACGTTAAATATATGACCAGTAAATCAGTTAAAGGGAGCGTTATAGCTTAGCATTTGGCGGCCAATCCCCTGGATGAATATCAACCGCTAGACTTCCAGTTCCCAGATGAGGATATTCTGACACTGGAAGAAGATGATCCAAAGGAAATCAAGTGGGCTATGTATTTTGATGGGGTAGCCAATGTACATGGTAGTGGATTAGGAGCGGTAGTAATATCACCTGAAGGCAAGCAATATCCAATGGCTGTCAAGCTCAATTTTGACTGCACAAATAATGTGGCAGAATATGAAGCTTGTGTCAATGGTCTGCAAGCCGCCTTAAAGTTAGGTGCCAAAGATCTTGAGGTGTTTGGAGATTCAGCCCTTGTAATTTATCAAGTAAAAGGAGAGTGGAAAACCAAAGATCCCAAACTGGTCCCATACCAAAAACATCTGACAAAATTGGCGTCAAGGTTTAGGGAAATAAATTTCACGCATTTGACCTGTGATAAAAATCAGTTTGCTGATGCGTTGGCCACCCTAGCTGTAATGATTAAGTTGGACTGTGGAGTTAATATGCTCCCTATCCAGGTTGAGACCCGGGACACCCCAGCTTGCTGCTTGAACGTGGAGGAAGAAAATGATGGATGGTCGTGGTTCCATGATATAAAGAACTATGTCCAGAACCAGCAATATCTGGCTGAGGCAACGGAGAATGACAAAAAATCATTCGTCAATTGGCGATGAGTTTTTTCCTTAGTGGAGAGGTGTTATATAAAAGGTCATGGGACAACACTCTGCTTATATGTGTGGATGCATCAGAAGCACGAAGGATAATGATAGAGATCCATGAGGGAATCTGTGGGACCCATGCTAATGGCCATACTATGGCTAGACAAATTCAAAGATGTGGATACTTCTGGTTAACCATGGGAAAAGACTGCATTGACCACGTGAGGAAATGTCATAAATGCCAAACATATGCCAATAGGATCAATGCTCCACTCCAACCCCTACACAACTTGGTGGTACCGTGGCCATTCTCAATGTGGGGAATAGATGTGATTGGCCCCATCAACCCAAAGGCGTCAAATGGACACCGATTCATTTTGGTAGCCATTGATTATTTTACAAAATGGATAGAAGCATGTTAATTTTCCAATATTGGCCAAAGGGTCTTCCTCTGATTTTTGAAATCGAACATTATTTGTCGATATGATATACTAGAGAGGATTATCATGGATAACTCTCCCAACCTGAATGGAGCTGACATTAAGAAATTGTGTGGTCAATTCAAGATTAAGCACCATAACTCTGCACCCTACCGGCCACAGATGAATGGAGTAGTTGAGGCAGTGAATAAAATTATCAAAAAGGTCATTAGCAAGATGGCTATTACTTATAAAGATTGGCATGAGATGCTCCCATATGCTCTTCATGGGTATCGAACGACAGTACGAACATCCACGGGGGCAACTTTATACTCTTTAGTATATGGCGTGGAGGCAGTCACCCCGATTGAAGTTGAGATCCCTTCTTTCTGAGTGTTGATCGAATCCAACCTCGAGGAGAGCGAGTGGGTAAAGACACGGTATGATCAGCTGAATATGATCGAAGAAAAGTGATTAATAGCTATGTGTCATGGGCAGCTAAACCAAAAAAGGATGGCAAGGGCCTTCAATCAAAAGGTTCATCCTAGACAGTTCAAGCCAGGGGAGTTGGTTCTAAAAAAGATCTTCCCAAATCAAGAAGATAATAGAGGCAAATGGGCACTTCATACGAAGGTCCATATGTGGTGATACGAGCATTCTCTGGAGGGGCCCTGACTCTTGCCGATATGGATGGTAGGGAGCTTGGAAAACCAGTTAACTCTGATGCAGTCAAGAAATACTTTGCTTAAACGGGGATGACGAGAAAGAAATAAAAAGAAAGAAAGGAGAATTCGCAATTAGGGCCAGTTCAAGAAGGAGATTCAAACGAAGGATAGGGTGGCAAAGTATGGACAAAGTAAGGTGGTATGAAGACTAAATTGCCAACCCGAAAGGATCCTTAAAGGTTGTCTTCATTAGTCAGTTTCGAAATAAGTGTATCCAATGGCAACACTAGGTGTAAGCGACCATTGCCGCCTGGAGCCAAAATTCAGAGTCATCCCCGTTGTATTTTGCTATTCTTTATACTTGCATTCGGCTTAACACCCACATTCCTTAGGGTCTTTAGTTGTTTACTCATTTAAGATAACTTGCCTTTCATCACTCTTTTCCCCTACATAACCATATTGCCTTTATGATTGTCTCATACATTCAATATGCAAAATAAAACATTCAGGTCAATAGCGCTATTCAAAATATTGTCTGATGATATGCATCCCAGAAATACCCCAATGCATTTTAAATAAGTGTTTCCATGCAATTACTATGATGAGGCCTAAAGGATGCAGCATATACGTAATTTGGCATTTTTGTTACTGGTTTACCTTGTATAAAAGGAGATAGAAGCAACTTCAATGTCCTCGGGCTTACTGTAAAGAAGAGAGTATAAGCCTGCTTGTAGTTAAACTGTGGAAGCGAAGTATGCGGATTGTCGACTGTTGAAACGATAGATTTAGGGTCGCAATGAAGGAAGCATGGTTAGACAGTTCATTCACTTTGGGCAACATTGATGTTTTTCAAATTGACTTGAATCATAATTTAACATGTCACCCTTCTGATTTCCAAAATAAAAGGTAGAGGTTTTACGCTCAAGCAGTTTTCTTACTTCTAACACAAAGGGGAGAGGTATCATTTTAACATGTATCAAAACCAATAAAATTTTCATTATCCTTTAAGGATGTGCCATTCTCACGCATACACGTTTGTCCATGTTCGACACCTACCTCGCTCATGCATCATGACCATGCAATTTACATTTATGCAAAAGTCCTGCATCAAGTCCAGACAATTTACATTTCTACAAAAGTCCTGCATCAAGTCCAGGCAATTTATATTTCTGCAAAAGTCTTGCATCAAGTCCAGGCAATTTACATTTTTGCAAAAGTCCTGCATCGTGTCCAGGCAATTTACATTTCTGTCAAAGTCCTGCATCGTGTCCAGGCAATTTACATTTCTGTCAAAGTCTTGCATCAAGTCCAGGCAATTTGTATTTCTGCAAAAGTCCTGCATCAAGTCCAGGCAATTTACATTTCTGCAAAAGTCTTGCATCGTGTCCAGGCAATTTACATTTCTGCAAAAGTCCTGTATCATGTCCAGGCAATTTACATTTCTGTCAAAGCCTTGCATCATGTCCAAGCAATTTACATTTCTGCAAAAGTCCTGCATCGTGTCCAGGCAATTTACATTTCTGCAAAAGTCCTGCATCCTGTCCAGGCAATTTACATTTATGTCAAAGCCCTGCATCATGTCCAGGAAATTTACATTTCTGTCAAAGTCCTGCATCAAGTCCAGGCAATTTACATTTCTGCAAAAGTCCTGCATCAAGTCCAGGCAATTTACATTTCTGTAAAAGTCCTGCATCGTGTCCAGGCAATTTACATTTTTGCAAAAGTCCTGCATCGTGTCCAGACAATTTACATTTCTGTCAAAGTCGTGCATCGTGTCCAGGCAATTTACATTTATGTCGAAAGCCATGCATTTTGTTCAGGGTATTCACCATCCTTTCTAAGCACGAATTTACTCCTGTCTTCCCTTGTCTTCCCTCGATGTGGAAGATGGTGTGTTCATGTCTTTGCTTGCTCTTAAGATTAGGTCATTTCTTCACTATTCACTTCCCTAACTTAAGAGACAAGCAAAGAGAGGCAACTGTGAACACCCCACCCAAATTAACAATAATAATAATTATGGTAATAATAATAAATAGAATTAAAAATTCAAAAAAATTAATTAATTAAAACAAAATTGCAAAAGGCAAAAAAATAGAAGTTATATGGAAAAAACCAAATATAAGAACCAAAAATATTAAAAAGAAAAATTCAAAATATATGTTTGAAGAAGAGACATGGTAATCATCTTGTAAAGAAATAAAATGAATAAGGCCACCTAATTAAAATAAAATTGCAAAACACTCTCACTTGCTCACACTCACACACTCTCACATGCTCACTTGCTCCTACATGCTCACTTGCTCTCACACATGCTCACACTCACACACCCTCACTTGCTCACATGCTCACTCACTCCCACATGCATACACTCATGCACACACATACATTTCTAAGGAACAAGAGGACAAGGAGGACAAAAAAGCAAGAGGGAGCTGGTTTTTCAGAGGAGCAGAAAGTGGAGCGGCTAGTGCAGAAAAAGGAGAGAGTGGAGTGGCTGGAAATGGTAGAAAAAGCAGGGGACCATGAGCAGTGAGTGGAGTGGCTGGAAGTTGCAGAAAAAACAAGAAGAGAAGGGAGCAACGTGGAAGAAAAAGAGAGGTTGGTTGGAGTATAAAGAAGAGAGGACCGTGGTTGGAGAGGAGGGGAACTTGAGTTGAACAGAAGAGGGAGAGAGGGGGCCGAGAAAAGGAAAGCAACTGAGAAGAGTGTGAGAGCAAAAAACCGAGAAGCAACTGGGAAGAGTGTGAGAGCAGAAAATTGAGGAAGCAGAAACAGAACCTGAGCTGAACAGGAGAGAACAACGTGGCCGAGAAAGAAAAGCAAAAAAAATGATAGAGACAGCAACATAAAGGAAGAAACAAACCAAGGCAGCAACGTGAAGCCCCGAGACAGCAACGTGAAGCAGAAAATAGACCTAGACAGCAACAGAAAACTGACCGAGATAGCAACACGAAGGAGAAGAAACTGAGATAGCAAGAAGGAGAGAAAATGAGCTGAAGCAACGTCCAAACCATGGAGAGAAAAGGAGCTGAGGTTTAGGCAATCCGAGGGGCAGAAAATGGAGAGTTGGATGCCAAAATAAGGAGCAGAAACAAGGGGGCCTGAATGCAAAACGAAGTGGCAGAAAAAGGATTGATAGAGGCTGAACCAAAGAGGAGAAAAAACTCTATTTTGAGCCCAGAAAACAGAGGTAAATAGAGGAGAATTTAGGGAGCACAAGGAAGAAGGGAAAGTGTAGAGAGGAAGAGAAGCTTTCAGCCTTTGCCTTCCAGCCAAGGAGCAGGGACACAAGAGCACTTCCAGCCAGAATTTCCAGCGCTGAGAACAGACAAAATTTCCAACGCTGCCCAACTTGAAGTGCTGTCCGCCATTTCTGCTTGCTTCCCAGCCGAGACCAACCACTTCGGGACTGTTGGAGGATCATCTGTCGTAACCGACCTTTCGGCAGAATAGAATAAAAAGTTTAAAACTGATTCCCAAAAACAGAATTTTGAAAATCAATTTATTTGGAGTCGCCACCAAAATTTTTAATGGAAAACTTTGGAAAACCAATTTAAAACAAACGAAAAAGGCGAAATGGTCTGCGAAATCAGAGATGGGTTCGGGTGTCTATTTGAGTGTGGGGAAGGTGTTAGGCACCCTACAACACCCGCCCATAAGGACGGTTACCTTAAACAAATCAGTTGAAATAGAATATGGCCTTTAATTGATCTCAATTACCCTTTTATAGACGTGGATGCATGTTAGACATAGAAGACAAAAAAGCGAGAATGCATGCAAATAGATAGATATTTACAAAGGGCGGACTTGACCTAGGATGAGAGCCTAGGGCCTACGTACCCTGCGATAGGGATCAAAGTCCACGTAGTTCAACCAAGGGGCATGTTTGTGGGTTGGTGGTTTTTTGATTTGTGATGAGAATAGGAGGATTTTAATTAAAATAGATCATTGTAAACGAAACGGGATTGGAATTTGGTTTGTATGTTTTAATTTACTACAATCTGATTAACCTCGTTCTCCTGACCTCTTCATATTTTCTCTTTTAAATTTTTGTCGATTTTATTATTATTATTATTATTATTATTATTTTGAGTTTTGGGAGTTTTGGGAGTTTATATGAAAGGAATATATTTTTTTTTATGAATTTTTGAATTTATTGTTGATTATGGAGACTCAAGTTCCGCATGTCATTTTTTTATTAATTAAATTTTATGCTTGACTTATTTAAAATATTCATTTTTACATTATTATTGATTATTGGTAAATAATTTAATTCAAGTGCTATTATTTATTTGTTTATTTTTGAACTAATATATGCTAATTTTTGGGTTCTATAGAGATTAAAATCTCACACGAGCCCGGGAAGTCGAGGAGAGAAAAGTATTCTCACACGATACATTTTGTATAAATATTTAATCAATGTTAATATTTAATTATTGTCCATTTATTTATTTTTTGTATTTTTATTATTATCATTAATATTATTATTATTTCTGAATTAGTTATAGGGATTTGAGGAGATTAGAATCTTACATAATCCCAAGCAATCGAGGAGAACGATATTCTCACACGATAATTTCGTAAATAATGGGAAATGTTTAATTAAAGCAAATATTTTAATTATTTATTATTTATTATTTTTTTCTAAAAAACAAAGGTATGCTAACCTCAGGGATCTAAGGAGATTAAAATCTCACACGATCCTAGGTAATCGGGGAGAACAATATTCTCACACGATAATTTTGCAAATAATGGGAAATATTTAATTAGAATGAATACTTAATTATGATTGTTTATATTATTATTATTATTATTAGATAGAGGTATATTAATTTTAGGGAACTAAGGAAATTAAAATCTCACATATTCCCATGCAATCAAAGAGAACCGAATCCTCACACAATAGTGTCAAAAATAATGAAAAACATTTAATTAAAGTCAATATTTAATTATTATTATTTTTAAAACAAATGTGCTAATTAAAAAAGATCTAAGGAGATTAAAATCTCACGTGATCTCATGCAATCGAGGAGGACAATATTCCCCCACAAAGATTTTCTTGAAACCTTACTTATGGTACCAAGATATAAGAAAATGAATAAATGAAGCAAACAATAAATAATAACTCAAGACCAAACCAACCAAAAAAAAAAAAAGAAACACAAGGCGTTATGCATGAACAGTAAACGCAATTTGGACGTGGAGAGAAAGAACAGTGTGTGCATGCAACTCACCCATGACATTGTTACACGGCATTGCTTTAGCTTCTCATTTGAAGTGTTGTGTTGACAGCTTGCGGATTTTGGATGCTCTCTTTGGTCCTCTCATCCTTGGCCTTGAAAAAACATAAATGTAGTTTTTAAGTTATTCCTCTTCCATTCTGTGCCCTTAAACATTTTGTACGAACGTGCTGAGGAGTAGCCAGCACATAAACCCATAAAGACCCACAATAGAACCATGGCTGTCATGAGACCTCCTTGATTAGATGGAGATAAGAATCCAAGCAATGCAACAATCATTGTTACAAAGTGTCATTCCAAAGATCGAACACCAGCATCGACATAAACACATAGTAAATTTGAATTGATTGGTGGCCTGAAAACATCTCCATGGAGAAGTTTCCATCCTGTCTCTTCTTGAGCCTCATTTTGGGTTTCTAGCTGGTTATAATTAGAAATATCTTTGTACAGGGTTCTAAGCATAATCATTGCCACCATTCCAGAAAGGAATAGAACAATCATCAGAGAGTTAATGATGGAGAACCAGTGGATCTGATCATCATTCATTAGAAGATACGTATCCCATCGAGATGCCCACTTAACTTCACTTTCCTTGAAGGAAACATCATAAGTGAATACAATATCCTTGTTTTTTCCAACTTCTCGTGGAACTATGCTACCTTGCATCAAATGTTTGGTGTCTTTATTGCATGTTGTTACTTGGGGATTCTTCTCGTCCCATTCCTTGTATTCATGATTGATACTGTTTGGTGTGACCTCAAACCCAACAATACGAGCAGAATCAGTTTCAGGATCCTTGTGAAACATGACTCTAAAACTCAAGTGATTATTGATAAAATATTTCTCTTCCTTGCTCCCTTGATAGTTTCCTTTGAAACTAACATGAAACCCATGTTCGTATGTGGTTGATTGATCTCCATCCCTTCTCTGTCTACTTCCTCATCTTCTTCAGTTTTAGTTTCTCGCCCCTCGGTCTCTCTTTGTTGGTAGCCTCGTCCCTAACGTCATCTCTCTCCCCAAGGAAACATTTCAGAGCATATTCCTCTTCCCAGGTTGCCAGGCAGCCATCTGACATGGGTTCATATTAGTGCTTTTCAACTCCCTTCCTTGCTCTTTTCACCTCCGTCCTTATACTTCTTATTCCAAAATTCTCTAGCTTCCACCTACTACCCCCTTGTTTTACTATTCACCGATTCATCATTCTCATCCTGTCAACCCCTGTTTTAACTCCCTCCAAACAGGGCTTTCTCCTCTTAGTTCTTTCTCTTCACCCTTCCAAGACGTCCACTGCCAAGTGGACTTGTGAGTGAAAAGTCAATGTGCTTCTATGAATCAACTCTCACCATGAAAGATGGGATGTTCACCACCTGCCTCCTAACCCTGATGTGCCTCTGCCTTATAAGTACCCTAGCATGGTGAATTGACTTTGCCATTCCTGATTTGAAGACAAGAGTTTGTAAGCGATGCTCAAGGAAGTTCTCTACAGTCAAAGCCAAGGAATAATCGAGCTTGTTCTGACTTTCATCTAGAAGCCCATAACGGAACATCCTTCGGAGGAGAGCTTCACCCTCAAAGATCCGAAGTGGGTTCTTCTCATCAAGTACTGAACCCTCCACAACTCCCTTTTACAGCGAAGTCCATACTCTCCCACGAGCTTCAACTCAGCATCCAACTGTTCCTTCTCATATAGACGGTGTGACTTCTTGAAGGTTTTCCCATAATTGCAGTAAAAAGAGACGTGCACCCTGGCTTTTCAATGGCAGATCCGTCACCTTCCTTTGATCCTCCTCTCTATTTTTGGTCCTTCAGAACAGGGGCATTTCGTCTCTGCTCTTCTTTCCAGTTTCTATCTTATCCCTTCGAACTCACCTTTCTCATTGCAGAAGAAAAACTCCCCTCTCTTTCTGTCTCTTTCTCCTCACTCAGTCTCCTTTCTTCTCTACTACTTCCTACGCATCTCTTTTCTTCCCCACAGCTTCTTCTCTCTCTCTTCTTTCCAGCTTCCTTCTCGTCCTCCCTCTCTCACTGTTTCTGTTTCCTTTCACTTTTTTTCCTCTATTTTCTGCACCCCGACTACCCCCTCTCTCCAACGAGCTTGAACTCTTTTCCCACGGTTTGGGCCACACCACTCAAGAAGAGTCCTCCTCCCTCCTCTCGGTTTTCTGGTTTTTTTCAGTCTGTGCCCTCCTTCTCTCTGTTTCTGCTTCTGTTTTTTCTTTTTCCTTTTCTGTTCCCCGACTGCCCTCTCTCACATGCTTTCTGTTTTACGTTTCTTTTTCTCTTCCCTGCACCACCACCAGCCTCCTTTTTCGCTGTCTGTTTTTTTCCTTCTTTTCGCTTTTTCCTGCACTGTTTCACGCGAAAGATGTTGTTTGGCAACCTTATCACTTTACCCCTCTTTTTTTTAATTTAATTTTTTTTTTTAATTTTTTATTTTTGTTTTGTCATATACATTTTTTATTTTTTTATCTTTTGCTTTTATTTATTATAATTATTTTAATTAGTTAATTCTATTTTTGGGTTTTGAGTTTATTGAATTTCCCCCATTATTTATTTTTAATTCCAAATTGTCCCCCAATTGAAAATAACATTTGAATTTTTGACATTTTTAATTTTCCTATGTTCTTAATTATTAATTAATTGGTGCTTCCATTAATTAAATAATTAAGTGATTAGGGATGGGGTGTTCACACCATCTACCATACGTGAGTGAGGAGGAGAAGGTCATTCTTCATTGGAGCACAAGGGAGAGGCTGAAATCGCACAGGTACGGCTGCATGGGCTGCATGGTAGATTTTCTGCATGGCTGTTACTGTTCATGCGTCTTAGTTGAAGATAATCTTATATATTCTACATTGTTCATGCGTCTAGTTCTAAGATGCTACTGTTCGTTTGCCTAAACTTGTTTTAATTTTGTTTATTACCATTGTTTAAATATTAACTTTGGTTAAATATTGCTATTACGCATAAAATTATCGTGTGAGAATTTTATTCTCCTTGATTACCGGGGATTATATGAGATATTAATCTCCTTAAATCCTTACAATTAATTGAATAATTGGAAAACAATAATAATATTAATGAAATATTAATGAATGAATGGTGAAAAGATAAGTGAATGATAATTAAGAAATATTGCTATTACGCATAAAATTATCGTGAGAATTTTATTCTCCTCGATTACCAGGGATTATGTGAGATGTTAATCTCCTTAAATCCTTACAATTAATTGAATAATTGGAAAGCATTAATAATATTAATGAAATATTAATGAATGAATGGTGAAAAAATAAGTGAATGATAATTAAGAAATATTGCTATTACGCATAAAATTATCGTGTGAGAATTTTATTCTCCTCGATTACTGGGGATTATGTGAGATGTTAATCTCCTTAAATCCTTACAATGAATTGAATAATTGAAAAGCAATAATAATATTAATGATTGAATGGTGAAAAATAAGTGAATGATAATTAATAAATATTGCCATGACGCATAAAATTATAGTGTGAGAATTTTATTCTCCTCGATTATTGGGGATCATGTGAGATGTTAATCTCCTTAAATCCTTACAACTAATTGAATAATTGAAAAGTGATAATAATATTAATGAATGAATGGTGAAAAAATAAATGAATGATAATTAAATATTAATTTTGATTAAATCATAATAATAATCATAATTAAAATATTTGCTTTAATGAATTGTTTCCCATTATTTACGAAATTATCATGTGAGAATATTGTTCTTCTCGATTGCTTGGGATTATGTGAGATTCTAATCTCCTTAAATCCCTATAATTAATTCAGAAATAATAATAATATTAATGATAATAATAAAAATACAAAAAATAAATAAATGGACAATAATTAAATATTAACTTTGATTAAATATTTATACAAAATGTATCGTGTGAGAATACTTTTCTCTCCTCGACTTCCCAGGCTCATGTGAGATTTTAATCTCCATAGAACCCAAAAATTAGCATATATTCGTTCAAAAATAAACAAATAAACAAATAAATAATAGCACTTGAATTAAATTATTTACCAATAATCAATAATAATGTAAAAATGAACATTTTAAATAAGTCAAGCATAAAATTTAATTAATAAAAAAAATGACATGCGGAACTTGAGTCTCCATAATCAACAATAAATTCAAAAATTCATAAAAAAAAAATATATTCCTTTCATTATAAATTATGCATTAATTCCCGAAATATAAACTCCCAAAACTCAAAAATAATAATAATAATAATAAAATTGACAAAAAAATTTAAAAGAGAAAATATGAAGAGATCAGGAGAACGAGGTTAATCAGATTATAGTAAATTAAAACATACAAACCAAATTCCAATCCCATTTCGTTTACAATGATCTATTTTAATTAAAATCCTCCTATTCTCATCACAAATCAAATAAACCACCAACCGACAAACATGCCTCTTGGTCGAACTACGTGGACTTTGATCCTTATCGCAGGGTACGTAGGCCCTAGGCTCTCATCCTAGGTCAAGTCCGCCCTTTGTAAATATCTATCTGTTTGCATGCATTCTCGCTTTTTTTGTCTCCTATGTCTAACATGCATCCATGTCAATAAAAGGGTAATTGAGATTAATTAAAGGCCACATTCTATTTCAACTGACTAGTTTAGGGTGACCGTCCTTATGGGCAGGTGTTGTAGGGTGCCTAACACCTTCCCCACACTCAAATAGACTCCCGAACCCATCTCTGATTTCGCAGACCATTTCGCCTTTTTTGTTTTGTTTTAAATTGGTTTTCCAAAGTTTTCCATTAAAAATTTTGGTGGCGACTCCAAATAAATTGATTTTCAAAATTCCATTTTTGGGAATCGGTTTTAAACTTTTTATTCTATTCCGCCGAAAGGTCAGTTACGACAACGATAAAGCACACAACTCAATTCACGTCCACCATCAAGAGCAAGTTTCTCACGAGGCCGGACATGGAGTTGTTCGACACTGACGATGTGATTAGAGTTTGGGGGTTAAGCATTTCAATGCAGAAGGATACTTGATACAAATGACAAAGAGAGAGAGAGCAGAGGAGAGAGAAACTGAGAGAGGAAGAAGAAGGAAGAAGAAGAAGAAGAGAGAGAAAGAGCTGTTGGAGAGTGCGTTAGAAAGCAGAGAGGTCAATGGTTAACAAAAGAGCAATGTTTCAGGTGAAGAAGACGTCATTGCGCTCACCAGAAACTGCAGTGGTGCTTGTTGTGGGCTGTGCTTTTGACGATGCTGGAGGTTTTAGTGACACAGTGGACGAAACCAAATGAACATGCTGGAGGTGAACAAGACAAACCGTGAGACGTGTAATTCTGATCATCCCCTGCACAATATGGTTCTTTTTTTTTTATTTTGTTTTGTTATTATTTTTTTTATTATTACTTTTTTAGTATTTCATTTTATTTTATTCTACTTCATTTTATTTCTTATTTCTTTTATTATTTACTTTATTTTCATTTTATTTTATTATGCATTTCATCATATTTTATATATATGCATGTATATATATACATTTATATATAAATATATATTTATTTATTTATATATATGTGTGTGTATATACCAAGGGGACATAGTGCCATATAGATTTGATGGATGCATGGGAGGGTATGTGCATGACAAAAATGTGGGGGTTCTTTTTTTTTATCTTATTTAATTTTTTTGTTTATTTATTCTTTTTATTTATTTATGTGTCTATTTGTTTCACCTTATTTTATTTCATATTTCTTTTATTTTTATTTTTATTTTATTAGGCATGTCATTATATATATATATATATATACCAAAGTGACATCGCCATATACGAAGGGTAATTGCATGGATTTCTTGAGAGACGTGCATAGCAAAATGGTTGTGAGTGGATTATTTTCATTTATTTATCTATTTTATTATTATTTTATCTTCTTACGTCAATGTCAAACTAATTTTGGTTATACAAGTAAAGTTTTAAGAAAATCGTCATGTGAGAATATTATTCTCCTCGAGTGCTTGTGATCATGTGAGATTTTAATCTCCTTAGATCCTAAAATTTAGTACATATTTGTTTTAAAAATAATAATAATTAAATATTTATTTTAATTAAATATTCCCTATTATTTATGAAATTATCGTGTGAGAATATTGTTCTCCTCGATCGCATGGGATTATGTGAGATTTTAATCTCCTTAGATCCCTAAAATTAGTACACATTTGTTTTAAAAAATAATAATAATAACTAAATATTGACTTAATTTAAATGATTTTCCATTATTTATGAAATTATCATGTGAGAATTTTCTTCTCCTCGATTACGTGAGATCATGTGAGATTTTAATCTCCTTAGATCCTTTTAAAATTAGCACATTTGTTTTAAAAAATAATAATAATGACTAAATATTGACTTCATTTAAATGATTTTCCATTATTTATGAAATTATCATGTGAGGATTTTCTTCTCCTCGATTACATGAGATCATGTGAGATTTTAATCTCCTTAGATCGTTTTAAAATTAGCACATTTGTTTTAAAAAATAATAATAATTAAATATTGAATTTATTTAAATAATTTTCCATTATTTATGAAATTATCATGTGAGGATTTTCTCCTCCTCGATTACATGAGATCATGTGAGATTTTAATCTCCTTAGATCTTTAAAATTAGCACATTTGTTGTAAAAATAACAATAATAATCAAATATTTACTTTAATTAAATATTTTCTATTATTTACGAAATTATCGTGTGAGAATATTGTTCTCCTCGATTGCATGGGGTCATGTGAGATTTTAATCTCCTTGGATTCCCAAAATCAGCACATATTTGTTATAAAAAAATAATAATAATAATAACAATATTACAAAAATAAATGTCTTAATTAAAGGATATCTTTTCTTTATATGATCGAATTCGTTCTTTATAATAATTTCATTTTATTTAAATTTCAAAATAAAGATTAAAATTCCAAAAACAAAAAAAAGTTAAAAGGTTGAAAAATGAAGAGATCAAGAGAGCTAGATTACTTAGGTTGCTGTATATTAAAACATACAAATCCAAATTCCAATCCTGTTTTGTTTACAAAAATCTATTTAATTTGAACTCTCCCGTTCTCATCACAAAAATTATAAATCACCAACCAACAGACACGCCTTTTGGGTCGAACTACGTGGACTTTGATCCCCCTCACGGGGTACGTAGGCCCTAGGCTTTCATCCTAGGTCAAGTCCGCCCTTTTGTAAATATCCATCTATTTGCCTTCATTCTTGTTGTTTTGTCTCCTCTGTTTAACAGGCATGCATGTCGTTAAAAGGGTAATTGAGGTAAATTTAAAAGCCATATTCTATTTCAACTAACTAGTTTAAGGTAACCGTCCTCATGGACAGGTGTTGTGGGGTGCCTAACACCTTCCCCACACTCAAACAGACTCCTGAACTCATCTCTGTTTTCGCAGACCATCTTACCTTTTCTTTTTCTTTTAAATTGGTTTTCCAAATTTTCCGTTAAAAATTTTGGTGGTGACTCCAAATAAATTGATTTTCAAGTTTCATTTTAGGAATCAATTTAAACCCTTAAATTGCACGCTTTTTATTTTATTTTATTCTATCGAAAGGTCGGTTACAACAAGCCCGTTGCCAATACTGGCCTTAAGATGAAAGAGAGCAACGAGAAGAAGGATTGGGAAGAAGATATAGCAGAGGTTAAGGATAGGTTGCGAGCTCTGCAGAGGCCGGCTAACTGGAAGTCAGTCGAATTGGAGGAATTATGTTTAGCCCCGGAGGTACCCATTCCCAAGAAGTTCAAAGTGCCTGAGTTCACCAAGTATAATGGTAGTGGAGATCTGCACTATCATCTAAAGTCATAATGCACCAAAATGTCAGTATGGTCTAGAGATGAGAGGTTTCTTATAAACTTCTTCCACAAGAGCTTGACTGGGGTAGCATTGCATTGGTTCATGAAACTAGATCACTCTAAACTAAAGAGATGGAGGGATCTTACCGATGTGTTCATGAGGCAATATAGGTTCAACCTCAATACAGCGCCCACACAAGAGCACTTAAAAGGGTTGAAGAAGAAGGGAACAGAGACCTTTAAGGAATATGCTCAAAGATGGAGGGCTACAGCAGCTGAGGTTCAGCCGCTGCTTCTAGACTCAGAATTATGTTCTTATTTCATTCGTACCCTGGGGGACCCCTATCGTAAGATAATGCTCGGGACCCATGTGGATGAATTTTCTGATCTCATCCAGGTCAGAGAGAGGATAGATACTGACGTACGCGAGGGTTGTTTGAAAGCACCTCTATAGAAGCCAGAAGGCCTGCAAGCAATCGAAAGAAGGAGGGGGATGTTAGTCACATCCATGCCGCATACCAACACCCTCGCCCGACATATAATCAATATCCTCAAACGCCATTTCACAGCCCAAACCCAACCATGTCTTACCAGCCCCGAGGTCTAGCTATGAGTAGTCATATGAGTTACTCAATGCCACCACAATCCCATCTTGGATCACAACAAATGATAGTCCAAAATAGAGGGTTTAGGCCTATGCAGCAACCTCGCGATGATAGGCCATTACCTAACTTCAATGTCAGTCGATCGGAGCTCTTCCACGATTTGGCAGCTAAAAAGCTTATGGGCCCAAAGCCGGTTAAACCACTTCAACCACCATTCCCAGGGTGGTATGACTTCAGCGCTACTTGTGAGTACCATATGGGAGCTATGGGACATAGCATTGACAAATGTGATGCCTTCAGGAAACATGTATTGGCATTATTAGACAATAACCATATTGGCATAAGAACAGGTAACGACCCTGACATCGTCACCAATCCCTTGCCAAATCATAATAAAGGGAAAGTGTCCATGATAGATAGAGAAGAGCCTAGCTTGAAAAACTTGACAGATGTGTCATCCACCATGAAGCAATTATATAAAAGCTTGAAGGATGCTAATTATATCCCCACTCGGGATGAAGAGCGAAACGTGCTCAGAGGGTCACAAAACAGCTACTGCGAGTTTCATGATGGAGAAGTGGGTCATGACATTGAAGAATGTAAGTAATTTAAGGAATTAGCGCAAAGAATGATGTCGCTTGGAATCCTGACCGTTGAAGGAACTCGAGGACCCATTGAAGGGAATGTGTGCGTCACAGAGAAAAACGGTGCTAGAACTGAGGGATCACCTGCCCCTACAAAGCCCAAGAATTCCTTTCTAGTGGTTAATAAACCAATTTACGAAGTTAACAAGACTGCCCAAGCCCAAAGCAACTATGACCCACGAGGTACAACAAAAGGATCCTTGCTCGTCATACACACACTGACGTCGGTAAAAAAATCCAACCGCTATTATCCATGTGCCATCTCCATTTCCATATTGGAGTGATCACGCCGTGCCATGGAATTACAGGCTGAAAATAGAATGCTCTCATGATAATGAGGCATCAAGAAGAAGGCCTGTTGTAGAAAAAGGACAATCAGAAATGATAGGGGAATTACTCGCAGTGGTAGAGTATATTCTAAGGACAGTGAAGGAGTCCTAAATTTGAATTTGGAAATAGGAGAAAGCTCAAACCTCAAAGGAACCCCTAGAAAAGGAGAACGAGAGGAGACCGATGAGTTCCTAAAAATTATGAAGCAAAGCGAATATGATGTGGTCGATCAGTTGTGGAAAACACCGGCCCTCCATTTTGACCCTAATAATGAATTCAGAAGCTCATCAAAAGGCGTTACAAAGTGTGTTGGATGAAGCCTATGTACGGCCTGACGTCACCCCGGAAAAGGTGGTAAACATGATAAATGCGGTAAAGAATGCCACCTTCATTGCATTTTCTGAGGACGAGGTATACCCCACACCAGCTGGAAAGCCCTAAGCCCTCCATATTACTTTGAAATGCTCTGGGTACGTAATCGCTAAGGTACTCATTGATGGAGGATCTACGCTGAATGTTTTACCCTTATCCACTTTAGGGTAATTACCAGTTGAGAAGTCATGCATCGAATATAACGACATGGTAGTGAGAGCCTTCGATGGGACGAGGAGGGAAGTAATTGGAAAGGTTGAACTCCTATTGGAAATTGGTCCGAATATATTTACCATTGAGTTTCAAGTCATGGACATTGATGCAGCATATACGATGCTTTTGGGAAGACCTTGGATCCACACAGCTGGTGCAGTCCCATCAACTGTGCACCAAAGAGTCAAGTATATTAGTGAAGGAAGGCTTATCACCATAAAAGGCGAAGAAGAGATGATCATCAGCAAGCCTAGCATGGTACCTTATATTGAAAATGCCGAGCAAGTTATGGACAGCTCATACTAGAGTTTGGAAGTGCTGGAAGCTGGGAACTCTGCCAAAGGTGCCAACCAGAACCCAGATGGAGTAGGGGGATCTACCAAGGATGTCAATCAAGTAGTGGCCAAAATCATGATGAGTAATGGGTATCAAAAAGGAAAAGGATTGGGCGTGAAGCTGTAAGGTATAGGGGAACCGGTTGAGTTGCTTGAAAATCCAGGGCAATGAGGGTTAGGGTACGAGTTGTCTATGGAAACTCAGAGGGCACGATGGAAGGAAGGTAAACCAAGAGAAAGAGTAGAAATACCCCACATCCGGGAAACCTGTTTCTGTTGAGATAATACATCCAGGTGACCTAGCCATAATGGCGAGTTAAGAGGAAGAAAAGGGCACAGAGGCCCCATGGATCTAGCTGGACAAGCTAGGAAAAGCACTTGACAATTAGGAATCTGAAATGTTACCAGATGTTATGTCATTAGAGTAATATTTTGAATATCATCTTGAAAAGTTTTGTAATAGCTAACAATTTGAACTTTATTTTGAATATCGAATGAACGCAGCAATTTCAATCTTTTTCCAAAATCTTGTTTGAATCCTGCCTCTTCATATTTATTCTTGCCTTTTCTACCCACTTTCCAGGGAATTTGAATCTTTGAAGCTCTTGTCTGAAGCAGAGTCGCTTGGGCACCGTTTGAATGAGCCTCATGTTGTCACGGATATGAATGATTTAGAAATTAATGATAATGATGACACATCTCGAACCTTCCTTAAAATAATAGAATCTACATAAAAGGGTATTACTCCGCATGAAGAAGCTACCGAAGTTATTAATATGGGGACTGAGGATAATAAGAAGGAATTAAAGATAGTTGATAACCCAGAAAGGGAGGAAATGATTAATTTGTTTAAGGAATATATGGATGTGTTTGCCTAGTCCTACCAAGATATGCCAGGAATAGACCCTGAAATTGCTGCCTACAAGATACCCTTGTACCTTGATGTAGGACCTAAGAAGCAGAAGTTAAGGAGGATGAGCCCAGAGATGTCCCTCAAAATCAAGGAGGAAGTAGTGAAGCAATGGGATGCTGGTTTCCTAGAAGTCTCTAAATACCCCCAATGGGTCTCGAACATAGTCCCTGTACCAAAGAAAGACGGGCGAGTGAGGATGTGCGTCGATTATTGGGACTTAAATCGAGCCAGCCTGAAAGATGACTTTCCTTTACCCCACATTGACATCTTAGTCGATAATACAGCAAGAAGCTTCAGGTATTCCTTTATGGACGGGTATTCTGGATATAATCAAATTCTAATGCACCCAGATGACAAAGGAAAAATCACATTCATCACCCAATTGGGAACCTTTTGTTACAAGGTAATGCCCTTTGGGCTTAAAAATGCTGGGGCCACCTACCAACGAGCGATGGTAGTCTTATTCCATGATCTGATGCATAAAGAAATAGAGGTATATGTGGACGACATGGTTGCTAAGTCGGCTGAAGGGGAAAGTCATGTGGCTGTGTTACGAAAGCTCTTTGAAAGACTACGAAAGTACAAACTCCAGTTGAATCCTAGTAAATGCGTATTCGGGGCCACATCAGGGAAGCTTTTAGGATTCGTTGTTAGCAAGAAGGGAATAGAAGTAGACCCTGATAAAATTAAGGCAATTCATGATATGTCACCACCTAGCACAGAAACGGAAGTTCGAGGATTCTTGGGGCGTTTGAATTATATAGCTAGGTTCATTGCGAATTTAACTGACACTTGTGAACCAATATTTAAATTATTATGCAAGAACCAACCAGGAGAATGGAATGAGACTTGCCAGCAAGCGTTTGAGAAGATAAAGGAGTACCTCTCGAATCCCCCTGTCCTGGTGCCACCTACATTAGGGCGGCCCCTTATCCTTTATTTGACGATCTGACCAGGGTCTATGGGTGCTATGTTAGGACAGCATGATGAATCAGGAAGAAAAGAGCAAGCCATTTATTACTTGAGTAAAAAATTTAATGAATGCGAGTCGCGGTACCCGTTAATTGAGAAGACTTGTTGCAGTCTCGTGTGGACCACAAAGAGACTGAGGCAATATATGCTTTACCATGTTACATGGCTAATTTCTAGGATGGATCCAATCAAATACATCTTCGAGAGTCCTTATATATCAAGAAGAGTCTCAAAATGGCAAGTCATACTCTCAGAATATGACGTGAAGTACATGACCAGTAAATCAATCAAAGGCAGTGTTATAGCAGAGCATTTAGCGGTTAATCCCCTGGACGAATATCAACTGTTAGATTTCCGGTTCCCATATGAGGATATTCTAACAATGGAGGAAGATGAACCAAAGGAGGATAAGTGGACAATGTACTTTGATGGAGCAGCCAATGTAAATGGTAGTGGCTTAGGAGCGGTGATAATATCACCAGAAGGCAAGCAGTATCCAGTGGCAATCAAACTTAGTTTCGATTGCACAAATAATGTGGCAGAATATGAGGCTTGTGTCAATGGCTTACAAGCTTCCTTAGAGTTGGGTGTCAAAGATCTTGATGTGTTTGGAGATTCAGCCCTTGTAATTTATCAGGTAAAGGGGGAATGGCAAACCAAAGATCCCAAACTGATCCCATACTAAGAGTACTTGACGGAACTATTATCAAGGTTTAAAGAGATAAATTTCACACATCTAACCTGTGATAAAAACCAGTTTGCCGATGCATTGGCTATCCTGGCTATAATGATCAAGTTAGACTGCGGAGTCAACATGTTTCCCATCCAAATTGAGACTCGGGACACCCCGGCCTACTGCCTAAATGTGGAGGAAGAAAGCGATGGACGACCATGGTTCCATGATATAAAGAACTATGTCCAGAGTCAACAATACCCGACTGAGGCATCTGAGAATGATAAAAAAACCATTCGCCGATTGGCAATGAATTTTTTCCTTAGTAGGGGAGTGTTGTATAAAAGGTCATGCGACAACACCCTGCTCCGATGTGTGGATGCATCAGAAGCACGAAGGATAATGATAGAGATTCACGAGGGAACATGTGGGACCCATGCTAATGGCCATACCATGACTAGACAAATTCAAAGGTGTGGGTACTTCTGGTTAACCATGGAGAAAGACTGCATTGACTACGTGAAGAAATGTCATAAATGTCAGACATATGCTAACAGGATCAATGCTCCACCACAACCTCTGCACAACTTAGTGGTACCTTGGCCATTCTTAATGCGGGGAATAGACGTGATTGGCCCCATCAATCCAAAGGTGTCTAATGGACACCGATTCATTCTGGTAGCCATTGATTACTTCACGAAATGGATAGAGGCATGTTCATTCTCTAATATTACCCAAAGGGTCTTCTTCCGATTTTTGAAATCGAACATTATTTGCAGATATGGTGTACCAGAAAGGATTATCACTGATAATGCGTGTCGTAACTGACCTTTCGGCAGAATAGAATAAAAATAAGTTTAAAACCGATTCCCAAAAATGGAATTTTGAAAATCGATTTTATTTGGAGTCGCACCAAAATTTTTAATGGAAAACTTTGGAAAACCAATTTAAAACAAAACGAAAAAGGCGAAATGGTGTGCGAAATCAGAGATGGGTTTATGAGTCTGTTTGAGTGTGGGGAAGGTGTTAGGCACCCCACAACACCCGCCAATAAGGACGGTTACCTTAAACTAGTTAGTTGCAATAGAATATGACCTTTAATTAATTTCAACTACCCTTTTATTGACATGGATGCACGTTAGACATAGGAGACAAAAAAGCAAGAATGCATGCAAACAGATGGATATTTACAAAGGGCAGACTTGACCTAGGATGAGAGCCGAGGGCCTACGTACCCCGTGAGAAGGATCAAAGTCCACGTAGTTCGTCCAAAAGGCATGTTTTGTGGGTTGGTGGTTTTTTGATTTGTGATGAGAATAGGAGGATTTTAATTAAGACAGATCATCGTAAACAAAACGGGATTGGAATTTGGTTTGTATGTTTTAATTTACTACAATCTGATTAACCTCATTCTCCTGACCTCTTCATATTTTCTCTTTTAAAATTTTTTTGTTGATTTTATTATTATTATTATTATTTTGAGTTTTGGGAGTTTTGGGAGTTCATATTTCGGGAATTAATGCATGATTTATAATGAAAGGAATATTGATTATTTTTTGAACTTTTGAATTTATTGTTGGTAAATATTGATTATTATTAATTTAATTCAAGTGTTGTTATTTATTTGTGTATCTGTTTATTTTTGAATGAATATATGCTAATTTTCGGGTTCTATGGAGATTAAAATCTCACACGAGCCCGGGAAGTCGAGGAGAGAAAAGTATTCTCACACGATTCATTTTGTATAAATATTTAACCAAAGTTAACATTTAATTATTGTCCATTTATTTATTTTTTGTATTATCATTATTATCATTAATATTATTATTATTTTGGAATTAATTATAGGGATTTAAGGAGATTAAAATTTCACATAATCCCAAGCAATCGAGGAGAGCGATATTCTCACACGATAATTTTGCAAATAGCGGGAAACAGTATATTAAAGCAAGCATTTTGATTATGATTATTATTATGATTTAATCAAAACTAATATTTAATTATCATTCATTTATTTTCCACCATTCACCCATTAATATTTCATTAATATTATTGTTACGTTTCAATTATTCAATTCATTATAGGGATTTAAGGAGATTAATATCTCACATAATCCCCGGTAATCAAGGAGAACAAAATTCTCACACGATAATTTTATCCATCATGACAATATTTATTAATTATCATTCAATTATTTTTCATCATTCCTTCATTAATATTTCATTAATATATATTGTCATTCCTTATTTTTTTCACCATTTATTCATTAATATTATTATCACTTTTCAATTATTCAACTAATTGTAAGGATTTAAGGAGATTAACATCTCACATAACCCCCGGTAATTGAGGAGAATAAAATTCTCACCCGATTATTTTATCCATCATGACAATATTTATTAATTATCATTCAATAATTTTTCACCATTCAATCATTAATATTATTATTGCTTTTCAATTACTCAATTCATTGTAGGGATTTAAGGAGATTAGTATCTCACATAATCCCCGGCAATCAAGGAGAATAAAATTCTCACACGATAATTTCACACGTAATAGCAATAATTAATCAAAGTTAATGTTTAAACAATGGTAATAAACAAAACTAACACAAATTTCAGCAAGTGAACAGTAGCACCTCATATTAAAACGCATGAACAGTGCACATGCATGAGATTGTCTTGAAGCAATTCGTATGAACAGTGACATGCATGCAGAATTCTCGGCAGTGGCAAACCGTGTGGCCATACCTGGCATTTTCAGCTTCTCCTTTGTGCTCCAATGAAGAATGACCTTCTCCTCCTCACTCACCTATGGTAGATGGACCTCCAACAGCCCCAAAGTAGCCGGTCTTGGCTGGAAATGCAGAAATGGTGGACAGCTTCGTTGGACAGCTTCGTTAGAGTTTCTGGTTGGCTTCAGTGCTGGAAATTCTGCAGAACGTGTCTCTGCTTCTCGGCTAGAAGGTGGAGGCTGAAAGCTTCCCTTCTTCTCCACACTTCCTCTTCTTCCTTGTGCTCCCTAAGTTCTCCTCTGTTTACCTCTATTTTTTGAGCTCAAAACAGAGTTTTTTCTCCTCCATGGTTCAGCTTCTATCCATCCCTTTGCTGCCACTTTGTTTTGCATTCAGACTTCCTTGTTTCTGCTCATCATTTTGGCATCCAACTCTCCATTTTCTGCTCCTTGGATGGTCTAAACTTTAGCTCCTTTTCACTCCACGATTTGGGACGTTTCTCCATGGTTTTCTGCACGCTTTCTGCACCAGTTTTCTGCACCGTTCAGCTCTTGGTTTCTGCCTCGTTCAGCTCTCTGTTTCACTCAGTTTCTAGTTCATTTTCTCTTCTATTTTTTCCCTCACGTGGCTGCCTTGTTTTCTGGTTTCGTTCAGCTTTGTTTTTCTCCCTCACGTTGCTGATTTCATTTTCTTGTTTCATTCAGCTTTGTTTTTCTCCCTCACGTTGTTGGTTTCATTTTCTTCTTCAGCTCTTCTTCCCTTCTCAGTCACGTGGTTCCCTCTCCCTTTCAGCGTGGTTTCTACCTTCTCTTTCCTTTTTCCCTTCTCTTCTCCCCCTCCCTTTTCTTCTCAGTTGAGGCCTCCTTTATACTCCAGCGTTTTTTCTTGCTTTCTCTCGGTTTGTTGCTCTCCTTTATACTCCAACGCCACCTCCCTTTTTCTGCCATGTTGCTCCCTTTTCTCCTTACTTTTTCTGCAACTTCCAGCCACCACTTTGCTACTCACGGTCCCCTCCTTTTTCTGCCATCTCCAGCCACGCCACACTCTCCTTTCTCTGCACCAGCCACTCCACTTTCTGCCTCCTCTGCAGAACCAACTCCCACTTTCTTTTTTGTCCCCCTTGTCCTCTTGTGCATGTGTGTGCATGAGTGTATGCATGTGGTGAGTGTGTGTCTCTGTGGGTGAGAGTGTGTGAAAGTGTGAGTGAGAGTGTGAGTGTGTGAGGAGGTGTGTCCGTGAGTGAGAGTGTGAGTGTGTGAGAGTGATGTGTGTCATGTGTGTGAGGGCCAATGAGCATATGGGAGCAAATGAGCATGTGAGAGTGTGAGTGTGAGTGTGTGAGGAGGTGTGTCCGTGGGTGAGAGTGTGAGTGTGTGAGAGTGATGTGTGTCATGTGTGTGAGGGCAAGTGAGCATGTGGGAGCAAGTGAGCATGTGAGAGTGTGTGAGTGTGAGCAAGTGAGAGTGTTTTGCAATTCCATTTCAAGTATGTGGCCTTGTTCATTTTATTTCTTTGCAAGATGATTGCCATGTCTCTTCTTCAAACATATATCTTGAATTTTCCTTTTTATTATTTTTAGTTCTTATATTTGGTTTTTTTCCATATTACTTCTATTTTGTTTGCCTTTTGCAATTTTGTTTTGATTCATTGTTATTATTATTTTTTTAGAATTTTTTTTATTCTATTTATTATTATTACCATGATTATTATTATTGTTAATTCAGGTGGGGTGTTCACAGTTGCCTCTCTTTGCTTGTCTCTTAAGTTAGGGAAGTGGATAGTAAAGAAATGGCCTAATCTTAAGAGCAAGCAAAGACATGAACACATCACCTTCCTCATCGAGGGAAGACAGGGGAGAGACAAGAGTAAATTCATGTTTAGATGGGATGGTGAATATCCTGAACAAAATGTCTGGCTTTCAACATAAATGTAAATTGCCTGGACACGATACAGGACTTGGACAGAAATGTAAATGGCCTGGACACGATGCAGGATTTTAGCAGAAACATAAATTGCCTAGACTTGATGCAGGACTTTTGCAGAAATGTAAATTGCCTAGACTTGATGCAGGACTTTTGCAGAAATGTAAATTGCCTGGACTTGAGCAGAACTTTTGCAGAAATGTAAATTGCCTGGACTTGAGCAGGACTTTTGCAGAAATGTAAATTGCCTGGACTTGAGCAGGACTTTTGCAGAAATGTAAATTGCCTGGACTTGAGCAGGACTTTTGCATAAATGTAAATTGCCTGGACTTGAGCAGGACTTTTACAGAAATGTAAATTACCTGGACTTGAGCATGACTTTTGCAGAAATGTAAATTGCCTGGACTTGAGTAGGACTTTTGTAGAAATGTAAATCGCTTGGACTTGAGCAGGACTTTTGCAGAAATGTAAATCGCCTGGACTTGAGCAGGACTTTTGCAGGAATGTAAATGGCCTGGACTTGAGCAGGACTTTTGCAGGAATGTAAATTGCCTGGACTTGAGCAGGACTTTTGCAGAAATGTAAATTGCCTGGACTTGAGCAAGACTTTTGCATAAATATAAATCGCCTGGACTTGAGCAGGACTTTTGCAGGAATGTAAATTGCCTGGACTTGAGCAGGACTTTTACAAGAATGTAAATTGCCTGGACTTGAGCAGGACTTTTGCATAAATGTAAATTGCCTAGACTTGAGCAGGACTTTTGCCAAAATGTAAATTGCCTGGACTTGAGCAGGAATGTAAATTGCCTGGACTTGAGCAGGACTTTTGCAGAAATGTAAATTGCTTGGACTTAAGCAGGACTTTTGTTGAAATGTAAATTGCCTGGACTTGAGCAGGACTTTTGCATAAATGTAAATTGCCTAGACTTGAGCAGGACTTTTGCCGAAATGTAAATTGCCTGTACTTGAGCAGGAATGTAAATTGCCTGGACTTGAGCAGGACTTTTGCAGAAATGTAAATTGCCTGGACTTAAGCAGGACTTTTGTCGAAATGTAAATTGCCTGGACTTGAGCAGGACTTTTGCAGGAATGTAAATTGCCTGGACTTGAGCAGGACTTTTGCCGAAATATAAATTGCCTGGACTTGAGTAGCACTTTTGCTGAAATGTAAATTTCATGGTCATGATTCATGAGCGATGTAGGTGTCGAACATGGACAAATGTGTATGCGTGAGAAAGGCACATCCTTAAAGGATAATGCAAATTTTATTGGTTTTGATACAGGTTAAAATGATACCTATTCCCTTTGTGCTTGTGAGCATAAAACCTCTATCTTTTATTTTGGAAATCGAATGGGTGACGTGTTAAATTATGATTCAAGACAATTGGAAAAATGTCAATATTGCCCAAAGTGAATGAACTGTCTAACCACACTTCCTTCATTGCGACCCTAAATCCATCATTTCAACAGTCGACAATCCGCATACTTCGCCTCTTCACTACAAGCGGGCTTTTACTCTCTTCTTTACAGTAAGCCCGAGGACATTGAAGTTGCTTCTATCTCCTTTTATACGAGGTAAACTGGTAACGAAAATGCCAAATTGCGTATAAGTTGCATCCTTTAGGCCTCATCATAGTAATTGCATGGAAACACTTATTTAAAACGCATTGGGGTATTTCTGGGATGCATATCATCAGACAATATTTTGGATAGCGCTATTCACTTAAATGTTTTATTTTGCATATTGAATGTATGAGACCATCATAAAGGCAATATGGTTATGTGGGGGAAAAGAGTGATGAAAGGCAAGTTATCTTAAATGAGTAAACAAACAAAAGACCCCAAGGAATGTGGGTGGTAAGCCGGACGCAAGTATATAAAAAATAGTGAAATACAACTGGGATGACTCTGAATTTTGGCTTCAGGCGACAATGGTTGCTTACACCTAGTGTTGCCATTGGATACACTTATTTTGAAACTGACTAATGAAGACAACCCCTAAGGATCCTTTCAGGTTGGCAATTTAGTCTTCATACCACCTTACTTTGTCCATCCTTTGCCACCCTATCCTTCATTCGAACCTCCATCTTGAACTGGCCCTAATTTCGAATTCTCCTTTCTTTCTTCCTCTTTCTTTCTCGTCATCCTTGTTTAAGCAAAGTATTTCTTGACTGCGTCGGAGTTAACTGGTTTTCCAAGCTCCCTACCATCCATATCGGCAAGAGTCAAGGCCCCTCCAGAGAATGCTTGTGTCACCACATATGGACCTTCGTATGAAGGTGCCCATTTGCCTCTATTATCTTCTTGATTTGGGAGGACCTTTTTCAGGACCAACTCCCCCGGCCTGAACTGTCTAGGATGAACCTTTTGATTGAATGCCCTTGCCATCCTTTTTTGGTATAACTGCCCATGACACATAGCTATTAATCGCTTTTCTTCGATCATATTCAGCTGCTCATACCGTGTCTTTATCCACTCGCTCTCCTCGAGGTTGGATTCAATCAACACTCGGAGAGAAGGGATCTCAACTTCAATCGGGGTGACTACCTCCATGCCATATACTAAAGAGTATGGAGTTGCCCCTGTGGATGTTCGTACTGTCGTTCGATACCCATGAAGAGCATATGGGAGCATCTCATGCCAATCTTTATAAGTAATAGCCATCTTGCTAATGACCTTTTTGATAATTTTTTTCGCTGCCTCAACTGCTCCATTCATCTGTGGCCGGTAGGGTGCAGAGTTATGGTGCTTAATCTTGAATTGACCACACAATTTCTTAATGTCAGCCCCATTCAGGTTGGGAGCGTTATCCATGATAATCCTTTCTGGTATACCGTATCGACAAATGATGTTCGATTTCAAAAATCGGAGGAAGACCTTTTGGCCAATATTGGAAAATGAACATGCTTCTATCCATTTCGTAAAATAATCAATGG
Organism: Delonix regia; assembly: GCA_037074485.1. Taxonomy (NCBI): domain Eukaryota; kingdom Viridiplantae; phylum Streptophyta; class Magnoliopsida; order Fabales; family Fabaceae; genus Delonix; species Delonix regia. Next base: position 26,020,089 of record CM073462.1, on the reverse strand, counting down.
CTACCAAAATGAATCGGTGTCCATTTGACGCCTTTGGGTTGATGGGGCCAATCACATCTATTCCCCACATTGAGAATGGCCATGGTGCCACCAAGTTATGCAGGGGTTGGGGTGGAACATTGATCCTGTTGGCATATGTATGGCAATTATGGCATTTTCTCACGTGGTCAATGCAGTCTTTTCCCATGGTTAACCAAAAGTATCCACATCTTTGAATTTGTCTAGCCATAGTATGGCCGTTAGCATGGGTCCCACAGATTCCCTCATGGATCTCTATCATTATCCTTCGTGCTTCTGATGCATCCACACATCTAAGCAGAGTGTTGTCCCCTGACCTTTTATATAACACCTCTCCACTAAGGAAAAAATTCATTGCCAATTGAAGAATGGTTTTTCTGTCATTCTTCGTTGCCTCAGCCAGATATTGTTGGTTCTGGACATAGTTCTTTATATCATGGAACCATGGTCGTGCATCATTTTCTTCCTCCACATTTAAGCAGCAAGCCGGGGTGTCTCGGGTCTTAACCTGGATAGGGAGTATGTTAACTCTACAGTCCAACTTAATCATTACAGCTAGGGTGGCCAACGCATCAGTGAACTGATTTTTGTCACGAGTCAAATGCGCGAAATTTATTTCCCTAAACCTTGACACCAATTTTGTCAGATGTTTTTGGTATGGGACCAGTTTTGGATCTTTGGTTTGCCACTCTCCTTTTACTTGATAAATTACAAGGGCTGAATCTCTAAACACCTCAAGATCTTTGGCACTTAACTCCAAGGCGGCTTACAGACTATTGACACAAGCTTCATATTCTGCCACATTATTTGTGCAGTCAAAATTGAGCTTGACTGCCACTAGATATTGCTTGCCTTCAGGTGATATTACTACTGCTCCTAATCCACTTCCATGTACATTAGCTGCCCCATCAAAATACATAGTCCACTTGGTTTCCTTTGGATCATCTTCTTCCAACGTCAGAATATCCTCATCTGGGAACTGGAAGTCTAGCGGTTGATATTCATCCAGGGGATTGGCCGCCAAATGCTCAGCCATAACGCTCCCTTTGACTGATTTACTGGTCATATATTTCACGTCGTATTCTGAGAGTATTACTTGCCATTTTGAGACTCTTCCCGATACATGGGGACTCTCAAAAATGTATTTGATTGGATCCATTCTGGAGATTAACCACATTACATGATAAAGCATGTACTGCCTTAGTCTCTTTGTGGTCCACACAAGACTGCAACAAGTCTTCTCAATTAACGAGTACCGCGACTCGCATTCATTAAATTTCTTGCTTAGATAATAAATGGCTTGCTCCTTTCTTCCTGATTCGTCATGTTGCCCTGATACCGCACCCATGGACCCCGGCCGGATGGTCAAATAAAGGATAAGGGGCCGCCCCGGCATAGGTGGCACCAAGACAGGGGGGGTCAAGAGGTACTCCTTTATCTTATCGAATGCACGTTGGTAGGATTCATTTCATTCTCCTGGTTGGTTCTTGCGTAATAATTTAAATATTGGTTCACAAGTGGCAATTAAATTTGCGATGAACCTGGTTATGTATTTCAAACGACCCAAGAACCCTTGGACTTCTGTTTCTGTACTAGGTGGTGGCATGTCGTGAATCGCTTTAATTTTATCAGGGTCTATTTCTATCCCCTTCTTACTAACAATGAATCCCAAGAGCTTCCCAGATGTAGCCCCAAATACGCACTTACTAGGATTTAATCAAAGTTTGTATTTCCGTAATCTTTCAAAGAGCTTTCGTAATACAGCCATATGACTTTCCCCTTCAGCTGATTTAGCGACCATGTCATCCACATACACCTCTATTTCTTTATGCATCAAGTCATGAAACAAGATGACCATCGCACGTTGGTAGGTGGCCCCAGTATTTTTAAGTCCAAAGGGCATTACCTTGTAACAAAAGGTTCCCCATAGGGTAATGAATGTGGTTTTTCCTTGTCATCAGGATGCATCGGGATTTGGTTATAGCCAGAGTATCCATCCATAAAGGAATACCTGAAGCTTTTTGCTGTATTATCGACTAAGACGTCAATGTGGGGTAATGGAAAGTCATCTTTTGGGCTGGCCCGATTTAAATCCTGATAATCGACACACATCCTAACTCGCCCATCTTTCTTTGGCACAGGGACTATGTTCACAACCCATTGGGGGTATTTAGAGACTTCTAAGAAGCCTGCATCCCATTGCTTCATTACTTCTTCTTTGATCTTAAGGGACATCTCTGGGCTCATCCTCCTCAGCTTCTGTTTCTTGGGTCCTATATTGGAATACAAGGGTATCCTATGGGCAGCAATTTCAGGATCTATTCCTGGCATATCCTGATAGGACCAAGCAAACACATCTATATATTCCCTAAACAACTTGATCATATCCTCCCTTTCTGGGTTATCAACTATTTTTAATTCCTTCTTATCATCCTCTGTCCCCATATTGATCACTTCAGCGATTTCTTCGTGCGGAACAATACCCCTTTCCGCAGACTCTACTATTTGAACAAAGGTTTGAGATATGTCATCATTATCATCAGTTTCTAAATCACTTGCATCCGTGACAACAGAAGGCTCATGCAAGCAGTGCCCTAGTGCTTCTGCTTTAAACAAGGGTTCCGAGGATTCAAAATCCCTGAAAAGTGGGTAGAAAAAGCAAAAATAAATACGAAAAGACAAGATTCAAACAAGATTTTGGCAAAAAGATCAAAACTACTGCATTCATTCAATATTTAAAATAAAGTTTCAAGTCGTTAGCTATTACAGAATTTTAAAACACGATATTCAAAACATTACTCTAATGACATAACATCCGATAAAATTTTAGATTTCCAATTGTCTAGAGCTTTTCCTAGCTCGTCCGGCTGGATCCATGCAACCTCCGTATGCTCTCCTTCTTCTTCACTTGCCATTATGACTAAGTCACCCAGATGTATTATCTCAGTAGGAGTAGGAAAAGTTTCTCGGAGGTGAGGTATTTCTGCTTTCCTCTTTTGCTTACCCTCCTTCCATCTCCCCTTGTGGGTCTCCCTGGAGAGCTCGTATCCTAGCCCCTGTCGCCCCGGATTTTCGAGCAACTCAACTGGCTCCACTATGCCTTGCAGATTTACGCCCAGTCCTTTTCCCTTTTGATACCCACTGTTCATCATAATCTTGGCCACTACCTGATTGACTCCTTTGGTGGATTCTCCCACTCCTAATGGCATTGGGACAGTGCCCTTTTTAGAATTCCTAGCCTCTAATACTTCTAAACTCGGGAAAGAGCTGTCTATGACTTGCTCGACATTTTTAATGTAAGGTACCACACTTGACCTGCTAAGAATCATTTCTTCTGAACCCTTTATGGTGATGAGCCTCCCTTCATTGATGTATTTGATCCTCTAATGCACAGTCGATGGGACTGCGCCAGTGGCATGAATCCAAGGCCTCCCTAGGAGCATCGTATATGTTGCGTCGATGTCCATAACTTGGAACTCGACGGTAAATAAATTTGGACCGATTTCTAAAGGGAGTTCAACCTTTCCAATCACTTCCCTCCTGGTCCCATTGAATGCTCTCACTACCAAGTCATTGTACTCGATGCATGACTTCTCAATAGGTAATTGCCCTAAAGTGGACAAGGGCAAGACGTTCAAGGCTGACCCCCCATCGATGAGCACTTTAACAATTATATACCCATAGCATTTCAGAGTAATATGGAGGGCTTTGGGCTTTCCGACCGACATGGGGTGCATCTCGTCCTCAGAGAAGGAAATTAAGGTAGAATTTTTCACCGCATTTATCAAGTTCACGACCTTCTCCGGTGTGATATTAGGACGCACATAAGCTTCATTCAGCACACCCTATAATGCCCTTCGATGAACTTCCGAATTCATTATTAGGGTCAAGATAGAAATTCGGGCTGGAGTTTTCCGCAATTGATCCACCACGTCATATTCGCTCTATTTCATAATTTTTAGAAACTCCTCTATTTCGTCCCGTCCTTCCTTCCCAGGGGCTTCCTTGAGGTTCGAGCTTTCCCCTACTTCTAGGTTTGGATTCAGAGCTCCTCCCACATCTTTGGAGTATACTCGACCACTGCAAGTGATCCCTCCTATAACGACTAAATGACCTCCTTCCGTGACAGACCTTTCTTTCAATGCCTCATTGCCAGATGAGCATTCTATCTTTAGCCCGTAATTCCACGGCACAGCATGATCGCTCTGATACGGAAATGGAAAGGGCACGTAAATAGTGGTGGTTGGGCTTTTGACAAGCACTGGCGTGGGTACTACAAGTAAAGACCCTTGCGTTATACTTCGTGGGTCACGATTGTTTTGGACCGGGGTGGCTCCCTTAACTTCATAGAGTGGTTTGTCAACCACCAGGAAGGAGTTCCTAAGCCTTGTGGAGTCGGATGCTCCCTTGGTCCAGGCACCATCTTTTTCTGTGATGCACACATTCCCTTTAGTAGGCTCTCAAGTTCTTTTGATGGTTAGAACCCCAAGCATCATCATCTTCTGTGTCAACTCCCTGAACTGCTCATAACCTTCAATGTCGTGACCCACCTCTCCATCATGAAACTCACAATACCTATTCAGCAACCCTCCAAGTTTATTCTGTTCCCTATTCTGAGTGGGGACATAGTCAGTACCCTTCAAACACTCTTATAACTGCCGCATGGTATAGGATGCCTCAGCCAAGTATTTCAAGCCATAATCTTCCCCTTCTATCATGGACACTTGCCTTTCCTTATTGTGATTTGGCAAGGGGTTGGTGACGATATTGGGGTCATTACCCATCTTTATGCCGATGTGATTATTGTCCAACAATGCCAGCATGTGCTTCCTGAAGGCCTCACATTTGTCAATATTGTGCCCTATAGCTCCCATGTGATATTCACAAGTGGCATTGGGATCATACCACTCAGGGAATGGTGGCTGGAGTGGCTTGACCGGTTTAGGGCCCATAAGCTTCTTTGCCACTAAGTCGTGAAAAAGCTCCGATCGGCTAACATTGAAATTGGGTAATGGCCTGTCATCGCGGGGCGGTAGTGTTGGCCTAAACCCTCGATTTTGGGTTGTCAGCTGTTGCGGCCCAGAATAAGGTTTTGGTGGTGTCGGGTAGCTCGTGTAATTCCCCGTAGCTGGGCCTCGCGGCTGGTAAGACATGGCTGGGTTCCGACCGCGAAAAGGTGCCTGGGGATATTGACTATGCATAGGGCGGGGATGTTGGAATATGGCATGGAAATGGCTAATATCCCCTTCCTTCTTTCGACTGTTTGTAGGTTTTCTAGTTTCCGTAGAGGTGGCTTCAAATAGCCCATCACGCACATCAATGCCTATCCTCTCTCCAACTTATATCAGATCAGCAAATTCATTTACATGCATCCCTAGCATTATCTTATGGTATGGGTCCCCCAAGGTATGGATAAAATAAGAGCATAATTTCGAGTCTAAAAGGGGTGGTTGGACTTCAGCAGCTGTGGCTCTCCATCTTTGGGCATATTCTTTAAAGGTCTCTGTTCCCTTCTTCTTCAGCCCTTTCAGGTGCTCTCGTGTAGGGGCTGTATCCAGATTAAACTTGTATTGTCTCATGAATACATCAGTGAGGTCTCTCCACCTCTTTAGCTTGGAGTGATCCAATTTCATGAACCAATGTAAGGCCGCGCCGGTCAGACTCTCGTGAAAGAAGTTTATCAGGAACCTTTTGTCCCTGGACCATACCGACATCTTGGTGCAGTACGATTTTAGGTGGTAGTGTGGATCTCCACTACCGTCGTATTTGGTGAACTCAGGCACCTTGAATTTTTTAGGGATGGGGACCTCCGGGGCTAGACACAACTCATCCAACTCAACAGACTTATAGTTAGTCGGCCTCTGTAGAGCTTGCAATCTGTCTTTAACCTCTGCTATGTCCTCTTCCCAATCTTTCCTCTCATCACCCTCTTTCATCTTGAAGCCAGTGTTGGCAGCAGGCCAAACAGGCACTACAATTCCAATAGTTGGTTCCCCTCCGAGAATGTCATAGGTGAAAACACCACCTTAGCTCCATTCTGGGTACCCTTGTCCTTCAGCCCCTGAAGCCAAAGGGTTTGGTGGTCGGTTTGCCACTGCCGGTCTTTGTGTCGGTTCGAGCACTCCGGTGGCAGAAGGACTACCCGGAGTTACTCCTGGTATTCCCACACCTATATTAGGGGTACCCTGGTCGGCATTAGTGGGGTTTGGCGAAACATGGTTTGCGGCCATGCTAGAACTCATATTCTGCAACAGCTTCATCATCTCTACCATTTGCAACTGCATGGCCCCCATTTGGTCCTTTAGGGCCCCTACTTCTGCCTCCAACCGCTGTTCAGTCTCTGATGGACTATTTTCAGCAGCCATAGCTCTAGCCCGCGCTCGGGTTATATACGTTCTTCCAGACGGTTGGGCCTGGTTAGATGAGTTCTTCCCTTCTCGGGCAATATTGACGTCTTACCTGTCATTATTATTATTATTATTTTATTAATAAAATGAATGTAAATAGAAAACGATTACCTAGATTCCTGATTTTCGGTGTGTTAACTCGACATAAAGGATATAAGAACCACAGACCTTTGAATCCTTGAGGATACATATGGTAACACTCAATGAATCAAAGTTAACTGCTAACACAAGGGATATTTAGTATCCACATGTATAGGTCTATTTTTACACCACACAACCAATTTCCACGCAAGATCTCAACTATTTCGAACGTATTTGATGGCCAAAAGACGAAACCATGCATTATAATAAAGTGTTTGATTTCATCAATCGACTTTGAAGTTACACATTAAGGGGACCCCATCTATGAGTCCATCTTACAAAATACTGAAGCTGTCTTTGTTCCTTACTCGTCTAAAATTTCATCAACATTTTCAAATCTTCTGTAAGGTCATGACATAGAGCGAGAAACTCAGTTACTGCTACGGGAGTCTTCACGGGGATGGCATGCCCTTCCGCTTGCTTATATGCATGAACGAATTCAGGAATGGCATCATTGGCAAATAGGATCATTCTTCTGAAGCGTTCCAACCACATTTCTTTCTTGGCCACTTGCTCTTCATGGCGTGACTCCCACAGCCGAGCCTTTTCAGCTTGACGGTTGAGTTGCTCAACTAAATTTTGTATGGCTACTGCATTATCGCTCTTAACACTGATCACCTCCCTTGTCTTTTCTTCTAACCGTTTGGTGAGTACATCAATTTCTCATTAGAGGTTACTATGAGACTTGATCCCTTCTTCCCTCCTCATTATAGCGTCTCTTTCTTCGGTGGCCTTTGACAATCGAGCTTGATAATGGATGACCTTCTTGCTACTCTCCTCAGCTCATTTTTTAATCCTTCTTATAGTATTTTTCTACTTGCGAGCTCTGCAGTGGAGTTCTCCTTAAATACTTATTCATCCTAATTAAATATTTCCAATTATTTACGAAATTATCGTGTGAGAATATAGTTCTCCTCAAATACTTGGGGTCGTGTGAGATTTTAATCTCTTCAGACCTCAAAATTTAGTACATACTTGTTTGAAAGATAAATAATAATAATGATGATAAATAGATAAAATAATAATAATGCAAAATGAATATTTTAATTGAATTATTTACAAAATAAATCAAGTCAGGGTTTTATAAAATTTAATTAATTAAAATGCCACGTTCAAAAATTCCAAAAATGGCTTTCCTTTATAATTTTGTTCTAATTTCACAATAAATCTTGATTTTTTTTAAAAAAATCTAAAGATAAATAAAAAAAACAAAATCCAAAAAAATACATAAATGCAAAAAATCAAAAAAATGATTAGATTTTCGTCCTAATTTCAAAGGTGAATTCCAATTTTGAAAATCCAAAAACAAAACAAATAAATCTAAAAATTCAAAAATATTCTTTTTATAACTTCACTTCAATTCCAAACAATATAGACTCCCAAAGTTCCTAAAAATCATATCCCATAGTAATTTCATTTAAATTTCAAAATTAAAATTAAAATTCCAAAAATAAACAAAAGAATTAAAAGAGAAAATGTGAAGAGATCAGGAGAATGAGGTTAATCAGATTATAGTAAATTAAAACATACAAACCAAATTCCAATCCCATTTTGTTTACGATGATCTGTTTTAATTAAAATCCTCCTATTCTCATCACAAATCAAAAAACCACCAACTCACAAAACATGCCTTTTGGACGAACTACGTGGACTTTGATCCCTCTCACGGGGTACGTAGGCCCTAGGCTCTCATCCTAGGTCAAGTCTGCCCTTTGTAAATATCCATTTGTTTGCATGCATTCTCGCTTTTTTATCTCCTATGTCTAACGTGCATCCATGTCAATAAAAGGGTAATTGAGATTAATTAAAGGCCATATTCTATTGCAACCAACTAGTTTAAGGTAACCGTTCTTATGGGCGGGTGTTGTGGGGTGCCTAACACCTTCCCCACACTCAAACAGACTCCCGAACCCATCTCTAATTTCGCAGACCATTTTGCCTTTTTCATTTTGTTTTAAATTGGTTTTCCAAAGTTTTCCATTAAAAATTTTGGTGGCGACTCCAAATAAAATCGATTTTCAAAATTCTGTTTTTGGGAATCAGTTTTAAACCTATTTTTATTCTATTCTGCCGAAAGGTCGATTATGATAGTTTGGCGACTCCGCTGGGGAAATGTTCGAGAGTCAAGCCTGTTTAATTAATTAGCTGAAATAATATGGCTTCTTGTTATCTTGATTACCCTTGCTGTATTTTGTTTAGTTTAATGGTTTATTCTTTTTTGGTGTTTCGTGTTTATTTATCTCTTGTGGTCGCATGATATGCCTATATGTTCTTATGTATTTGCTATTTATTTTTCCTATTTGTATAGGTGTATTTCTTCCTTTTCGATCATACAACATGCTTAATGCTCTTCATTTGCCATATAATTTCGTTAGTTTATTTGCAACACACATGCTAGGATAGATAACATGCGGAATAAAACCCTAGGGTAGATGACCCTTGTCTATATTGTAAGTTCTTGGCTTCTTTTGTAGTTTGTCTGTTTGACCAGTGAAGATTGGGTAAACTATTGGTTCAGAGGTTTATATGTTCCCCTCGCACCTTAAGCATATTGACATTCTACCTCACACACTTTTGGGCTCTATACCCGAGTCTTCGCTTACCTTAGGTTAGTAGAGGTTTGTATTGGTTTTCCTGTAAAGCTTCCTGCTTCCAGAGATTACCATGAAGACCTCGATCAAGTTGTACCTCACTATGTGGATTTGATTGGAGTGGGATTCTATCCTTTTTGGGTCCAATTCATGTCGCGAGATCCTCATTCTTTTGAGTGGGGGCAATCTGGGAACCAATAATCCTCTAAGATGTTAGACTCACCCTCGGAACTGTGCACATTAATAGATTGGACTCAATAGACAACTTCCCTCAAGCCAGTCATCTTGAGGGTAGCATCTCCCCATTTAGGGTTGACTTGAGTTAGGACACCAAAGGAGCATGTGCCATTCTCATCTCACATGTTGTCATAACATTCATGGCATGATTACATTGTAAACAAAATTTATGTGGCTTTAATTGTCATAACGTCTCCATTCAATGCATTATTAACTAAACAAAATAAGCTAAAATTGAAAGCTTCTTCAGTATGGGAAGTTTGGCTTGATGTTATATCAATGGGGTTGTGAACCATTAAAAATTGATTATATTTTAGGAAAATAGTATATTAGTGGTTATTTAGTTCACTTATTTTTATTAAGCCTTGCCCACGTGAGGGCCTCCTCCTCCTCCTTGGGTTGAGAGCTAAACCTATTATTCCCAATGAACCAATAAGGCTCTTGGTGAGTAATAGGGAACAATAGGCAAAATATCCAATTGCTACTTGTAAAAGTTTCCAAATTCTAAACGATCAAATTCTCACATTATTCTCAACACAATCGCCTTTAGAGGTACTTGGTTAAAAGGAAACCATTAAGAACATTTTAGTCCCTTCTTTAAAAAAAAAATTATTTACATGAAATGGATTAGTTAAATGATGCATGCATTACTTGTTGGAAATAAATAAATTGCTATTACTCGTGTAGATACTTCTTTCTCTCGAAGTAGTGGCTGCTACCTTCCCTCTGTGTGACAAGTGAGTTTCTTAAAGGGGAGGGAGTTCTTTTAAGAATTATGGTCAAGCCTAATGGTGCAATAATCATATTCATGTCCCTCAAATCTAAGCAATGATTATTATGCCCTCAAATGTATGTTGTGTCATGGTGAAAAACTTTGAAATAGCCTTTAATCATGGGCGAAATACATATTTCTTGCGACTTGACCGTCAAAAGAAATCTCTTAAAGAACATATATGGAATGTTCTTCCATGCCAAGATGTTAGTATTAAAGGAATGTCAATAACATTTAAGCTAAAATAATCATGCCTATATCCGATGTATTAGCAAAATTTATTAATCCTTTGATTGAGACTTTAGGCATCAATCATATAAGAATTCATCCCCTACCGAATTGATTGCCCAATACATATCCCCTGTGGATCAATAAGCTCCCTGAGGGATATGTAAAAACACATGCCTCCCATGGATCAACAAAATCATTGTGTTCTTTTTGCAATGATTAACCATATGAGTCACTAGCTCCTACGAGGGGCAGTGTTCAAAATCCTAATTTTTGATTTGACATAGGTGACCTTTTTTAGATCATGACATTTAGCTATTAAGTTAGACATTATTTTAACATGGATTATAAAATGAACCCACAATTTAATACCGTCTAAAAACTAGCTAATAGTCATTTATCTCCCTTTGAGGTAATAGGCTCTTAGAAAAGGGGGGGATTTCCTTCTGGCACATGTCCCACCAAGATCAATACGATTTAATCATCATGAAAGGAAACCAAAGTAACCCATGGCGAAAGGACTTGTGATATGACCTTTTCAAGTAAGTTGCTGGGTCGGGAGTTTCATTTCGATTATTAAACTCTTGCCTGCGTCAGTTGTGTTAGGACCCAACTCCTTCAGGAGCTACCTATCACTTCCCTTCTCCTAGTGAAAATTCTTCACTATGTCAGTTGTGTAAGGACCCAACTCCTTCATGAGCTACTTATCACTTCCCTTTTCCCAGTGAAGCAGTAAGCGTCCTCAAGAATGAAAGTTAAAAAAAAAAAAAAACCACCTTTTGGTGTTGAAAAACACATCACAACCCTAATATCATCAATTTGCTGAATCATTCTTTTGAAATAAAATAAAATTGCATTCATACATGCTCATGATGCTTTGCATAGAAAATATAGGAATTTGGAAAAAGGGGATCTCTTTTGGTCACCTACAATGGAAATTCTAGCTTGAGTTATGACCAAGCTACCAGTGATGATATGAAATTCCATGTGATCAATCCCTAACTTTTCGGGCCACTTCATATTTCGGCTAATTAATTCCCGCCCACCATCACACCCTACTAAGTTTTGGGATTTAGATCTTTCCATAAGATGCCAACACCCACAGATCAATCTCAAGTTACCATGAGCCTGTCATTCTCAAAGCCAAAGGTCACCTTGATTGCCTTCCACCCAAATTCCCACATGATTGACTTTAACAATGGTAGGACCTTTCCTCCAACCACATCCAACTTCCAATAGTATGGACCAAATTATAATTGTGAACCCCACATTAGTAATTGGGCTCTATGGAAGCAATGCATTGACATCTTAAGCAAATCGACAAGAGATGTGAAAAATTGGAAAATCTCCATCCCTAGCTCCTTGTTTGACCAAGGGATTGTTTAAGAGAACGACAATGTCATTTCATTTGATTTCTTCATCAGGTGATGCTTGTCTGGTCAACACTATTCTGTATAACTGGGGTGCCAGCTAATTGCATCATTAGGCCATATGGTATTTAACAATATCAATGCCATAGTTATCTATCTTGGTGGACCCTTTCGTTTCTTCAAAGTTGTTGATGCCCCATCTTCTTGTTACACTTTACCATATTTAATGATCAGGAACCATAAAAGCCAAAAGTCAAGCGATTCCTGTGAAAGTTTTCAATTGATGAGGGAAATGGTGAGATTTGAAGGCAACGTAATCTTAAAGCCTCAGTTTCTTGCAAAAAAAAAAAAATCAACAAAGGCAGTGTATATTCCATGAACAGGCTATACCAAGGATACGAGGTATTCTTTGTCTCTTTGATTGTGGAGAAGCTACCCCTAGCCACCTCAATTGAGCTTGAGTAGGGAAGTTTTTTTTTCTCACCTTTAATAGAGAACCCTTTGAGTTAGGTTGTCTCTAGGAGGGTTTTTGTATTGAGATTCACATATCTAGAGAGGATCAATTTCCTTTCCTCACCTGAACACTACTTAATCATTGCCACTGGCTTTGAACCTTCAAAATCTTTCAAATCCCCAACCTAAATTCTACCAGGGAAACAGTGAGAATCTAATACATGAAAGCACCCATAGTCTTTAAATGAGCTCTCTCTGAAGGAAAAGAAAGGCCAAAGTGCACAAAAGTCAACAATGGAGAAAATGAAAAAGGCAAAAGAGCGAGATTTTCAAAAAAAATGGGGTTTCGTGCACCACTTGAGAAAAACGGAGTACAACCCTTAAAGAGGACTTTCTTATAATCATGAAGAGCCAATGAATCTCACCAAGACTACATGGTTGTCAAAATAAAATTCTCATTGCGACCCTACATTGATGTTTGGGCCATTTCATCCTTTCTTTTTAAGCCTTAATTATCACCCATTAAATCCCATCATAACCCCATAATATCCTCCCTAGTTAGAGTGAATCTCGGGTATAAAAATCATGGTAGAAGAGGAGACTAGAAAATCCATGGTGAAAGTGGGGGGCAAAGGATTTTAAGCCTAATACCATTTTTAAAACCCAACTCCCATGACCACCTTTTAACTTGGGCAAGGTATTTTAAGCCTAATACCATTTTTAAAACCTAACTCCCATGACCACCTTTCAACCTGGGCAAGGGATTTTGAGCCTAATATCATTCTTAAAACCTAACTACTATGGCCACCTTTTGACCCTTGAAAGTCCTTGTTGAGGTATGGCTTGCTTGGAAATATATTGGGGCAAAAAGAAAATCAAATCAAAAATTCAAAAAATCAATCAATAAAAAGGAACTGAGGTGATTGTCCAAATTCAAAATAGAACATTTTCTCATCAATGAAAAGCTTCCAAATCGAATGCTACATGCATTAAACTAAGGTATCATTTAATAACGTATCCATTTCCACTGCTTGCCTCGATTCATCCAGCTAATTCTTGTGCTTTATCATTTCCCATAATTGCATCAAATTGGGGCAATCTATTGCTTACCAAATCTGTCATATTGTATTCGAATTGTGTCAATCATACTGCTGGCTGGGAACTAAGACTTCTCCTGGTTCCATACACCCTTTCCTTTCGCATCACTTTGCCACCAATCATTAAGTCCGTTTGCACTTTCTCTCCGATGCCCCTTCAAAGCGAGGCAATTTGCCTATTTCAAGGATGTGTAACCTCACACTCCATAACATATGATGGTATTGAGGTGGTTAAATCGAATCATGGCACATTTTTGTATTGACTTTTCAATTAAATTAGGGTGATTTGTTGCTTGCCAAATCTATCGTATTGTGCTCGAACTATGACAATCATACCACTGGCTCGGAACTAGGACTTCTCCTGGTTCCATACACCCTTTCCTTTGGCACCACTTTACCACAAATCATTAAGTCTGTTTGCACATTCTCTTCGATGTCCCTTCAAAATGGGGCAATTTGCCTCTTTCAAGGACATGTAGCCCTGCACTCCTTAACGCATGATTGTATTGAGATTGTTAAATCGAATCATGGCATGTCTTTGTGTTGACTTTGAAAGCAATACCAGTAGAAGTATTCATATGGAATGACATTAGAATCACGGTTAAGGCAATCCAAATGGAACATGACACTTTGGTCAAATTTGAAACTTCAAGTTTGGTGTGTTTCCATTTAAACCCTACCACGCTGAGATTTGCTTAAAGTATGAGATGTCTATGCTATCAAGACCTTGAATCTTTGGGTTAGGGCAAATAAGGGATAGGCAAAAGGAATTCTCCTATATGCAAGTGACCAAGAGATTCTAACCATTTACAAATTTTAAAGGCATATGAGCACACTCTCTTCTTCCCCCAAATGACTTTAATCTGTCATAAAAGGGACAACTTTTTTTTTACTTGGCATGCACACTGCATTTTACAAATAAAATCATGTATCAATAAAAAGAAATCGCGTGTTACATCATGCATTCAACATGTGTACTTACATTGCACTCCATTATTTCATATCTCATGCATATAGAATCTAAAATTTCCAAAATTTTCATAAATTGAGCATATACGTCATGCATCCCACATATGTACATACCCCATGCATAAAAAATCCAAAATTTTCAAACAAGAAAAATCAAGCATTTGCATCATACATTTTATGAGAGGACATGCATCACCTTGCATAGTCACTAAAGCACGTGCCGCACAGAGTCACATTCTTATGCAGCACAAACTCAATTTAAAGTCCCTGCATCGCGTCCAGGGCAATTTACAATCCTGCAAAAGTCCAGCTCAAGTCCAGGCAATTTACATTTTCGCAAAAGTGCAGCATCAAGTCCAGGCAATTTACATTTCTACAAAAGTCCAGCTCAAGTCCAGGCAATTTACCTTCCTGCTCAAGTCCAGGCAATTTACCTTCCTGCAAAAGTCCTGCTCAAGTCCAGGCAATTTACATTCCTGCAAAAGTCCAGCTCAAGTCCAGGCAATTTACATTTCCGCAAAAGTCCTGCTCAAGTCCAGGCAATTTACATTCCTGCAAAAGTCCTGCTCAAGTCCAGGCAATTTACATTCCTGCAAAAGTCCTGCTCAAGTCCAGGCAATTTACCTTCCTGCAAAAGTCCAGCTCAAGTCCAGGCAATTTACCTTCCTGCAAAAGTCCAGCTCAAGTCCAGGCAATTTACATTTCTGCAAAAGTCCTGCTCAAGTCCAGGCAATTTACATTCCTGCAAAAGTCCTGCTCAAGTCCAGGCAATTTACCTTCCTGCAAAAGTCCAGCTCAAGTCCAGGCAATTTACCTTCCTGCAAAAGTCCAGCTCAAGTCCAGGCAATTTACATTCCTGCAAAAGTCCAGCTCAAGTCCAGGCAATTTACATTCCTGCAAAAGTCCTGCTCAAGTCCAGGCAATTTACCTTCCTACAAAAGTCCTGCTCAAGTCCAGGCAATTTACCTTCCTGCAAAAGTCCTGCTCAAGTCCAGGCAATTTACATTCCTGCAAAAGTCCTGCTCAAGTCCAGGCAATTTACATTCCTGTAAAAGTCCTGCTCAAGTCCAGGCAATTTACATTCCTGCAAAAGTCCTGCTCAAGTCCAGGCAATTTACATTCCTGCAAAAGTCCTGCTCAAGTCCAGGCAATTTACATTTATGCAAAAGTCTTGTTCAAGTCCAGGCAATTTACATTTCTACAAAAGTCCTGCTCAAGTCCAGGGCAATTTACCTTCCTGCAAAAGTCCTGCTCAAGTCCAGGCAATTTACCTTCCTGCAAAAGTCCTGCTCAAGTCCAGGTAATTTACATTCCTGCAAAAGTCCTGCTCAAGTCCAGGCAATTTACATTCCTGCAAAAGTCCTGCTCAAGTCCAGGCAATTTACATTCCTGCAAAAGTCCTGCTCAAGTCCAGGCAATTTACATTTCCGCAAAAGTCCTGCATCAAGTCCAGGCAATTTACATTTCTGCAAAAGTCCTGCTCAAGTCCAGGCAATTTACATTCCTGCAAAAGTCCTGCTCAAGTCCAGGCAATTTACATTTCCGCAAGAGTCCTGCATCAAGTCCAGGCAATTTACATTTCTGCAAAAAGTCCTGCGTCATGTCCCGGCAACTTACTATCCTATTCAGGTTCGAATTTACATAAGGTTCCCTTTTACAGGTTTTCCCTCAACACGAAGAATGGTGTGTTCATGTCTTCACTTGCTCTTAAGTTAGGTCATCTCTTCACAACATTCGCTTCCCTAACTTAAGAGACAAGCAAAGAGGGGCAACTGTGAACACCCCATCCCTAATCACTTAATTATTTAATTAATAGAAACACCAATTAATTAATAATTAAGAACATGGGAAAATTAAAAATGTCAAAACTTCAAATGATATTTTCAATTGGGGGACAATTTAGAATTAAAAATAAAGAAGGGGAGGTAAACTCAAAATTCAAAAAATTAGCTAATTAAAATAATTATAATAAATCAAAGAAAGATAATAAAGAAATATAAAGATATAAAATATATTACAAGGCAAAAACCAAAAATAAAAAAATAAAAATTAATTAACAATAATAGTAATAATAATAGAATTTAAAAAAAAAAAAAAAGAGAAAACAATGGATCAAAAAATGAAGGAAAAGCTGAAAAAGGAAGGCAAAAAGAGAAGAGAATGCTGGTGGTGCAGGGAGCAGCTCGTGGGAGAGAGAAAGAGGAATGCTACCAAATCTCTTTTCTTTTTGGCTCTGTGATGCTTTTTTGCAGGAGGTGCCTCCTCAGTCCGGCTTTGGGCAGAGAGGACAGAAAAATTTGGAGTAAAAAAAAAAAGGAGATGCAGAAGAGAATAAAAAAGAGAAAAATTGACAAGAAAGAAGGAGGACAGGGGCGCTGAGAAGAAACCCATTTGCTCTTGCTCCTCGGTTCTTCAAACCCCATTGTCAGATCTGAACAATTTACATGTTGTATACTATTCCATTTTCACAACTTTTCTACTCCTCCAACTTGTCTGTTAACCCAGTTCAGCAATATTGGCTGATTGTTCTGATTATTTTAAGACCAACCCAGTATTAATTTTACAATATTCTAGTTTTATCCGCCCGAATTTTGCTCTATTAACTGTTGGGGTAGTCGTGATTCTGAAGAATTTTGCTGCTTTTACGTTTAATTGTTCTAAATTTTGTGTTTGGTTCTCTGGGATTCACTTGAATTGTTCTGAATTTAGAATATAGGCGTTCTTTATTTGATTAGATCTACTTGTTTTGGGTATGCTTGATACGTGGTCGTAGTGGTTTCTTGTACTGAGAATTCATGGCAATGCCATCGGGAAATGTGGTAGTACCGACAAAATGCAGTTTCCAAGCGGTGGCGGTGGTGTGGCTGTCAGTGGAGGCAGTGAGATCCCCCAGCATCACTACCGCTAACAATGGTTTGTGGATGAGCGTGATGGGTTTATCAATTGGCTGCGCAGCGAATTCGCTGCTGCAAATGCAATTATATATTCTCTTTGTCACCATTTACGCGCAATTGGTGACCCTGGTGAGTATGATATGGTCGTTGGGGCCATTCAACAAAGGCGGTGTAATTGGAATCAGGTGCTTCTTATGCAGCAATACTTTTCAGTGGCGGAAGTGGTATTTGCCCTCCAGCAAGTGGCGTGGAGGAGGCAGAGGTGTATGGATCCAGTGAAAGTGGGTGGGAAGGAATATAAGAAATCTGGTCCTGGATATAATAAGTAGGGGTAGCAGTTTGAGGTAGTAAAGGAAGGGCATAATTCCAATGTAGAATCTTTCAGTCATGAAGACGATTCTGTGGTTACTGGAGGTAGAGAGAAAGGGGCTCCACTAACCGACAAACAAGAAGAACATAAATCAGGTGGCAAAGTTGGGAAGATGGATGATAAGAGTTTAGGGTCTGCTGAAGAAAAGAAAGATGCTATAACAAAGCTTCAGAATGATGGGAGCTTGAAAAGCTCAGGGAATTCTACAGGATCTCTATCTAACTCAAAATCTGAAGCTATGGTTGTAAATGATGGATTTATATCAAATTCCAAAGAGGATGACTCACATTCTATGCAAAATCATCATCAGAACCAAACAAAAACTTTTATTGGCAACGAGATGTTTGGTGGGAAGATGGTGAATGTGGTTGATGGGCTTAAGTTGTATGAAGATTTATGTGATGGCGCTGAAGTATCAAAACTTGTTTCACTGGTAAATGATATGAGGGCTACTGGAAAAAGAGGACAATTTCACGAAAGTCAGACATATGTGGTTTCAAAAAGGCCCATGAAAAGTCATGGAAGGGAGATGATTCAGTTGGGTGTCTGTCAATGATGAAGGTCGAGATGTGTGGAAGGTATATCTTGACATGAAAGAATATGCAGCTACTTTAGCAAATTGTCACGACCCCCCTCAAAGGGACCAAGTATATTTAGTGCAGGCAGAAGCTGCGTTTTGCTCTAAGGATTTTTTAAGAGCTGCATCTTTCTATGCCAAAATTAGCTATATTTTATCATTTGAGGAAGCCACTCTAAAGTGCATTAGTGCTGGTGAACAGGATGCTTTGAGAACATTTTTATTGCAAAAGCTTGATAGTTTAGCAAAAGATGATAAATGCCAAATAACGATGATATTGACATGGGCAACTGAGTTATACTTGGACAAGTGACTCCAAGGCTGTATTGGATGAAACAACTACAATGAAACTTTTAGAAAGCTATGGAAGGGTTGAAGAATTGGTTTATTTTGCTAGCCTAAAAGGGCAGTATGAGGTTGTTGTTCACCACTACATTCAGTAATCTGTCTTTTTGTGTTTTTGCGGGTTTTCAATTCAGCAAGGAGAAGCAAAAAAAAGCATTGGAAGTGCTTCAAAAACCTGTTGTGCCTGTAGACCTTAAGTACAAGTTCGCTCCAGACCTTATTTCCCTTGATGCATATGAAAATGTGGAGTCATGGATGGCTACCAAGAACCTGAACCCAAGGAAACTGATTACTGCAATGATGTGTTATTCAAGTGAACCTCATGCTAAGAACGAGACACATGAAGTCATAAAATATCTTGAATATTGTGTTCATAAATTGCAAAATGAAGACCCTAGAATTCATAACTTGCTGCTTTCCTTATATGCAAATCAAATGATAGTGCACTTCTACAATTCCTATAATGCAAATTTGGAAAAGGACAAGAGAATGGACCTGAATTTTTCTACGATCCTAAATTTACTAGCCAACAATAGCAGAGACAGGGAAGATGCCCTCACCACAGTTTTGCCACAAAAAGATGGTCTCAGTTTGCTTTGCATGGTGAACAGTGAGTTGTTCACGTACTATACGTCTAACTTCCATTTTTGTTATTTTTTTTTTCTTTTGGTTTTTCTTTTGCCTTTTTGGTGCATTAATATTGTAATTATTATTATTATTATTTTGGTATTGCAAGTAAGGATTTCAGGAAGTCATCGTGTGAGAATTCAGTTCTCCTCGATTGCATGAGATTACGTGAGATTTTAATCTCCCTAGATCTTTTAAAAAAAATTAGCACATTTATTTTAAAAAATAATAATAATGATTATATATTGACTTAATTAAATACTTTCCATTATTTATGAAATTATCATGTGAGGATTTGGTTCTCCTCGATTGCATGAGATCACGTGAGATTTTAATCTCCTTAGATCTTCTAAGAAATTAGCACATTTGTTTTAAAAATAATAATTAAATATTGACTTTAATTAAGCATTTTCCATCATTTATGAAATTAGCATGTGAGGATTTTATTCTCTTCGATTGCGTGGGAGTATGTGAGATTTTAATTTTCTTAGTTCCCTAAAATTAATACACCTCTATCTAATAATAATAATAATATAACGACAATAAAAAAAACAATCATAATTAAATATTCATCCTAATTAAATATTTCCAATTATTTACGAAATTATCGTGTGAGAATATAGTTCTCCTCAAATACTTGGGGTCGTGTGAGATTTTAATCTCTTCAGACCTCAAAATTTAGTACATACTTGTTTGAAAGATAAATAATAATAATGATGATAAATAGATAAAATAATAATAATGCAAAATGAATATTTTAATTGAATTATTTACAAAATAAATCAAGTCAGGGTTTTATAAAATTTAATTAATTAAAATGCCACGTTCAAAAATTCCAAAAATGGCTTTCCTTTATAATTTTGTTCTAATTTCACAATAAATCTTGATTTTTTTAAAAAAAATCTAAAGATAAATAAAAAAAAAACAAAATCCAAAAAAATACATAAATACAAAAAATCAGAAAAATGATTTGATTTTCGTCCTAATTTCAAAGGTGAATTCCAATTTTGAAAATCCAAAACAAAACAAATAAATCTAAAAATTCAAAAATATTCTTTTTATAACTTCACTTCAATTCCAAACAATATAGACTCCTAAAGTTCCTAAAAATCTTATCCCATAGTAATTTCATTTAAATTTCAAAATTAAAATTAAAATTCCAAAAATAAACAAAAGAATTAAAAGAGAAAATGTGAAGAGATCAGGAGAATGAGGTTAATCAGATCATAGTAAATTAAAACACACAAACCAAATTCCAATCTCGTTTTGTTTACAATGATCTGTCTTAATTAAAATCCTCCTATTCTCATCACAAATCAAAAAACCACCAACCTGCAAAACATGCCTTTTGGTCGAACTACGTGGACTTTGATCCCTCTCACGGGGTACGTAGGCCCTAGGCTCTCATCCTAGGTCAAGTCCGCCCTTTGTAAATATCCATCTGTTTGCATGCATTCTCGCTTTTTTGTCTCCTATGTCTAACGTGCATCCATGTCAATAAAAGGGTAATTGAGATTAATTAAAGGCCATATTCTATTGCAACTAACTAGTTTAAGGTAACCGTCCTTATGGGCAGGTGTTGTGGGGTGCCTAACACCTTCCCCACACTCAAACAGACTCCCGAACCCATCTCTGATTTCGCAGACCATTTCGCCTTTTTCGTTTTGTTTTAAATTGGTTTTCCAAAGTTTTCCATTAAAAATTTTGGTGGTGACTCCAAATTAAATCGATTTTCAAATTTCTATTTTTGGGAATCGATTTTAAACCTATTTTTATTTTATTCTGCCAAAAGGTTGATTACGACAATGCGCCCAACCTAAACGGAGTTGACGTCAAGAAGTTATGTGAACAATTTAAGATTAAACGTCATAACTCTGTACCCTATCGGCCACAGATGAATGGGGCAGTCGAGGCAGCAAACAAAAATATCAAAAAGATCATTAGCAAGATGGCTATCACTTATAAAGACTAGCATGAGATGCTCTCATATGCTCTTCATGGGTATTGCACAATAGTACGAACGTCCACAGGGGCAACGCCTTACTCTTTAGTATATGGCATGGAGGCAGTCACCCTGGTTGAGGTAGAGATCCCTTCTCTCCGAGTGTTGATCGAATCCAACCTAGAGGAGAGGGAGTGGGTAAAGACATGGTATGAGCAACTGAACATGATCGAAGAAAAATGATTAGTGGCTATGTGTCATGGGCAACTATACCAAAAAAGGATGGCAAGGGCCTTTAATCAAAAGATTCATCCCAGGCAATTCGAGCCAGGGGAGTTGGTTCTAAAAAAGATCCTCCCGAATCAGGAAGATAATAGAGGCAAATGGGCACCTTCATATGAAGGTCCATATGTGGTGATACGAGCATTCTCTGGAGGTGCCTTAGTTCTTGCCGATATGGATGGAAGGGAGCTCGGAAAACCAGTTAACTCTGATGCAGTAAAGAAATACTTTGCTTAAAATGGGAATGACAGGAAAAAGGAAAGAAGAGAGAAAGGAGATTTTACAATCAGAGCCAGTTAGGTTGAAACCTAAAAAGGTGGTTTAAACAAAAGAAGGGGCAATAGATGATGAACAAAGTGAGACTATACAAGGACCAAATCACCTATCTAGAAGGATCCTCAGAGATTGTCTTCATTAATCAGTTTCTAAATAAGTGTATCCGACGGCAACACCAGGCACAAATAATCATTGTCACTTAGAGTTGAAAGTCAAAGTCATTCCAGTCATTTTTAGCTAATCTTTGCATTAACATTCAATTTATCACCCACTCTCCTTAGGACCATGTGGTCTATCTTTGAGATGGAATCGCTTACTCATTTAAGATAACTGCTTCTTGTCACCTTTTTCCTTTCCATATACCGTGTTGCCTTCATAATTGCTTCATGCATTCAATACACAAAATAAACATTCAATTGAATAATGTCATTCAAAATATTGTCGTCTTTCAAAATATTGTCTAGTGATATGCATTTCGAAAACACCCACAATTCTTTAGGTGCTTCCATGAAACTGTGGATGAAGCTTAATGCGAGAAACATGTACGCGTCTTGACGTTTCTGTGGCATTTTTGATTTCGTTACCGGGTTACTTTGTAAAATGGGAGATAGAAGCATTTTCAATGTCCTCTAGTTTACTATAAAGAAAAGAATATAAGCCTGCTGAGAGTTAAGCCGAAGAGGTAAAGTTATGCAGATCCCCACTTGTAGAAACAACAGATTCATGGTCACAACACAAAATGAGCTTGGTTAGGCAATGCTTTCGCTCTGGGCAATATTGATGTCTTTCCAATTACCATGAACTATAACCTAACATGTCACCCCCCAGCTTCCAAAGTAAAAGGTAGAGGTTCTACGTTAACGTGAAGTCTCTTATTTCTAACGCCCAGGCCATAATTTTGAAATATATCAAAGCAAATAAAATTTTCATTATTCTTAAAAAACGAGCCTATCTCATGCACCCATGGTGCTCCACGCTTATCATATATGTCACTCCTGCATCATGTCCAAGCAATTTACATTTCCGCCAAAGTCTTGCATCGTGTCCAAGGCAATTTACATTTCATTTAAAGTCCTGCATCGTGTCCAGGCAATTTACATTTTCGTAAAAGTCCTGCATCGTGTCCAGGCAATTTACATTTCCACCAAAGTCCTGCATCGTGTCCAGGCAATTTACATTTCTGCTAAAGTCCTGCATCGTGTCCAGGCAATTTACATTTTTGCCAAAGCCCTGCATCGTGTCTAGGGCAATTTACATTTCATTTAAAGTCCTGCATCATGTCCAAGCAATTTACATTTCTGTCAAAGTCCTACATCGTGTCCAGGCGATTTACATTTCTGTCAAAGTCCTGCATCGTGTCCAAGCAATTCACAATTTCTGTCAAAGTCCTGCATCGTGTCCAGGCAATTCACATTTCTGTCAAAGTCCAGCATCGTGTCCAGGCAATTTACATTTCTGCTAAAGTCCTGCATCGTGTCCAGGCAATTTACATTTCTGTCAAAGTCCTGCATCGTGTCCAGGCAATTTACATTTCTACAAAAGTCCTGCATCGTGTCCAGGCAATTTACATTTCTGTCAAAGTCCTGCATTGTGTCCAGGCAATTTACATTTCTGTCAAAGTCTTGCATCATGTCCAGGCAATTTACATTTCTGTCAAAGTCCTGCATTGTGTCCAAGCAATTTACATTTCTGTCAAAGTCCTGCATCGTGTCCAGACAATTTACATTTATGTTGAAAGCCATGCATCTTGTTCAGGATATTCACCATCCTTTCTAAGCACGAATTTACTCCTGCCTTCCCCTGTCTTCCCTCGATGTGGAAGATGGTGTGTTCATGTCTTTGCTTGCTCTTAAGATTAGGTCATTTCTCCACTATATTCACTTCCCTAACTTAAGAGACAAGCAAAGAGAGGCAACTGTGAACACCCCACCTAAACTAACAATAATAATAATTATAGTAATGATAATAAATAAAATTAAAAATTCAAAAAAATTAATTAATTAAAACAAAATTGCAAAAAGCAAAAAAATAGAAGTAATATGGAAAAAACCAAATATAAAAAACCAAAAAATATTAAAAGGAAAAATTCAAAATATATGTTTGAAGAAGAGACATGATAATCATCTTGTAAAGAAATAAAATGAATAGGGTTAATAAATTTGTCTAAATACAAAAAGGAGGAAAAGGCCACCTAATTAAAATAAAATTGCAAAACTTGTTCACTTGCTCTCACACACTCTCACTTGCTCACACTCACACACTCTCACTTGCTCTCACACACCCTCACACTCACACACCCTCACTTGCTCACACTCACACACTCCCACTTGCTTACATACTTACACTCCCACTCCCATATGCATACACTCATGCACACACACACATTACTAAGGAACAAAAGGACAAGGAAGGCAGAAAAGCAAGAGGGAGCTGGTTGTTTCAGAGGAGAGCAGAAAGTGGAGCAGCTTATGTAGAAAAAGGAGAGAGGTTGACTGGAGCAGAGAGTGGAGCAGCTGGTGGTTGCAGAAAAAGCATAAAAGAGAAGGAGACCGTGAGCAGAGAAAGGAGGCAGCTGGTGGTTTCAAAAAAAGCAAAAAAAGAGGGGAGACCGTGGCTAAAAAGGAGGTTGGCTGGAGCATAAATTTAAGGGACCTTGGCTGGAGAAGAGGGAGAGAAGGAACATGGCCGAGAGAAAGAACCTTGGCTAGAGAAGAGGGAGAGAAGGAACGTGGTTGAGAGAAGGGATCTTGGTTGGAGAAGAGGGAGAAAAGAAGGTGCAGAATACCAACGAGAACCAGGCTGGAAGGGTGTAGGAGGGCAACGAGAACCAGAGAGGAAAGAAGGGTGCAGAAGGCCAACGAGAACCAGGCTGGAAGAAGGTGCAGAATTGTAACGAGAAGCTGAGCAGAACCTCGGCTGGAAGAAGGTGCAGACCGTGGCTAGTGCAGACCGTGGCTGTGAGGGAGAACCGAGGAAGAAGAGGGGAGCTGTTGTGGAAGAGAAACCGAAAAAAAGAAAGGCTGGAGAGTGGCTGAAAAGAGAAGAAACCAAGCTGCAGTAGTAACAAAAAAAACGACCTATAATCCAAAAACAAAGCAAGCAGAACCGAGTTGGAACTGAAGAACACAACCAGCTGGGCCAAAGCTACCGTGATAGCCAAGGAAACCAGAAAACTTGTTCCCCTGTTCTGAGCAACGTGAACAGGGGCAAACAGAGGAGAATCACTTGAGCTAAAGAGTAGCCGTGAAGGAGAGAAGAGAAAGGGACGTGGCATTGTTCTCACTTTCTTGTGGTTCTCTGTTAAAGGTATAATGATATATATATATATATATATATTGAAGACTGCATGTTTTTCCTAGTGCTGTGAAGGAGAATGAGAGAGCATGGTATATGTGTATATATGTGTGTGTGTATATATGTGTATGTATACGTATAAGGATATATATATATATATATTGAAGACTGCATGTTTTTCCTGGTGCCGTGAAGGAGAATGAGAGAGCATGGTATATGTGTATATATGTGTGTGTGTGTATATGTGTGTGTGTATATATGTGTATGTATACGTATAAGGATATATATATATATATATATATTGAAGACTGCATGTTTTTCCTGGTGCCGTGAAGGAGAATGGGAGAGCATGGCATACATGTATATATGTGTGTGTGTATATATGTGTATGTATACGTATAAGGATATATATATATATGGAAGACTGCTGCCTTTTCCTAGTGCCGTAAAGGAGAGTGCTTTCTGAATTTCCTGTTTCTGTAATCAAGAAGCAGATGTTGGGGAAGATAAACTGAGATAAAAACTGAAAAGAATAAAAATAAGAAGGGAGAGCGTACAAGAAAAGTTCAAACAGAGAAGAAACTGAGATGGAAGAGGGAAGTGTACTTGATGTGAAATACAAAAATGTTGTTTTGAGGTTTAAATTCTGTCTAGAAATGCTGGTATGCTGTTCAAATTATCTCACTTGGTTTTAAGCACGTTCATGGTATTTAAACATAGTTTTGACGTAGCATTGATGTGTTTACATGCTGGTATGTAGAATGCACTGTTGTTTTAATGCTTAAATTCATGGTGTCTAGTTTGTTCTGTTTGGTTTTAAATATGTTTAAGATTTGATTTAATGCATGGGAATATGTTCAAAGATATTCGTATACTAGTGTGATGAATGCAATGTTGTTTCGATGCTTAAACTGTGTAATAAAACGTCAGCATGGTATCTAGTTTATTTAAAATAAATAAATAAGTAAACAAATAAATAAATAAATATAAATAATAATTAAATATTGATCATAAATTAAATATTTTTATGAAATTATTGCGTGAGAGTTTTGCTCTCCTTGATTGTATGGGGTTATGTGAGATTTCAATCTCCTTAAACCCCTAAAATTGGTACACATTGGGTTAAAAAAATAAATAAATAAATAAATATAAATAATAATTAAATATTGATCTTAAATTAAATATTTTTATGAAATTATCGCGTGAGAGTTTTGCTCTCCTCGATTGTATGGGGTTATGTGAGATTTCAATCTCCTTAAACCCCTAAATTTGGTACACATTGGTTTAAAAAATAAATAAATGAATAAATAAAAAATATAAATAATAATTAAATATTGATCATAAATTAAATATTTTTATGAAATTATTACGTGAGAGTTTTGTTCTCCTCGATTGTATGGGGTTATGTGAGATTTCAATCTCCTAAAACCCTTGAATTTGGTACACATTGGTTTAAAAAATAAATAAATAAATAAATAAAAATAAAATATATAACTAAATATTTGCTTCAATTAAATAATTTCCATTATTTACGAAATTATCGTGTGAGAATATTGTTCTCCTCGATTGCATGGGATTATATGAGATTTTAATCTTTTTTAGATCCCGAAAATCAATACGTATGTGTTTTTTTTTTTTTAGGAAAAAATATAATAATAAGAATAATACAAAAATAAACGCTTTAATGTCCTCCATCATTTGCAAAATTATCGAGTGAGAATATAGTTCTCCTCGAATACTTGGGGTCGTGTGGGATTTTAATCTCCATAAACCCTAAAAATCGATACATAGTTGTTTTAGAATAATAGTAACAATAATGATAATAACTCAAAAAATAAATATGTTAATTAAATTTGTTTTACAAAATGATTAAATTCACTCTTTATAATATTTTCATTTAAATTTCAAAATAAAGATTTAAAATTCCAAAAATAAACAAAAAAAAATTAAAATGAGAAAAAATGAAGAGATCAGGAGAGCGAGATTAATTAGATTGTCATAAGTTAAAACACACAAGCCAAATCCCAATTCCGTTTTGTTTATGAAAATCTGTTTAATTTTGAACCCTCTTGTTCTCATCACAAAATTTACAAATAATCAACCACTAAACATGTCATTTGGTCGAACTACGTGAACTTTGATCCCTATCACGGGGTACGTAGGCCCTAGGTTTTCATCCTAGGTCAAGTCCGCCTTTGTAAATATCTATCTGTTTGTTTCCACTATTGTCGTTTTTGTCTTCTCTGTTTAATGGGTATGCATGTTAATAAAGGGTAATTGAGATAAATTTAAGGCCATATTCTATTTCAATTGACTAGTTTAAGGTAACCGTCCTCATGGACGGGTGTTGTGGGGTGCCTAACACCTTCTCCACACTCAAATAGACTCCCGAACTCATCTCTGATTTCGCAGACCATGTTGCCTTTTTCTTTTTTATTTAAATCGGTTTTCCAAAGTTTTCCGTTAAAAATTTTGGTGGCAACTCCAAATAAATTGATTTTCAAGACTCATTTTTAGGAATCAATTTAAACACATTTTATTTTATTCCGCTGAAAGGTCGGTTACGACACATATAATATAAATAAATTTATATAAAAATAAAACAATAAATATATATATATATATTTATTAAAAATTTATATATTTAATATCACATTTACCACATATTAATAACGGTCAATGCATATTTTATTTATTTTCAGTATATTTATATTTTTAACTAATATTTAATATATTTTTTATATATTAATATACGATATCTAAATATATTTTTATACATTATATTCTTAATTAGCAATATTTAATAATTTTAATATTTTTGAGAATTATAAATTAAAAACAATTTCAAGTTAAAATAATAACAACATGTATAATAAGAGGGAAGTAACAAAGTGGTCCGCCACCTCTATACATTATAACAATTTGGTCCCTTATAATGCATTGTGACAAATTAGTCCCCCAAAATTTTTTTTTCATGGAAAATTTATCCCTTATTGCTACAATTGGAGAAATTGATTTTGTATACATTTAAATTTGAGAGAGACTACTTTGTCATATTAAATTATTGGGGAGTCACAAAGTGCTAAAATGAGTATTTAATTATGTACTTTTGTCTATGCAATCATAATATAAATAGTAATAATGTGTATAATAATGATTATTACTATATATTTAATCATTTATTACATCAAATTGTTAAAATATATATTTATTAAGTTACTTACTAATTCAATGTCTATAATATTTAAATTAATATAATAATTAATTACATATTGCAAATTAACATATTAGATTAGTATTATAAATTAATTCTAAAAATTAATAAAAATATTAATCATTAAATTACTAATATTTTCAATAACAATAATTAATATTCCAAAATAATAATTAGAGAATATTAGAGGATTTTATTTCATTTGGATATTGAATTTCTATTTTTAAATTCATATATTTCTAAGTAAATATATTAATTAAATACACATTAGTAATTAAATAATAAATAAACATATTCACTAAAATAAAAACTAAATATATTAAAATATAAATTAATTACATTAATTGGATATATATTATAGATAAATTTATCATATAACAAATACATAATATAATGTAATAAACAGATAATATAAATATATAACAATAAATATATATTAAATATTGATTATATAACATATTTATTATATAATAATATCGGTCAAAACATATTTTATTTTATTACACATATTTATATTTATTAAATTAAATGTCAATTATATTTAAGTTAATATAATTATTAATTCATATTGTACATGAACATAATTGAATAAGTATTACAAATTAATGCTAAAAATTAATAATAAATTAATCATTAAATTACTTATGTATTCAGTAACAATAATTAATAGTCCAAAATAATAATTAGACAATATTAGAGTATTTCATTTCTTCTTAACATTGAATTTCTATTTTTATATTTGTATATTTGTAATAAAATATACATTAGATATTAAAAATTAAATAAACATATTCATTAAATTAGTTACTAAATAGTTAAAAGTATAAATGAAATATTCTAATTTTATATATATTATAATAAATTTATCTCATAAGCAATAAAAAATATAATGTAACAAAAATATAATATAAATAAATTTATATGGAAATATGACAATAAATATATATTAAAAATTTATATATTTGATAACACATTTACTATATAATAAAATCAGCCAATACATATTTTATTTATTTGTTATAATATATTTATATTTTTTTAACAAATATTTAATAGATATTTTATATATTAATATACGATATCTAAATATATTTTTATACATTCTATTTCTTGACTTCAAAGTAGTCCATGTTGATCGTCGTGAAAACAAATTATATATATGTTTCATGTATATTACTAAATTAAATATATTAAATAATTATATCATATATTGGTAATTATTAAATTACTTACTAAATTCAATGTCTATAATATTTAAATTGATATAATAATTAATTACATATTGTAAATTAACATAATTAAATTAGTCTTATAAATTAATGTTAAAAATTAATAAAAAATTAATTATTAAATTGCTAATATATTTAATAACAATAATTAATATTCCACAATAATAATTAGAGAATATTAGAGGATTTTATTTCTTTTGGATATTAAATTTATATTTTTTACTTCATATATATGAAATATGTAAATATATTAATTAAATATATGTAAGTAATTAAATAATAAATAAAACTATTCACTAAATTAGTAACTAAATAATTAAAAATATAAATTAAATATTTTAATTGGATATATATTATATATAAATTTGTCATACAAGAAATATATAATATAATTTAATAAACATAAAATATAAATAAATTTATATAAAAATATAACAATAAATATATATTAAATAATTATATATTTAATAACATATTTATTATATAATAATATCGAGCAAAACATATTTTATTTTATTACACATCTTTATATTTATTAAATTCAATGCCTTTGACATTTAAATTAATATAATAATTATATGCATACTGTTAATGAATATAATTAAATTAGTATTACAAATTAAGGCTAGAAATGAATAATAAATTAATAATTAAATTACTGATATACTCAATAACAGCAATTAATAAATAATTAGAGAATATTATAATATTTTATTTTTTATGGACATTGAATTTCTATTTTTATACTCATGTAATTGTAATTAAATAAATATTTTAATTAAATAGTCATTAGTAATTAAATAATAAATAAACATATTCGTTAAATTAGTAACTAAATAATTAAAAGTATAAATGAAATATTCTAATTTTATGTATATTATATATAAATATATCACATAAGAAATATATAATATAATGTAATAAACATATAATATAAATGAATTTATATAAAAATATAAAAATAAATATATATTAATTATTTATATATTTAAAAACATGTTTATTATATAATAATATCAGTCAATACTTATTTTATTCATTTGTTTTAGTATATTTATAGATTTTAACTAATATTTAATATATATTTTATATATTAATATACAATATTTAAATATTTTCTTATACATTATATTCTTTGACTTCAGAGCAATCATTGTTAGTCGTCGTGAAAACAAATTATACAAATATTTCATGTATAAGGTAAATTATATATATTAAATAATTATATAATATAATGTGAATTATTATAACATATATTTAACAAATTATAAATCAGAAATATTTATGAGATTTGATATTTTGGAAAAGTATAAATTAAAAACAATTTAAAATAAACATAATAATAATAGATATAACAAGAGGGAAGCATTAAATTGGTCCTCCACTGTTATAATTTGTGACAATTTGATCCCTTACAAAGTATTGTGACAAATTTGTCCCTAAAAAATCTTATTTCATAGAAAATCAATCCCTCATTATTACAATTAGAGGGGCATGTGACAAAATACAAAAGTGAGGATTCAATTACGTACTTTTGTTTATATGATAATAATATATATAGTAATAATGTACAAAATAATGATACATATTTAATAAATTAATTATTTATTATAAAATTATTAGAATATATATTTATTAAATTCTATGTCTAAAATATTTAAATTAATATAATAATTAAATACATAATGTAAATTAACAAAATTAAATTAGTATTATAAATTAATGCTAAAAATTAAAATTAAATTAATCATTAAATAAGTGATATACCAAAACATAATAATAAATATATGTTAATTATTCATATATTTAATATCATATTTATTATAAAATATACATTAGATATTAAAAATTAAATAAACATATTCATTAAATGAGTTACTAAATAGTAAAAAGTATAAATGAAATATTCTAATTTTATATATATTATATATACATTTATCACATAAGAAATATATAATATAATGTAATAAACATATCATATAAATAAATTTATATAAAAATATAACAATAAATATATATTAAATATTTATATATTTAATAACATATTTACTATATAATAATATCGGTCAATACATATTTTATTTATTTATTTTAGTATATTTATATTTTTTAACTAATATTTAATATATATTTTATGTATTAATATCTTATATCTAAATATCTTCTTCTACATTATATTCTTTGACTTCAGAATAGTCCCTATTGACCGTCGTGAAGACATACATACGTTTCATGTATTTTAGTAAATTATATATATATTAAATAATTATTCAATATAATGTGAATTATTATAATATATATTTAACAAATTATTAATTTGCAATATTTACAACATTTACTATTTTTGAAAATTATAAATTAAAAAAATTTTTAAATTCACCTAAAAATAATGCATATTATGAGAAGGAAGTACCAAATTGGTCCTCCACCATTAAATTAGTATTATAAATTAATGCTAAAAATTAATAAAAAATTAATCACTAAATTATTGATATATTCAAAAACAATAATTAATATTCCACAATAATAACTAGATAATATTAGAGTATTTTATTTCTTTTCGATATTGAATTTCTATTTTTAAATTCGTACATTTGTAATTAAATAAATATATTAATCAAATATTCATTAGTAATTAAATAATAAATAAACATATTCATTAAATTAGTAGCTAAATAATTAAATGTATAGATGACATAATCTAATTGGATATATATTGTATATAAATTTATCACATAAGAAATATATAATATATTGTAATAAACAAATAATATATATAAAAATATAACAATAAATATTATATATGTATATATATATATTAAATATTTATATATTTAATATCATACTTATTATATAATAATATCGATTAATACATATTTATTTATTTTTTTTAGTGTATTTATATATTTTAACTAATATTTCATATATTAATATACGTTGTCTGAATATATTATTATACAATATATTCCTTGATTTCAGGGCAGTCCCTATTGATCGTCGTGAAGACAAATTAAATATATATTTCATGTATATTAGTAAATTATACATATTAAAAAATTATATAATATAATGTGTATCATTATAATATATATCTAACAAATTATTATACAACAATATTTATGCAATTTAATATTTTGTAAAATCATAAATTAAAAACAATTCAAAATTTGCATAATAATAATATATATAATATAACGTAAGTACCAAATTGGTCCTCCATTGTTACTCTTTGTGATAATTTGGTTCCTCACAATGCATTGTAACAAATTAGTCCCTCAAAAATGTTTTTTCATGGAGAATTTATCCCTCATTCTATCAATTGAAGGGACAGATTTTATACACATTTAAGTTTGATAGAGATTAATTTGTCACAATTAAATTGTGTGTGAGTTAAAAAGTGCAAAAGTAATTGTTCAATTGCGCACTTTTTGTCTATGCAATAATAAAATTTATAGTAATAATGTGTATAATAATTATACATATGAACACCTCATCCCTAATTACTTAATTATTTAATTAATTGATACATTGATTAATTAATAATTAAGTACATAGGAAAAATTAAAAATGGCAAAGCTTCAAAGGACATTCTCAATTGGAGACAATTTGAAATTAAGAATAAATGATGGGACACAATTAAATGAACTCAAAGCTTAAAAATAAAATCAACTAGTTAAAATAATAATAATAAATCAAAGTAAAATTGTAAAAAATTAAAAATAATATATAACAAAAAAATAGAAAATTAAAGAATCAAAAAATAAAAAATATAATAAGAGTAATAAAAATAAAAAATGTCAAGGCACTCTAAGCTCTTACTGCTCTTGGTTATCACGAGAGGGGAAAGAATTGCCTGGTCTCAAGCTGCAGGAAAAAGCTAAAAAGAAAAAAACATTGTTGGGTAGACTGATTTAGCCTCAAAGCCTTCTGAAACACTGGCCCAATCAGAGACAGAACCTGTTGTTGCTGGAGCAGCACCACAGCATGAGAAAGTGCAGAGAAAAAAGGGCAGCTGGGGGGGTTTTACTAAAAATGGAAGGGTAAAGAAAGGAGGAGGCTGAGAAAGGGAGAAGAGACTGGGAAGAGGGAGAAAAAAAGGATCTAAACTCCTTCAAGGTTGCTCGGCTTCAAGTGAGTAATGGATAAGCAATTCATGAAGAAGCTAATCTAAACTGAAAGCATAAACCATTCCAATAGAGCCCAGGGATAAAGGCTAAAGAATACAGAGAATGGAGAGTAGACGCAAACACGTGAGAAGCAGCAAGGGGCTTTTGAAACAGCAGCAATGAGGTTGGCTGAACGAAGCAGAGAAGGAGTGAGCCGAGAGAAGCCACAGGCCGAGAGGAAAGAAAGGCTAAAAGACCATGAATTTTCTTTCTAATTGTGCAATAAGACACATGACACTATCCTACATCCTCAAACAATACAATGCCTTGCTCACTTTGCCTCTCGTCTTTCCCTTCATTGCCTCCTTGCAATGCTAGTTCTCTCACTCGAAAATCTTATCCACTTCATTGTCTTTCTGTCAAATCTTCCTTTGACAAAAACCCCCCACCACTAATTCTAATGGCAGCAACAATAAATCCAGCTCCTAGGTTAGCCCAAATTGGCTCACTTCCTTGACTAGGTCCCTCACCTAAGGGAAAGATGATTCTAGCATTCCTACAACGAGTGCTAAACTTGACGAGGTTTCTGGTCTTCTCAATGGTGCTCTTTTTCTCCCACTATTCAAATGGATAAGTGAGCATGGGCCCATTTACCGACTTGCCACTGGGCCCAGAAATTTTGTGGTGGTTACTGACCATGTTATCGCAAAGTACATGCTAAGGAATTATAGTAAATATACTAAGGGTCTCATCTATGAGGTTTCGGAGTTCCTGTTTGGGTCTGGTTTTGCAATTGCTAAAGGAACACTATGGGCAACAAGGCGCAGGGTCGTGGTACCATCTCTTCACAAACGTTACTTATCTGTTGTAGTTGATCAAGTGTTTTATAGATGTGCTGAGAGATTAGTGGAGAAGCTACAATCAAATGCTTTGAGTGGAACTCCTGTAAACATGGAAGGAAAAGTTTTCATAGTTAACTCTTGATGTTATCGGTTTGTCTGTATTCAACTACAACTTTGATTCACTTAATGCAGACAGTCCTATTATTGCAGCTGTTTACACTGCATTGAAAGAGGCAGAGGCTCATTCAACTAATATTTTGCCATATTGGAAGCTTAACGTTCTTTGTAAGTTGATCCCAAGACAAATAAAAGCTAAAAAAGCTGTAAATGTCATTAGGAAAATTGTTGAAGAACTTATTGTAAAATGAAAAGAGATCGTGAAAGCCCATGGAGGCTACATTGTTCACTCCATGAGATGCAAAGACCATTACAGCATGGTGTGTGCAGCTAAGGGACCCAGAGATCAACGAGGTGGTGAGGACCACAGACTCCCACAGAGGGGAGACACGTAATAGTCAGCTTTGGGTGTTCTTTCTGTCATTGCTTTAAACTCTTTAAGGTGTTTTTAGGAGTAATTTCAAGAGGAAGAACCTGATATGGCTTTTAGAACTTTTCTGCTGCATGAACTACCGAGAGAGTGTTGGTTTTAAGTGAGAATAAGCAAAAGAATATAGTAGTAGAAGGGCGAAATCGATGAATACTCAGGAAGCCATGGTGCAAGGTTACTCGTGTAGAAATACAACACCAAAAGAAAGAAGCCCTGAAGTTACTGATCACGATCATTAAGTTCATCGAGAAGGAAAACAGAGCCTGAGAGGCAACACAGCTAGCAAGAGAGAGAGAGAAGCCACCGGGGAAGAAGAGAGAAAGAGGATCGTTGGGAAGGAAATGTTGCTGGAGATGACTACTGGAGGAGGAAATCCATCAAGCTGAAGCTGAGCCACGGCAGGGAGGATCTCGGGTTGCCTTGCATAGTGAACAGGGAGCTATTCACGTTCTGTATGTCAGCTTTCATTCTTGCTGATTTTTTTTTTAATTATTATTATTATTTTTACGTCAATATGGGATTAATTTTTGGCTTTACAAATAAGGTTATAAGAAAATCATCGAGTGAGAATATTGTTCTCCTCGGGTGTTTGGGATTGTGTGAGATTTTAATCTCCTTAGATCTCGAAAATTAATACATACTTGTTTTAAATAATAATAATAACACAAAAAAATAAATACTTTGATTAAATATTTTCCATTATTTACGAAATCATCGTGTGAAAATATTCTTCTCCTCGAGTGCTTAGGGTCATGTGAGATTTTAATCTTCATAGACCCCAAAAATTAGTACACACCTGTTTAAAAATAAACAAATAAAATATTTTAATTAAATATTTTCTATTATTTATGAAATCATCGTGTGAGAATATTGTTTCCCTTGAGTGCTTGGGATCATGTGAGATTTTAATCTCCATAGATCCCAAAAATTAGTACATATTTGTTTTAAGAAAATAATAATAATGCAAAATAAATACTTTAATTAAATATTTTCCATTATTTATGAAATCATCATGTGAGAATATTGTTCTCCTCGAGTGCTTGGGATCATGTGAGATTTTAATCTCCTTAGATCTCGAAAATTAAGACATACTTATTTTAAAATAATAATGCAAAGACGAATATTTTAATTAAATTATTTACAAAATAAATAAGTTAGGGTTTTATAAAATTTAATTAATTAAAAAATGCCATATGGGACTTGAGTCTCCGTAGGCTTTGGGGAATTGATCCTATTAAAAATAAGACTAAAAGAATTATGATTTCAAAATCTAAAAAAAATACATAAATTCAAAAATCTGAAAAATGATTTTTATTTTCGTCCTAATTTTAACGATAAATTCTAATTTTGAAAACAAAAAAAAGTAATAATAAATAAATTCAAAAATTCAAAAACATTCCTTTCATTATAATAACACATTAATTCCAAAAATATAAACTCCCAAAAATCCTAAAAATATTATCCCATAATAATTTGATTTAAATTTCAAATGATTAAAATTCCAAAAATAAACAAAAAAATTAAAAAGAGAGAAAATGAAGAGATCAAGAGAGTAAGATTAATCATGTTATCATAAATTAAAACACACAAACCAAATCCTAATTCCGTTTTGTTTATAAAAATTTGTTTAATTTAAACCTTCTTGTTCTCATAACAAAATTTACAAATAATCAACCAATAGACACACCTTTTTAGTTGAACTACGTGGATTTTGATCCCTATCATAGGGTATGTAGGCCTTAGGCTTTCATCCTAGGTCAAGTCCACCCTTTGTAAATATTTATCCATTCACTTCCATTATTGTTGTTTTTTGTCTTCTCTATTTGACGGGTATACATGTCAATAAAGGGTAATCGGGATAAATTTAAGGTCATATTCCATTTTAGCTGACTAGTTTAAGATAACCGTCCTTATGGATGGGTGTTGGACAGGTGTTGTGGGATGCTTAACACCTTCCCCACACTCAAATAGACTCCCGAACTCATCTTTGTTTTTGTATATCATTTTGCCTTTTTCTTTCTTATTTTAAATTGGTTTTCCAAAGTTTTCCGTTAAAAATTTTATTGGCGACTCCAAATAAATTGATTTTCAATATTCATTTTGGGAATCAATTTAAACACTCTTTTTATTCCACCAAAAGGTCGGCTACGACAATACATATTTAATAAATTAATCATTTATCATGTTAAATTATTAATATAAATATTTATTGAATTAGTTACTAAATTCAATGTCTATAATATTTAAATTAATATAATAATTAATTACATATTGTAAATGAACATAATTAAATTAGTATTATAAAATAATGCTAAAAATTAATCAAAATTTAATCATTAAATTATTGATATGTTGAATAACAGTAATTCATATTCCAAAATAATAATTAGAGAATATTAGAGTATTTTATTTCTTTTGGATATTGAATTTCTAATTTTAAATTCATATATATAGTAATAATATGTATATTAATGATACATATTTAATAAATTAATCATTTTTTACATTAAATTATTAAAATACATATTTATTAAAGTACTCACTAAATTCAATGTCTATGATAATTAATTAGATATTGTAAATTAACATAATTAAATTAGTATTATGAATTAATACTAACAATTAATAAAAATAATCATTAAATTATTGATATATTCAATAACAATAATTAATATTCCAAAATAATAATTAGAGAATATTAGAGTATTTTATTTCTTTTGGATATTGAATTTCTATTCTTAAATTCATATAGTTGTAGTTACGTAAATATATCAATTAAATATACGTTAGCAATTAAATAATAAATAAACATATCCACTAAACTAGTAACTAAATAATTAAAAAAATAAATCAAATATATTAATTGGATATATATTATATAAAAATTTATCATATAAGAAATGTATAATGTAATGTATTAATTATATAACATAAATAAATATATGTAAAAAAAATAATAAATATATACTAAATATTTACATATTTAATAACATATTTATTATGTAATAATATTGGTCAAAACTTATGTTATTTTATTAAATATATTTATATTTATTAACTTCAAGGTCTATGATACTTAAATTAGTATAATAATTAATTACATATTGTAAATGAACATAATTAAATTAATGTAACAAACTAATGCTTGAAATTAATAGTAAATTAATCATTAAATTACTGATATATTCTATAAAAATAATTAATATTTCACAATAATAAGTAGAGAATATTAGAGTATTTTATTTTTTCTAAACATTCAATTTTTATTTTTATATTCATACATTGGTAATTAAATAAATATATTAATCAAATATACATTAGTAATTAAATAATAAATAAACATATTCATTAAGTTAGTAACTAAATAATTAAATGTATAGATGAGATATTTCAATTGGATATATATTTACATAAATTTATCATATGTGAAATATATAATATAATGTAATAAATATATGTAAAAATATAACATTAAATATATATTAAATACTTATATACTTAATAACATATTTATTATGTAATAATATCGGTCTAAACATATGTTATTGTATTACTCATATTTATATTTAAATTAACACATTCTAAATTAATTAATTACATATTGTAAATGAACATAATTAAATTAGTACTATAAATTAAAGTTAGAAATTAATAATAAATTACTGATATAATAAATAACAATAATTAATATTTCACAATAATAATTAGAGAATATTATAGTATTTTATTTCATTTAGATTATGAATTTCTATTTTTAAATACATATATTTTAAAATTAAGCAATTATATTAATTAAATATACGTTCGCAATTAAATAATAAATAAACATATTCACTAAATTAGTTACTAAATAGTTAAAAGTATAAATGAAATATTCTAATTTTATATATATTATATATAAATGTTTCACATAAGAAATATGTAATATAATGTAATAAACATATAATATAAATTAATTTATACAAAAATATAACAATAAATAAATGTTAAATACTTTGATACTTAATATCATCTTTATTATATAATAATATCAATTGACACATATATTATTTATTTTTAGAATATTTCTATATTTTAACTACTATTTAATATATATTTTATATATTAATATATGATATCTAAATATATTTTATATATTATTTTCTTGGATTTCAAGGTAGTCACAGTTGACCATTGTAAAGGCAAATTATACATATATTTCATATATATTAGTAAATTATATATATTAAATTATTTAATATAATGTGAATTATTATTAAGTATATTTAACAAATTATTAATTAGCAATATTTATGAGATTTAATATTTTTGAAAATTATGAATAAAAAACAATTTAAATTTAACATAATAATAATACATATAATTAAAGGGAAGTACCAAATTGGTCCTTCACCTTTACACTTTGTGACAATTCGGTCCCTCACAATGCACTATACCAAATTAGTCCACAAAAAATATGTTTTTATGGAAAATTTGTCCCTCACTATGACAATTGGAATGACTGATTTGTTCACATTTAAATTTGAGAGTGAGTAATTTGTCACAATTAAATTGTGGGGGAGTTACAAAGTGCAAAAGTGATGGTTCAATTGCGTACTTTCATGTACGCAATTATATATATATATATATATAGTAATCATATGCATAATAATGATACATATTTAATAAATTAATCATTTATTATACTAAATTATTAAAATATATATTTATTAAATTACTTATTAAATTCAATGTCTACAATATTTAAATTAATATAATTATTAATTACATATTGTAATTAGTATAATTAAATTAGTATTATAACTAAATGCCAAAAAAAAACATTAAATTACTAATATAATCAATAACAATAATTAATATTCCAAATTAATAATTAGATAATATTAAAATATTTCATTTCTTTTGGATACTGAATTTCTATTTTTAAATTCATATATTTGTAACTAAGTAAATATATCAATCAAATATATGTTAGTAATTAAATAATAAATAAACATATTCACTAAATTAGTAAATAAATAATTAAAAATATAAATTAAATCTACTAATTGGATATATATTATATAAAAATTTATCATATAAGAAATATATAATATAAATATATGTAAAAATATAATATATATATATATATATTAAATATTTATATATTTAATATCATATTTATTATATAATAATATCGGTCAGTACATATTTTATTTTATTATGCAGATTTATATTTATTAAATTCAATGTCTATCATATTTAAATTAATATAATTATTAATTACATATTGTTAATGAACATAATTAAATATGTATTACAAATTAATGCTAGAAATTAATAATAAATTAACCATTAAATTTCTGATATATTCAAGAACAATAATTAACATTCCACAATAATAATGAGAGAATATTACAAGATTTTGTTTCTTCTGGACATTGAATTTCTATTTTTTATATCCGTATATTTGTAATTAAATAATTATATTAATCATATATACTATAGTAAATAAATAATAAATAAACATATTCATTAAATTAGTAACTAAATAATTAAAAGTATAGATGAAATAGACTAATTGGTTATATATTTTATATAAATAACTTTTGTATAAGAATATAACAATAAATATATATTAAATACTTACATAATTAATACCAATTTATTATATAATAATATCATTCAATATGTATTTTTTTTGTTAGTATATTTATATTTTTTAACTAATATTTAATTTGTATTTTATATATTAATATGTGATATCTAAATATATTTTTATACAATATATTCCATGATTTCAGGGTAGTCTCTGTTGACTATTGTGAAGACAAATATTATATATATATATATATATATATTAAATAAATACATAATATAATGATTATTTTTCTAATATTTATTTAACAAATTATTAATCAACAATATTTTGGAATAGTATAAATTAAAAAACATTTTAAATAAACATAATAATAATTCGAATAATAAGAAGGAAATACCAAATTGGTCTTCCACCTTTACACTTTGAGAGGGACTCATTGTCTCAATTAAACTGGGGGGAGTCATAAAGTGCAAAGGTGAAAGTTCAATTGTGTACTTTTGGCAATAAAAAAAATATGATATATATAGTAATAATGTGCATAATAATGATACATATTTAATAAACCAATAATTTATTATATTAAATTATTACATATTGTAAATGAACGTAATTAAATAAGTACTATAAATTAATGCTAGAAATTAACAATAAATTAACCATCAAAATTTTGATATATTCAAGAACAATAATTAATATTACACAATAATCATTAGAGAATATTAGAGTATTTTATTTCTTCTCGACATTGAATTTCTACCTTTATATTCGTATATTTGTAATTAAATAAATGTGTTAATCAAATATACATTAGTAATTAAATAAAAAATAAACATATTCATTAAATTAGTAACTAAATAATTAAAAGTACAGATGAAATATTCTAATTGGTTATATATTTTATATAAATTTATCACATAAGAAATATCTAATATAATGTAATAAACATATCATATTAATAAATACAAACAAAAATATAACAGTAAATATATGTTAAACATTTATGTACTTAATATTTTATTTATTAAACGATAATATTAGTCAATACTTATATTATTTATTTATTTTGGTATATTTATATATTTTAACAAATATTTAATATATATATATATATATATTATATTAATATACGATATCTAACTAGATTCGTATATATTATATTCCTTGACATCAAGGCAGTCTCTCTTGACCGTTGTGAAGACAAATTTTATATATATATATATATATATATATCATGTGTAATAGTAAATTATATATATTATAAAATATAATATAATGTTAATTTTTATATTATATATTTAACAAATTATTAATCTGTAATGTTTATGAGATTTAATATTTTTGAAAACTGTAAATTAAAAAATTTAAAATTAACATAATAATAATACATATAATAAGAGAAAAGTACCAAATTGATCTTCCACCGTTAGACTTTGTAACAATTTGGTCCCTCAAAATACACTGTGACAAATTAGTTTCACAAAAATCTTTTTTCATGGAAAATTTGTCCTTCATTCCTACAATTGAAATGACTGATTTTGTACCCATTTAAATTTAAGAGGGACAAATTTTTCACAATTAAATTGTGGGGAGGTCATAAAGTGCAAAAGTAAGAGTTCAATTGTGTACTTTTGTCAATAAAACAATAATACATATAGTAATAATGTGCATAATAATGATACATATTTAATAAATTAATCATTTATTATATTAAATTATTAAAATATATATTTATTAAATTACTTACTAAATTCAATGTCTATAATATTGAAATTAATATAATAATTAATTACATATTGTAAATAAACATAATTAAATCAGTATTATAAATTAATGCTAAAAATAAATAAAAAATTAAACATTAAATTACTGATATAATAAATAACAATAATTAATATTTCCCAATAACAATTAGAGAATATTATAGTAGTTTATTTCTTTTGGATATTGAATTTTTATTTCTAAATTCAAGTATTTGTAATTAAGTAAATATATTAATTAAATATACGTTAGTAATTAAATAATAAATAAACATATTCACTAAATTAGTAACCAAATAATTAAAAATATAAGTTAAATATATTAATTTGATAAATATTATATATAAATTTATCATATAACAAATATATGATACAATGTAATAAACATATAATATAAATAAATTTGTATAAAACTATAACAATAAATATATATTAAATATTTATATATTTAATAACATATTTATTATATAATATTATAGAACAAAACATAGTTCATTTTATTACACATATTTACATTTATTAAATTATTTATCAAATTCAATGTCTATGAAATTTTAATTAATATAATTATTAATTATATATTGGAAATGAACATAATTAAATAAGTATTTCAAGTTAATGCTAGAAATTAATAATAAATTAACCATCAAATTAATGATATATTCAAGAATAATAATTATTATTCCACAATAATAATTATAGAATATTATATTTCATCTCGACATTGAATATCTATTTTTATACTCGTATATTTGTAATTAAATAAATATATTAATCAAATATGCATTAGTAATTAAATAACAAATAAACATATTCATTAAATTAGTAACTAAATAATTAAAAGTATAAATGAAATATTCTAATTGGTTCTATATTTTACATAAATTTATCACATTAGATATATATAATATAATATAATAAACATTTAATATTAATAAATAAATATATATATATATATATTAGTAAATATATATTAAACATTTATATACTTAATGTTTTATTTGTTATATGATAATATCGATCAATACTTACTTTATTAATGTGTTTTAGTACAATTATATATTTTTACTAATATTTAATATATATTTTATGTATTAATATATGATATCTAAATAGATTCATATACATTACATTCCTTGACATCAAGGCAGTCTCTCTTAACCGTCGTGACGACAAATTATACATATATTTCATGTATATTAGTAAATTATATATATTAAATAATTATATAATATGATGTGAGTTATTATAATATATATTTAACAACTGATTAATCAACAATATTTATGAGATTTAATATTTTAAAAAATTATAAATTAAAAGAAATTTAAAATAAACCCAATATTAATACAAATATAAATTAAATAATTAAAAATATAAATTAAATATATTAATTGGATATATATTATATATAAATTTATCACATAAGAAATATATAATATAATAAATGAACATATAATATAAATAAATTTATATAAAGATATAACAATAAATATATATTAAATATTTATATATTTAATAACATATATATTAGATAATAATATCGGTCAAAGAATATTTTATTTTATTACACATATTTATATATATTAAATTATTTATTAAATTAAATATCTTTGATATTTAAATTAATATAATAATTAATTACATATTGTAAATGAACATAATTAAATTAGTGTTACAAATTAATGCTAAAAATTAACAATAAATTAATCATTAAGTTACTGATATATTTCGTAACAGTAATTAATATTTCACAATAACAATTAGTGAGTATTAGAGTATTTTATATCTTCTGAACATTGAATTTCCATTTTTTTATTTGTATATTTGTAATTAAATAAATATGTTTATTAAATATACATGTGTAATTAAATAATAAATAAACATATTCATTAAATTGGTTGCTAAATAATTAAAAGTATACATGAAATAATCTAATTTTGTATATACTATATATAAATTTATCACGTAGGAAATATATAATATAATGTAATAAACATATAATATAAATTAATATATATAAAAATATAACAATAGAAATATATTAAATATTCATATATTTAATATCATATTTATTATAAAATAATTTGGTCAATACATATTTTATTAATTTGTTTTAGTATATTTATATTTTTTTACTAATATTTAATACATATTTTATATACTAATATATGGT
The DNA here is from genome assembly GCA_037074485.1 of Delonix regia. Taxonomy (NCBI): domain Eukaryota; kingdom Viridiplantae; phylum Streptophyta; class Magnoliopsida; order Fabales; family Fabaceae; genus Delonix; species Delonix regia. The sequence continues at coordinate 25,975,747 of CM073462.1, read as the reverse complement.
ATCTAAATATATTTTTATATATTATATTCCATATTTTCAGGGCAATGTTGTTGATTTTCTATCTTTATGCTTTGTGACAATTTGGTCCCATTTAAATTTGAGAAAGACTACTTTGTCACAATTAAATAAGGTGGCAGATTTTAGAGTATTTTATTTCTTTTGGATAGTGAATTTCTATTTCTAAATTCAAGTATTTGTAATTAAGTAAATATATTAATTAAATATACATTAGTAATTAAATAAAAAAATAAACATATTCACTAAATTGGTAACTAAATAATTGAAAAAATAAATTAAATATATATATATATATTAAATATTTGTTATATAATAATATCGGTCAATACGTATTTTATTTTTTTAATTTTAGTATATTTATATTTTTAACTAATATTTAATATATATTTTATATATTCATATATGATATCTAAATATATTTTTATACAATATATTCCATAATTTTAGGGCAGTCCTTATTGATCGTCATAAAGACAAATTATATATATATATATATATATTGTATATATTAATAAACTATATATATTAAATAATTATATAATATAATGTGTATTTTTCTAATACATATTTAACAAATTACTAATCAACAATATTTATGAGATTTAATATTTTGAAAATTATAAATTTAAAACAATTTAAAATAAACATAATAATAATACATATTATAATTGGGAAGTACCAAAATGGTTCTCCACCATTACACCTTGTGACAATCGGGTCCCTCACAATGCACTATGACAAATTAATCTTACAAAAATATTTTTTCTTGGAAGAATTGTCCCTCATTGCTACAACTGGAGGGACATAATTTATACACATTTAAATTTGAGATGGATTAATTTGCCACAATTAAATTATGAGAGAGTCACAAAGTGCAAAAGTGTGGGTTCAATTGCATACTTTCGTCTATGCAATAATAATATATATAGTAATAATGTGCATAATAATGATACATAAAGAATATATTAATAATTTATTATTTTAAATTATTAAAATATAAATTAATTAAATTACACATTAAATTCATTCTCTATGATATTTAAATTAATAAAATAATTAATTACATATTGTAAATTAACATTATTAAATTAGCATTATAAATTATTGCTAAAAATTAATACAAAATTAAGCATTAAATTACTAATATAGTCAATATCACTAATTAATATTCCAAAATAATAATTAGAGAATATTATAGTAATTTATTTTTTTTTGGATATTGAATTTCTATTTTTAAATTCATATATTTGTTTTTAAGTAGATATATTAATTAAATATACGTTAGTAATTAGATAATAAATAAACATATTCACAAGATTAGTAACTAAATAATTATAAATATAAATTAAATATATTAACATAATATATAGTATATATAAATTTATCATATAAGAAATATATAATATAATGTATTAAACATATAATATAAACAAATTTAAATAAAAAAATAACAATAAGTATATATTAAATATTTATATATTTAATGATTGATTAATTATGTAATAATATCAGTCAAAACATATGTTACATTATTACACATATTTATATTTATTAAATTCAATGTCTATGAAAATTAATATAATAATTAATTACATTTTATAAGTGAACATAATTAAATTAGTATTATAAATTAACGCTGAAAATTAATAATAAATAAATCATTAAATTATTGATATATTCAATAACAATAATTTTTATTCCACAATAATAAATAGATAATATAAGAGTATTTTTATTTCTTTTGGATATCGAATTTCTTTTTTTAAATTCATATATTTGTAATTTAGTAAATATATTAATTAAATATACGTAAGTAATTAAATAATAAATAAATATATTCACAAAATTAGTGACTAAATATTTAAAAATATAAATTAAATATATTAATTGGATATATATTATATATAAATTTATGATATCTGAAATATATAATATAATGTGATAAGCATATAATATAAATAAATTTATGTAAAAATATAACAATAAATATACAAATATTTATATATTTAATTACATATTTATTATGTAATAATATCGGTCAAAACATTATTTTATTACACATATTTATATTTATTAAATTCAATGTCTACGATATTTAAATTAATATAATAATCAAGTACATATTGTAAATAAACATAATTAAATTACTATTACGAACTCATGCTAGAAACTAATAATAAATTAATCATTAAGTAAACATATTCATTAAATTAGTAACTAAATAATTAAAAGTATAGATGAAATATTCTAATTGGATATCTATTATATAAAAATTTGTCAAATAAGAAATATATAATACAATGTATTAAACATATAATATAAATAAATATATACAAAAATATAACAATAAATATATATTAAATATTTATATATTTAATATCATATTTATTTTATAATAATATTGGCCAATACATCTTTTATTTATTTGTTTTAAGTTATTTATATATTTTGACTAACATTTACTATATTTTTATATATTAATAAACATTATCGCAATATATTTTCATACATTATATTCCTTGAATTCAAGGCAGTCCCTGTTGACCTTTGTGCAATTATATATATATTTCATGTCTATTAGTAAAGTATATATATTAAATAATTATATAATATAATGTGAATTATTATAATATATATATATATATATTTAACAAATTATTAATCAGCATTATTTATGAGATTGAATTTTTTTCGAATTATAAATTAAAAACAATTTAAATTAACATAATAATAATATAGATAATTAGAGGGAAGTGCCAAATTGGTCCACCGCCTTTACACTTTGTGACAATTTGATCCTTCACAATGCTCTGAGACAAATTAATCCCTCAAAAATCTTTTTCCATGAAAAGTTTGTCTTTCATTCCTATAACTGGAGAGACTGATTTTATACACTTTTATATTTTGAAATGGATTAATTTGTCACAATTAAATTGAGGGGAGTCACAAAGTGCAAAAGTAAGAGTTTAATTGCGTACTTTCGTCTTTGCAATAATAATATATATAGTGGTAATGTTTATAATAATCATACATATTTAATAAATTAATCCTTTATTATATTAAATAATTAAAATATATATTTATCAAATTACTTATTAAATTCAATGTCTATAATATTTAAATTAATAACATATTGTAAATGAACATAATTAAATTAGTATTACAAATTAAAGGTAAAAATTAATAATAAATTAATCATTAAATTGCTGATATATTTAGTAATAATAATTAATATTTCACAATAATAATTAGAGAATACTAGAGTATTATATTTCTTCTGGACGTTGAATTTCTATTTCTATAATCGTACATTAGTAATTAAATAATAAATAAACTTATTCATTAAAGTAGTAACTAAGGATTTAAAGGTATAGATGAAATATTCCAATTGGATATATAATATATATAAATTTATCATATGTGAAATATATAATATAATATAATAAATATAAAATATTAATAAATGTATGTAAAAATATAACAATAAATATACATATTAAATATTTGTATATTTAAGAACATATTTACTATGTAATAATATCGGTCAAAACATATGTTATTTTATTACTCATATTTATTTTTATTAAATTCAATATCTATGATGTTTAAATTAATATAATAAATAATTACATACTGTAAATTAACATAATTAAATTAGTATTACAAACTAATGCAAGAAATTGATAATAAATTAATCATTAAATTACTTATATATTCAATAACAATAATTAATACTCCACAACAATAATTAGAAAATATTAGAGTATTTTATTTCTTTTGAACATTCAATTTCTATTTTTATATTCTTACATTTGAAATTAAGTAAATATATTAATTGAATTTGCATTAGTAATTAAATAATAAATAAACATATCCATTAAATAAGTAACTAAACAATTAGAGGTATAGATGAAATATGCCAATTGGTTATATATTATATATAAATTTATCCTATGGGAAATATATAATACAATGTAATAAATATATAATATAAATAAATATATGTGAATACATAACAACAAATATATATATTAAATATTTATCTATTTAATAAAATATTTATTATATAATAATATCGATCAAAACAAATGTTATTTTATTACTCAAATTTATATTTAAATTTACCTATTGTAATTTAATTCATCACTAATTGTAAATGAACATAATTAAATTAGTATTATAAATTAATGCTAAAATTAATAATAAATTAATCATTAAATTGCTGATATATTTAGTAACAATAATTAATATTCCACAATATTAAATAGAGAATATCATAGTATTTTATTTCTTCTTGACATTGAATTTCTATTTTTATATTTGTATATTTGTGATTAAATAAATATATTTATCAAATATACATTAGTAATTAAATAGTAAATAATCATATTCATTAAATTAGTAACTAAATAATTACTCGTATACACTAAATATATTAATTTGATATTATATATATATATTGTATAACAAATATATAGTATAATGTAATAAACATGTAATATAAATAAATTTATATAAAACTGTAATAATAAATATACATTACATATTTATATTTTTAATAACATATTTATTATATAATAATATCGGTCAAAATATATTTTAGTTTATTACACATATTTATATTTATTAAATTCAATGTCTATGATATTTAAATTATTATAATAATTAATTACATATTTCAAATGAACATAATTAAATTATTATTACAAACTAATGCTAAAAATTAATAAAAACTACATCACTAAATTACTGATATATTCATTAACAATATTTAATATTCCAAAATAATAATTAAAGAATATTAGAGTATTTTATTTCTTTTAGATATTGAGTCTCTATTTTTAAATTCATATATTTGTAATTAAGTAAATTAATTAATTAAATATACATCAATAATTAAATAATAAATAAACATATTCTCTTAGTTAGTAACTAAATGATTAAAAATATACATCAAAAATATTAGTTTGATATATATTATATATAAATTTATCATATGTGAAATATATAATATAATGTAATAAATATATAATATTAATAAATATATGAAAAAATATAACACTAAATATATATTAAATATTTATAAATTTAATAACATGTTTACTATGTAATAATATCAGTCAAAACATATGTTATTTTATTCCACATATTTTTATTTATTAAGTTCAATGTCTATGATGTTTAAATATAATAATTAATTACATATTGCATATTAACATAATTAAATTAGTATTAAAAACTAATGCTAAAAATTAATGATAAATTAATCATTAAACTGCTGATATATTCAATAACAATAATTAATATTCCACAACAATAATTATAGAATGTTAGAGTATTTTATTTCTTCTGGACATTAAATTTCTATTTTTATATATTTGTATATTTATAATTAAAAAATGTATTTATTAAATATACATTAGTAATTAAATAATAAATAATAAAAATGTGTTTATTTGTTTTAGTATATTTATGCATTTTAACTAATATTTAATATATATTTTATATATTAATAAACGTTATCTAAATATATTTTTATACATTATATTATTTGACTTCAGGGCAATTCCAGTTGACTATTATGAAGACAAAGTAAACATATATTTCATGTATATTAGTAAATTATATATAATAAATAATTATATAATATAATGTGAATTATTATAATATATATTTAACAAATTATTAATCAACAATATTTATGAGATTTAATATTTTGGAAAAGTATAAATTAAAAACAATTTAAAATTGACATAATAATAATACATATAATATGAGGGAAGTACCAAATTGGTCCTCCAACTTTACACTTTGTGACAATTGGTCCTTCACAATGCACTATGACAAATTTGTTCCTCGAAAATCTTATTTCATAAAAAATCAGTCCCTCATTACTACAATTAGTGGGACATGTGAAAAAGTGTAAAAGTAAGGATTCAATTGCGTACTTTCATCTATATGATAATAATATATATATAATAATATCGTGTATAATAATTATACATATTTAATAAATTACTCATTTATTATATTATATTATTAGAATATATATTTATTAAATTATTAATTAAATTCAATGTGTATGATATTTAAATTAAAATAATAATTAATTATGTATTGTAAATCAACATAATTAAATTAGTGTTATAAATTAATGCCAAAAATTAATAAAAAGTTAACCATTAAATTATTGATATATTCAATAACAATAATTAATATTCCACAATAATAATTAGATAATATTAGAGTATTTTATTACCTTTGGATATTGAATTTCTATTTTTAAATTCATATATTTGTAATTAAGTAAACGTATTAATTAAATAAACGTTAGTAATTTAATAACTAATAGACTTATCTGCCTAATTAGTTACCAAATAATTAAAAATATATATTAAATATATTAATTGGACATATATTATATAAAAATTTACCACATGAGAAATATATAATATAAAGTAATGAACATATAATATAAATAAATTTATATAAAGATATAAAAATAACTACATATTAAATATTTATATATTTAATGTCATATTTATCAAATAATAATATCAGTCAATAGGTATTTTTTTATTTGTTAAAGTATATTTATATATTTTAACTAATATTTAATATATATTTTATATATTAATATAAAATATCTAAATATATTTTTATACATTATATTTGTACACTTCAGGACAGTATCGTCATGAAGACAAATTATATATATTTATTAATTAATTATATAATATAATGTGAATTATTATAATATATATTTAACAAATTATTAATCAACAATATTTATGAGATTTAATATTTTGGAAAAGTATAAATTGAAAAAAATTTAAAATTGACATAATAATAATACATATAATATGAGGGAAGTACCAAATTGGTCCTCCACATCTACACTTTGTGACAATTTTATCCCTTACAATGTACTGTGACAAGTTAGTCCCTCAAAAATTTTTGTTCATGGAAAATTTGTCTCACATCACTACAATTGGTTGGACTAATTTTGTACTCATTTAAATTTGAGAGATACTAATTTGTCACAATGTCTATAATATTTAAATTAATACAATAATTAATTACATATTGTAAATAAACAAAAGTAAATTAGTATTAAAAATTAATGTTAAAAGTTAATAATAAATTAATCATTAAATTACAAATATATTCAATAACAATAATTAATATTTGAAAATAATAATTATAGAATATTAGAGTATTTTATTTCTTTAGGATATTGAAGTTATACTATTAAATTCATATATTTGTAATTAAGTAACTATACTAATTAAATATACATTAGTAATTAAATAATAAATAAACATATTCACTAAATTATTAACTAAATAATTAAAAATATAAATTAAATATATTAATTGTATATATTATATAAAACTTTATCGCATAAGAAATATATAATATAAAGTAATGAACATATAATACAAATAAATTTATAAAAAAATATAACAATAACTATATATTAAATATTTATATATTCAATATGATATTTATCATCTAATAATATCGGTTAATACATATTTTATTTTTTTTGTTTTAGTATATTTATATTTTTAACTAATATTTAATATGTATTTTATATATTAACATGAAAAATATAAATATATTTTTATACAGTATATTCCTAAACTTCAGGGTAATCCCCGTTGACCGTCATGAAGACAAATTATACATATACATATATATTTTAGGTAGATTAGTAAATTATATATATTAAATAATTATATAATACATATATATATATATTAAATAATTATATAATACAATGTGAATTATTATAATATATATTTAACAAATTTGTAATCATCAATATTTATGAGATTTAATGTTGTGAAAAAATATAAATTAAAACAATTTAAAATTGACATAATAATAATACATAAAATATAAGGGAAGTTCCAAATTGGTCCTCCACCTTTATACTTTGTGACAATTTGATCTCTTACAATGCACTGTAATAAATTAGTCCCTAAAAAATATTTTATCATGGTAAATTAGTCCCTTATTTGTATAATTGGAAGGATTGATTTTGTACACTTTTAAATTTAAGAGGGACTAATTTATCACAATTAAATTGTGGGGGAGTCATAAAGTGCAAAAGTGAGGGTTCAATTGTGTACTTTCTTGTATGCCTTAATAATATATATGGTAATAATATGCATAATAATGATACATATTTAATAAATTAATAATTTATTATATTATATTATTAAAATATATATTTATGAAATTACTTATTAAATTCAATGTGTGTGATATTTAAATTAAAATAATAATTAATTACATATTGTAAATGAACATAATTAAATTAGTATTATAAATTAATGCTAAAAACTAATAGAAAAATTAATCATTAAGTTACTAATATATTCAATAACAATGATTAATATTACACAATAATAATTAGATAATATTAGAGTATTTTATTACCTTTGGATATTGAATTTCTATTTTTAAATTCATATATTTGTAATTAAGTAAATATATTAATTAAATAAACATTAGTAATTAAATAACTAATGGACATATCTGCTAAATTAGTTACCAAATAATAAAAAATAGAAATTAAATATATTAATTGTATATATATTATATATAAATTTATGATATAAGAAATATTAAATATCCATAAAATATTTATAAATTTAATAACATATTTATTTTATGATAATATCGGTTAATACATATTTTATTTTATTACAGATATTTTATTTATTAAATTATGTATTAAATTCAATGTATATGTTATTTAAATTAATATAATAATTAATTACATATTGTAAATTAATATAATTAAATTAGCATTATAAATTAATGCTAAAGTTAATAAAAAATTAATCATTAAATTATTGAAATATTAAGTACGAATAATTGATATTGCATAATAATAAGTAAAGAATATTAGAGTATTTTATTTCTTCTGGACATTGAAATATTCTATTTTTAAAGTCATATATTTGTAATTAAATAAATACATTAATTAAAAATCATTAATTAAATAATAAATAAACAAATTCACTAAATTAGTCACTAAATAATTAACAGTATAGCTAAAATATTCTAATTGGATATATATATATATATATATAGATAAATCTACGTAAAAAAATAAAAATAAATATATATTAAATATTTATATATCTAATATCATATTTATTATATAATAGTATCGGTCAATACACATTTTTCTTTTTTGTTTTAGTATATTTATATTTTTTAACTAATATTTAATATATATTTTATATATTAATAAACGCTATTTAAATATATTTTTATACATTATATTCCTTGATTTCTGGGCAATTCTTGTTGACCATCGTGAGTATAAATTATACATATATTTTTTGTCTATTGGTAAATTATATATATTAAATAATTATATAATATAATGTGAATTTTTATAATATATATTTAACAAATGATTAATCAGTAATATTTATGAGCTTTAATATTTTGGAAAATTATAAATTAAAAATAATTTAAAATTAACATAATAATAATACATATAATTAGAGAGAAGTACCAAATTGGTCATTCACCTTTACACTTTGGGACAACTTGGTCCCTTACAATGCACTGTGATAAATTAGTCCCTTAAAAATCTTTTTCTATGGAAAATTTGTTCCTCATTGCTATAATTGGAGGGATTGATTTTGTACATTTGGGAGAGACCAATTTGTCACAATTAAAATGAGGGGAAGTCACAAAGAGCAAATGTGAGGGTTCAGTTGTGTACTTTCATCTATGCAACAATAATATATATAGTAATATTGTGCAAAATAATTAATATTTCACAATAATAATTAGAAAATATTTGAGTATTTTATTTTTTCTGGACATTGAATTTATATTTCTATTCATGTATTTGTTATTAAATAAATATATTAATTAAATAGTAATTAGAAATTAAATAACAAATAAACATATTCATTAAATTAGTAACTAAATAACTAAAAGTATAAATGAAATATTCTAATTTTATATATATTATATATAAATTAATCTCATAAGAAATATATAACATAATGTAATAAACATATAATATAAATAAATTTATATCAAAATATAACAATAAATATATATTTAAATTAATATTTACTACATAATAATATTTGTCAATACATATTTTATTTATTTGTTTTAATTTATTTAAAATTTTCAACTAATATTTAATATATATATATATATATATTATAAATTAATATACAATATCTAAATATATTCTTATACATTATATTCCTTGACTTCAAGGCAATCCTTGTTGATAGTATTAAAAACAAATTTATACATATATTTCATGTATATTAGTAAGTTATATATATTAAATAATTATATAATATAGTGTGAATTATTATAATATATATTTAACAAATTATTAATCAGCAATATTTATGAGATTTAATATTTTTGCAAATGGTAAATTAAAAAAAATTTAAAATTAACGTAATAATAATACATATAATAAGAGGGAAGTACCAAATTGGTTCTCCACCTTTAAACTTTGTGGCAATTTGGTCCCTCACAATGCACTATGACAAATTAGTCCCTCAGAAAAAAATTTTTTATGGAAAATTTGCCCCTCATTGCTACAATTGGAGGGACTAATTTGTAACAAATAAATGGTAGGGGAGTCAGAAAGTGCAAAAGTGAGGTTTCAATTATGTACATTTGTCTACACAAAAATAATATATATAGTAATAATATGTATAATGATGATACATATTTAATAAATTACTCATTTATTATACTAAATTATTGAAATATATATTTATTAAATGACTTACTAAATTCAATGTCTATAATATTTAAATTAATATAATAATTAAATACACAATGTAAATTAACAAAATTAAATTAGTTTTATAAATTAATGCTAAAAATTAAAAATAATTAAGCATTAAATAAGTGATATATTCAATAAAAATAATTAATATTCCTCAATAATAGTCAAAGAATATTAGAGAATTTTATTTCTTTTGGATATTGAATTTCTATTTTTATATTCATATATTTGTAATTAATAAATACTTTAATTAAATACGCATTAGTAATAAAATATTAAATAAACATTTTCATTAAATTTGTAACTAAATAAGTAAAAATATAAATTAAAATTTTAATTGGATATATATTATATATAAATTTATTATTTAAGAAATATATAATACAATATAATAAAGATTTAATGTAATTAAACTTATACAAAAATATAATAATAAATATATGTTAATTATTTATATATATATAATATCATATTTATTATAAAATATACATTACATATTAAAAATTAAATAAAAATATTCATTAAATTAGTTACTAAATAGTTAAAAGTATAAATGAAATATCCTAATTATATATATATATATATATTATATACATTTATCACATACGAAATATATAATATAATATAATAAACATATAATATAGATAAATTTAGATAAAAATATAACAATAAATATATATTAAATAATTATATAATACAATATGAATTATTATAATATATATTTAACAAATTATTAATTAGCAAGATTAATGAGATTTGATATTTTTAGAAATTATAAATCAAAGATAATTTAAAATTAACATAATAATAATACATATAATAAGACGAAAATACCAAATTGGTCCTCTACCTTTACACTTTGTGATAATTTGGTCTCTCACAATGCACTGTAACAAATTAGTTTGTCAAAAATCTTTTTTCATGGAAAATTTGCTCTTCATTCCTACAATTAAAGGAACTAATTTTCTACACATTTAGATTTGAAAAGGACTAATTTGTCATAATTAAATATCAAGAGAGTCACAAAGTGCAAAGGTGAGGGTTTAATTGCATACTTTCGTCTATGCAATAACAATATATATAGTAATAATGTGCATAATAACAATACATTTTTAATATATTAATAATTTATTATATGAAATTATTAAAATATATATTTATTAAATTACTTACTAAATTCAATGTCAATAATATTTAAATTAATTTAGTAATTAAACTTTTTTATGCATAATATCTTATTTATATACAATAATATTGGTCAATACTTATTGTATTTATTTGTTTTAGCATATTTATATTTTTAAATAATATTTTATTTATTATTATACGACATCTAAATATATTTTTATACATTATATTCTTTGTGTTCAGGGCAGTCCTTGTTGACTGTCGTGAAAACAAATTATACATATATTTCATGTATATTAGTAAATTATATATATTAAATAGTTATATAATATAATGTGAATTATTATAATATATATTTAACAAATTATTAATCAACAATATTTATAAGATTTAATATTTTTGAATATTATAAATTAAAAACAATTTCAAATTAACACAATAATAATATATATATAATAGGAAGAAAGTACCAAATTGGTCCTCCACTTTTACACTTTGTGATGATTTAGTTCCTCACAATGAATTGTGACAAATTAGTCCCTCAAACGTCTTTTTACATGGAAAAATTATCGCTCATTGCTACAATAGGAGGGACTGAATTAGTACACATTTAAATTTGGGAGGGACTAATTTACAACAATTAAATTCTGGGGAAGACACAAAGTGCAAAAGTAAGGGTTCAATTGTGTACTTTCATAGTAATAATGTGTATACTAATTATACATATTTAATAAATTATTTATTTATTATGTTAAATATTTAATATATATTAATTAAATTAGTATTATAACTTAACGCAAAAAATTAATAATAAAATAATAATTAAATAACAGTTATATTCAATAAAATAATTAATATTTCACAATAATAATTAGAGAATGTTTGAGTATTTTATTTCTTATGGATATTGAATTTCTATTTTTATTTTCACATATTTGTAATTAAATAAATAATAAATTAAATATAAATAATGATGTTCATTAAATAAGTAACTAAATAATTAAAAATATAAATCAAATACTCTAATTGGACATATATTATATAAATTTATCATATAAGAAATGCATAATATAATGTAATAAACATATAATACAAATAAATTTATATAAAAATATAACAATAAATATATATCAAATATTTAAATATTTAATATCATATTTCTTATATAATAATATCAGTCAATACATATTTTATATATTTGTTTTAGTATATTTATATTTTTACTAATATTCAATATATATTTCATATATTAATATACGAAATCTAAATATATTATATTATTATAGTCCTTCACTCTAAGACAATCCATGTTTATTGTTGTAAAGGCAAATTATATATATATTCCATTTATTTTAGTAAAATATATAAATTGAATAATTATATTTAATATCATATACGTTAATATGATATATATCAAACAAATTATTAATAAGCAATATTTAATGGATTAAATATTTTGGAAAATTATAAATTAAAAAAATTTAAAATGAACATAATAATAATACATATAATATGTGGGAAGTGCCAAATTGGTCCTCTAACTTTATACTTTATGAGAATTTGGTCCCTCACAAAACACTGTGACTATGTTTAATAAATTAATTATTTATTATATTAAATTATTAGAATATATAATTATTAAATTATTAATTAAATTCAATGTGTATGATATTTAAATTAAACTAATAATTAATTACATATTGTAAATGAATATAATTAACTTAGTATTATAAATTAATGCTAAAAATTAATAATAAATTAACCATTAAATTACTTATATATTCAACAACAATAATTAATATTCCACAATAATAATTAGAGAATATTATAGTATTTTATTTCTTTTGGATATTAAATTTCTATTTTTAAATTCATATATTTGTAATTAAGTAAATAAATAAATTAAATATACGTCAATAATTAAATAATAAATAAACATATTCACTAAATTAGTAATGAAATAATTAAAAACATAAATTAAATATATTGATTGGACATATATTATATAGAAATTTATCATATAAGAAATATATAATATAATGTAATAAACATATAATATAAATAAATATATATAAAAATATAACAATAAATATATAATAGATAGTTATATATTTAATAACATATTTATCATGTCATAATATTGGTCAAAACACATATTATTTTATTACACGTATTTATATTTACTAAATTGAATGTCTATGTTATTTAAATTAATATAGTAATCAATTACATATTGCAAACGAACATAATTAAATTAGTATTACAAATTAATAAATTAATAATTTATTACTTTAAATGATTAAAATATTTATTTATTGAATTACTTAATAAATTCAATGTCTATGATATTTAAATTAATATAATTATTAATTACATATTGTAAATTAACAAAATTAAATTAGTCTTATAAATTAATGCTAAAAATAAATAAAAAATTAAGCATTAAATTATTGATGTTTTCATTAACAATAATTAATATTCCACAATAATAATGAGATAATGTTAGAATATTTTATTTCTTTTGGATATTGAATATCTAATTTATTTATTTATTTATTTATTTGTAATTATGTAAATTAATTAATTAAATATATGTCAGTACTTAAATAATAATAAAATATATTCACTATATTAGTAACTAAATAATTGAAAATATTAATTGGATATATATTACATAGAAATTTATCATATAAGAAATATATAATACAATGTAATAAATATATAATATAAATAAATATATGTAAAAATATGACAATAAATATAGATTACATATTTATATATTCAATAACATATTTATTAGATAATAATATAGATCAAAACATATTTTATTTTATTACACATTTATATTTATCAAATTCAATCTCTATGATATTTAAATTAATATAATTATTAATTACATATTGTAAATGAACATAATTAAATATGTATTATTAATCAATGTTGGAAATTAATAATAAATTAATCATTAAATTATTGATAATATTTAGATAATATTTGTGTATTTTATTTCTTCTGGACATTGAATTTCAATTTTTATATCCGTATATTTCTAATTAAATAAGTATAATAAGCAAACATACATTAGTAATTAAATAATAAATAAACATATTCATCAAATTAGTAACTAAATAATTAAAAGTATAGATGAAATATTCTAATTGGATATATTATATATATATATATTTTTTCACATAAGAAATATATAATATAATGTAATAAACATATAATATAAATAAATATGTATAAAAATATAACCATAAATATAAATTAAACATTTATATACTTAGTATCATATTTATTATATGATAATATTGGTCAATACTTATTCTATTAATCTATTTTAGTATATTTATATATTTTAACTAATATTTAATATATATTTTGTATATTAATATATGATATCCAAATATATTTTCATACATTATATTTCTTGACTTTAGAGTAGTTTTGTTAATCGTCGTGAAGATAAATTATACATATATTTCATGTATATTACTAAATTATATATATTAAATAACTATATAATGTGAATTGTTATAATTATATTTAACAAATTATTAATTAGCAATATTTATAAGATTTCATATTTTTAAAAATTATAAATTAAAAATAATTTAAAATTAACATAATAATAATACATGTAAAAAGAGGGAAGTACCAAATTGGTCCTTCACCTTTACACTTTGTGACAATTTGGTGCCACCCAATGCACTGTAACAAATTAGTCCCTTAAATTTTTTTTTTTTCATGAAATATTTGTCTCTCATTCCTACAATTGGAGGGACTATTTTTGTACACATTTAAATTTGTGTGAGACTAATTTGTCACAGTCAAATTGTGTCAAAGTCACAAAATGCAAAAGTGCAGGTTCAATTGCGTACTTTCGTCTATAAAATAATAATATATATAGTAAGAATGTGCATAATAATGATGCATATTTAATAAATTAATCATTTATTATATTAAATTATTAAAATATATATTTATTTAATTACTTATTAAATTCAATGTCTACGGAATTTAAATTAAATTAATAATTAATTATATATTGTAAATGAACATAATTAAATTAGTATTATAAATTAATTCTAAAAATTAATAATAAACTAATCATTAAATTATTGATATATTCAATAAAAATAGTTAATATTCCAAAATAATAATTAGAGAATATTAGAATATTTTATTTCTTTTGGATATTGTATTTCTATTTTTAAATTCATGTATTTGTAATTAAGTAAATATATTAATTAAATAAATGATAGTAATTAAATAACAAATAAACATATCCACTAAATTAGTTACTAAATAATTAAATATATTAATTGTATATATATTATATAAAAATTTATGACATAAGAAATAAATAATATAATGTAACAAACATATAATATAAATAAATTGATGTTAAAATTTAACAATAAATATACATTAAATATTTATATATTTAATAACATTTTCATTATGTAATAATATTAGTCAATACATTTTTTTTTATTACACATATTTATATTTATTAAATTCAATGTCTACGATACTTAAATCAATATAATTATTAATTACATATTGGTCTATACATATATATTAAATAAATATAAATACATATATATTTAATATTTATATATTTAATATCATATTTATTATATAATAATATCGGTCTATACATATTTTATTTACATGTAAAAGTATATTTATATATTTTAACTAATATTGAATATATATTTTATATATTAAGAAACTTTATCTATATATATTTTTATATTATATTCTTGGACTTCAGGTCAGTCCCTGTTGACTGTCGTGAAGACAAATTATACATATATTTCTTATCTATTAGTAAATTTTATATATCAAATAATTATATAATATAATATAAATTATTATAATATATATTTAACAAATTATTTATCAGCAATATTTATGAGATTTAATATTTAGGAAAAATTTTAAATTAAGGACAATTTAAAATTAACATCATATTAATAATACATGTAATAAGAGGGTAACCAAATTGGTCTTCCACCTTTACACTTTATGATAAGTTGGTCCCTCCCAATGCACTGTAACAAATTAATCCCTCAAAATCTTTTTTATTGGAAAATTTGCCCCTCATTCCTACAATTGGAAGGACTATTTTTGTACACATTTAAATTTATGAGAGACTAATTTGTCACAATTAAATTGTGTTGAAGTCACAAAGTGTAAAAATGAGGGTTCACTTGCGTACTTTCGTCCATAAAATAATAATATATATAATAATAATGTTAATAATAATGATACAAACATACTTATTATTTGAAATATATAATATAATGTAATGAACATATAATATAAATAAATTTATAAAAAAATTGAACAATAAATATATATTAAATATTTATATATTTAACAACATTTTATTATGTAATAATATCGGTCAAAACATATGTTATTTTATTACACATATTTATATTTATTAAATTCAATGTCTATGATATTTAAATTGATATAATAATTAATTACATATTGTAAATGAACATAATTAAATTAGTATTACAAACTAATGCTAGAAATTAATAATAAATTAATCATTAAATTACTAATATATTCAATAACAATAATTAATATTCCAATCTAATAATAGATAATATTAGAGTATTTCATGTCTTCTGGACATTGAAATTCTATTTTTATACTCATATATTTGTAATTAAATAAATATATTAATTAAACATACATTAGATATTAAATATTAAATAGACATATTCATTAAATTTGTAACCAAATAGATAAAAGCATAAATGAAATATTCTAATTTATATATATATATATATATTATATAAGTTTTTCACATAAGAAATATATAATATAATGTAATAAACATATAATATATATAAACATATTACATTAAATAGATATTAAATATTTATATATTTGATAATATCAGTCAAAAAATATTTTATTTTATTACACATATTTATATTTATTAAATCATTTATTAAATTCAATGTCTATGATATTTAAATTAATATAATTATTAATTACATATTGTAAATGAACATAATTAAATAAGTATTACAAATTAATGCTAGAACTTAATAATAATGTGAACACCCCATCCCTAATCACTTAATTATTTAATTAATTGATACACTAATTAATTAATAATTAGGCAAATAGGAAAATTAAAAATGACAAAACTTCAAATGACATTTTTAATTGGGGGACAATTCGGAATTAAAAATAAATAATGGGAGAAAATTAAATAAACTCAAAACCCAAAAAAATTAATTAGCTAATTTAAAGAAATTATAATAAATCAAAGAAAAACTATAAAAAAAAATATAGCAAAACAAAAATAGAAAATAAAAAAAAACAAAAATAGGAAAAAGAGGGTGGCAAGCTGAAAAGACTCTGAACCTTTGGCTCCCTAAGGTCTACTGCTCCAACAATAGCTGCCAGCAGAAAAAGGAGAAAGAGACAACTCAAGGAGAGGAGCCACAGACTGAAAAAGCTAACAGAGAGCATGTGAGAGGGTGAGACCAAGGATGCCGTGCTGGTAAAGAGAGGGGGTCACAGAGAGAGAGCGGGAACGACAGACCAGAAAATCAAGAAGAGGGATTGTCGTAACTGACCTGTCGGCGGAATAGAATAAAAAGTTTAAATTTGATTCCCAAAAACAGAATTTTGAAAATCAATTTATTTGGAGTCGCCACCAAAATTTTTAATGGAAAACTTTGGAAAACCAATTTAAAATAAAACGAAAAAGGCGAAATGGTCTGCGAGATCAGAGATGGGTTCAGGAGTCTATTTGAGTGTGGGGAAGGTGTTAGGCACCCCACAACACCCGCCCATAAGGACGGTTACCTTAAACTAGTCAGTTGAAATAGAATATGGCCTTTAATTAATCTCAATTACCCTTTTATTGACATGGATGCATGTTAGACATCGGAGACAAAAAAAGCGAGGATGCATGCAAACAGATAGATATTTACAAAGGGCGGACTTGACCTAGGATGAGAGCCTAGGGCCTACGTACCCTGCGATAGGGATCAAAGTCCACGTAGTTCGACCAAGAGGCATGTTTGTGGGTTGGTGGTTTTTTGATTTGTGATGAGAATAGGAGGATTTTAATTAAAACAGATCATTGTAAACAAAACAGGATTGGAATTTGGTTTGAATGTTTTAATTTACTACAATCTGATTAACCTCGTTCTCCTGACCTCTTCATATTTTCTCTTTTAAATTTTTTTGTCGATTTTATTATTATTATTATTATTATTATTTTTTTTTTAGTTTTGGAAGTTTATATTAATGCATAATTTATAATGAAAGGAATATATTTTTTTCTTTTATGAATTTTTGAATTTATTGTTGATTATGGAGACTCAAGTTCCGCATGTCATTTTTTATTAATTAAATTTTATGCTTGACTTATTTAAAATGTTCATTTTTACATTATTATTGATTATTGGTAAATAATTTAATTCAAGTGCCATTATTTATTTGTTTATTTGTTTATTTTTGAACGAATATATGCTAATTTTTGGGTTCTACGGAGATTAAAATCTCACACGAGCCCGGGAAGTCGAGGAGAGAAAAGTATTCTCACACGATACATTTTGTATAAATATTTAATCAAAGTTAATATTTAATTATTGTCTATTTATTTATTTTTTGTATTGTTATTATTATCATTAATATTATTATTATTTCTGATTAATTATAGGGACTTAAGGAGATTAGAATCTCACATAATCCCAAGCAATCGAGGAGAATCATATTCTCACACGATAATATCATAAATAATGGGAAATGTTTAATTAAAGCAAATCTTTTAATTATTTATTATTTACTTTTTTCTTTAAAAAAACAAAGGTATGCTAACTTCAGGGATCTAAGGAGATTAAAATCTTACACGATCCCAGGTAATCAGGGAGAACAATATTCTCACACGATAATTTTGCAAATAATGGGAAACAGTTCATTAAAGCAAATATTTTAATTATGATTATTATTATGATTTAATCAAAATTAATATTTAATTATCAGTCATTTATTTTTTCACCATTCATTCATTAATATTTCATTAATATCATTATCACTTTTCAATTATTCAATTAGTTGTAAGGATTTAAGGAGATTAACATCTCACATAACCCCCGGTAATCGAGGAGAATAAAATTCTCACACGATAATTTTATGCGTCATGGCAATATTTATTAATTATCATTCACTTATTTTTCACCATTCAATCATTAATATTTCATTAATATTATTATTGCTTTTCAATTATTCAATTCATTGTAAGGATTTAAGGAGATTAACATCTCACATAATCCCCGGTAATCGAGGAGAACAAAATTCTCACACGATAATTTTATGCGTAATAGCGATATTTAACCAAAGTTAATATTTAAACAATGGTAATAAACAAAATTAAAACAAGTTTAGGCAAATGAACAGTAGCATCTTAGAACCAAACGCATGAACAGTGCAGAATGCATGAGATTATCTTCAACCAACACGCATGAACAGCCCATGCAGTCGTAACTGTGTGATTTCAGCCTCTCCCTTGTGCTCCAATGCAGAATGACCTTCTCCTCCTCACTCACGTATGGTAGATGGTCCTCCAACAATCTTGAAGTGGTTGGTCTCGGTTGGGAAGCAAGTAGAAATGGCGGACAGCACTTCGTTGGGCAGCGTTGGAAATTCTGGTTAGTTTTAGCGCTGGAAATTCTGGCTGGAAGTGCTCACGTGTCCCTGCTCCTCGGCTGGAAGGCAAAGGCTGAAAGCTTCCCTTCCTCTCTACACTTTCTCTTCTTCCTTGTGCTCCCTAAATTCTCCTCTGTTTACCTCTGTTTTCTAGGCTCAAAATAGAGTTTTTTCTCCTCCATGGTTCAGCCTCTATCAATCCTTTTTCTGCCACTTCGTTTTGCATTCAGGCCCCCTTGTTTCTGCTCATCATTTTGGCATCCAACTCTCCATTTTTTGCTCCTCAAATTGCCTAAACCTCAGCTCCTTTTCTCTCCACGGTTTAGACGTTGCTTCAGCTCGTTTTCTCTCCTTCTTGCTGTCTCAGTTTCTTCTCCTTCGTGTTGCTGTCTCGGTCTGTTTTCTGCTTCACGTTGCTGTCTCGGTTTCTGCTTCTACTGTTCAGCTCAAAATTTTTTTTCCAGCGTTGTTTCTGCCTTGCTCTCTCGGTTTCTGCTTCTCTTGTTCAACTCTAGTTTTTTTCCAGCGTTGTTTCTACCTTGCTCTCTCGGTTTTTGCTTCTCTCGTTCAGCTCCAGTTTTTCTAGCGTTGTTTCTGCCTTGCTCTCTTAGTTTCTGCCTCTATCGTTCAGCTCCAGTTTTTTTCCAGCGTTGTTTTTGCGTTGCTCTCTCGGTTTCTGCCTCTATCGTTTAGCTCCCCCTTCTCAGCCACGTTATTCTCCCCCTCTTCTATTCAGCTCCCCTTTTCCAGCCGAGGTCTTCTCTTCTTTATACTCTAGCCAACCTCTCTTTTTCTGCCATGTTGCTCCCTTCTCTTCTTGCTTTTTTTGCAACTTCCAGCCACTCCACTTACTGCTCACGGTCCCCAGCTTTTTCTGCCATTTCCAGCCACGCCACTCTCTCCTTTCTCTGCACAAGCCGCTCCACTTTCTGCTCTCCTCTAAAAAACCAGCTCCCTCTTGTTTTTTTGTCCTCCTTGTCCTCTTGTTCCTTAGTAATGCATGTGTGTGCATGAGTGTATGCATGTGGTAGTGAGTAAGTGTGTGTGTCCGTGGGTGAGAGTGTGAGTGTGAGTGTGTGAGGATGTGTGTCCGTGAGTGAGAGTGTGAGTGTGTGAGGGTGATGTGTGACATGTGTGTGAGGGCAAGTGAGCATGTGGGAGCAAGTGAGCATGTGAGAGTGTGTGAGTGTGAGCAAGTGAGAGTGTTTTGCAATTTTATTTTAATTAGGTGGCCTTATTCATTTTATTTCTTTATAAGATGATTACCATGTCTCTTCTTCAAACATATATTTTGAATTTTTCTTTTTAATAGTTTTGGTTCTTATATTTAGTTTTTTTTTTATATTACTTCTATTTTTTTGCCCTTTGCAATTTTGTTCTAATTAATTAATTTTTTATTGAATTTTTAATTCTATGTATTATTATTACCATGATTATTATTATTGTTAATTCAGGTGGGGTGTTCACAGTTGCCTCTCTTTGCTTGTCTCTTAAGTTAGGGAAGTGAATAGTGAAGAAATGACCTAATATTAAGAGCAAGCAAAGACATGAACACACCATCTTCCACATCGAGGGAAGACAGGGGAAGACAGGAGTAAATTCGTGCTTAGAAAGGATGGTGAATATCCTGAACAAAATGCATGGCTTTTGACATAAATGTAAATTGCCTGGACACGATGCAGGACTTTGACAGAAATGTAAATTGCCTAGACTTGATGCAGGACTTTTGCAGAAATGCAAATTACTTGGACTTGATGCAGGACTTTTTGCAGAAATGTAAATTGCCTGGACTTGATGCAGGACTTTTGCAGAAATGTAAATTGCCTGGACTTGATGCAGGACTTTTACAGAAATGTAAATTGCCTGGACTTGATGCAGGACTTTTGCATAAATGTAAATTGCCTGGACTTGATGCAGGACTTTTGCAAAAATGTAAATTGCCTGGACTTGATGCAAGACTTTTGCAGAAATGTAAATTGCCTGGACTTGGTGCAAGACTTTTGCAGAAATGTAAATTGCCTGGACTTGATGCAGGACTTTTGCAGAAATGTAAATTGCCTGGACTTGATGCAGGACTTTTGCAAAAATGTAAATTGCCTAGACTTGATGCAGGACTTTTGCAAGAATGTAAATTGCCTGGACTTGATGCAGGACTTTTGTAGGAATGTAAATTGCCTGGACTTGATGCAGGACTTTTGCAGAAATGTAAATTGCCTGGACTTGATGCAGGACTTTTGTAGAAATGTAAATTGCCTGGACTTGATGCAAGACTTTTGCAGAAATGTAAATTGCCTAGTCATGATGCATGAGCGAGGTAGGCGTCGAACATGGACAAACGTGTATGCATGAGAAAGGCACATCCTTAAAGGATAATGAAAATTTTGTTGGTTTTGATACATGTTAAAATGATACCTATTCCCTTTGTGTTAGAAGTGAGAAGACTGCTTGTGAGCGTAAAACCTCTACCTTTTATTTTGGAAATCGGAAGGGTGACATGTTAAATCATGATTCAATTCAATTGGAAAAACGTCAATATTGCCCAAAGTGAATGAACTGTCTAACCACGCTTCCTTCATTGTGACCCTAAATCTATCGTTTCAACAGTTGACAATCCACATACTTCGCTTCTTCGGTTTAACTACAAGCAGGCTTATACTCTCTTCTTTACAGTAAGCCCGAGGACATTGAAGTTGCTTCTATCTCCTTTTATACAAGGTAAACCGGTAACGAAAATGCCAAATTGCGTATATGCTACATCCTTTAGGCCTCATCATAGTAATTGCATGGAAACACTTATTTAAAACGCATTGGGGTATTTCTGAGATGCATATCATCAGACAATATTTTGAATAGAGCTATTCACCTGAATGTTTTATTTTGCATATTGAATGTATGAGACAATCATAAAGGCAATATGGTTATGTAGGGGAAAAGAGTGATGAAAGGCAAGTTATCTTAAATGAGTAAACAACTAAAGACCCTAAGGAATGTGGGTGGTAAGCCGAACGCAAGTATAAAGAATAGCAAAATACAACTGGGATGACTCTGAATTTTGGCTCCAGGCGGCAATGGTTGCTTACACCTAGTGTTGCCATTGGATACACTTATTTCGAAACTGACTAATGAAGACAACCTCTAAGGATCCTTTTGGGTTGGCAATTTAGTCTTCATACCACCTTACTTTGTCCATCCTTTGCCACCCTATCCTTCATTGAACCTTCTTCTTGAACTGGCCCTAATTGCGAATTCTTCGTTCTTTCTTCTTCTTTCTATCTCGTCATCCCCATTTAAGCAAATTATTTCTTGACTGTGTCGGAGTTAACTGGTTCTCCAAGCTCCCTACCATCCATATTGGCAAGAGTCAGGGCCCCTCCAGAGAATGCTCGTGTCACCACATATGGACCTTCGTATGAAGGTGCCCATTTGCCTCTATTATCTTCTTGATTTGGGAGGATCTTTTTCAGAACCAACTCCCCCAGCCTGAACTATCTAAGATGAACCTTTTGATTGAAGGCCCTTGCCATCCTTTTTTGGTATAGCTGCCCATGACACATAGCTATTAATCGCTTTTCTTCAATCAAATTTAGCTGCTCATACCGCATCTTTAACCACTCGCTCTCCTCGAGGTTGGATTCGATCAACACTCGGAGAGAAGGGATCTCAACTTCAATCGGGGTGACTGCCTCCATGCCATATACTAAAGAGTATGGAGTTGCCCCCGTGGATGTTCGTACCCTTGTTTGATACCTATGAAGAGCATATGGGAGCATCTCATGCCAATCTTTATAAGTAATAGCCATCTTGCTAATGACCTTTTTGATAATTTTATTCGCTGCCTCAACTGCTCCATTCATCTGTGGCCGGTAGGGTGCAGAGTTATGGTGCTTAATCTTGAATTGACCACACAATTTCTTAATGTCAGCTCCATTCAGGTTGGGAGCGTTATCCGTGATAATCCTTTCTGGTATACCATATCGACAAATAATGTTCAATTTCAAAAATCAAAGGAAGACCCTTTGGCCAATATTGGAAAACGAACATGCTTCTATCCATTTTGTAAAATAATCAATGGCTACCAAAATGAATCGGTGTCCATTTGACGCCTTTGGGTTGATGGGGCCAATCACATCTATTCCCCACATTGAGAATGGCCACGGTGCCACCAAGTTGTGTAGGGGTTAGGGTGGAGCATTGATCCTATTGGCATATGTTTGGCATTTATGACATTTCCTCACGTAGTCAATGCAGTCTTTTCCCATGGTTAACCAGAAGTATCCACATCTTTGAATTTGTCTAGCCATAGTATGGCCATTAGCATGTGTCCCACAGATTCCCTCATGGATCTCTATCATTATCCTTCGTGCTTCTGATGCATCCACACATCTAAGCAGAGTGTTGTCCCATGACCTTTTATATAACACCTCCCCACTAAGGAAAAAACTCATCGCCAATTGACAAATGGCTTTTTTGTCATTCTCCGTTGCCTCAGCCGGATATTGCTGGTTCTGTACATAGTTCTTTATATCATGGAACCATGGCCGTCCATCATTTTCTTCCTCCACATTCAAGCAACAAGCCGGGGTGTCCCAAGTCTCAACCTGGATAGGGAGCATATTAACTCCACAGTGCAACTTAATCATTACAGCTAGGGTGGCCAACGCATCAGCAAACTGATTTTTATCACGGGTCAAATGCGTGAAATTTATTTCCCTAAACCTTGACGCCAATTTTGTCAGATGTTTTTGGTATGGGACCAGTTTAGGATCTTTGGTTTGCCACTCTCCTTTTACTTGATAAATTACAAGGGCTGAATCTCCAAACACCTCAAGATCTTTGGCACCTAACTCTAAGGCGGCTTGCAGACCATTGACACAAGCTTCATATTCTGCCACATTATTTGTGCAGTCAAAATTGAGCTTGACTGCCACTGGATATTGCTTGCCTTCAGGTGATATTAATATCGCTCTTAATCCACTACCATGTACATTGGCTGCCCCATCAAAATACATAGTCCACTTGATTTCCTTTGGATCATCTTCTTCCAATGTCAGAATATCCTCATCTGGGAACTGGAAGTCTAGCGGTTGATATTCATCCAGGGGATTGGCCGCCAAATGCTTAGCTATAATGCTCCTTTTGACTGATTTACTGGTCATATATTTCACGTCATATTCTGAGAGTATTACTTGCCATTTTGAGACTCTTCCCGATACATGAGGACTCTTAAAAATGTATTTGATTGGATCCATCCTGGAGATTAGCCACGTTACATGATAAAGCATGTACTGCCTTAGTCTCTTTGTGGTCCACACAAGACTGCAACAAGTCTTCTTAAATAACGAGTACCGCGACTCGCATTCATTAAATTTCTTGCTTAGATAATAAATGGCTTGCTCTTTTCTTCCTGATTCATCATGTTGTCCTAACACCACACCCATGGACCCTGGTCGGATGGTCAAATAAAGGATAAGGGGCCGCCTCGGTATAGGTGGCACCAAGATAGGGGGGTCAAGAGGTACTCCTTTATCATATCGAACGCGTGTTGGCAGGATTCGTTCCATTCTCCTGGTTGGTTCTTGCGCAATAATTTAAATATTGGTTTACAAGTGGCAGTTAAATTTGTGATTAACCTGGCTATGTAGTTCAAACGACCCAAGAACCCTCGGACTTCTGTTTCTGTACTAGGTAGGGGCATGTCGCGAATCGCTCTAATTTTATCAGGGTCTATTTCTATCCCCTTCTTACTAACAATGAATCCTAAAAGCTTCCCAGATGTAGCCCCAAATACGCACTTACTATGATTCAATCGAAGTTTGTATTTCCGTAGTCTTTCAAAGAGCTTTCGTAATACAGCCACATGACTTTCCCCTTCAGCTGATTTAGCGACCATGTCATCCACATATACCTCTATTTCTTTATGCATTAAGTCATGAAACAAGATGACCATCGCACGTTGGTTGGTGGCCCTAACATTTTTAAGTCCAAAGGGCATTACCTTGTAACAAAAGGTTCCCCATGGGGTAATGAGTGTGGTTTTTTCCTTGTCATCAGGGTGCATCGGGATTTGATTATAGCCAGAGTATCCATCCATAAAGGAATACCTGAAGCTTTTTGCTGTGTTATTGACTAAGACGTCAATGTGGGGTAATGGAAAGTCATCTTTTGGGCTGGCCCGATTTAAGTCCCGATAATCAACACACATCCTTACTCGCCCATCCTTCTTTGGCACAGGGATTATGTTCACGACCCATTGGGGGTATTTAGAAACTTCTAAGAAACCGGCATTCCATTGCTTCATTACTTCTTCTTTATCTTAAGGGACATCTCTGGGCTCATCCTCCTCAGCTTTTGTTTCTTGGGTCCTATATTGGAATACAAGGGTATCTTATGGGCAGCAATTTCAGGATCTATTCCTGGCATATCCTGATAGGACCAGGCAAACACATATATATATTCCCTAAACAACTTGATCATATCCTCCCTTTCTGGGTTGTCAACTATTTTTAATTCCTTCTTATCATCCTCTGTCCCCATATTGATCACTTTAGCAGTTTCTTCGTGCGGAACAATACCCTTTTCTGCAGACTCTACTATTTTAACAAAGGTGTGAACACCCCACCCGAATTAACAATAATTATAATCATGGTAATAATAATAAATAGAATTAAAAATTCAAAAATAAAAATTAATTGAAACAAAATTGCAAAAGGCAAAAAATAGAAGTAATATGGAAAAAACCAAATATAAGAATAAAAAATAATAAAAAGGAAAATTCAAAATATATGTTTGAAGAAGAGACATGGCAATCATCTTGTAAGGAAATAAAATGAATAAGGCCACCTAATTAAAATGAAATTGCAAAACACTCTCACTTGCTCACACTCACACACTCTCACATGCTCATTTGCTCCCATATGCTCACTTGCCCTCACACACATGACACACATCACTCTCACACACTCACACTCTCACTCACGGACACACATCCTCACATACTCACACTCACACTCTCACACACTCTCACCCACAGACACACATTCACTCACTCCCACATGCATACACTCATGCACACACATGCACAAGAGGACAAGGGGGACAAAAAAGCAAGAGGGAGTTGGTTCTTCAGAGGAGGCAGAAAGTGGAGCGGCTGGTACAGAGAAAGGAGAGAGTGGCGTGGTTGAAAATGGCAGAAAAAGGAGGGGACCATGAGCAGTAAGTGGAGTGGCTGGAAGTTACAAAAAAAGTAAGGAGAAAAAGGAGCAACATGGCAGAAAAAGGGAGGTGGGCTGGAGTATAAGGGAGAGGAGACCTCAGCTGGAAAAAGGGGAGCTGAAGAGAAGAAAAGGGAAGAGGGAGAAAGAAGGCAGAAGCAACGCTGAAGAGAAGAGGGAACCACATGACCGAGAAGGAAAAAGAGCTGAAGAGAAGAGGGAGAGAATAAGAGAGAAATTGAGAGAAAAATGAGAGTTGAAGGGGAGAAGCAGAAACCGAGAGGATGAGCAGAAACCGAGAGGATAAGAGAGAAACTGAGAGCTGAACAAAACCAGAAAGTGAGATAGCAACATGAGGGAAAAAACAAAAGAGAAAACGAAGCAGAAACCGAGAGGGAGAGAAGCTGAACGAGAGGCAGAAACCGAGAGGAAAAGAGAGGGAGTCGTGGTGCAGCAAACCGAAGAGAAAACGAAACCAGAAACCAAGAGGGAGAGAAGCTGAACCAACGTCCAAACCGTAAAGAGAAGAGAAGCTGAAGTTCAGACCATCTGAGGAGCAGAAAATGGAGAGTTGGATGCGAAAATGATGAGCAGAAACAAGGAGGCCTGAATGCAAAACAAAGTGGCAGCAAAAGGATTGATAGAGGCTGAACCATGGAGGAGGAAAAACTTTGTTTTAAGCCCAGAAAACAGAGGTAAACAGAGGAGAATTTAGGGAGCACAAGGAAGAAGAGAAAGTGTAGAGAAGAAGGGAAGCTTTCAGCCTTCACCTTCCAGCTGAGAAGCAGAGACGTGTGAGCAGAATTTCCAGTGCTGAAGCTAACCAGAATTTCCAACGCTGCCCAACGAAGTGCTGTCTGCCATTTCTGCTTGCTTCCAGCCGAGACCAGCCACTTTGGGGTTGTTGGAGGACCATCTACCATAGGTGAGTGAGGAGGAGAAGGTCATTCTTCATTGGAGCACAAGGGAGAGGCTGAAAACGCACAGGTATGGTTGCATGGGCTACTTGGCCAATTTTTCTGCATGCATGGTACTGTTCACACGAGTTGCTTCAAGTTAATCTCATGCATTCTGCACTGTTCATGCATTTTGATCCAAGGTGCTACTGTTCATTTGCCTAAACTTGTTTTAATTTTGTTTATTACCATTGTTTAAACATCAACTTTGATTAAATATTGCTATTATGCATAAAATCATCGTGTGAGAATTTTGTTCTCCTCGATTACCGGGGATTATGTGAGATGTTAATCTCCTGAAATCCTTGCAATTAATTAAATAATTGGAAGGCAACAATAATATTAATGAAATATTAATGGATGAATGGTGAAAAATGAGTGAATGAATAATTAATAAATATTGTCATGATGCATAAAAATTATCGTGTGAGAATTTTATTCTCCTCGATTACCGGGGGTTACGTGAGATGTTAATCTCCTTAAATCCTTACAACTAATTGAATAATTGAAAAATGATAATAATATTAATGAAATATTAATGAATGAATGGTGAAAAATAAATGAATGATAATTAAATATTAATTTTGATTAAATCATAATAATGATCATAATTAAAATGTTTGCTTTAATGAACTGTTTCCTATTATCTGCAAAATTATTGTGTGAGAATTTTATTCTCCTTGATTACCGGGGATTATGTGAGATATTAATCTCCTTAAATCCCTACAATGAACAATAATTGAAAAGCAATAATAATATTAATGAAATATTAATGATTGAATGGTGCAAAATAATTGAATGATAATTAATAAATATTGTCATGATGGATAAAATTATCGTGTGAGAATTTTATTCTCCTCGATTACCGGGGGTTATGTGAGATGTTAATCTCCTTAAATCCTTACAACTAGTTGAATAATTGAAAAGTGACAATAATATTAATGAAATATTAATGAATAAATGGTGAAAAATAAATGAATGATAATTAAATGTTAATTTTTATTAAATCATAATAATAATCATAATTAAAATGTTTGCTTTAATGAACTGTTTACCATTATTTGCAAAATTATCATGTGAGAATATTGTTCTCCCCGATTACCTGGGATCGTGTGAGATTTTTAATCTCCTTAGATCCCTGAAGTTAGCATACCTTTGCTTTTTTTGTTTTTTTGTTTTAAAAAGAATAGTAAATAATAAATAATTAAAAGATTTGCTTTAATTAAACATTTCCCATTATTTACGAAATTATTGTGTGAGAATATCGTTCTCCTCGATTGTGTGGGATTATGTGAGGTTCTAATCTCCTTAAATCCCTATAATTAATTTAGAAATAATAATAATATTAATGATAATAATAACAATACAAAAAAATAAATAAATGGACAATAATTAAATATTAATTTTGATTGAATATTTATACAAAATGAATCGTGTGAGAGTACTTTTCTCTCCTCGACTTCCCGGGCTCATGTGAGATTTTAATCTCCCTAGAACCCAAAAATTAGCATATATTCGTTCAAAAATAAACAGATAAGCAAATAAATAATAGCACTTGGATTAAATTAGTTACCAATAATCAATAATAATAATAATAATTAATATTTACCAACAATAAATTCCCAAATTCATAAAAAAGTATATATATTCCTTTCATTATAAATTGTGCATTAATTCCAGAAATATAAACTCCCAAAATTTCCAAAACTCAAAATAATAATAATAATAATAATAAAATTGACAAAAAATTTTTAAAGAGAAAATATGAAGAGGTCAGGAGAATGAGGTTAATTAGATTGTAGTAAATTAAAACATACAAACCAAATTCCAATCCTGTTTTGTTTACAATGATCTGTTTTGATTAAAATCCTCCTATTCTTATCACAAATAAAAAACCACCAACCCATAAAACATGCCTTTTGGTTGAACTACATGGACTTTGATCCCTATCGCAGGGTACGTAGGCCCTAGGCTCTCATCCTAGGTCAAGTTTGCCCTTTGTAAATTTCTATTTGTTTGCATGCATTCTCGCTTTTTTTTTTGTCTCCTATGTCTAACATGCATCCATGTCAATAAAAGGGTAATTGAGATTAATTAAAGGCCATATTCTATTTCAACTGACTAGTTTAAGGTAACCGTCCTTATGGGCGGGTGTTGTGGGGTGCCTAACACCTTCCCCACACTCAAATAGACTCCCGAACCCATCTCTGATTTCGCATACCATGTTGCCATTTTCTTTTTATTTAAATTGGTTTTCCAAAGTTTTCCATTAAAAATTTTGGTGGCGACTCCAAATAAATTGATTTTCAAAATTCCGTTTTTGGGAATCGGTTTTTAAACCTTTTATTTTATTTTGCTGAAAGGTTGGTTACGACAAAAGGTTTGAGATATGTCATCATTATCATCAGTTTCTAAATCACTTGCATCCATGACAACACAAGGCTCATTCAAGCAGTGCCCTAGTGCTTTTGCTTTAAACAAGAGTTCTGAGGATTCAAATTCCTTGGAAAGTGGGTAGAAAAAGCAAAAATAAATATGAAAAGGTAGGATTCAAACAAGATTTTGGCAAAAGATTGAAACTACTGCATTCATTCAATATTTAAAATAAAGGTTCAAGTCGTTAGCTATTACAAAATTTTAAAACACGATATTCAAAACATTACTCTAATGACATAACATCCGATAACATTTCAGATTCCCAATTGTCTAGAGCTTTTCCTAGCTTGTCCGGCTAGATCCATGCAACCTCCGTATGCTCTCCTTCTTCTTCACTTGCCATTATGACTAAGTCACCAGGATGTATTATCTCAGTGGGAGTAGGAAAAGTTTCTCGAAGGTGAGGTATTTCTGCTTTCCCCTTTTGTTTACCCTCCTTCCATCGCGCCTTGCGGGTCTCCATGGAGAGCTCGTATCCTAGCCCCTGTCGCCCTGGATTTTCGAGCAACTCAACTGGTTCCCCTATGCCTTGCAGATTTATGCCCAGTCATTTTCCCTTTTGATACCCACTGTTCATCATGATCTTGGCCACTACCTGATTGACACCTTTGGTGGATTCCCCCACTCCCAAAGGCATTGGGTCGGTGCCTTTTTTAGAATTCCCAGCCTCTAATACTTCTAAACTCGGGAAAGAGCTGTCTATGACTTGCTCGGCATTTTCAATGTAAGGTACCATACTTGACTTGCTAAGAATCATTTCTTCTTCACCTTTTATGATGATGAGCCTTCCTTCATTGATGTATTTGATCCTCTGATGCACGATCGATGGGACTGCACCAGCGGCATGAATCCAAGGTCTCCCTAGGAGCATCGTATACGCTGTGTCGATATCTATAACTTGGAACTCGATGGTAAATAAATTTGGACCAATTTCTAAAGGGAGTTCAACCTTTCCAATCACCTCCCTCATTGTCCCATCAAAGGCTCTCACTACCAGGTCATTGTACTCGATGCATGACTTCTCAATAGGTAATTGCCCTAAAGTGGACAAGGGCAAGACATTCAGGGCTGACCCCCCATCGATGAGCACTTTAGCAATTATATACCTATAGCATTTCAGAGTAATATGGAGGGCTTTGGGCTTTCCGACCAACGTGGGGTGTATCTCATCCTCAGAGAAAGAAATCAAGGTAGAGTTTTTTATTGCATTTATCAGGTTCACGGCCTTTTCTGGGGTGATATCAGGATGCACATAAGCTTCATTCAGCACACTCTGTAATGCCCTTCGGTGAACTTCTGAATTCATTATTAGGCTCAAAATAGAAATTCAGGCTGGAGTTTTTCGTAATTGATCCACCACATCATATTCGCTCTGTTTCATAATTTTTAGAAACTCCTCTGTTTCCTCCTGTCCTTCCTTCCCAAGGGCTTCCTTGAGGTTTGAGCTTTCCCCTACTTCCAGGTTTGGATTTAGAACTCCTCCCACATCTTTGGAGTATTCCCGACCACTATGAGTGATCCCTCCTACAACGTCTAAATGACTTCTTTCCATGACATACCTCTCTTTCGATGCCTTATTGTTAGAAGAATATTCTATCTTTAACCCGTAATTCCACGGCACAGCAAGATCGCTTTGATACGGAAATGGAGAGGGCACGTAAATAGTGGCGGTTGGACTTTTGACAGGCACTGGCGTGGGTACTACAAGTAAAGATCCTTGCGCTATACCTCGTGGATTACAATTGTTTTGGATCGGGGTGGCTCCCTTAACTTCATAGAGTGGTTTGTCAACTACCAGGAAGGAGTTCCTAAGCCTTGTGGAGTTGGATGCTCCCTTAGTCCAGGCACCGTCTTTTTCTGTGACGCACACATTCCCTTTAGTAGGCTCTCGAGTTCTTTCGATGGTTAGAACTCCCAGCATCATCATCCTCTGTGTCAACTCCCTGAACTGCTCACAACCTTCAATGTCGTGACCCACTTCTCCATCATGAAACTCACAATACCTATTTTGCGACCCTCTGAGTTTGTTCTGTCCCTCATTCTGAGCGGGGACATAGTCAGTATCCTTCAAACCTTCATATAACTGCCGCATGGTATAGGATGCCCCAGCCAAGTCTTTCAAGCCAAAATCCTCCCCATCTATCATGGAGACTTGCCTTTCCTTATTGTGATTTGGCAAGGGGTTAGTGATGATATTGGGGTCATTACCCATCTTTATGCCGATGTGATTATTGTCTAACAATGCTAACATGTGCTTCCTGAAGGCCTCACATTTGTCAATATTGTGCCCTGCAGCTCCCATGTGATATTCACAAGTGGCATTGGGATCATACCACTCAGGGAATGGTGGCTGAAGTGGCTTGACAGGTCTAGGGCCCATAAGCTTTTTTGCCACTAAGTCATGAAAAAGCTTCGATCGGCTAACATTGAAGTTGGGTAATGGCCTGTCATCACGGGGCAGTAACATTAGCCTAAACCCTCGATTTTGGGCTGTCGGCTGTTGCGGCCCAGAATAAGGTTGCGGTGGTGTCGGGTAGCTCGTGTAATTCCCCATGGCTGGGCCTCGCGGTTGGTAAGACATGGCTGGGTTCTGACCGTGAAAAGGTGCCTGGGGATATTGATTATGCATAGGGCGGGGATGTTGGAATGTGGCATGGATATGGCTAATAATCCCTTCCTTCTTTCGACTATTTGTAGGTTTTCTAGTTTCCATGGAGGTAGCTTCAAATAGTCCATCGCGCACATCAACGTCTATCCTCTCTCCAACTTGGATCAGATCAATAAATTCATTTACGTGCATCCCTAGCATTATCTTACGGTATGGGTCCCCCAAGGTACGGATAAAATAAGAGCATAATTTCGAGTCCAGAAGTGGCGGTTAGACTTCAGCAGCTGCGGCTCTCCATCTTTGGGCATATTCTTTAAAGGTCTCTGTTCCCTTCTTTTTCAGCCCTTTTCAGGTGCTCTCGTGTAGGGGTTGTATCCAGGTTGAACTTGTATTGGCTCATGAACACATCAGTGAGGTCTCTCCACCTCTTTAGCTTGGAGTGATCCAATTTCATGAACTAATGTAAGGCCGCGTCGGTCAGACTCTCGTGAAAGAAGTTTATTAGGAACCTTTCGTCCCTAGACCATACCGACATCTTGGTGCAGTATGATTTTAGGTGGTAGTGTGGATCTCCACTACCATCGTATTTGGTAAACTCAGGCACCTTAAATTTTTTAGGGATGGGGACCTCCGGGGCTAGACACATCTCTTCCAACTCAACAGACTTATAACTAGTCGGCCTCTACAGAGCTCGCAGTCTTTCTTTAACCTCTGTATATCCTCTTCCCAATCCTTCTTGTCGTAACCGACCTTTCGGCGGGATAGAATTAAAATAGGTTTAAAACTGATTCCAAAAAACAGAATTTTGAAAATCGATTTTATTAGGAGTCGCCACCAAAATTTTTAACGGAAAACTTTGGAAAACCAATTTAAATAAAACAAAAAAAGAAAGGCGAAATGGTCTGCAAGGTCAGAGATGGGTTCGGGAGTCTATTTGAGTGTGGGGAAGGTGTTAGGCACCCCGCAACACCCCCCATAAGGACGGTAACCTTAAACTAGTTAGTTGAAATAGAATATGGCCTTTAATTAATCTCAATTACCCTTTTATTGACATGGATGCACGTTAGACATGGAAGACAAAAAAAAGCAAAAATGCACGCAAACTGATGGATATTTACAAAGGACGGACTTGACCTAGGATGAAAGCCTAGGGCCTACGTACCCCGTGAGAGGGATCAAAGTCCACGTAGTTCGACCAAAAGGCATTTGTGATTGGTGGTTTTTTTGATTTGTGATGAGAATAGGAGGATTTTAATTAAAACAGATCATTGTAAACCAAAACGGGATAGGAATTTGGTTTGTATGTTTTAATTTACTACAATCTGATTAACCTCGTTCCCCTGAACTCTTCACATTTTCTCTTTTAAAATTTTTTTTGTCGATTTTTTTTTTTTTTTGAGTTTTGAGAGTTTATATCTCGGGAATTAATGCATAATTTATAATGAAAGGAATATATTTTTTATTTTATGAGTTTTTGAATTTATTGTTGATAAATATTGATTATTATTATTATTGATTATGGGTAGACAATTTAATTTAAGTGCTATTATTTATTGGTTTATCTGTTTGTCTTTGAACAAATATATGCTAATTTTCGGGTTCTATGGAGAATAAAATCTCACATGAGCCCAGGAAGTCGAGGAGAGACAAGTATTCTCACACGATCCATTTTGCAAAAATATTTAATCAAAGTTAATATTTAATTATTGTCCATTTATTCATTTTTGTATTATTATTAATATTATTGTCATTTCGGACATAATTATAGGGATTTAAGGAGATTAGAACCTCACGTAATCCCGCACAATCGAGGAGAACAATATTCTCACACGATAATTTCGTAAATGATAGGGAATGTTTATTAAAGCAAGCATTTTGATTATGATCATTATTATGATTTAATCCAAATTTAACATTTAATTATGGTTAATTTATTTTCCACCATTCACCCATTAATATTTCATTAGTATCATTGTTACTTTTTAATTATTCAATTCATTGTAGGGATTTAAGGAGATTAATATCTCACGTAACCCCTGGTAATCAAGGAGAACAAAATTCTCACACGATAATTTTATCCACCATGACAATATTGATCATCAACCAATTATTAATATTTCATTAGTATATATTGTCATTCCTTTATTTTTTCACCATTTATTAATTAATATTTCATTAATATTAATTGTCACTTTTCCATTATTCAACTAATTGCAAGGATTTAAGGAGATTAACATCTCACATAACCCCCGGTAATCGAGGAGAACAAAATTCTCACACGATAATTTTATCCGTCATGACAATATTCATTAATTATCATTCAATTATTTTTCAACATTCTTTCATTAATATTTCATTAATATTCATTGTCTTCTAATTATTTGATTAATTGCAAGGATTTAAGGAGATGAAATAAAACTCACATAATCCCCAGCAATCAAGAACAACAAAATTCTCACATGCTAATTTTATACGTAATAGCCATAATTAATCAAAACTAATGTCTAAACAATTATAATGAACAAAACTAAACAAATTTAAGCACGTGAACAGTAGCTTCTCATATTAAAACGCATGAACAGTGCACATGCATGAAGTTGTCTTGAAGGAAATCGAGTGAACAGTAGCATGCAGCAGAATTCTCGGCCAAGTCAAGAACGTGCAGCCATACCTAGCGTTTTCAGCTCCTCCCTTGTGCTCCAATGAAGAAGGACCTTCTCCTCCTCACCCAACAATGGAAGATGAACCTCCAACAGCCCCCAAAAGTGGCTGGTCTCTGCTGGAAGTGCAGAAACGGACAGCTTCATTGGAGTTCCGTTGGACAGCTTTGTTGGAGTTTTTTGGTTGGCTCCAGCGCTGGAAACTCTGCAGAAAGTGTCTCTACTTCTCGGCTGGAAGATGGAGGCTGAAAGCTTCTCTTTTTCTCCACACTTCCTCTTCTTCCTTGTGCTCTCTAAGCTCTCCTCTGTTCACCTCTGTCTTTTGAGCTCAAAACAGAGTTTTTTCTCCTCCATGGTTCAGCTTCTATCCCTCCCTTTGCTACCACTTTGTTTTGGATTCAAACTTCCTTGTTTTTGCACATCATTTTGGCATCCAACTCTCCATTTTTCTGCTCCTTGGATGGTCTGAACGTCAGCACCTTTTCACTCCAGAATTTGGGATGTTGCTTCCACAATTTTTCTGCATGTTGGACAGCTTTGTTCAGCTCTCAGTTTCTGCAGTTCAGCTCTCGGTTTCTGCCTCGTTTCTGGTTCGTTTCCCTGCTGTTCTTTCCTCACGTGGCTGCCTTGCTTCCTTGCTTTGTTCAACTTGGTTTCTCCCTCACGTTGCTGACTCCATTCTCTCTTTTCGTTCAGCGTTGTTCCTCTCGGTTTGCTGCTGGCTTCGTTGCTCTTCCTTTCTTCTTCAGCTCCTCTTCCCTTCTTGGTCACATGGCTCTCCCTTTTCAACGTGGTTCCTCTTTCTTTTTCCTTCCTCTCTTCTCTTCTCCAGCTCTCTTTTCTTCTCAGCCGAGGCCTCCTTTCTCTCCAGCATTTTTTTTCTCCCCTTCCTCTCGGTTTGCTGCCACTTTTATGCTCCAACGCCACCTCCTTTTTTCTGCCATGTTGCTCCCTTTTTCCCTTGCTTTTTCTGCAACTTCCAGCCACCACTTTGCTACACATGGTCCCTTCCTTTTGCTGCCATCTCCAGCCACGCCATACTTTTCTTTCACTGCTCCAACCACCCCACTTTCTGCCATGTTGCAGAACCACTCCCACTTGCTTTTTTGTCCCTCTTGTCCTCTTGTGCATGTGTGTGCATAGGTGCATGCATGTGGTGAGTGTGAGTGTGTGAGAGTGAGGTGTCCGTGAGTGAGAATGTGAGTGTGTGAAAGTGATGTGTGTCATGTGTGTGAGAGCAAATGATCATATGGGAGCAAATGAGCATGTGGGAGTGTGAGTGAGAGTGTGTGAGAGTGATGTGTCCGTGAATGGGAATGTGAGTGTGTGAGAGTGATGTGTGTCATGTGTGTGAGGGCAAGTGAGCATGTGGGAGCAAGTGAGCATGTGAGAGTGTGTGAGTGTGAGCAAGTGAGAGTGTTTTGCAACTCTATTTCAAGTGTGTGGCCTTGTTCATTTTATTTCCTTGCAAGATGATTGTCATGTCTCTTCTTCCAACCTATATCTTGAATTTTCCTTTTTATTATTTTTGGTTCTTATGTTTGGTTTTTTCCATGTTACTTCTATTTTGTTTGCCTCTTGTAATTTTGTTTTGATTAATTGTTATTATTATTTTATTATTTTATATATATATTTTTGAATTTTTTTAATTCTATTTATCATTATTATTGTGATTATTATTATTGTTAATTTGGGTGGGGTGTTCACAGTTGCCTTTCTTTGCTTGTCTCTTAAGTTAGGGAAGTGAATAGTGAAGAAATGACCTAATCTTAAGAGCAAGCAAAGACATGAACACACCACCTTCCTCATCGAGGGAAGACAGGGGGAGACAGGAGTAAATTAGTGCTTAGATGGGATGGTGAATATCCTGAACAAAATGCCTGGCTTTCGACATAAATGTAAATTGCCTGGACTTGATGCAGGACTTTTGCAGAAACGTAAATTGCCTGGACTTGATGCAGGACTTTTGCAGGAATGTAAATTGCCTGGACTTGGTGCAAGACTTTTGCAGAAATGTAAATTGCCTGGACTTGATGCAGGACTTTTGCAGAAATGTAAATTGCCTGGACTTGATGCAGGACTTTTGCATAAATGTAAATTGCCTGGACTTGATGCAAGACTTTTGCAGAAATGTAAATTGCCTGGACTTGATGTAGGACTTTTGCATAAATGTAAATTTAATGGTCATGATGTATGAGCAATGTAGGTGTCGAACATGGACAAACGTGTATGCGTGAGAAAGGCACATCCTTAAAGGATAATGCAAATTTTATTGGTTTTGATACAGGTTAAAATGATACCTATTCCCTTTGTGCTTGTGAGCGTAAAACCTCTATCTTTCATTTTGGAAATCGGAAGGGTGACATGTTAAATTATGATTCAAGACAATTGGAAAAACGTCAATATTGCCCAAAGTGAATAAACTGTCTAACCACGCTTCCTTCATTGCGACCCTAAATCCATCGTTTCAACAGTCGACAATCCGCATACTTCGCTTCTTCACTACAAACGGGCTTATACTCTCTTCTGTACAGTAAGCCTGAGGACATTGAAGTTGCTTCTATCTCCGTTTATACGAGGTAAACTAGTAACGAAAATGCCAAATTGCGTATATGTTGCATCCTTTAGGCCTCATCATAGTAATTGCATGGAAACACTTATTTAAAACGCATTGGGGTATTTTTGGGATGCATATCATCAGACAATATTTTGAATAGCGCTATTCACTTGAATGTTTTATTTTGCATATTGAATGTATGAGACAATCATAAAGGCAATAGGGTCATGCAGGGGAAAAGAGTGATGAAAGACGAGTTATCTTAAATGAGTAAACAAACAAAAGACATCAACAAATGTGGGTGGTAAGCCGAACGCAAGTATATACAAAAAAATAATAATAGCAAAATACAACTGGGATGACTTTGAATTTTGGCTTCAGGTGACAATGGTTGCTTACACCTAGTGTTGCCATTGGATACACTTATTTCGAAACTGACAAATGAAGACAACCCCTGAGGATCCTTTTGGGTTGGCAATTTAGTCTTCATACCACCTTACTTTGTCCATCCTTTGCCACCCTATCCTTCATTTGAACCTCCTTCTTGCACTGGCCCTAATTTCGAATTCTCCTTTCTTTCTTCTTCTTTCTTTCTCATCATCCTTGTTTAGGCAAAGTATTTCTTGACTGCGTCGGAGTTAACTGGTTTTCCAAGCTCCCTACCATCCATATCGGCAAGAGTCAGGGCCCCTCCAGAGAATGCTCGTGTCACCACGTATGGACCTTCGTATGAAGGTGCCCATTTGCCCCTACTATCTTCTTGATTTGGGAGGATCTTTTTCAGGACCAACTCCCCCGGCCTGAATTGCCTAGGATGAACTTTTTGATTGAAAGCCCTTGCCATCCTTTTTTGGTATAGCTGCCCATGACACATAGCTATTAATCGCTTTTCTTCGATCATATTCAGCTGCTTATACCGCGTCTTTATCCACTTGCTTTCCTCAAGGTTGGATTCAATCAACACTCGGAGAGAAGGGATCTCGACTTCAATCGGGGTGACTGCCTCCATGCCATATACTAAAGAGTATGGAGTTGCCCCTGTGGATGTTCGTACCGTCGTTCGATACCCATGAAGAGCATATGGGAGCATCTCATGCCAATCTTTATAAGTAATAGCCATCTTGCTAATGATCTTTTTGATAATTTTATTCGCTGCCTCTACTGCTCCATTCATCTGTGGCCGGTAGGGTGCAGAGTTATTGTGCTTAATCTTGAATTGACCACACAATT
Source organism: Delonix regia (assembly GCA_037074485.1). Classification (NCBI taxonomy): domain Eukaryota; kingdom Viridiplantae; phylum Streptophyta; class Magnoliopsida; order Fabales; family Fabaceae; genus Delonix; species Delonix regia. The sequence continues at coordinate 25,935,448 of CM073462.1, read as the reverse complement.
TCTTAATGTCAGTTCCATTCAGGTTGGGAGTGTTATCCGTGATAATCCTCTCTGGTATACCATATCGACAAATGATGTTCAATTTCAAGAATTGGAGGAAGACCTTTTGGCCAATATTGGAAAACGAACATGCTCCTATCCATTTTGTAAAATAATCAATGGCTACCAAAATGAATCGGTGTCCATTTGACACCTTTGGGTTGATGGGGCCAATCACATCTATTCCCCACATTGAGAATGGCCACGGTGCCACCAAGTTATGCAGGGGTTGGGGTGGAGCATTGATCCTGTTGGCATATGTTTGGCATTTATGGCATTTTCTCACGTGGTCAATGCAGTCTTTTCCCATGGTTAACCAAAAGTATCCACATCTTTGAATTTGTCTAGCCATAGTATGGCCGTTAGCATGGGTCCCACAGATTCCCTCATGGATCTCTATCATTATCCTTCGTGCTTTTGATGCATCCACACATCTAAGTAGAGTGTTGTCCCATGACCTTTTATATAACACCTCCCCACTAAGGAAAAAATTCATTGCCAATTGACGAATGGTTTTTTTGTCATTCTCCATTGCCTCAGCTGGATATTGCTGGTTCTGGACATGGTTCTTTATATCATGGAACCATGGCCGTCCATTATTTTCTTCCTCCATGTTCAAGCAGCAAGCCGGGGTGTCCCAAGTCTCAACCTAGATAGGGAGCATGTTAACTCCACAGTCCAACTTAATCATTACAGCTAGGGTGGCCAACGCATCAGCAAACTGATTTTTATCACGGGTTAAATGCGTGAAATTTATTTCCCTAAACCTTGACACCAATTTTGTCAGATGTTTTTGGTATGGGACCAGTTTGGGATCTTTGGTTTGCCACTCTCCTTTTACTTGATAAATTACGAGGGCTGAATCTCCAAATACCTCAAGATTTTTGGCACCTAACTCTAAGGCGGCTTGCAGACCATTGACACAAGCTTCGTATTCTGCCACATTATTTGTGCAGTCAAAATTGAGCTTGACTACCACTGGATATTGCTTGCCTTCAGGTGACATTACTACCGCTCCTAATCCACTACCATGTACATTGGTTGCCCCATCAAAATACATAGTCCATTTGGTTTCTTTTGGATCGTCCTTTTCCAATGTCAGAATGTCCTCATCTGGGAACCGGAAGTCTAGCGGTTGATATTCATCCAGGGGATTGGCCGCCAAATGCTCAGCTATAACGCTCCCTTTGACTGATTTACTGGTCATATATTTCACGCCATATTCTGAGAGTATTACTTGCCATTTTGAGACTCTTCCCGATACATGAGGACTCTCAAAAATGTATTTGATTGGATCCATCCTGGAGATTAGCCACGTTACATGATAAAGCATGTACTGCCTCAGTCTCTTTGTGGTCCACACAAGACCGCAACAAGTCTTCTCAATTAACGAGTACTGCGACTCGCATTCGTTAAATTTCTTGCTTAGGTAATAAATGGCTTGCTCCTTTCTTCCTGATTCGTCATGTTGTCCTAACACCGCGCCTATGGACCCTGGTCGGATGGTCAGATAAAGGATAAGGGGTCGCCCCGGCATAGGTGGCACCAAGACAGGGGGAGTCAAGAGGTACTCCTTTATCTTATCGAACGCACGTTGGCAGGAATCATTCCATTCCCCTGGTTGGTTCTTGCGTAGTAATTTAAATATTGGTTCACAAGTGGCAGTTAAATTTGCAATGAACCTGGTTATGTAGTTCAAACGGCCCAAGAACCCTCGGACTTCTGTTCCTGTACTAGGTGGTGGCATGTCGCGAATCGCTCTAATTTTGTCAGGGTCTATTTCTATCCCCTTCTTACTAACAATGAATCCCAAGAGCTTCCCAGATGTAGCCCCAAATACGCACTTACTAGGATTCAATCGAAGTTTGTATTTCCGTAATCTTTCAAAGAGCTTTCGTAACATAGCCACATGACTTTCCCCTTCAGCTGACTTAGCAACCATGTCATCCACATATACCTCTATTTCTTTATGCATCAAGTCATGAAACAAGACGACCATCACACGTTGGTAAGTGGCCCTAGCATTTTTAAGTCCAAAGGGCATTACCTTGTAACAAAAGGTTCCCCACGGGGTAATGAATGTGGTTTTTTCCTTGTCATCAGGGTGTATCGGGATTTGGTTATAGCCAGAGTACCCATCCATAAAGGAATACCTAAAGCTTTTTGCTGTGTTATCGACTAAGACATCAATGTGGGGTAATGGAAAGTCATCTTTCGGGCTGGCCCGGTTTAAGTCCCGATAATCGACACACATCCTAACTCGCCCATCTTTCTTTGGCACAGGGACTATGTTCGCAACCCATTGGGGGTATTTAGAAACTTCTAAGAAACCGACATCCCATTGCTTCATTACTTCTTCTTTGATCTTAAGGGACATCTCTGGGCTCATCCTCCTCAGCTTCCGTTTCTTGGGTCCTATATTGGAATACAAGGGTATCCTATGGGCAGCAATTTCAGGATCTATTCCTGGCATATCCTGATAGGACCAAGCAAACACATCTATATATTCCCTAAACAACTTGATCATATCCTCCCTTTCTGGATTATCAACCATTTTTAATTCCTTCTTATCATCCTCTGTCCCCATATTGATTACTTCAGCAGTTTCCTCGTGCGGAACAATACCCCTTTCTGCAGACTCTACTATTTTAACAAAGGTTTGAGATATGTCATCATTATCATCAGTTTCTAGATCACTTGCATCCATGACAACACAAGGCTCATTCAAGAGTTCCGAGGATTCAAATTCCCTGGAAAGTGGGTAGAAAAAGCAAAAATAAATACGAAAAGGCAGGATTCAAACAAGATTTTGGCAAAAAGATCGAAACTACTGCATTCATTCAATATTTAAAATAAAGTTTCAAGTTGTTAACTATTACAGAATTTTAAAACACGATATTCAAAACATTACTCTAATGACATAACATCCGATAAAATTTCGGATTCCTAATTGTCTAGCGCTTTCCCTAGCTTGTCCAGCTGGATCCATGTAACCTCCGTAGGCTCTCCTTCTTCTTCACTTGCTATTATGACTAAGTCACCAGGATGTATTATCTCTGTGGGAGTAGGAAAAGTTTCTCGGAGGTGAGGTATTTCTGCTTTCCCCTTTTGCTTACTCTCCTTCCATCCCACCTTGCGGGTCTCCCTGGAGAGCTCATATCCTAGCCCCTGTCGCCCTGGGTTCTCGAGCAACTCAACTGGTTCCCCTATGCCCTGCAGATTTACGCCCAGTCCCTTTCCTTTCTGATACCCACTGTTCCTCATGATCTTGGCCACTACCTGATTGACTCCTTTGGTGGGTTCCTCCACTCCTAATGGCATTGGGTCGGTGCCCTTGTCGGAATTCCCAGCCTCCAATACTTCTAAGCTCGGGAAAGAGCTATCTATGACCTGCTTAGCGTTTTCAATGTAAGGTACCGCACTTGACCTACTGAGGATCATTTCTTCTTCACCTTTTATGGTGACGAGCCTTCCTTCATCGATATATTTGATCCTCTGATGCACGGTCGAGGGGACTACACCAGCGGCGTGAATCCAAGGTCTCCCTAGGAGCATCGTATATGCTGCATCGATATCCATAACTTGGAACTCGACGGTAAACAAATTTGGACCGATTTCTACAGGGAGTTCAACCTTTCCGATTACTTCCCTCCTGGTCCCATCGAAGGCTCTTACTACCAGGTCATTGTACTCGATGCATGACTTCTCAACAAGTAATTGCCCTAAAGTGGACAAGGGCAAGATGTTCAGGGCCGACCCCCCATCGATGAGCACTTTAGCAATTATATACCCACAGCATTTCAGGGTAATATGGAGGGCTTTGGGCTTTCCGGCCGACATGGGGTGCATCTCGTCCTCAGAGAAGGAAATTAAGGTAGAATTTTTCACCGCGTTTATCAGGTTCACGACCTTCTCCGGTGTGATATCGGGACGCACATAAGCTTCATTCAGTACACCTTGTAATGCCCTTCGGTGAACTTCCGAATTCATTATTAGGCTCAAGATAGAAATTCGGGCTGGAGTTTTCTGTAGTTGATCCACCACGTCATATTCACTCTGTTTCATAATCTTTAGAAACTCCTTTGTTTCATCCCGTCCTTCCTTCGCAAGGGCTTCCTTGAGGTTCGAGCTTTTGCCTACTTCGAGGTTCGGATTCAGAGCTCCTCCCACTTCTTTGGAGTATACCCGACCACTGCGAGTGATTCCTCCTACAACGTCTAAATGACCCCCTTCCGTGACAAACTTCTCTTTCAATGCCTCATTGTCAGATGAACATTCTATCTTTAGCTCGTAATTCCACGGCACAGCATGATCGCTCTGATACAGAAACGGAGAAGGCACGTAAATAGTGGCGGTTGGGCTTTTGACAGGCCCTGGCGTGGGTATTACAAGTAAAGATCCTTGCACCATGCTTCGTGGGTCAGGATTGTTTTGGATTGGGGTGGCTCCCTTAACTTCATAGAGTGGTTTGTCAACCACCAGGAAGGATTTCCCAAGCCTTGTGGAGTTGGATACTCCCTTGGTCCAAGTACTGTCTTTTTCTGTAAAGCACACGTTCCCTTCAGTAGGCTCTCGAGTTCTTTCGATGGTTAGAACTCCAAGCATCATCATCTTCTGTGCCAACTCCCAGAACTGCTCACAACCTTCAATGTCGTGCCCCACCTCGCCATCATGAAACTCACAATACGCCTTTTGCGACCCTCCGAATTCGTTTTGTCCCCCATTCCGAGCGGGGACATAGTCGAACCCTCCAAACCCTCATACAACTGCCGCATGGTATAGGATGCCTCAGCCAAGTCTTTCAAGCCAAAATCCTCCCCCTCTATCATGGACACTTGCCTTTCCTTATTGTGATTCGGCAAGGGGTTGGTGACGATATTGGGGTCATTACCCATCTTTATGCCGATGTGGTTATTGTCCAACAATGCTAGCACATGCTTCCTGAAGGCGTCACATTTGTCAATATGGTGCCCTACAACTCCTATGTGATATTCACAAGTGGCATTGGGATCATACCACTCAGGGAATGGTGGCTGGAGTGGCTTGACTGGTTTAGGGTCCATAAGCTTCTTTGCCACTAAGTCGCGAAAAAGCTCCGATCGGCTAACATTAAAGTTGGGTAATGGCCTGTCATCGCGGGGTGGTAGTGTTGGCCTGAACCCTCGATTTTGGACTGTCGGCTGTTGCGGCCCAGAATAAGGTTGCGGTGGTGTCGGGTAGCTCATGTAATTTCCAATGGCTGGGCCTCGCGGCTGGTAAGACATGGCCGGGTTCTGGCCGCGAAAAGGTGCCTGGGGGTATTGACTATGCATAGGGCAGGGATGTTGGAATGTGGCATGGACATGGCTAATATCCCCTTCCTTCTTTCAACTGTTTGCAGGTTTTCTAGTTTCCGTAGAGGTGGATTCGAATAGCCCATCGTGCACATCAACGTCTATCCTCTCTCTAACTTGGATCAAATCCACGAATTCATTTACATGCGTCCCTAGCATTATCTTACGGTATGGGTCCCCCAAGGTACGGATAAAATAAGAGCATAGTTCTGAGTCCAGAAGTGGTGGTTGGACTTCAGCAGCTGCGGCTCTCCATCTCTGGGCATACTCTTTAAAAGTCTTTGTTCCCTTCTTCTTCAGTGCCTTCAGGTGCTCGCGCATAGGGGCTGTATCCAGATTAAACTTGTATTGGCTCATGAATACGTCGGTGAGGTCTCTCCACCTCTTTAGCTTGGAATGATCCAATTTCATGAACCAATGTAAGGCCGCGCCGGTCAGACTCTCGTGAAAGAAGTTTATTAGGAACCTTTCGTCCCAAGACCATACCGATATTTTGGTGCAGTACGATTTTAGGTGGTAGTGTGGATCTCCACTACCATCGTATTTGGTGAACTCGGGCACCTTAAATTTTTTAGGGATGGGGACCTCTGGGGCCAGACACAATTCATCCAACTCAACCGACTTATAGTTAGTCGGCTTCTGCAGAGCTCTCAGCCTGTCTTTAACCTCTGCTATGTCTTCTTCCCAATCTTTCCTCTCATCACCCTCTTTCGTCTTAAAGCTAGTGTTGGCAGTAGGCTGAGCAGGCACTGCAATTCCAATAGTTGGTTCCCCCCCAAGAATGTCATAGGTAAAGACACCACCTTGGCTCCATTCGGGGTACCCTTGTCCTTCAGCCCCTGAAGCCAAAGGGTTTGGTGGTCGATTTGTCACTGCTGGTCTTTGTGCCGGTTTGGGCACTCCGATGGCAGAAGGACTACCCGAAGTTACTCCTGGTACGCCAACACCTATATTAGGGGTGCCCTGGTAGGCATTAGTAGGGTTTGGCGAAACATGGTTTGCAGCCACGCTAGAACTCATGTTCTGCAGCAACTTCATCATCTCCACCATTTGCGACTGCATGGCCCCCATCTGATCCTTTAGGGCCCCTACCTCCGCTTCTAACCGCTGCTCGGTCTCTGATGGACTATCTTCAGCAGCCATAGCTCTAGCCCGCGCTTGGGTTATATACGTTCTCCCAGACGGCTGGGCCTGGTTAGACGAGTTCTTCTGTTCTCGGGCAATATTGACGTCTTACCTGACATTATTGTCATATATATATATTTTTAAACAAAATGAATGTAAATAAAAACGATTACCTAGGTTTTTGATTTTCGGTGTGTTAACTCGGCATAAAGGATATAAGAACCGCGGACCTTTGAATCCTTGAGGATACATATAGTAACACTCAATGAATCAAAGTTAACTGCTAACACAAGGGACATTTAGTATCCACATGTGTAGGTCTATTTTACACCACACAACCAATTTCCACACAAGATCTCTACGCATTTGATGGCCAAAAGATGAAACCGTGCATTACAAATAAGTGTTTGGATACATCAATTGACTTTGAAGTTATACATCAAAAGGGACCCCATCTATGAGTCCGTCAATACTGAAACTGTCTTCATCCCTTACTCATCTAGAATTTCATCAACATTTTCAAATCCTCTATAAGGTCATGACACAGAGTGAGAAACTCAGTTACTTCTACAGGAGTCTTCACGGGGATGGCATGCCCTTCCACTTGCTTATATGCATGAACGAATTCAGGAATGGCATCATTGGCAAATAGGATCATTCTTCTGAAGCGTTCTAGCCACATTTCTTTCTCGGCCACTTGCTCTTCATGGCGTGACTCCCACAGCCGAGCCTTTTCCGCTTGACGGTTGAATTGCTCAACTAGATTTTGCATGGCTACTGCACTATCACTCTTGACTCTGATCACCTCCCTTGTCTTTTCCTCTAACCGTTTGGTGAGTACATCAATTTCTCGTTGGAGGTTACCATGAGACTTGAGCTCCTCTTCCCGCCTCATTATAGCATCTCTTTCTTTAGTGGCCTTTGACAATCGAGCTTGATAATGGAGGACCTTCTTGCTACTCTCCTCAGCTCGTTTTTGGATTCTTTTTATAGTATTTTTCAACTTGTCGTTCTCCTCCCTCAATTTCCTCAGCTTGGCGTTCGTCTCTAACTCCTTCCTCCTTTTTGCCCTTTCATCCACTTGTGCCCTAGATAAATTCTCCAAGTGTCTTTTGCTCACTTCCTCCAGGTTTTGCAGCTTAGCCTTTTTATCTTCTAATTGTTTGGCTAAACCCTCATTGACTGCTTGTAAATCGTTACTCAACAAGGGGTTCTGAGATCCTAGGGGTGGGTGGATCCCCTCGGTCCTTTTTTGGAGCCAAATCTCATATTGCCTCGTGGTTGCCACGGCACGTTTCCCTAACTCAAACTTCCCTTTGCACATTACACGGCCCCATGCATCCCTTATCTGTTGGATCATTTCCATCTTCAGGGGATCGGTGTAGTAGAAGTTGACCATTTGCACAACCTCTTTGGATGGGATATCCTGTTCATATGCGAACTGGCAGTGAGCAACCGCGGGGTTATAATTGATGCATCCTCTGGCGCCCATGAGAGGAACATTAGGGAAATGTCCACAGCAATATATAATATCTTCGCTCTCCCACCAAGAGAGCTTCCACCAAATTGTGGTATCTTTAAGTTCCCCTATTTTCTTACCCCATTGGTCACGACTCATTCTTGCTTGCAACAGAGCAGACCCTTCGCGATGGACATAATCTCAGATCGGGTGATGGACGGTGTCAAACCTTATGCCAAGTTGATATTCCCTGCTGTAGATATGGTTAAACCACCATATATTCAAAAGTGGCAAACAGCACTTCAACTTCCCTTTCTTTTCTTTATGACAAAAGCTTAATGTCAAAAGTGTTTCAGCTAGCAGTGCTGGCACGGGATTCACACAGTGATTCTCTACCATCCACAAGACACTTACCGCTGCCAGATCGACTACACCCACTGCTGATGGGAACAACACTAGCCCATGTACTGCTAAAGCGAGCACTCTTCTGAAAATGACCCAGTTCCCCTTCTCAGCTAAAGCTTCCATCCTCTTCTCTAAATACCTCCTGGGTAATCCTTCTGTGGCCCCCGAACGGCACATTTGTACTCGTGTAGGTTCTTCCCCTAAAATCTGGGCTACAACCCGTCTGGAGGGAAGACGTCCGGGATACAAGTAGACAGGGGTATCCTTGGTAACAAGCATTCTCATCAATCCCCCGTATTCTTCCAACGTGGGGGCAAGCTGGAAAGTTGGAAACGTGAAACATCTCAAGGAATCATCCCAATGTTGAGCTAGGGCTACAAGGGCATCTGATTGGATGGGAACTGACAGCAACTCCAAAATATCTCCATAGTCCTTCTGAAAATGACTGAGTTGTTCCCCTCTGAGCTTCTCACTCATGATGATCAAGCTTTCTACTGATTCGGCTTCTACCTTCACATTGACTCTCTTTCTAGAGGAGGCCATTTCTATCAAGCTTGTGTCTTGTGGTTGTGTGGCGTCCAGTGAGTCCTTCATATCTCTATGCCGAGTAACAAAAATGACAGTTCGCTGTAACAAATCCATGGGTTAGAAACAAAACGAAATGAGCACACAATTTATTTAATCAATAGATTACTAATCACTTTCTTCATTACTAATCGCCAAAGACCCTATTGATCCATTGGGAATAGCAACTATAACTCTCATCCTAAGGAGAAATAGATCCTCACGTGGACGAGGCTTAAACAAGTGAACCAAGTAACCTATTGATGCATTACTTTCTTTGAAATTATTGACTTTCAAAAACTCCCAACTCCATCATTTAGGCAAATCTTACCGCACTGATGAAATTTTCAATTGTAGCTCATTTCGCTTGGCTAACAACGCGTTACAATGGAAATGTTGTGATAATTCAATACCCCCTATAAGTTTTTTCCTTCTTTTTTTTTGAAAACGAATGTAATCATGCCATGAATGATGTGTTGACAAGCAAAATATGAGTGTAACATGATCCTTGGTGTCCTAACTGGGTCAACCCTATATGTGAGAATGGTACCCTAAAGACGATAGGTTCTACGAAGGTTATCTATTAAGGTGGTCCACTAAGGTGCATGGTTTGGGGGTAGATCTAGCATCTTAAAGCGTCATTGGCCCCCAGATTGCCCCCACCCAAGAGAGTGAGGATCCCGTGACATGAATTAGACTTAAAAGAGGATAGAATCCCACTCCAATCCAATCCATATAGTGAGACACAACCTGAGCGAGGTCTTCACAGTAGTCTCTGGAAGCAATAAGCTTCACAGGAAAACCGTTAAAAACCCCTACTAACCTAGGGTAATCGAGGACCCGGGTATAGAGCCCAAAGGTGTGTGAGGTAGAGTGTCAACGTGCATAAGATAGGAGGGAGCATTTAAAGTTCTAAACCGACAGCTTATCCAACCTTTATTTACCAAACAATCAAATTGCAAGAGAAGACAGGAGCTTATAACATAAACAGAAGTCGTCTATCCTAGGGTTTTATTCCGCATGTTATCTATCCTGACATACGTATTACAAATAAACTAACAAAATTACATAGTAACTAAGGACCTTTAAGCATGTTATATGATTGCAAAAGGAAGAAATACACCTATACAAATGGGAAAGTAAATAGCAAATACATAAGAAGATACAGGCATATCATATGACCACAAGAGATAAATGACCAAGAAACACTAAAAAAGAATAAACCATTAAACCAAACAAACATACAGCAAGGGTAATTAAAATAACAAGAAGCCATATTATTTCAACTAACTAATCAAACAGGCTTGACTCTCGAAATATCCCCAGTGGAGTCGCCAAACTGTCGTAACCGACCTTTCGGCGGGATAGAATTAAAACATGTTAAAAACCAATTCCCAAAAACGGAATTTTGAAAATCGATTCATTTGGGAGTCGCCACCAAAATTTTTAACGGAAAACTTTGGAAAACCCATTTAAATAAAACAAAAAAAGAAAGGCGAAATGGTCTGCGAGGTCAGAGACAGGTTCGGGAGTCTATTTGAGTGTGGGGAAGGTGTTAGGCACCCCACAACACCCGCCCATAAGGACGGTTACCTTAAACTAGTTAGTTGAAATAGAATATGGCCTTTAATTAATCTCAATTACCCTTTTATTGACAATGGATGCACGTTAGACATATAAGACAAAAAAAAAAGCAAAAATGCATGCAAACTGATGGATATTTACAAATGACGGACTTGACCTAGGATGAAAGCCTAGGGCCTACGTACCCCGTGAGGGGGATCAAAGTCCACGTAGTTCGACCAAAAGGCATTTTTATGATTGATGGTTTTTGATTTGTGATGAGAATAGGAGGATTTTAATTAAAACAGATCATTGTAAACAAAACGGGATAGGAATTTGGTTTGTATGTTTTAATTTACTACAATCTGATTAACCTCGTTCTCCTGAACTCTTCACATTTTCTTTTTTTTTTTTTTAAATTTTTTTGGCGGTTTTATTATTATTTTTTTGAGTTTTGAGAGTTTATATTTTGGGAATTCATGCATAATTTATAATGAAAGGAATATATTTTTTTATTTTATGAGTTTTTGAATTTATTGTTGATAAATATTGATTATTATTATTATTGGTTATTGGTAGACAATTTAATTTAAGTACTGTTATTTATTGGTTTATTTGTTTGTCTTTGAACAAATATATGCTAATTTTTGGGTTCTATGGAGATTAAAATCTCACACGAGCCCGGGAAGTCGAGGAACGACAAGTATTCTCACACGATCCATTTTGCATAAATATTTAATCAAAGTTAACATTTAATTATTGTCCATTTATTCATTTTTTGTATTATTATCAATATTATTGTCATTTCGAAATTAATTATAGGGATTTAAGGAGATTAGAACCTCACGTAATCCCGCACAATCGAGGAGAATAATATTCTCATACGATAATTTCGCAAACGATAGGGAATGTTTACTAAGGCAAGCATTTTGATTATGATTATTATTATGATTTAATCCAAATTTAACATTTAATTATGGTTAATTTATTTTCCACCATTCACTCATTAAATTTCGTTAGTATCATCCAATTCATTGTAGGGATTTAAGGAGATTGATATCTCACATAATCCCCGGTAATCGAGGAGAACAAAATTCTCACACGATAATTTTATATACCATGACAATATTGATTATCATCCAATTATTAATATTTCATTAATATATATTGTCATTCCTTTATTTTCACCATTTATTAATTAACATTCCATTAATATTAATTGTCACTTTTCCCATTATTCAACTAATTACAAGGATTTTAGGAGATTAATATCTCACATAACCCCCGGTAATCGAGGAGAACAAAATTCTCACACGATAATTTTATGCACCATGACAATATTCATTAATTATCATTCAATTATTTTGCAACATTCTTCCATTAATAATTCATTAATATTAATTGTCTTCCAATTATTTAATCAATTGCAAAGACTTAAGGAGATGGAAAAAAAACTCATATAATCCCAACAATCAAGAGCAATAAAATTCCCACATGCTAATTTCATATATAATGGCCATACTTAATCAAAGCTAATGACTAAACAATTATAATGAACCAAAATACACTAAATTAAACACGTGAACAGTAGCATGGCATGTTAGAGTGCGTGAACAGTGCACGTGCATGAAATTGCATTGAAGGAAATCAGGTGAACAGTAACGACGTGCAGCAGAATTTCGTCCAGTGAAGAACGTGCAGCCATAACTGGTTTTCCAGCTCCTCCTTTGTGCTCTAATGACCAAGGACCTTCTCCTCTTCACTCACTAATGGAAGATGAACCTCTAACTGCCCCCTAAAGTGGCAAGTCTCGGCTGGAAGTGCAGAAATGGCAGACAACTCGTTGGACAGTTTCGTTGGAATTTTCTGGTTGGCTTTAGCGCTGGAAATTCTGCAGAAGGTGTCCCTACTACTTGGCTGGAAGATGGAGGCTGAGAGCTTCTCTTCTTCTCCACATTTCCTCTTCTTCCTTGTGCTTTCTAAGCTCTCCTCTGTTCACCTCTGTTTTGTGAGCTTAAAACAGAGTTTTTTCATCCATGGTTCAGCTTCTATCACTCCCCTTTGCTGCCACTTTGTTTTGGATTCAGACTTCCTTGTTTATGCACATCATTTTGGCATCCAAACTCTCCATTTTCTGCCCCTTGGATGGTCTGAACTTCAACACCTATTCACTCCAGAATTTTGGACGTTACTTCCACCATTTTTCTGCACATTGGACAGCTTTGTTCAGCTCCTTTTCACTCCATGATTTGGGACGTTTCTGCACGATTTTCTGCACGTTTTCTGCACCAGTTTTCTGCACCGGTTTTCTGCAGTTTGGATCTCAGTTTGTTGCCTCGTTTCTGGTTCGTCTTCAGCTCAGTTCCCTCTCTCGGTTTGGTCTTCGTCTTCTCGGTCTGGCGTTGCTCTTTCTCCCAGCGCGTTTTTCTCCTTCCTCTCGGCTTGCTGCCACTCCCAGCGTTTCTTCTCGGTTTCCCCCTTCTCTCCACGAGCTGCCTCCTCTTTTCTCCTCCTCTCTTCTCTGCTTGCTGCCTCTCTTTATGCTCCAACGTCCCTCTCATTTTCTGCCCTCTTGCTCCCTTTTTCCATAGCTTTTTCTGCCACTTCCAGCCACCACTTTGCTGCACATGGTCTCCACTTTTTGCTGCCACCTCCAGCCACGCCACACTCCTCTCTCACTGCTCCAGCCACCCCACCTTCTGCTATGTTGCAGAACCACTCCCATTTGCTTTTTTGTCCCCCTTTGTCCCCTTGTGCATGTGTGTGCATGGTGCATGCATGTGGTGAGTGTGTGACCATGGATGAGAGTGTGTGAGAGAGTGAGTGTGAGTGTGTGAGAGTGAGGTATCCGTGAGTGAGAATGTGAGTGTGTGAGAGTGATGTATGTCATGTGGTGAGAGCAAATGATCATATGAGAGCAAATGAGCATGTGGGAGTGTGAGTGTGAGTGTGTGAGAGTGATGTGTCCGTGGAGGGAAGTGTGAGTGTGTGAGAATGATGTGTGTCATGTGTGTGAGGGCAAATGAGTATGTGAGGAGCAAGTGAGCATGTGAGAGTGATGTGTGTCATGTGTGTGAGGGCAAGTGAGCATGTGAGGAGCAAGTGAGCATGTGAGAGTGATGTGTGTCATGTGTGTGAGGGCAAGTGAGCATGTGGGAGCAAGTGAGCATGAGAGTGTGTGAGTGTGAGCTAGTGAGAGTGTCTTGCAATTCCATTTCAAGTATGTGACTTTGTTCATTTTATTTTTTGCAAGATGATTGCCATACATCTTGAATTTTCCTTTTTATCATTTTTGTTTCTTATGTTTGGTTTTTTTCATATTACTTTTATTCTGTTTGCCTTTTGCAATTTTGTTTTGATTAATTGTTATTATTACTTTATTATTTTATATTTTTTGAAATTTTTTTTTATTTGTTATTATTATTGTGATTATTATTATTGTTAATTTGGGTGGGGTGTTCACAGCGTCATGGCAATATTTATTAATTATCATTTACTTATTTTTCACCGTTCAATCATTAATATTTCATTAATATTATTATTGCTTTTCAATTATTCAATTCATTGTAAGGATTTAAGGAGATTAACATCTCACATAATCCCCGATAATCGAGGAGAACAAAATTCTCACACGATAATTTTATCCGTAATAGCGATATTTAACCAAAGTTAATATTTAAACAATGGTAATAAACAAAATTAAAACAAGTTTAGGCAAATGAACAGTAGCATCTTAGAACCAAACGCATGAATAGTGCAGAATGCATGAGATTATCTTCAACCAACACGCATGAACAGTAACAGCCATGCAGAAAATCGGCCATGCAGCCCATGCAGCCGTACCTTTGCGATTTCAGCCTCTCCCTTGTGCTCCAATGCAGAATGACCTTCACCTCCTCACTCACGTATGGTAGATGGTCCTCCAACAGCCTTGAAGTGTTTGGTCTCGGTTGGGAAGCAAGCAGAAATGGCGGACAACACTTCGTTGGGTAGCGTTGGAAATTCTGGTTGGTTTCAGTGCTGGAAATTCTGGCTAGAAGTGCTCACGTGTCCCTACTCCTTGGCTGGAAGGCAAAGGCTGAACGCTTCCCTTCCTCTCTACACTTTCTCTTCTTCCTTGTGCTCCCTAAATTCTCCTCTGTTTACCTCTGTTTTCTGGGCTCAAAACAAAGTTTTTCCTCCTCCATGGTTCAGCCTCTATCAATCCTTTTTCTGCCACTTTGTTTTGCATTCAGGCCCCCTTGTTTCTGCTCATCATTTTGGCATCCAACTCTCCATTTTCTACTCCTCGGATTGCCTGAACCTTAGCTCCTTTTCTCTCCACGGTTTGGACGTTGCTTCAGCTTGTTTTCTCTCCTTCTTGCTGTCTTAGTTTCTTCTCCTTTGTGTTGCTGTCTCGGTCAGTTTTCTGCTGCTGTCTCGGACTATTTTCTGCTTCACGTTGCTGTCTCAGTTTCTGCTTCTCCTGTTCAGCTCTAGTTTTTTTCCAGCGTTGTTTCTGCCTTGCTCTCTCAGTTTCTGCTTCTCTTGTTCAGCTCCAGTTTTTCCAACGTTGTTTCTGCCTTGCTCTCTCGGTTTTTGCCTCTATCGTTCAGCTCTAGTTTTTTTCCAGCGTTGTTTCTACCTTGCTCTCTCAGTTCTTGCCTCTATCATTCAGCTCCCCCTTCTCAGCCATGTTGTTCTCCCCCTCTTCTGTTCAACTCCCCTTTTCCAGCCGAGGTCTTCTCTTCTTTATACTCCAGCCAACCTCTTTTTCTGCCATGTTGCTCCCTTCTCTTCTTGCTTTTTCTGCAACTTCCAGCCACTCCACTTACTGCTCACGGTCCCCTACTTTTTCTACCATTTCCAGCCACGCCACTCTCTCCTTTCTCTACACAAGCCGCTCTACTTTCTGCTCTCCTTTGAAAAACCAGCTCCCTCTTGCTTTTTTGTCCTCCTTGTCCTCTTGTTCCTTAGTAATGCATGTGTGTGCATGAGTGTATGCATGTGGGAGTGAGTGAGTGTGTGTGTCCGTGGGTGAGAGTGTGTGAGAGTGTGAGTGTGAGCGTGTGAGGATGTGTGTCCGTGAGTGAAAGTGTGAGTGTGTGAGAGTGATGTGTGACATGTGTGTGAGGGCAAGTGAGCATGTGAGAGTGTGTGAGTGTGAGCAAGTGAGAGTGTTTTGTAATTTTATTTTAATTAGGTGGCCTTATTCATTTTATTTCTTTACAAGATGATTACCATGTCTCTTCTTCAAACATATATTTTGAATTTTTCTTTTTAATATTTTTGGTTCTTATATTTGGTTCTTTTTTATATTACTTCTATTTTTTTGCCCTTTGCAATTTTGTTCTAATTAATTAATTTTTTTTGAATTTTTAATTCTATTTATTATTATTACCATGATTATTATTATTGTTAATTCAGGTGGGGTGTTCACAGGGATGAAGATGGAGGACCAAGAAAAACACAAAGAGAGACGTAATATGCTAGAGGAGAAGCTGGCTGATGCTGAAGTCTCTAAAGAAGAATAGAATAACTTGCCTAAGTAGTTGAAAAAAAACTGAAACTGAAGAAGATAAGGAAGAAGAAGAGAGAAGATGACTAGTTGAGCAGGAGGGGCCAAGAATAGTGAGACCGAGATAAATCAAAGAAGAAAGCAGCTTTGTTTTCTATTTCTTTAAGGAGAGGCATAGCGAAAAGAAAGGTGGTTGGTTTGAGAGAGTGAGAGTAGAACCAAAACAAACAAAGAAAAGAAAGAGAGCTAAAAAAGAGGTGTTGAGAATCCCCTAGAAGAGCACTAAGCTTGAGTGTGAGAGAAGGTGAGAAGAACCAATGTTGCTGCCCTGGATAAACCCTGTTTTCATGCAGGAGGAACAGAGCTAAACAGAGACCCTTGCAGACTTAAAGAAGATGGAAAGGAGAAAGAAAGCTACTGCTGGAAGGAGAGAGTGAAGAGAAAAGGCAGCAAAAAGAGGAGAGAGTGAGAGGTGCTATAGAGAGAGAAAACAATGAGTTAAACTGAAGAGCCACAGACTGAGGAAAAAAGTTGACATGAGGGAGGTTGAGAAGAAAGGATTGAGTTAGGAAGGAGGGTGACATAGGAAAAGCGTTGAGCTTGAGTATGGGAGAAGCCGAGAAGAATCAACGTAAGGAAGCCCTTGTTCTCACATATGGTAACAAAACTCAATAGATAGGAGCTTGAAGGATCATGTTATGGCCAAGCCTCCCTATCTCAGAAACTTAGCTACTGTTGCTTAGAAAACACATGGTGGTTTCATTGCTGGGAAGCTTGAGTAGAGGAGCTTGAGTGGTGCTATAAAAGTGAAGGAGCTCATTGCCATCGGCCAGGCAACAAGAGGGTTGTGCTTTCAGATTTTAGTAACCATAAGCTTTCACCTTCCACTCTACTTGGTCGCCTCTGTCATTTGGTTAGTCGTACCCTTAGCTGCCTCTGCCATCTCTGAAGCCTTCTGCTTGGTTACCTTCCATGGTCTTTGCAGCTTATTCTTACCTAACTTTGTCGTCTCTAAAGGTTTCTGCCCTTTCTAGCTGCATCAGCAGTGAGGTCCTTCAGCTCCCCAAGCCTCCCTATGCATAGTCTTTGTACTCTCCAGCTTTTTCTTTCATTGCATCCTGGTCTTTCTCTGATGACTTTACCCAGCTCATTCTGCATATTACAAATTCCTAACGTGTCCTTCAATGGCTTCCCAATCTAGTCCTTCATCATCTAATTCTACTTCAAGAGGGCCGATGTGATATCGAGAAGGAGGAAGCCAGTGAAGCCGATGAGAAGAAGGAGGGCTAGCTAAGACCAAGGAAGAGCTAAGCCACCATGGAGGAATGACCCTATCATTACTTCGCAGAACAGGGGAAGAAACACAGGCTTTGGACATGCTAGTTACGATAGCTAGGCTGAGGATGTTGAAAGTAGATATGCAGTAGCAGATACTAGCATCATACAGGGGAGTGCTCCGTTCATCTGGATTTAAGTTTAGGCATGAATGGGCTTCTGTCATTACAGGTGTTGATGAAGGAGTATATGCTTGGATTGTTGCAAATTATACGCTTGGTATTCTGGGAGGTGATCCTTTGCATACAATAGGGATTGTGAACACCTCACTCAAAATTACTTTTTTATTTTAAAAGTTATCAATTAATAATGAAAAACCATAAAAAGAGAAGAATAATATAAACACCAAAAATAGAAAAAAAAACGAAACAAAACAAACAATCCAAAAATAAAGATAAATAATGATGATAATTAAAATCAGAAAAATTAAAATAAAACAAAAAATAATCGAAAAAAAGAAGAAGAGAGAAGACGTAAGAGGCACGCCATGCAACTGACTGGGAGGACTACAAGCCTCCCCTATGCGAGGGTAGCAATGATGGCTACTAAAGAGGGGGGGCCGAGAGTCAGAAAAAAGCAAGAGGTAGAAACTGGCAACAGGGGGCTAACCAGTTTATGGTGGCTGCTGGTGTTTGTTCTATAAGGGGGCTCTTCTCTTTTGCAGACAAGGAGGACTGGCTGCTGATGATCTCGGTGGAGCTGGCCGAAAGGGAAAAAAGCGAAAAACCAAGAAGGGGAGAACCAAAAAACTGAAGGGGAGAGAGAACCCAAGGCTGGAGAAACTGAGAAACTGAGCAACAAAGCCCAACAGAGAAAGAAGAGAACCTCTATTCTGCATACCAGAAAACACGAAAGAAGAAACTGAGTTAAGAAAGTGAAGAACCAATGTGAAGGCATCAGGAAGGCTGATTGCTAAGCCATATTCTTTGGCCCACCAGGTTAGGTGGTTTACATGTAGTTCATATTTGATATGGTAGTTGTGTGATTATGTTTTTTTTGTTTTCAATCCTTTCTTTGTTTCACACATCTTCTTTTCCACTTCTTCCTTTTGCTTGCTGTTTTTTGTTTTTTAGGAAGTCTTTTCACTGTGTGAGGGTGCATGTGTGAGAGAGATCCCATCAAAGCTTAGTTCATGGCCTCTCTTTCCTCTTCATCTCCTTCTTCCATGACGTGTGAGGGTCACCATCGCTGAAAGGAGCTCCTATGCTCACACACACACTAAAACAGAGGCAAACAGAGGCCATAAAAGTGCCGAAAGTGGCTGTTCAAGCTCCTCGGTTTGCAGCTTCACTGCCTTCCTTTTTTTTTTTTTGTCTACTTTTGTTCAACTTCATTCTGCTTCAAGACCATCATTTTTTTTCTATCAAAAAATGTTGCTACAAGATCGCTGTAATATCACAGCAATGTAACAC
The DNA here is from genome assembly GCA_037074485.1 of Delonix regia. Classification (NCBI taxonomy): domain Eukaryota; kingdom Viridiplantae; phylum Streptophyta; class Magnoliopsida; order Fabales; family Fabaceae; genus Delonix; species Delonix regia. The sequence goes on along the minus strand of CM073462.1, from coordinate 25,916,716 downwards.
CCATTGGCTGTCAAAAACTCACTAGAAGTAGCTGTACAAGATTCTTATTTTTTCTGCCAAAAATTGTTGTAAGTTCACTGTACTTTCTTTTCTCTATTGTTGTCAAAAAAAGGTTGCTATAAGTTTGCTGCATCTTCTTCCTCTAAGGCTATCAAAACTGCTGTAACTTCAAGGCATAATTCGCGTCAAAACTTAGGACAAGGTCAGCTACTCTAACCTCCAGTTTTGTTATCAGAACATGCTGAACTCGGGCTACATGATATCTCTTTATTTTTCTATAACAACTCATGCCCATACAGTGGCCTTTATCCAAGGTTTCATCCACAATGTTCTATATTTTATTTTTCCTTTCTTTCAAAGCCTTGGCAGCACATTTTTTTAATAGGTTTCAATTTCAGAGTAGCACCTCCTTTTTCTTCCCTTCATGAGTTCCGTTATATGTCACTACATGTCATCTTTATTGGCTCATCTTCCATATGAGGTTCATGTTTTGGTTTAGCACTTCAATGATACCCTTAGCTCACAAACCCATTCCAGCAGCAAGCTCATTACCCTTAGCTCACAAACCTATTCCAGCAGCAAGCTCGTTATCAATGAACATTAGTAGCCAGAAAATAAACACAGTAGTGTAGTCAACCACAATCCATATATGCATCGGGTATGAGCCAAAAATGGGGAAAAGGCATCGGTCCATTTTCATGGTCCTCTTGCACCATGAAAACAAATCCATTTCTTAAATGGATTAATCACCAAAAATGGCTTTTTGTGTTTTAAAGTAAGATGGTGTTCGAAAAATGGATGCTTCATGTGGGTTGGGATCAATGTGAAACCAATAAGAGTTTATATATACATCCATACATATATATATATATATATTCTAATCTTCAAGCTTTACTTTTAGAGTTTGTCGTAGGGCCCATTCTTGAAATAGGAAGATTAAATATATAATTGGTTCAAAGTTAGCTTTGTGTATGGGCGTATATATGTATGATGTTGTATTTTCAACTACAAAATTACCAAATGAATTAACTTTGGGTTTTTATTTTATTATTTTTGGAGTTGCCAAGTGAGACAATTAGTCTCCTCAAGCACTTAAAAGTTAATTAATATAAAGTCATGTGAGATCTTAGTCTCCTTAGGCTTTAGAAGTTAATGCATAGTTCCTCATATCAAATTAATTAATAACTTTAATATGTAAAAATGATCTATTCTAAATTATCTTTATTTATTAAAAGAAAGAAAAGGGAAAATGGGTTACCGTGTGGGATAGTCAGTCTCTTCGGACATTTAAGCTATGTGAGACTTTGGTCTCTTTAGACTATAAAGTTGATGATTTTTCAAAAATGAAAGATATAATAAGAAAAGAGAAATAAGAATATCACTAATAAAAATAAAGACACCTTGACAACAAATGATAATAATAATAGAAGGATAAATAGATAAATTTTTCTAATTAGGCATTATGTTGGAAAAGTTGTCGTGTGGGGCTATTGACCTCTTTAGGCACTTTGGAAGTAACGAATAGAGGTTGTGTGAGATTTTTAGGCTTCTTAGGCTTCAAAAATTAATACACACTTTTCTAAGATAAATAGATAAACAATAATAATTAAATATTCACCCTATTTAAACATCCTCCATTATTTACAAAACAATCGTGTGAGAACATTGTTCTCTTTGATTGCAGGGGAATATGTGAAATTTTAATCTCCTTAGATCCCTAAAATTAATACACATTTATCAAAAAATATATATATATTAATAAAAAAATCATAATTAAATATTCATCCTAATTAAATATTCCCCATTATTTACTAAATTATCGTGTGAGAAATATAGTTCTCCTCGAATACTTGGGGTTATGTGAAATTTTAATTTCCATAAACCCTAAAAATTAATACGTATTTGTTTTAAAATAATAATAACCATAATAATAACACAAAAATAAATGTTTTGATTAAGTTTTTTACAAAGAGATTAATTCTTCCTTCATAATCATTTCATTTAAAATTCAAAATAAAGTATTCAAAATTCCAAAAATTAAAAAATAAAAATAAAAAGAAAAATGAAGAGATCAAGAGAGCTAGATTAATCAGATTGTCGTAAATTAAGACACACAAACCAAATCCCAATTACATTTTGTTTACGAAAATCCGTTTAATTGAAACCCTCCTGTACTCACCATAAAATTCACAAATTATCAACCAATAAACATGCCATTTGGTCGAACTACGTGGACTTTGATCCCTATCATAGGGTACGTAGGCCCTAGGCTCTTATCCTAGGTCAAGTCCGCCCTTTTGTAAATATCTATTTGTTTGCTTTCATTCTTGCTGTTTTGTCTCTTTTGTTTAATGGGCATGCATGTCGATAAAAGAGTAATCGAGATAAATTAAAAGTCATATTCTATTTCAACTGACTGGTTTAAGGTAACCGTCCGTATGGACGGGTGTTGTGGGGTGCCTAACACCTTCCCCACACTCAAATAGACTCCCGAACTCATCTCTGATTTCGTAGACCATATTGCCTTTTTCTTTTTGTTTTAAATTGGTTTTCCATTAAAAATTTTGGTGGCGACTCCCAATAAATTGATTTTTGAGTTTCATTTTGGGAATCAATTTAAACACTCTTTTTATCCCGCCGAAAGGTTGGTTATGATAGGGATTATAGAACTTGGTGGGGCTTCTACTCAGGTGACCTTTGTATCAGCTGAGTTAATTCCATCTGGGTTCTTACATGCTGTTAGACTTGGGAATACCACTTACAATCTTTACAGCAACATCTTTCTTCATTTTGGCCTAAATGCTGCTCATGACTCATTGAGGAAAGCACTTATATAAGGAGATCTTAACTTAGCTACTCAATCTTTTCAGAAGAGTTTGCCTTTAGATTTGTGTGCTCCCAAAGGCTATTCTCGCAATGTTGAGTTAGTGAATCTTTCTCCTAGTTCAATGAAGGGAGAAAACCGATATCGTTCTACGCTTCAAAGTAAGGGAAACTTTTCGAAGTGCAAATATGCAGCATTGACACTATTACAAAAAGGGAAAGAAAAATGTTCCTATCACTATTGTGACATGGGATCAACTTTCATACCTAGGCTTCAAGGAAATTTCCTTGCCACAGGAAATTTCTTCTACACACCAAAGTTTTTTGAATTGGGGCCAAGGGCATTTCTGTCTGAGTTGATGACAGTTGATGAAGAATTCTGTGGAGAGGATTAGTCAAAGCTGAAAAAAAAAAAAGTATCAATCCCTTGATTTGCTTCAGTATTACTTCTCTTCAGTATACGCAGTTGCTTTGCTTCACGACAATCTTGGAATTGCTTTGAATGATGAGAGGGTTAAAGTTGCTAATCAGGTGGGAAGTATTTCGCTTGATTGGGCATTGGGAGCTTTTATCTTGCATAGCACAGTCGATTCATCATGGTCTATATCTAGGTGGAAGAAACCTCAGCTGAAAACAATCTATGATCTTGAAAAAGGAGGGTACATAGTTACACGAGTTGGTAGACCTTGAATACTTGAATAGTAGACGAGACCTTAGTCCTTAGTTTGCATATCTGGAGGCAGTGTTGTGATCATAACGAAAATATCTATCCTTTTTCACTTGGAGCCCATGCTACTTTGAAGGTCATACTAGTGGGAATACCAAGACTAAACATCATTGGATTTGGATGCAACAGTATGTAAGAGGAACAAGCTAAGAGAGCTTCGAGGAGTTGCAGCAAGTTGTTTGAAGATATGTTTCAAAGGGGCTTTGGAAATGACTCTCATGTTGTTGCTGCTTGTTCTACTTCATCTACCTACATGCACATTGGCTGCATAAAGGCATGGACACATGGTCTTAGCTAATGGAGTTTGCAAAGATCTGGTGTTAGTGGTGAGTTCTGTGAACCCATCTTTGAACGACGACGTTCTGGGGCTGATAGTATTCAAAGTCGATATGTAAGATCCGAAGGGGAAACACGGTTTGTTTTTATTTGTTTTATTATTACCACTTTATTATTATTATTATTTCTTGTATTTTATTTTATTCCACTTTATTTTATTTAGGGAGTGTTTCTTACTTTCATATTTTTAACTTTTTTTATTTAGTTTATTCATTTAGTTATTTATTTATTTATTTATTTATTCTACTTTATCTTATATTATTGTTTAGTGTGTTCTTTCCACCACTAGTATCATCATTATTATCCTCATCATTATCCTGTTTCGATTTTCAATAATGCCATGTGAGAACAGTAGTCTCCTTAGATCCCTAAAGTTCGTATACATTTGCTTAAAAATAATAATAATTAAATATTTACTTTAATTAAAATACTTTTCCATTGTTTATGAAATTATCGTGTGAGAATGTTGATCTCCTTGATTGCATGGGATTATGTGAGATTTTAGTCTCCTTAGATCCCTAATATTAATACACATCTGTCTAAAAAAAAATGATAATAATATAATGATAATATAAAAAAAAAAAAACAAAACAATCATAATTAAATATTCATCCTGATTCAATATTCCTACTATTTACAAAATTATCGTGTGAGAATATAGTTCTCCTCGAATGCTTAGGGTTATGTGAAATTTTAATTTCCATAAACCCTAAAAATTAATTCATACTTGTTTTAAAATAATAATAACACAAAAATAAATATTTTCATTGAGTTTTTTTTTTTACAAAGAGATTAATTCCTCCTTCATAATCATTTCATTTAAAATTTAAAATAAAGTATTCAAAATTCCAAAAATAAACAAAAATTTTAAAAGAGTAAATGAAGAGATCAGGAAAGCAAGATTAATCAAATTGTAGGAAATTAAAATATACAAATCAAACCCCAATTCCGTTTTGTTTATGAAAATCTATTTTTGAACCTTCCTGTTCTCATTGCAAAACGCACAAATCATCACTCAATGAACATGCTTTTTTGGTCGAATTACATGGACTTTGATCCCTATCACGGGGTACGTAGGCTCTAGGCTTTCATCCTAGGTCAGGTCCACCCTTTGTAAATATCTATCATTTTGCCTTCATTCTTGTTGTTTTATCTCCTCTGTTTAACAAGTATGCATGTCGATAAAAGGGTAATTGAGATAAATTTAAAAGCCATATTCTATTTCAGCTGACTAGTTTAAGGTAATTGTCCTTATGGATCGGTGTTGTGGGGTGCCTAACACCTTCCCCACACTCAAATAGACTCCCAAACTCATCTCTGATTTTGCAGACCATATTGCCTTTTTCTTTTTTATTTTAAATTGGTTTTCCAAAGTTTTCCATTAAAAATTTTGGTGGCAACTCCAAATAAATTTATTTTCAAGATTTATTTTTGGGAATCAATTTATACTACTTTTATTTTATTCAGTCGAAAGGTCGGTTACAACAAATAAATTAATCATTAAATTATTGATATATTCAACAACAATAATTAATATTCCACAATAATAAGTAGAGAATATTAGAGTATTTTATTTCTTCTAGACATTAAATTTCTATTTTTATATTTATATATTTGAAATTAAATAAATATATTAATTAAATATACATTAGATATTAAATATTAAATAAATTATTTCTTTAGGTCAGTCCCTGTTGACTGTTGTGAAGTCAAATTATATATATATTTCATATATATTAGTAAATTCTACATATTAAATAATTATATAATATATTGTGTATTATTATAATATATATTTAACAAATTATTAATCAATAATAGTTATGCAATTTAATATTTTGGAAAAGTATAAATTAAAAACAAATTTAAAATAAACCTAATAATAATACAAATAACAAGAGAGAAGTACCACATTGGTCCTCCACCTTTACACTTTGGAACAATTTGGTCCTTTACATTGCAATGTGACAAATTGGCTCCTTAAAAACCTTTGTCAGGAAAAATTTGTCCCTCATGGCTACAATTGAAAGGACTGATTTTGTACACATTTAAATTTGAAAGGAACTAATTTGTCACAATTAAAGCATGGGGGAGTAACGTACAAAAGTGAGGGTTCAATTGTGTACTTTCGTCTATCCAATAATAATATATATAGTAATAATATGTATAATAATGATACATATTTAATAAAACAGTCCTTTATCATATTAAATTATTAAAAAATATATTTATTAAAATACTTACTAAATTCAATGTCTATAATATTTAAATTAACAGAATAATTAAATACATATTGTAAATTAACATAATTAATTATAAATTAATTCTAAAAATTAATAAAACATTAACCATTAAATTACTGATATATTCAATAAAATAATTAATATTCCACAATAATTATTAGATAATATTGGAATATTTTATTTCTTTTGGATATTGAATTTCATTTTCTAAATTCGTATATTTGTAATTAAATAAACAAATTAATTAAATATACATCAGTAAATAAATAATAATTAACCATATTCACTAAATTAGTAACTAAATAATTAAAACTATAAATTAAATATATTAATTGGAAATATATTATACAAGAAATTTATCATATAAGATATATATATATATATATATAATGTCATAAATATATAATATAAATAAATATATGAAAAAATATAACAATAAATATATATTAAATATTTATACGTTTAATATCATATTTATTATAGAATAATATCAGTCAATACGAATTTTATTGTTTAATATATATTTCATATATTAATATACGATATCTGAATATATTCTTATACACCATATTCCTTGACTTCAAAGCAGTCCCTGTTGATTGTCGTGATGACAAATTATGCATATATTTCATGTCTATTAGTAAATTATATATATTACATAATTATATAATAGAATGTGAATTATTATAATATATATTTAACAAATTATTAACCAACAATATTTATGAGATTTAATATTTTGGAAAAGTATATATTAAAAATAATTTAAAATTGACATAATAATAATACATATAATAAGAGGGAAACACCAAAGTGGTCCTCCTCCTTTACACCTTGTGGCAATTTGGTCCCTTACAATGCACTGTGACAAATTTGTCCCTTAATACTATAACTGGAGGAACTAATTTTGTACACATTTAAATATCCGAGGGACTAATTTGTCACAATTAAATTGTGAGATAGTCACAAAGTGCAAAAATGAAGGTTCAATTGCGTACTTTTGTCTATACAGTAATAATATATATAGTTATAATGTGTATAATAATGATACATATTTAATAAATTAATCATTCATTATATCATATTATTAAAATATATATTTTGGAAATTACTTATTAAATTCAATGTCTAAGAAATTTAGATTAAAATAATAATTAATTACATATTGTAAATTAACATAATTAAATTAGCATTATAAATTAATGCTAACCATTAAATTACTGATATATTCCATAACAAAAATTAATATTCCACAATAATAATTAAATAATATTAGAGTATTTTATTTCTTTTGAATATTGAATTTCTATTTTTAAATTCATATATTTGTAATAAAGTAAATATATTAATTAATTATACATTAGTAATTAATTAATAAATAAACATATTCACCAAATTTGTAACTAAACAATTAAAAATATAAATTAAATATATTAATTTTGAAATATATTATATACAAATTTATCAGATAACAAATATGTAATATAATGTAATAAACATATAACATAAATAAATTTATATAAAACTATAACAATAAATATATATTAAATATTTATATATTTAATAACATACTTATTATATAATAATATTGATCAAAACATATTTTATTTGTTACACATATTTATATTTATAAATTCAATGTCTACGATATTTAGATTAATATAATTATAAATTAGATATTGTCAATGAACATAATTAAATTAGTACTACAAATTAATGCTATTTAATAATAAATTAATCATCCAATTACTTAAATATTCGTTAACAATTGTTAATATTCCATAATAATAAGTAGAGAATATTAGAGTATTTTATTTCTCTTGGACATTGAATTTATTTTCTTATATTAATATATTTGTAATTAAATAAATATATTAATTAAATATACATTAGATATTAAATATTAAGTAAACATATTCATTAAATTAGTAACTAATTAATTAAAAGTATAAATGAGATGTTCAACTTTTATATATATTACATATAATTTTATAACATAAGAAATATAATATAATGTAATAAACATATAATATAAATGAATATATATAAAAATATACCAAGTACTTATATTATTATGTAATAATATTATTCAAAACATATGTTATTTTATTACACATATTTATATTTATATTTATTAAATTCAATGTCTATGATATTTAAATTAACATAATATTTAAGTACATATTGTAAATGAACATAATTAAATTAGTATTACAAACTAATGCTAGAAATTAGTAACAAATTAATCATTAAATTACTGATATATTCAATAACAATAATTAATAATCCACATTAATAATTAGATAATATTAGAGTATTTTATTTCTTCTGGACAATGAATTTCTGTTATTATATTCTTATATTTGTGACTAAATAAAGATATTGATCAAATATATGCTAGTAATTAAATAATAAATAAACACATACATTAAATTAGTAACTAAATGATTAAAAGTATAGATGCATTATTCTAATTGGATATATATTATATATAAATTTGTCATATAAGAAATATATAATATACTATAATAAACATATAATATAAATAAACATACACAAAAATATAACAATAAATATATATTAAATATTTATATATTTAATATCATATTTATTATATTATAATATTGGCCAATACATTTTTTTTTTCAGTTTATTTATATATTTTAACTAACATTTAATATATTTTTTAGATATTAATAAACGTCATCTAAATATATTTTTATATATTATATTCCTTGAATTAAGGGCTATTCTTATTGACCCTCATGAAGACAAATTATACATATATTATATGTCTATTAGTAAATTACATATATTAAATAGTTATATAATATAATGTGAATTATTATAATATATATTTAACAAATTATTAATCAGCAATATTTATGAGATTTAATATTTTTTAGAATTATAATTAAAAACTATTTAAAATTAACATAATAATAATACATATAATTAGAGGGAAGTACCAAATTGGTCCTCCACCTTTACATTTTGGGACAATTTGGTCCCTTACAATGCTCTGTGACAAATTAATCCCTTAAAAATCTTTTTTGATGGAAATTTTGTCCTTCATTTCTTCAATTGGAGGGGATTAATTTGTCATAATTAAATTATAGGTGAGTCACAAAGTGCAAAAGTGAGGGTTCAATTATGTACTTTCGTCTATGCAATAATAATATACATAGTAATAATGTCTATAATAATGATATATGTTTAATAAATTAATCCTTTATTATATTGAATTATTAAAATATATATTTATTAAATTACTTACTAAATTCAATGTCTGTAATATTTAAATTAATATAATAATTAATAACATATTGTAAATGAACATAATCAAATTAGTATTACAAATTAATGCTAAAAATTAATCATTAAATTGCTGATATATTCAGTAATAATAATTAATATTGCACAATAGTGATTAGAGAATATTAAAGTATTTTATTTGTTCTGGACATTGAATTTCTATTTTTATATTCATATATTTATAATTAAATAAATATATTAATGATATATACAATAGTAAACAAATAATAAATAAACATATTCATTAAATTAGTAACTAAATAATTAAATTAGTATGTAGTAAATATATTAATTTGACATTATATATATATGTGTGTGTGTGTGTGTGTGTATTTATCATATAGCAAATATATAACATAATGTAATAAACATGTAATATAAATAAATTTATATAAAACTGTAACAATAAATATACATTAAATATTTATTATTTTAATAACATATTTATTATATAATAATATTGGTCAAAACATATTTTAGTATATTACACATATTTATATTTATTAAATTCAATTTCTATGATATTTAAATTAATACAATAATTAATTACATATTGTAAATGAACATAATTAAATTAGTATTACAAATTAATGCTAAAAATTAAGAATAAATTAGTCATTAAATTACTATTACATTCTATAATAGTAATTAATATTCCACAATAATAATTAGAGAATATTAGTATATTTTGTTTCATCTGGACATTGAATTTCTATTTTGATATTCGTATATTTGTAATTAAATAAATATATTAATTAAATATACGTTGGTAATTAAATAATAAATAAACATATTCACTAAATTAGTAACTAAATAATTAAATAGATATATTAGTAATTAATATATTTATTGTGATATATAAACATATATGTGTGATTAAAGAAAATTAATTTACTACTTGGGCATCCACCATTTACTAAAACAATTGACTTACCTATGGGTAAATCTTAAAAGTTTAACAATCAGTGAACTTAAAATTTAATATTTAGAATATGTATATAATAGTTCACCTTTATGTATATTCTATAACATATAAACTAAATGCTAGAAATTTCATCTCTATTAGCAAATCAAAATTCTCAATTAAGGACATGTTATCTTTGGATAAACATGTATGTGTGATTAAAGAAAATTAATTTACTACTTGAGCATCCACCATTTACTAAAACAATTGACATACCTATGGGTAAGTCTTAAAAGTTTAACAATTAGTGAACTTAATATTTAATATTTAGAATATCAATTTAAATAGCCATCTTGATCAATGCTTTGTGTAAGACATAAGTTATTATTTGATTATTTTCTTTGTAAAGTCTATTGTTCATAATTTATGTTTATCAACCCTTTCCTAAGAAAAATTTGACCCTAAATAGCAACCTGACTTAGCCTACCCCTTGTACTTTATACCAAGAAAAGTTGCATAGTCGTACCACCTCTTTATAATGAAAAATTAATAAAAAATGTGTTTTCTATTTGTTCTGCACAACTCAACTTTGGTTCCTTTTTGCATGTGTTTATGTTTTGTCATAACATTTTGCTTTGATGTTAGATTGTTGTGATTTACCACTTGTTGGAAAGATTATGAAGAGATTTACAATTTTGCGTGAAATAGTCATGCTAATTCCAATGTTTATGGGTCCAAAAAAGGCTTGGACATTTAGTGGTCATTCCTCTATTGAATTCTTTAAATTCCTTCTAAACTCCATTCTATGGCCCTCTGGATCCTTCTTCTAGCTTGCAAGGTACAAGCATAAATGAAAGGAAATTAATGAACCATAATAATTACAATAAACTATCTTTCAAAAACCAAACTTTAAACTGGAAAACTTATATAAATTACTTATAAACAACCGTAAAAAAATTGTGGTCTTAGGTATTTTGTAGAGTATACACTGTCCTAAATTTAAGAATTTACTAGTCTTAGAGAAGAAGATAGACTAAATCTAACCCAAAAAGTTGTGCTTATTGTCCCATATGCAATTTTCTAAAATTGGGGTTAAGTAATCATTGTTTAATTTAGGAATAATGGGAAATTGATCATTTCTTTTAATAGTCATGTCTTACAATTATTATTGATGGAAAATTCTTATAGCCATTGGTGTTAATGGTTGGAAATATGTTGGAATTGCAATTGTTCAATAAAGTAGTCTTATCTTTCAAAACAAAAACATAAAAAAAAAAAAAAAAAGGTAAAATATTTGGTGCACTCATAATTTTGAGGGCACAAGTGCAACCACTTATAATGTAGGGACATAATTGTAATATTATTATTTTTGGGTTAATATTATTACAATTATGTCCTTACATTATAATTAGGTGCACTGGTGCATTCACAATTGTGAATTGTGAATGCACAAAAGCATGCAAGGTACAAGCATAAATGAAAGGAAATTAATGAACCATAATAATTACAATAAACTATCTTTCAAAAACCAAACTTTAAACTGGAAAACTTATATAAATTACTTATAAACAACCGTAAAAAAATTGTGGTCTTAGGTATTTTGTAGAGTATACACTGTCCTAAATTTAAGAATTTACTAGTCTTAGAGAAGAAGATAGACTAAATCTAACCCAAAAAGTTGTGCTTATTGTCCCATATGCAATTTTCTAAAATTGGGGTTAAGTAATCATTGTTTAATTTAGGAATAATGGGAAATTGATCATTTCTTTTAATAGTCATGTCTTACAATTATTATTGATGGAAAATTCTTATAGCCATTGGTGTTAATGGTTGGAAATATGTTGGAATTGCAATTGTTCAATAAAGTAGTCTTATCTTTCAAAACAAAAACATAAAAAAAAAAAAAAAAAAAGGTAAAATATTTGGTGCACTCATAATTTTGAGGGCACAAGTGCAACCACTTATAATGTAGGGACATAATTGTAATATTATTATTTTTGGGTTAATATTATTACAATTATGTCCTTACATTATAATTAGGTGCACTGGTGCATTCACAATTGTGAATTGTGAATGCACAAAAGCATGCAAGGTACAAGCATAAATGAAAGGAAATTAATGAACCATAATAATTACAATAAACTATCTTTCAAAAACCAAACTTTAAACTGGAAAACTTATATAAATTACTTATAAACAACCGTAAAAAAATTGTGGTCTTAGGTATTTTGTAGAGTATACACTGTCCTAAATTTAAGAATTTACTAGTCTTAGAGAAGAAGATAGACTAAATCTAACCCAAAAAGTTGTGCTTATTGTCCCATATGCAATTTTCTAAAATTGGGGTTAAGTAATCATTGTTTAATTTAGGAATAATGGGAAATTGATCATTTCTTTTAATAGTCATGTCTTACAATTATTATTGATGGAAAATTCTTATAGCCATTGGTGTTAATGGTTGGAAATATGTTGGAATTGCAATTGTTCAATAAAGTAGTCTTATCTTTCAAAACAAAAACATAAAAAAAAAAAAAAAAAGGTAAAATATTTGGTGCACTCATAATTGGGCACAAGTGCAACCACTTATAATGTAGGGACATAATTGTAATATTATTATTTTTGGGTTAATATTATTACAATTATGTCCTTACATTATAATTAGGTGCACTGGTGCATTCACAATTGTGAATTGTGAATGCACAAAAGCATGCAAGGTACAAGCATAAATGAAAGGAAATTAATGAACCATAATAATTACAATAAACTATCTTTCAAAAACCAAACTTTAAACTGGAAAACTTATATAAATTACTTATAAACAACCGTAAAAAAATTGTGGTCTTAGGTATTTTGTAGAGTATACACTGTCCTAAATTTAAGAATTTACTAGTCTTAGAGAAGAAGATAGACTAAATCTAACCCAAAAAGTTGTGCTTATTGTCCCATATGCAATTTTCTAAAATTGGGGTTAAGTAATCATTGTTTAATTTAGGAATAATGGGAAATTGATCATTTCTTTTAATAGTCATGTCTTACAATTATTATTGATGGAAAATTCTTATAGCCATTGGTGTTAATGGTTGGAAATATGTTGGAATTGCAATTGTTCAATAAAGTAGTCTTATCTTTCAAAACAAAAACATAAAAAAAAAAAAAAAAAAAAAGGTAAAATATTTGGTGCACTCATAATTTTGAGGGCACAAGTGCAACCACTTATAATGTAGGGACATAATTGTAATATTATTATTTTTGGGTTAATATTATTACAATTATGTCCTTACATTATAATTAGGTGCACTGGTGCATTCACAATTGTGAATTGTGAATGCACAAAAGCATGCAAGGTACAAGCATAAATGAAAGGAAATTAATGAACCATAATAATTACAATAAACTATCTTTCAAAAACCAAACTTTAAACTGGAAAACTTATATAAATTACTTATAAACAACCGTAAAAAAATTGTGGTCTTAGGTATTTTGTAGAGTATACACTGTCCTAAATTTAAGAATTTACTAGTCTTAGAGAAGAAGATAGACTAAATCTAACCCAAAAAGTTGTGCTTATTGTCCCATATGCAATTTTCTAAAATTGGGGTTAAGTAATCATTGTTTAATTTAGGAATAATGGGAAATTGATCATTTCTTTTAATAGTCATGTCTTACAATTATTATTGATGGAAAATTCTTATAGCCATTGGTGTTAATGGTTGGAAATATGTTGGAATTGCAATTGTTCAATAAAGTAGTCTTATCTTTCAAAACAAAAACATAAAAAAAAAAAAAAAAAAAAAGGTAAAATATTTGGTGCACTCATAATTTTGAGGGCACAAGTGCAACCACTTATAATGTAGGGACATAATTGTAATATTATTATTTTTGGGTTAATATTATTACAATTATGTCCTTACATTATAATTAGGTGCACTGGTGCATTCACAATTGTGAATTGTGAATGCACAAAAGCATGCAAGGTACAAGCATAAATGAAAGGAAATTAATGAACCATAATAATTACAATAAACTATCTTTCAAAAACCAAACTTTAAACTGGAAAACTTATATAAATTACTTATAAACAACCGTAAAAAAATTGTGGTCTTAGGTATTTTGTAGAGTATACACTGTCCTAAATTTAAGAATTTACTAGTCTTAGAGAAGAAGATAGACTAAATCTAACCCAAAAAGTTGTGCTTATTGTCCCATATGCAATTTTCTAAAATTGGGGTTAAGTAATCATTGTTTAATTTAGGAATAATGGGAAATTGATCATTTCTTTTAATAGTCATGTCTTACAATTATTATTGATGGAAAATTCTTATAGCCATTGGTGTTAATGGTTGGAAATATGTTGGAATTGCAATTGTTCAATAAAGTAGTCTTATCTTTCAAAACAAAAACATAAAAAAAAAAAAAAAAAAAAGGTAAAATATTTGGTGCACTCATAATTTTGAGGGCACAAGTGCAACCACTTATAATGTAGGGACATAATTGTAATATTATTATTTTTGGGTTAATATTATTACAATTATGTCCTTACATTATAATTAGGTGCACTGGTGCATTCACAATTGTGAATTGTGAATGCACAAAAGCATGCAAGGTACAAGCATAAATGAAAGGAAATTAATGAACCATAATAATTACAATAAACTATCTTTCAAAAACCAAACTTTAAACTGGAAAACTTATATAAATTACTTATAAACAACCGTAAAAAAATTGTGGTCTTAGGTATTTTGTAGAGTATACACTGTCCTAAATTTAAGAATTTACTAGTCTTAGAGAAGAAGATAGACTAAATCTAACCCAAAAAGTTGTGCTTATTGTCCCATATGCAATTTTCTAAAATTGGGGTTAAGTAATCATTGTTTAATTTAGGAATAATGGGAAATTGATCATTTCTTTTAATAGTCATGTCTTACAATTATTATTGATGGAAAATTCTTATAGCCATTGGTGTTAATGGTTGGAAATATGTTGGAATTGCAATTGTTCAATAAAGTAGTCTTATCTTTCAAAACAAAAACATAAAAAAAAAAAAAAAAAAAAGGTAAAATATTTGGTGCACTCATAATTTTGAGGGCACAAGTGCAACCACTTATAATGTAGGGACATAATTGTAATATTATTATTTTTGGGTTAATATTATTACAATTATGTCCTTACATTATAATTAGGTGCACTGGTGCATTCACAATTGTGAATTGTGAATGCACAAAAGCATGCAAGGTACAAGCATAAATGAAAGGAAATTAATGAACCATAATAATTACAATAAACTATCTTTCAAAAACCAAACTTTAAACTGGAAAACTTATATAAATTACTTATAAACAACCGTAAAAAAATTGTGGTCTTAGGTATTTTGTAGAGTATACACTGTCCTAAATTTAAGAATTTACTAGTCTTAGAGAAGAAGATAGACTAAATCTAACCCAAAAAGTTGTGCTTATTGTCCCATATGCAATTTTCTAAAATTGGGGTTAAGTAATCATTGTTTAATTTAGGAATAATGGGAAATTGATCATTTCTTTTAATAGTCATGTCTTACAATTATTATTGATGGAAAATTCTTATAGCCATTGGTGTTAATGGTTGGAAATATGTTGGAATTGCAATTGTTCAATAAAGTAGTCTTATCTTTCAAAACAAAAACATAAAAAAAAAAAAAAAAAAAAAGGTAAAATATTTGGTGCACTCATAATTTTGAGGGCACAAGTGCAACCACTTATAATGTAGGGACATAATTGTAATATTATTATTTTTGGGTTAATATTATTACAATTATGTCCTTACATTATAATTAGGTGCACTGGTGCATTCACAATTGTGAATTGTGAATGCACAAAAGCATGCAAGGTACAAGCATAAATGAAAGGAAATTAATGAACCATAATAATTACAATAAACTATCTTTCAAAAACCAAACTTTAAACTGGAAAACTTATATAAATTACTTATAAACAACCGTAAAAAAATTGTGGTCTTAGGTATTTTGTAGAGTATACACTGTCCTAAATTTAAGAATTTACTAGTCTTAGAGAAGAAGATAGACTAAATCTAACCCAAAAAGTTGTGCTTATTGTCCCATATGCAATTTTCTAAAATTGGGGTTAAGTAATCATTGTTTAATTTAGGAATAATGGGAAATTGATCATTTCTTTTAATAGTCATGTCTTACAATTATTATTGATGGAAAATTCTTATAGCCATTGGTGTTAATGGTTGGAAATATGTTGGAATTGCAATTGTTCAATAAAGTAGTCTTATCTTTCAAAACAAAAACATAAAAAAAAAAAAAAAAAAAAGGTAAAATATTTGGTGCACTCATAATTTTGAGGGCACAAGTGCAACCACTTATAATGTAGGGACATAATTGTAATATTATTATTTTTGGGTTAATATTATTACAATTATGTCCTTACATTATAATTAGGTGCACTGGTGCATTCACAATTGTGAATTGTGAATGCACAAAAGCATGCAAGGTACAAGCATAAATGAAAGGAAATTAATGAACCATAATAATTACAATAAACTATCTTTCAAAAACCAAACTTTAAACTGGAAAACTTATATAAATTACTTATAAACAACCGTAAAAAAATTGTGGTCTTAGGTATTTTGTAGAGTATACACTGTCCTAAATTTAAGAATTTACTAGTCTTAGAGAAGAAGATAGACTAAATCTAACCCAAAAAGTTGTGCTTATTGTCCCATATGCAATTTTCTAAAATTGGGGTTAAGTAATCATTGTTTAATTTAGGAATAATGGGAAATTGATCATTTCTTTTAATAGTCATGTCTTACAATTATTATTGATGGAAAATTCTTATAGCCATTGGTGTTAATGGTTGGAAATATGTTGGAATTGCAATTGTTCAATAAAGTAGTCTTATCTTTCAAAACAAAAACATAAAAAAAAAAAAAAAAGGTAAAATATTTGGTGCACTCATAATTTTGAGGGCACAAGTGCAACCACTTATAATGTAGGGACATAATTGTAATATTATTATTTTTGGGTTAATATTATTACAATTATGTCCTTACATTATAATTAGGTGCACTGGTGCATTCACAATTGTGAATTGTGAATGCACAAAAGCATGCAAGGTACAAGCATAAATGAAAGGAAATTAATGAACCATAATAATTACAATAAACTATCTTTCAAAAACCAAACTTTAAACTGGAAAACTTATATAAATTACTTATAAACAACCGTAAAAAAATTGTGGTCTTAGGTATTTTGTAGAGTATACACTGTCCTAAATTTAAGAATTTACTAGTCTTAGAGAAGAAGATAGACTAAATCTAACCCAAAAAGTTGTGCTTATTGTCCCATATGCAATTTTCTAAAATTGGGGTTAAGTAATCATTGTTTAATTTAGGAATAATGGGAAATTGATCATTTCTTTTAATAGTCATGTCTTACAATTATTATTGATGGAAAATTCTTATAGCCATTGGTGTTAATGGTTGGAAATATGTTGGAATTGCAATTGTTCAATAAAGTAGTCTTATCTTTCAAAACAAAAACATAAAAAAAAAAAAAAAAAAAGGTAAAATATTTGGTGCACTCATAATTTTGAGGGCACAAGTGCAACCACTTATAATGTAGGGACATAATTGTAATATTATTATTTTTGGGTTAATATTATTACAATTATGTCCTTACATTATAATTAGGTGCACTGGTGCATTCACAATTGTGAATTGTGAATGCACAAAAGCATGCAAGGTACAAGCATAAATGAAAGGAAATTAATGAACCATAATAATTACAATAAACTATCTTTCAAAAACCAAACTTTAAACTGGAAAACTTATATAAATTACTTATAAACAACCGTAAAAAAATTGTGGTCTTAGGTATTTTGTAGAGTATACACTGTCCTAAATTTAAGAATTTACTAGTCTTAGAGAAGAAGATAGACTAAATCTAACCCAAAAAGTTGTGCTTATTGTCCCATATGCAATTTTCTAAAATTGGGGTTAAGTAATCATTGTTTAATTTAGGAATAATGGGAAATTGATCATTTCTTTTAATAGTCATGTCTTACAATTATTATTGATGGAAAATTCTTATAGCCATTGGTGTTAATGGTTGGAAATATGTTGGAATTGCAATTGTTCAATAAAGTAGTCTTATCTTTCAAAACAAAAACATAAAAAAAAAAAAAAAAAGGTAAAATATTTGGTGCACTCATAATTTTGAGGGCACAAGTGCAACCACTTATAATGTAGGGACATAATTGTAATATTATTATTTTTGGGTTAATATTATTACAATTATGTCCTTACATTATAATTAGGTGCACTGGTGCATTCACAATTGTGAATTGTGAATGCACAAAAGCATGCAAGGTACAAGCATAAATGAAAGGAAATTAATGAACCATAATAATTACAATAAACTATCTTTCAAAAACCAAACTTTAAACTGGAAAACTTATATAAATTACTTATAAACAACCGTAAAAAAATTGTGGTCTTAGGTATTTTGTAGAGTATACACTGTCCTAAATTTAAGAATTTACTAGTCTTAGAGAAGAAGATAGACTAAATCTAACCCAAAAAGTTGTGCTTATTGTCCCATATGCAATTTTCTAAAATTGGGGTTAAGTAATCATTGTTTAATTTAGGAATAATGGGAAATTGATCATTTCTTTTAATAGTCATGTCTTACAATTATTATTGATGGAAAATTCTTATAGCCATTGGTGTTAATGGTTGGAAATATGTTGGAATTGCAATTGTTCAATAAAGTAGTCTTATCTTTCAAAACAAAAACATAAAAAAAAAAAAAAAAAAAGGTAAAATATTTGGTGCACTCATAATTTTGAGGGCACAAGTGCAACCACTTATAATGTAGGGACATAATTGTAATATTATTATTTTTGGGTTAATATTATTACAATTATGTCCTTACATTATAATTAGGTGCACTGGTGCATTCACAATTGTGAATGCACAAAAGATGGTGCTTAAAAATAAACATAATGATAAACATAGATATAAAAATAAAAATTAAAATTAAAAAATTGAAAAAGTTGGATAAAAATCAAAATAGAATCCGTTGGTAGGTGAATCCCCATTTAGGTACAATTGTTTTTGCCTATGCTTTGATTGTTGATGAAACATGTAAGACTTACAAGCAGCTATTGAAAACATTCATAGAGGCAATGTGCAAGAAGCAACCCTCAATGATTGTTACTGACAGCAACAAAGCAATAATGAATGCAATTAAAGAGGTAATTCTAAATGCCACCCCTTGTTATGCTTATGATATTCGGACAAGAATGCATTGATAATGGTACACAAGAGAGGGTTTATGAAAAAATTTAGCTATTGTATGTACTATAGCTTTGCATTCGACAAGTTAAAGCAAAATTGAAAAAGTATGGTGGAGGTCCAGGATTTATATAACAAGTGGGCGATAAAGACATACAAGCGTAGGAGGATATAGGCTACTGCATACCTTCTTGACAAGTTTTTAGCCAATGTAAGGACAACATCTCAATGTGAATATTACTTAATGTGTGTTTGGTTTAGTATTTGAAAGATTTAAAAGCCTATTTGCACACCTAAATGGGAATTTACCTTGCAAACATTGTCATTTAGTTTGGTGTTTGATTTTTTCCAAAATCAGTTTTGTCCTCCAAATTCCCTTTTGTATAGAAGTAAAAAATAGTTGCTTTTACGTTGAATGAATTGTATAGGTGGCGAAAATCAATTTTCAAACCAAAGTTTCCAAACATAAATCATGGTGATGCAAAATCACGTTGGACCAAAATCAATTTTAAATATCAAATTGATCTAACATCATGTTAGCCAAATGCTAATCCAAACATGCATTTAAATTAGTCAATCAGAAATGAATAGTTCTCAATTTGGTTTTTCACATTTAAAACTTTGCAACTTTGGAAAATGGACTTAAACTCATTTTCATCATTTATAAATGAAATATTTTTTAATTTAATATTTTATAAAATTATCTTATAAATTTAGTGAAAATCATGTTATCCCAATATGTTAGTATAAACCATGGGAAAAATAGTGAATATAATCTCTTGATTCAGAGGACATCATGCTTCTATCCTAAACTTCCCCTCTTTAACATGCCTTCATAATGCTATCTCTCTTTTTCTATATACTTACATACGTCATATCTTTTTCCTTGTCTTGCAAAAAAATCATAGTCTTTGCAATCATTATTGCAACAAAACAAGTTCAGAGTGGTTCGGGTTTCATAGGAAACAACAATGCTCATGTTTATAAGGGGTCATATGACATTGATTTACGTTTGATCTTTCCTTGTGTATGCTCTTGTTACTGGCTGGTTGGCAGTCTCACTATCATTTTTGGGATTCCCATTGACATCATTTTGAGGCTCAAAGTTGATGCTTTTGTCATCTTTTATAATACTAAATGTTCCATCCTCTCTTCGACCAAACATAATATAGTCTTCTTCATCTTCAGAGAGTGATTAACTTAAATCACCCTATCTATTTCCAACTGAAGCCTCGTCTTCATCTTTTTTTTCCATTTGAATCTTTATCTTTCTATTTGTGTTGCATTTTTTGTTAGGTCACTACAATTGATTGTCATGTATATGATTGACTCAAATTTTTTTTTAATCAAATGCTATTTGAGGTGACAAAGCTGGTTCTTCATCTACAAAGGTTCAAAAAAATCAATGTTAAAAATGAAACTTTAGTAGGGTAAATAAGATAAATTTTACTTGGGTTTACTTAAAGCTAAGAAACAAGATAGCAAAAAATAGGAAGCCCAGTTCCTATGTCATGCGATCGTCTATGATTTGCCCATTGTAAGTTTTTTTTTCTCCTTCAACATTGTTTAGAAGAAGACACTGTGTGAAGGAGGAGACACTGACAAGGTTTAAAAAGAGGGAAGTTAGCATTTGAATTTAAAAAAAGGGTCAAAAGAATTAATATTAAGTAACCCATAATAATGAATAATTAGTCAATTATGCTTATGAGAAATTTGTGGAAATTTTTAATTGATTATTGTCCATAATAATGTTTCTTATAGCAGCTCTAAAATTTCAGTAACCTTCTTTATTCCTTTATTGAAATTCACACACACAAAAAATGGCATTACATGTCCTTACATAATCTTTGCAAGGAATTAGAATGAACGATTCATATATAAAATCCCAAAATACTATTGATTGACTAAATTAAAATAATGTAACAACATATCAAAAAAATTTAATAATTAGTAGTGTTCATTCCATAATAATGAGTAATGATACATAAAAAGATGATAAATTTGTGAAGATTAATAACTGACTATGGTCCATAATTATATTCTTCATTGCAGCTCCAAAATTTTAGCCACTAATGCATAACTTGGCTAAGTTAAGTCTTCAACATTTCTTTATATCAATTTGGTTTTTACTCTGTTAAACTATTTTACTGGTTTCACATGATAATTTTTAATTTGGATCATGTAATTAAAAAATTTTGTAATTAAGTTTTTATAATTTCATAAAAAAACTTATTTGGTCATTGTCAATAAAATTTTATTAGTGCAATATTAAATTCTTTTAACATATTTAATCATATATTATATAAATATTCAAATTATATATTATTTATACTAACAAGAAATAATGAAATATAATTAAATAAAATTTTCATGCATATGCAAGGAATTAGAATGAATGTTGCATATATAAAATCTCAACATGGAACTGATAGACTAAATTAAAATAACATAACAACATATCAGAAAATATAATAATTAGCAATGTTCATTCCTAATGAGTCAATTATGCTACGATACATAAAAAGATGGTAAATTTGTGGAGATTAATAATTGACTACGATACCTAAATATATTCTTCATTGTAGCCCCAAAATTTCAGCCACAACACATAACATGGTTTAGTTAAGTCCACAATGTTTCTTCACACCAATTTGTCTTTTACTTTGTTAAACTATTTTATTCGTTTCACATGTTAATTTTTAATTTGGAACATATAGCTCAAAATTTTGTAATTAAGTTATTGTAATTTAATAAAAAATCTTATTTGATGTCTGTAATTAAAATTTTATTTGTGTAATGTCAAAATATTTTGACATATTTAATTATATCTTATATAAATACTCTAATTATATATGAATTTGACTAACAAGAAATAATAAAATATAATGAAGTAAAATTTGCATACATATACAAGGAATTAGAATAAATGATGCATATATAAAATCTCAAAACATTATTGATGGATTAAATTAAAACAATGTAACAATATATAAAAAAAATTAATACTTGGTAGTGTTCATCCCATAATAATGAGTAATGAAAGATAAAAAAGATAATAATTTTGGGGAGATTAATAGTTGACTATGGTACATAATTATATTCATCATTTTAGCTCCAAAATTTCAGCCATTAACACATAACTTGGTTTAGTTGAGTCTTCAACGTTTCATTATATCAATTTAGTTTTTACTTTGTTAAACTATTTTATTGGTTTCACATGTTAATTTTTAATTTCATGATGTAATTTAAAATTTTGTAATTAAGTTTTTATAATTTCATAAAAAAAACTTATTTCATGTTTGTCATTAAAATTTTATTAGTGTAATATTAAATTTTTCTAACATATTTAATCATATCTTATATAAATACTCTAATTATATATAATTTATACTAACAAGAAACAATAAAATGTAATTAAGTAAAATTTGCATATATATATATATATATGCATGGAATTAGATTGAATAATACATATATAAAATCTCAAAATACGACAGTTAGTGGAGATTAATAAATTAAAATAATGTGATAACATATAAAAAATAATAATAATTAGTAGTGTTAATCCCTTAACTATGGGTAATGGTACACGAAAAGATGATAAATTAGTGGAGATTAATAATTGACTATGGCATATAATTATATTCTTCATTGTAGTTCCAAAATTTTGGCCACTAATGCATAACTTTGTTTAGTTATGTCAACAACGTTTCTTTATATCAATCTAGTTTTTACTTTGTTAAACTATTTTATTGGTTTCACATGTTAAATTTTAATTTGGATAAGGTAATTTGAAAAGTTTGCAAATAAGTTTTTATAATTTCATAAAAAAAACTTATTTTATGCTTGTCTTGAAAATTTTATTAGTGTAATATTAATTCTTTTGACATATTTAATCATTTTCTTTTATAAATACTCTAATTACATATGATTTATACTTACAAGAAATAATAAAATATAATTAAGTAAAATTTGCTGATATATGCATGAAATAAGAATGGATGATGCGTATATAAAATTTAAAAATACTTCTTATTGACTTAATTAAATTAATGTAACAACATATGTGCAAAATTTAATATTTAGTAGTGTTCATTGCAAAATTAAGAGTGATGACACATGAAAGGATGATAACTTTGGGGAGATTAATAGTTGACTATTGTCCACAATTATATTATTCATTGTAGCACCAAAATTTCAGTCACAATGCATAGCTTGGTTTAGTTAGGTCTACAACATTTCTCTATATCAATTTGGTTTATACCTTGTTAAACTATCATATTGGTTTCACATGTTAGTTTTTAATTAGCATCATAAAATTAAAAAATTTTGTAACTAAGTTTTTATAATTTAAAAAAAAAAACTTATTTGATGCTTGTCATGAAATTTTTATTAGAGTAATATTAAATTCCTTTGACATATTTAACAATATCATATATAAATACTCTTATTATTTATGATTTATACTTATAAGAAATAATATAATTAAGTAAAATTTGCATGCATATGTGAGGAATTAGAATGAATGATGCATATATAAAATCTCACAATACAACTGATAGACTAAATTAAAATAATGTAACGACATGTCAAAAATAGTTTAATAATGAGTAGTGTTCATTCAATAATAATGAGTAATGATACATAAAAAGATATAAACTTGTAGAGATTAATAGTTGACTATGGTCCATAATTATATTCTTCATTGAAGCTCTATAATTTTTGCCATTAACGCATAACTTGGTATAGTTAAGTCTACAACGTTTCTTTATGTCATTTTGGTTTTTACTCCATTAAACTATTTTATTTATCTCACATGATAATTTTTGATTTGGATCACGTAACTTAAAAATATTGTAATTAAGTTCTTATAATTTTGAAACAAAACTTATTGGATGCTGGTCATTAAAATTTTATTAGTACAATATTATATTCTTTTGACATATTTAACCATATCTTATATAAATGCTCTAATTATATATGAATTATATTGTCAAGAAATAATAAAATATTATGAAGTAAAATTTGTATACATATGTGAGGAATTAGAATTGATGATGTATATATACAAACTCAAAATACAACTGATAGTCCAAATTAAAATAAAGTAACAACAGATCAGAAAAATTTAATAGTTCATCTCGTAATAATGAGTACTGATACATAAAACGATGATAAATTTGAAGGGATTAATAGTTGACTATGATCCATAATTATATTCTTCTTTGGAGCTCAAAAATTTAAGCCACTAACGCATAACTTGATATTGTTAAGTAAACAACATTTCTTTATATCATTTTGGTTTTTACTCCGTTAAACTATTTTATTTGTTTCACATGTTAATTTTTAATTTGGATCACATAAATTAAAAAGTATTTAATTATGTTTTCTAATTTCATTAAAAACATATTAAATGTCTGTAATTGAAATTTTATTAGTGTATTGTTTAATTACTTTGACATATTTAATCATATCTTATATCAATACTTTAATTATATATAATTTATACTAACAAGAAATAATAAAATGTGATTGAGTAAAATTTGCATACATATGCCCAAATAGAATAAATGATGCATATATAAAATCTCAAAATGGAACTGATAGACTAAATTAAAATAATGTAACAACATATTTGAAAATTTTAGTAATTAGTAATGTTCATTCCTAAAGAGTCAATCATGCTACTATACATAAAAAGATGATAAATTTGTGGAGATTAATAGTTGACTATGGTCCATTATAAAACGTAAAGTACAAAATTTAAAATTATAGCAAATAAACTCTAAGAACAACATAATAATTTCAAGGAAAATGGCATTACATTTAGATTTGTGATAACCAAAATGTAGTTGTGGCTCAAAATTGTGAGTGCACTAAAGATGACACCTAAAAATAAACATAATGATAAACATAAACATAAACATAAATATAAAAATAAGTTAAAAATTAAAAAAATGGAAAAGTTAGATAAAAATCAAAATAGAATCCATTGGTAGGTGAATCACCATTCAAATACAATTATTTTTGCTCGTGCATCGATTGTCAATGAAACAATTAAGACTTACAAGCGACTATTAAAAACATTTATGGAGGCAATGTGCGAAAAGCAACTAACAACAGCTGTCAGTGATGACAACAAAGCAATGATGAATGCAATCAAGTAGGTAATTCTAGATGCCACCTCCTTGTTATACTTATGATATTCGAACAAGGATGCATTCAAAATGGTATATAAGAGAGGGTTTATAGAGAAATTTGGCAATTGCATGTACTATAACTTTGCATTCAATGAGTTTAAGCAAAATTGAAAAAGTATGGTGGAGGTCCAGGATTTATCTAATAAGTGGGTGATAAAGACCTACAAGTATAGGAGGATATGAGCCATTGCATACCTTCATGGTAAGTTTTTTGTTTGGGCAAGGACAACTTCTCAATGTGAATATTACTCAAATTAGTCATTTCGAAATGAATACTTCTCAATTTTTTTTTTCTCATTTAAAACCTTGCAACATTGGAAAATGGACTTAAACTTATTTTCAACATTTATAAATGAAATATTTCTTAATTTACTATAAAATTATCTTCTTAATTTATTGAAAATCCTGTTATCCTAATATGTTAGTATAAATCACGGGAAAAATAATGAGAAGAATTCCTTGATTCAAAGGACACCATCCTTCCATCCTCAGCCTCCCATTCTAACACGCCTTCCCAATGTTGTTTCTCTTTTGCTATATACCCACGTATGTCATATCTTTTCCTTATCCTGCAACAAAATCATAGTAGCAAGAAATAGTCTTTTCTGTCATTATTGCAACAAAAAAAAATGTTTAGGGTGGTTTAGGATTCATAGGAAATGGTAATGCTTATGTTTATTAGGGGTCGTAAGACATTGATTTACGTTTGAAATTTCCTTGTGTATACTCTTGTTACCGGCTTGATGGCAGTCTCAATATTATTTTTAGAATTTCGTTGACATCACTTTGAGGCTTAAAGTTGATGCTCTTGTCATATTTTATAATACTAAATATTCCATCCTCTTTTAAGCCAAACATAATAAGTCTTCTTCATCTTCAGAGTGTGATCAATTTAAATCACCCTCTCTTTTTCCAACTAAAACCTCATCTTTATCTTTTCCCATTTGAATCTTTATCTTTCTATTTTTGTTGCATTTTTTTTTGGTCATGGTAATTTGTTGCCATATATATGATTAACTCTATTGTTTTTTTATTTATTTATCAAATGCTATTCGAGGTAACGAAGTTGGTTCAACATCTGCATAGGTTCAAAAAAATCAATGTTAAAATGAAACTTTGTTAGGGTAAATAAAATGAATTTTACTTGGGTTTACCTAATGCTAAGAAACAAGAAAGCAAGAAATAGGAAGCCCAGTTCCTAAGCCTTGTAATCGTCCATGATTTGCCCATTGTAAGATTTTTTTTTCACCTCCAATGTTGTTTAGAATGAGACACAGTATGAAGGTAGAGACATTGACAGGGTTTAAACATAGGGAAATTAGCATTTGAATTTAAAAAAGGTCAAACGAATTAATATTTATTAACCCATAAAAGTGAATAATTAGTCAATTATGCTTATGAACAATTTGTGGAAATTTATAATTGATTATCATCCATAATGATGTTTCTTATTGTAGCTCCAAAATTTTAGCTACCTTCGTTATTCCTTCATTGAAATTTACACACAAAAATGACAGTACATGTCCTTACATTATCTTTGTGAGAATTGATTAAGTACAAGAATCATATTATTAGTAACATATAACATGATTTAGTTAAGTCCACAACATTTCTTCATATTAGCTTGTTTATTACTCCGTTGAACTATTTTATTGGTTTCACATGTTAATTTTTAATTTGGATCACATAATTCAAAAAATTTGTAATTAAGTTTTAATAATTTCATAAAATAAAACTTATTAGATGTCCGTAATTAAAATTTTATTAGTGTAATGTTAAATTATTTTGACATATTTAATCATATATGTTATAAATAATTTAATTATATATAATTTATACTAACAAGAAATAATAAAATATAATTAAGCAAAATTTGCATACATATGCTAGGAATTATAATAAATGATACTTATATAAAATCTCAAAATGGAATCGATAGACTAAATTTATATGTTTCAAAAGTTTATAAAGAATCGAAGGTACTTAAATGAAAGAATAAATTTTTCTAAGATATGAATTATAATATTTTATTTTTAGAAGCATGACCAAATCATTTTAGCAATATGAGATTTATTAGAATGTTAAGAAGAACCCTGTGTAAGCATATAGCATGGTATGAGAAAAATGAGAAAAGTCAATAGAAAAGTCCAAGTGGGGTTTGCATGTAAGAGAGAGATGTCTAGTAGGAAGAGACAAAGTATGTCCACCACTTAATAGTCTCTCCACCTCATCAAAGCGTGTGTCGTAACCGACCTTTCGGCGGAATAAAATAAAAAATGATTTAAATTGATTCCCAAAAACGAATCTTGAAAATCAATTTATTTGGAGTCGCAACCAAAATTTTTAACGGAAAACTTTGGAAAACCAATTTAAAAGAAAAAGAAAAGGCAAGATGGTCTGCGAAAACAGAGATGAGTTTGAGAGTCTGTTTGAGTGAGGGGAAGGTGTTAGGCACCCCACAACACCCGTCCATGAAGACGGTTACCTTAAACCAGTCAGCTGAAATAGAATATGCTTTTAAATTTACTTCAATTACCTTTTTTATCGACATGCAAGCCTGTTAAACAGAGGAGACAAAACAGCAAGAATGAAAGCAAACAGATGGATATTTACAAAGGGCGGACTTGACCTAGGATGAAAACCTAGGGCCTATGTACCCAATGATTGGGATCAAAGTCTACGTAGTTCGACCAAATGGCATGTTTATTGGTTAATGATTTGTGAATTTTGTGATGAGAACAGAAGGATTTCAATTAAACAGATTTTTGTAAACAAAACGTAATTGGGATTTGGTTCATGTGTTTTAATTTACGACAACCTGATTAATCTAATCCTCTTGACCTCTTCATTTTTCTCTCTTTTTAATTTTTTTTTTTGGATTTTAATATTTATTTTGAAATTTAAATAAAATGAAATGATTATAAGGAACGAATTCAATCACGTAAAGAAACAAAATTATTTAATTAAGACATTTATTTTTGTAATATTGTTATTATTGTTATTATTATTTTATATCAAATATGTGCTGATTTTAGAGATCCAAGGAGATTAAAATCTCACATGACCCCATGCAATCGAGGAAAACAACATTCTCACACGATAACTTCGTAAATAATAGAAATTATTTAATTAAAGTAAATATTTAGCTGTCAATATATTTAAAACCAATGTGTACCAAATTTGGGGATCTAAGGAGATTAAAATCACACATGATCCCATGCAATCGAGGAAAACAAAATTCTCACACGATTATTTCATAAATAATGAAAAATTATTTAATTAAAGTAAATATTTAATTATTGTTATTCTTAAAACAAATGTGCTAATTTTTTAAAGGATCTAAGGAGATTAAAATCTCACATGATCCCATGCAATCGAGGAGAACCGAATCCTCACGCGATAATTTCATAAATAATGGAAAATATTTAATTAAGTCAATATTAAATTATTATTATTTTTAAAACAAATGTGCTAATTTTTAAAAGATCTAAGGAGATTAAAATCTCACATGATTTCATGCAATCGAGGAGAACCGAATCCTCACGCGATAATTTCATAAATAATGGAAAATATTTAATTAAGTCAATATTCAATTGTTATTATTTTTAAAACAAATGTGTTAATTTTTAAAGGATCTAAGGAGATTAAAATCTCAAGTGATCTCATGCAATCTAGGAGAACAATGTTCTCACATGATTGTTTCATAAATAATGGAAAATATTTAATTAAGTCAATATTCAATTGTTATTATTTTTAAAACAAATGTACTAATTTTTAAAAGATCTAAGGAGATTAAAATCTCATGTGATCTCATGCAATCGAGGAGAACAATGTTCTCACATGATTGTTTCGTAAATAATGGAAAATATTTAATTAAGTCAATATTCAATTGTTATTATTTTAAAACAAATGTACTAATTTTTAAAAGATCTAAGGAGATTAAAATCTCACATGATCTCGATCCAAGTGCCTAAGGATACTAGCATTTTCACATGGCACTATCGAAATTTGGACAAGATAATAATAAGGATAGTAATAATGATAATAATATTAGTAATGAAAAGAAACAAATAAACAATATAATGAAGTATAACAAAATATAAAATATATATGAAAAAAAAAAAGACATCAAAAATATGAGAAAGCCAAAAGACCTACCACATCAATTTTACCATGCACGTGCTCTCCCATGCATTCATCATATCTATATGGCACCATGTCCCTCTGCTATTTCGGAAATAGTAAGCCACTATGAACAGGGACTGGATTAACCCTCATCTTAATTACCTTCACAGAGTCCTTGACCAGTTGTTTCATTCTATCCAGGCGAGTTGATAGCCCCAATATCTCAATAGGACTACTCTTGTCCCTCTGCTAGAGGTCCTTTCCAATGGGTGACAAACAAGAAGTGGAGGAGCTTCTGTGCATGAGATTCCTCCTCTTCATGGTATGAGCATTGTCACTGCGATCCAATTCCAAGCCGAGGACACACCCAGTTTCTGTTTGCATAAAAACTCGTCTCCTCCCAGCAGGTTGCTTCCCTTTCTCTCCACTTTGTTTCTGCTTTCTTTGTTTCAGTCCCCCTTCTCTCTCCTTCCAGCAGTAGCTCTGTTTAGCTCTGTTCTTCCTGCATGAAAACAGAGTTTATCTGGGGTAGCAGTCTTCCTCCTCTTCTCGGCTTGTTTAGTCTCTTCTCCAGCCGAGGTCCTGCTCTCAACCACGTTGCTCCTCCTCCTCTCCTCTCTCGGTTTCTGCTTCTGCTTCTCGATTAGCTTCTGCTTCTCCCCTCAGTTTTCTGGTCTCAGTGGCTCCAATTCGTTTGTTGTAGCTGGTTCTCGGTTTGCTTCTGCTTCTCCCCTCGGTTTTCTGGTCTCGGTGGCTCCAGTTCGTTTGCTGTAGCTCCTTCTTGGTTTGCTCCTGCTTCTCGGTTTGCTTCTGCTTCTCCCCTCGATTTTCTAGTCTCGGTGGCTCCAGTTCGTTTGCTGTAGCTCCTTCTCGGTTTGCTTCTCTTCTCCCCCTCTCCTTGGCTTCAGCTCATATCTTCTCTACCTCTCCCTCTCCTTGGCTTCAGCTCATATCTTCTCTACCTCTCCCTCTGTTCTGAGTTTCTCCTCTTTTCTTTTTTGTTCCCAGCACCACAAGCCTCTTTTTGCTTTTTGCCTTTCTTTTTCAGCTTTTCCTTAGGTTTTCATGTGGTGGCAACCTTATAATACTTTTTCTCTTTTTTTTAATTTTTATTATTATTACTATTATTGTTAATTAATTTTAATTTTTTGATTTTTTGATTTTTGCTTTGTAATATATTTTATATTTTTATATTTCTTTATTATCTTTCTTTGATTTATTATAATTATTTTAATTAGCTAATTTTTTTTTGAATTTTGAGTTTATCTCCCATTCTTTATTTTTAATTCTAAATTGTCCCCCAATTGAAAATATCATTTGAAGTTTTGACATTTTTAATTTTCCTATTTTCTTAATTATTAATTAATTGGTGTATCCATTAATTAAATAATTAAGTGATTAGGGATGGGGTGTTCACAGTGTGGATAAGCTCTTAATATTCGGCACACTCATCCATTTTTCCTCACATTGGTCAAAACTAAGAGAAATGTGAAAATAAAAGTCCAAGGGGGGTTCATATGCAAGATAAAGTGAGAGCATGTAGGATAAGTTAAAGTAAGACATTTTGATAGTTGGAAGTATTTTACTAATTAATGAGATAGAAAATTTAGATAGTCAGAAGTCTTTTACTAATAATGATATGAAACATTTTGATAATTGAAAGTCTTCTACAAATTAATGAAATGAAACATTTTGATAGTTAGAAGTCTTCTACTAATTTATGTTTTGGTCATCATCATATTTAAAAAAGTCATTCTTTTAATTTTTTACTAATTTTAGCAGAAACAAAGAAAGAAAAAGGAGAGAAAAAGTAAAGTTTTAGTTTTTGGCTATCAAGGATAAAGCAAAAGGAGTTAAAGCATGAGTTTTTGGGAGTTATATATAAGAGTTAAGAGGTAAGTGATCATGGTCTCTTAATTGATTTTTCATAAAAAAAAACTTCATAGGAATTTTATTACAAAAATGAAGTAAGATGAAAATTGATTCTTTTTGTTGGATTTTAGATTTTAAAGAGAGAATCATGCTTGTTTTGGAATGGAGACAAAGGCTGGAAAATATTTATTCTGGTATGTGAACATCCCATCCCTAATCACTTAATTATTTAATTAATGGAAACACCAATTAATTAATAATTAAGAACATAGGAAAATTTAAAATGTCAAAACTTCAAATGATATTTTCAATTGGGGGACAATTTAGAATTAAAAATAAAGAATGGGAGATAAACCCAAAATTCAAAAAAAATTAGCTAATTAAAATAATTATAATAAGTCAAAGAAAGATAATAAAGAAATATAAAAAAATAAAATATATTACAAAAAAAATCAAAAAATCAAAAAATAAAAATTAATTAATAATAATAGTAATAATAATAAAAATAAAAAAAATAAAAAGAGAAAAAGTGCCATAAGGCTACCACCACGTGAAAACCTGAGGAAAAAGCTGAAAAAAAAAAAAAAAAAAAAAAAAAAAAAAAAAGCAAAAAGCAAAAGAGGGAGATGAAGCAGAGGATATGATGGCACTCATGCAGTGAGAGAAGAGGTGGAGGAGAAAAGCAACTCAGAAAAAGGAGGAGAGGGTGAAGTCTCCAGGCAGCAACTCAGAAAAAGGAGAAGAAGGTGCAGAATCGTAGGTTGTTAGGAGAGAACCTTGGCTGGAGAAGAAGGTGCAGATCGTGGCTGGGGAGAACGTTGGCTGGAAGAAGGTGCAGAACCGTAACATGGCTAGGGAGAATGTTGGCTGGAAGAAAGTGCAGAACCATGGCAAGCTGGAAGCAGAACGTTAGAGAACGTCTTCCTCTGTTTCAGGAGCTGTAAACAGAAATAAACAGAGAGAAAGTGAGCTGAAGAGGTTTGCCTGTTTTTCTCGATTTGCTATTCCCATTTCTGGTTTTTCTGTCTTTAGTTTGTTGTCTAATCTATCATGAATGCATGTAGAAGGTTGGTTGTATATGTCTTTGTCTGCTGTTAGATTGCTTTTGATAGAAAATGAGCAAGAATGCAGCAACGTATATATATATATATATATATGTATCTGTCTGCTTCTATTTCTGCATCTGCATGTTTTTCTGGGTATAAGAACAGAAAAAAGGAAGCATGGAGATGGGGCAGCAACGTATATATGTATATATGTGTATGCCATGTCTATTTCTACATGTTTTTCTGGGTATAAGAATAGAAAAAGGGAAGCATGGAGATGGGGCAGCAACGTATATATATATATGCATCTGTCAACGCAAGTTTCTGCATCTTGTGTTGCGGTGTATGAGAATAAGAGAGAAGAGATAAAGCAAAAAGGGGAGTGCATCAATGTGTATATGTATATGTCTTGGCATGTTTAGGGGCAAGAAAATAAAGAAGAACAGGAAAGAATGCATTGGTGCACATTAGTGTGTATATATACATATATATGCTCATATGTATGTGTGCTTAGGTATATGTACATATAAGGTGCAAAAAGAAAGAATGAAGTGAGAAGAGGTTCTCTTTCTTTGGGTATATATACATATATAGGTATGTGCATGAATATACGGGTACATGCATGGTTAAACATACATAAGGTAAGAAAAATGAACCAAAAAGTTGTCTTGTTCTCATTTTTGTCATATTTGTTATGATTGTGTTGTTTTGTGTTATTATTATTATTTTTATTGTTATCATCATTATTATTTCATTTTGTTTGCATATAAGACTAATCTTGGTCCCATGGGTAAAGTTTTATAAAATTTATCGTGCAAGAATTTTGTTCTCCTCGATTGCATGAGATCACGTGAGATTTTAATCTCCTTAGATCTTTTAAAAAATTAGCACATTTGTTTTAAAAATAATAATAATTTAATATTGACTTAATTAAATATTTTCCATTATTTATGAAATTATCGTGTGAGGATTCGGTTCTTCTCGATTGCATGAGATCACGTGAGATTTTAATCTCCTTAGATCTTTTTTAAAAAATTAGCACATTTGTTTAAAAATAATAATAATAATTTAATATTGACTTAATTAGATATTTTCCTTTATTTACGAAATTATCATGTGAGGATTCAGTTCTCCTCGGTTGCATGAGATCATGTGAGATTTTAATCTCCTTAGATCTTTTAAAAATTAGCACGTGTTTTAAAAATAATAATACTCAAATATTGGCCTTAATTAAATATTTTTCATCATTTTCGAAACTATTGTGTGAGGAGTCGGTTGTCTTCGATTGCATGGGAATATGTGAGGTTTTCATTTTCCTTAGTTCCCTAAAATTAATATACTTCTATCTAATAATAATGATAATATAATAATAATAAAGAAAAAATGATCATAATTAAATATTCATTTTAATTAAATATTTCCCATTATTTACGAAATTGTCGTGTGAGAATATAGTTCTCCTCAAATACTTGAGGTCGTGTGAGATTTTAATCTCTTTAGACCTCGAAATTTAGTACATACTTGTTTGAAAGATAAATAATGAGAATGATGATAAATAGATAAAATAATAACAATACAAAAACGAATATTTTAATTGAATTATTTACGAAATAAATAAAGTCAGAGTTTTATGAATTTAACGAATTAAAATGCCACATTCAAAAATTCCAAAGGTAGTTTTCTGTTATATTTTGTTCTGAGTTCAATCCTGACTTTAAAAAAAGAAATAAAAAAATAAAAAAATAAAAGATATGTGAAACAAAAAAAAAACCAAAATCCAAAATTAAATAAATTAAAAAAACCAAAAATATTCCTTTCATTTCAAATTTCAAAGGAAATAGAATAGGATATAAACTTCCCAAAATCCCAAAATCTCATTCTGTAATCATTTCATTTAAATTTCAAAATAAAGATTAAAATTCCAAAAATAGAAAAAAGTTAAAAGGTTGAAAAATGAAGAGATCAAGAGAGCTAGATTACTTAGGTTGTTGTATATTAAAACATACAAATCCAAATTCCAATCCTGTTTTGTTTACAAAAATCTATTTAATTTGAACTCTCCCGTTCTCATCACAGAAATTATAAATCACCAACCAACAAACACGCCTTTTGGGTCGAACTACGTGGACTTTGATCCCTATCACGGGGTACGTAGGCCCTAGTTTTCATCCTAGGTCAAGTCCGCCTTTGTAAGTATTTATCTGTTTGTTTCCACTATTGTCATTTTTGTCTTCTCTGTTTAATGGGCATGCATGTTAATAAAGGGTAATTGAGATAAATTTAAGGCCATATTTTATTTCAATTGACTAGTTTAAGGTAATTGTCCTCATGAACGGGTGTTGTGGGGTGCCTAACACCTTCCCCACACTCAAATAGACTCCCGAACTCATTTCTGATTTCTCAGACCATGTTGCCTTTTTCTTTTTTATTTAAATTGGTTTTCCAAAGTTTTCCGTTAAAAATTTTGGTGGCGACTCCAAATAAATTGATTTTCAAGGTAGAAATATTCCGCCGAAAGGTCGGTTACGACATGGTAAAAATAAACATAACGATAAACATAAACATAAACATAAACATAAGAATAAGTTAAAAATTAAGAAATTGGAGAAGTTAGATGAAAATCAAGGTAGAATCTGTAGGTAGGTGAATCACCATTCAGGTACAATTGTTTTTGCCCGTGCATTGATTGTTAATGAAACAATTAAAACTTGCAAGCAACCATTAGAAACATTTTTGGAGGCAATATGCGAAAAGCAGCTAACCACCATTGTCAGTGACGGCAACGAAGCAATGATGAATGCAATCAAGTAGGTAATTCTAGATGCCACCCCCTTGTTATGCTTATGATATTCGAACAAGGATACATTCGAAATGGCACATAAGAGAGGGTTTATGGAGAAATTTGGCAATTGCATGTACCATAACTTTGCATTCAATGAGTTAAATCGAGACCAAAAAAAAGTATGGTGGAGGTCCAAGATTTATCTAATAGGTAAGCGATGAAGACGTACAAGCATAGGAGTGTATGAGCTGCTGCATAGCCTTGTGGTAAGTTTTTTGTGGCGGCAAGGACACCTTGTCAAATGCGAATACTGCTCAAATTAGTCATTTCGAAATGAATACTTCTCAATTTGTTTGTTCTCATTTAAGACCTTGCAACATCGGAAAGTGGACTTGAGCTCGTTGTCAACATTTATAAGTGAAGTATTTCTTAATTTACTACAAAATCATCTTCTTAATTCATTGAAAATCATGTTGTCGTAATATGCTAGCATAAATCATGGGAAAAATAATGAATAGAATCCCTTGATTCAAAGGACACCATCCTTCCATCCTCTGTCGACGGTCTCAATGTCATTTTTAGGATTACGTCGACATCACTTTGAGGCTTAAAGTTGATGCTCTTGTCATCTTTTATGATACCGAATATTCCATCCTCTCTTAAGCCAAACATAAATCAAACTCTAACTAGGAGTTTTGAACTCTTCACTTTTAGAGCCATGATATTGATGCACAAACTTGGCGTAACATATTGTTCATGGAACTTAACTTAATGAGGTACAATTCTGACTCAAGATATAAGAACTTAGTAGTGACATGGTCATATTAAATTGGGTCAAGATTAGACGTTTTAAGGGTTCTAGTGCTCTTAGCCAGGATTAGGTTATAAAAATTTATAGGGGTTTAATTAAAAATATTAATAGGAAATTTTAGGATCTCATAACATATTAAAATAGTTTAATCTAGAACTCCCTCAGTGGATTAATTTGTAGCTCAAAGTATGAATAAAAGGGGAACAAAAGTTAGGAGAAATCTTGTGCACAATTAGTTAGTGTTCAGGTGGAGGTTGACACGTATGACACTTTTCATATGTCTAGGATGGAATACGTCATAAACCTTCCACTTGAAATTATGAGTGCACTAAAGATGACACCTAAAATAAACATAACGATAAATATAAACATAAGAATAAGTTAAAAATTAAGAAATTGGAGAAGTTAGACGAAAATCAAAGTAGAATCCGTTGGTAGGTGAATCACCATTCAGGTATAATTGTTTTTGCCCGTGCATCGATTGTCAATGAAATAATTAAGACTTGCAAGCAGCTATTAGAAACATTTATAGAGGCAATGTGCAAAAAGTAGCTAACCACCGTTCTCGATGATGGCAACGAAGCAATGATGAATGCAATCAAGTAGGTAATTCTAGATGTCACCCCCTTGTTATATTTAGTAATTATGTAATGAATAAACATATTCAAAAAATTAGTACTAAATAATAAACCGTATAAATGAAATATTCTAGTTGGTTATATATTTTATATAAATTTATCACATAAGAAATATATAATATAATGTAAAGAACATATAATATAAATAAACTTTTATAAAAATAAAACAATAAATATATCTTAAATGTTTATATATTTGATATCATATTTATCATATAATTATATCGGTCAATACAAATTATATCTTTTTTGTTTTAGTATATTTATATATTTTAACTAATATTTAACATGTATTTTATATATTAATAAATGTTATCAAAATATATTTTTATACATTATATTCCTTCACTTCAGGGTAATCCTTATTGACCGTCGTGAAGACAAATCATACATATATTTCATGTCTATTACTAAATTATATATATATATATATATATAATAATTATATAATATAAATTGAATTATTTTAATATATCTTTAACAAATTATTACTTAGCAATATTTATGAGATTTAATATTTTTGAAAATTATAAATTAAAAACAATTTAAAATTAATGAAATAATAATACATATAATAAAAAGGAAGTACCAAATTGGTCATTCACTCTTACACTTTGTGACAATTTGGTCCCTCACAATACACTGGGATAAGTTAGTCCCTCAAAAAAAAAATTTCTTACAAAATTTGTCATTACTACAATTAGTTGGACTAATTTTGTACATATTTAAATTTGATAGGGACTAATTTCTCACAATGTCTATAATATTTAAATTAATACAATAATTAATTACATACTGTAAATAAACAAAAGCAAATTTGTATTAAAAATTAATGGTAAAAGTTAATAATAAATTAATTATTAAATTACAGATATATTGAATAACAATAATTATTATTTGAAAATAATAATTACTTAATATTAGATTATTTTATTTCTTTAGGATATTGAATTTATATTTTTAAATTCATATATTTGTAATCACGTAAATATATTAATTAAATATACGTTAGCAATTAAATAACAAATAAACATATTCACTAAATTAGTAACTAAATAATTAAATATATTAATTGGATATATATTATATAAAAATTTATTGTTTAAGAAATATATAATATAATCTAATATAAATAAATTTATGTAAAACATAACAATAAATGTATATTAAATACTTATACATTTAATAACATATTTATTATATAATAATATTGGTCAAAGCATATTTATTTTATTACGCATATATATACCTATTAAATTATTTATTAAATTCAGTCTTTATGATATTTAAAGTAATATAATAATTAATTACATATTATAAAAGAACATAATTAAATTAGTATTATAAATTAATGCTAAAAATTAATAAAAAAATTAATCATTAAATTATTGATATATTCGATTACAATAGTTAATATTCCACAAAAATAATTAGAGAATATTAGAGTATTTTATTTCTTTTGGATATTGAATTTCTATTTTTAAATTCATATATTTTTAATTAAATAAATATATTAACTAAATATAAATTAGATATTAAATATTAATTAAACATATTCATTAAATTAGTAACTAAATAATTAAAATTATAAATGAAATATTCTAATTTTATATATATTACATTTAAATTTATCACAAAAGAAATATATAATATAATGTAATCAACATATAATATAAATAAATATTTACAAAAATATAAAAGTAAATAGATATTAAATATCATATATATTAAATAATAATATCGATCAATACATATTTTATTTATTTGTTTTAGTGTATTTTTAATTTTTAACTAATATTTAATATATATTTTATATATTAATATACAATTTCTAAATTTTTTTTTGGTACATTATATTCCTTGACTTTAGGACAGACCTTGTTAACTATCATAAAAATAAATTTTATATATATATTTCATGTCTATTAGTA
Organism: Delonix regia; assembly: GCA_037074485.1. Lineage (NCBI taxonomy): Eukaryota > Viridiplantae > Streptophyta > Magnoliopsida > Fabales > Fabaceae > Delonix > Delonix regia. The sequence goes on along the minus strand of CM073462.1, from coordinate 25,877,666 downwards.
AATTATATATATTAAATAATTATATAATATAATGTGAATTATTATAATATATATTTAACAAATTATTAATCAACAATATTAATGGGATTTAATATTTTTGAAAATTATAAAGTAAAAAGAATATAAAATTAACATAATAATAATATACTTAATAAGAGAGAAGTACCAAATTGGTCCTCCACCTTTATACTTTGTGACAATTTGGTCCCTCGCAATGCACTGTGACAAATTAGTCCTTCAAAAATCCTTTTTCAAGGAAAATTTGTCCCACAATGCTCTAATTGGAAGGATTGATTTTATAAACATTTAAGTTTAAGAGAGACTAATTTGCCACAATTAAACTATGCGGGAGTCACAAAAAGCAAAAGTGATAGTTCAATTGCGTAGTTTAGTTTATGCAATAATACTATATATAGTAATAATGTGTATAATAATGATACATAATTAATAAATTAAAATTTTATTATTTTAAATTATGAAAATATATATTTATGAAATTACCTATTAAATTTATTGTCTATGACATTTAAATTAATATAATAATTAATTACATATTGTAAATGAATATAATTAAAATAGTATTATAAAATAACGATAAAAATTAATAAAAACAATTTATCATTAAATTGCTGATATATTCATTAATAATAATTAAAACTCCACAATAATAATTAGAAAATATTAAATTTTTTTTGTTCTTTTGGATATTGAATTTCTATTTTTAAATTCATATATTTGTAATTAAGTAAATAAAGTAATTAAATATACGTAAGTAAAAAAATAATAAATAAACTTATTCACTAAATTAGTAACTAAATAATTACAAATATATTAATTGGATATATATTACATAAAAATTTATCATATAAGAATTATATAATATAATGTAATAAATACATAGTATAATTAAATATATGTAAAAATAAAACAATAAATGTAAATTAAATATTTATATAATTAATAACAAAGTTATTATGTAATAATATCGGTCAAAACATATGTTATTGTATTGCACTTATTTACACTTATTAAATTCAATGTCTATGATAGTTAAATTAATATAATAATTAATTACTTACTGTAAATGCACATAATTAAATTAGTATTACAAACTAAGGATAGAAATTAATAATAAATTAATTATTAAATTACTTATATACTCAATAACAATAATTAATATTCCACAATAATAATTAGAGAATATTTGAGTATTTTATTTCTTATTGACATTGAATTTCTATTGTTATATTCGTGTATTTGTAATTAAATAAATATTTTAATTAAATAGTCATTAGTAATTAATAAATAAATAAACATATTTGTTAAATTAGTAACTATGAAATTAAAAGTATAAATGAAATGTTAAAATTTTATGTATATTATATATAAATTTATCACATAAGAAATATATAATATAATGTAATAAACATATAATATGAATTAATTTATATAAAAATGTAAAAATAAATATATATAAATTTTTATTTAATTAATAACATATTTACTATATAATAATATTGGTTAATACTTATTTTACTCATTTGTTTTAGTATATTTATATATTTTAACTGATATTTAATATATATTTTATATATTAATATACGATATCTAAATATATTCTTTGACGTTATATTCCTTGACCTCAAGGCAATTCAGTTAATTATTTAGTTAATTATTCTTTGATGTTATATACTATATAAAAATTTATCACATAAGAAATATATAATGTAATGTAATAAACATATAATATAAATGAATATATATAAAAATATAATATTAATAAATTTATATAAACATATAACAATAAATATATATATATTAAATAATTATATAATAAAATGTGAATTATTATAATATATATTTAACAAATTAGTAATCAACTGTATTAATGAGATTTAATATTTTAGAAATTATAAATTAAAAACAATCTAAAATTAACATAATAATAATACTTATAATAAGAGAGAAATACCAAATTAATCCTCCACTATTATACTTTGTGACAATTTGGTCCCTCACAATGCACTATGACAAATTGGACCCTCAGAAATCTTTTTTCATGGAAAATTAGTCCCTCAATACTACAACTGGAGGGGCTAATTTTGTACATATTTAAATTTTTGAGGTACTAATTTGTCGCAATTAGTAAACATATTCATTAAATTAGTAACTAAATAATTAAAAATATAAAATAAATATTTTAATTGGATATATATTATGTATAAATTTATCATTTAAGAAATATATGATACAATATAATAAACATTAAACTTATACAAAAATATAATAATAAATATATATTAAATATTTATATATTTAATAACATATTTATTATAAAATATACATTAGATATTAAAAATTAAATAAACATATTCAATTGCATACTTTCGTCTATACAATAATAATATATATAGTTATAATGTGTACAATGATGATACGTATTTAATAAATTAATCATTCATTATATTATATTATTAAAATATATATTTTGGAAATTACTTATTAAATTCAATGTCTATGAAATTTAAATTAAAATAATAATTAATTACATATTGTAAATTAACATAATTAAATTAGTATTTAAAATTAATGCTAAAAATTAATAAAAATATAACCATTAAATTACTTATATATTTAATAAAAATAATTAATATTTCACAATAATAATTAGATAATATTAGAGTATTTTATTTCTTTTGGATATTGAATTTCTGTTTTTAAATTCATATATTTGTAATTAGTTAAAATATATTAATTAAATATACGTTAGTAATTATTTAATAAATAAAAATATTTGCCAAATTAGTAACTAAATGATTAAAAATATAAATTAAATATATTAATTTTGATATATATTATATACAAATTTATCAGATAACAAATATGTAATATAATGTAACAAACATATAATATAAATAAATGTATGTAAAACTATAACAATAAATATATATTAAATATTTATATATTTAAAAACATATTTATTATATAATAGTATTGACCAAAACATATTTTATTTTGTTACACATATTTATGTTTATTAAATTTAATGTCTACGATATTTAAATTAATATAATAATTAAGTACATATTGTAAATGAACATAATTAAAATTAGTATTACAAACTAATGCTAGAAATAAATAATAAAATTACTGATATATTCAATAACAATAATTAATATTCCATATTAATAACTAGAGAATATTAGAGTATTTTATTTCTTCTGGACATTAAATTTCTATTTTTATATTCATATATTTGTGATTAAGTAATATATTAATCAAATATATGTTAGTAATTAAATAATAAATAAACAAATTCATTAAATTAGTAACTCAATAATTAAAAGTATAGATGAAATATTATAATTGGATATATATCATATATAAATTTGTCAAATAAGAAATATATAATATAATGTAATGAACATATAATATAAATAAATTTATCTAAAAATATAACAATAAATATATATTAAATATTTATATATTTAATATCACATTTACCATATATTAATAATGGTCAATACGTATTTTATTTATTTATTTATTTTAGTATATTTATATTTTCAACTAATATTTAATATATATTTTATATATTAATATATGACATCGAACTATATTTTTATACATTATATTCCTAATTGGAAATATATAATAATTTTAATATTTTGGAAAATCATAAATAAAAAACAATTTCAAATTAACATAATAATAATGCATATAATTAGAGGGAAGTAACAAAGTGGTCCTCCACCTCTGCACATTGTGACAATTTGGTCCCTCACAATGCATTGTGACAAATTAGTCCCCTAAAATTTTTTCTTTTATGGAAAATTTGTCCTTCATTGCTACAATTGGAGGAATTGATTCTGTACACGTTTAAATTTGAGATAGACTAATTTGTCACAATTAAATTGTGGGAGAGTCACAAAGCACTAAAGTAAGGATTTAATTGCGTACTATCGTCTATGCAATAATAATATATAGTAATAATGTGTATAATAATGATACATATTTAATAAATTAATCATTTATTATATCAAATTATTAAAATATGTATTTATTAAATTACTTACTAAATTCAATGTCTAAAATATTTAAATTAATATAATAATTAATTACATATAGTAAATTAACATAATTAAATTAACAATATAAATTAATAAAAAATAAATCATTAAATTACTTATATATTCAATAACAATAATGAATATTCCACAATAATAATTAGATAATATTAGAGCATTTTATTTCTTTTGGATATTGACTTTCTATTTTTAAATTCATATATTTGTAATTAACTAAATATATCAATTAAATATACATTAGTAATTAATTAATAAATAAAAATATTCAATGAATTAGTAACTAAAAAAATAAAAATATAATTTAAATATATTAATTGGATATATATTATATATGAATTTATCATATAAGAAATATATAATATAAATAAATAATTGTAGAAATATAACAATAAATATATATTAAATATTTATATATTTAATAACATATTTATTATATAATAATATCAAACAAAACATTTTTTTTATTACACATTTATATATTTATTAAATTCAATGCCTTTGATATTTAAATTAATATAATAATTAATTGCATACTGTTAATGAACATAATTGAATCAGTATTAAAAATTAAGGCTAAAAATGAATAAAAAATTCATTATTAATTTACTGATATACTCAATAATAATAATTAATATTCCACAATAATAATTAGAATATATTTGGGTATTTTATTTCTTTTGGACATTGAATTTCTATTGTTATATTCGTGTATTTGTAACTAAATAAATATTTTAATTAAATAGTCATTAGTAATTAAAAATAAATAAACATATTCATTAAATTAGTAACTATGTAATTAAAAGTATAAATGAAATATTCTAATTTTATGTATATTATATATAAATTTATCACATAAGAAATGTATAATATAATGTAATAAGCATATGATATAAATGAATTTATATAAAAATATAACAATAAATATATATTAAATATTTATATATTTAAAAACATGTTTACTATATAGTAATATCAGTCAATACTTATTTTATTCATTTTTTTAGTATATTTATATATTTTAACTAATATTTAATATATATTTTATGTATTAATATATGATATCTAAACATATTCTTATACATTATATTCCTTAACTTCGGGGTAGTCCTTGTTGACCATCGTGAAGACAAATTATGCATATATTTCATGTATTTTAGTAAATAATTATATATTATAATGTGAATTAATATGTGAACACCCCACCTAAACTAACAATAATAATAGTTATAATAAAAAAAATTAATAATAATAATTATAGTAATGATAATAAATAAAATTAAAAATTAAAAAAAATTAATTAATTAAAAACAAAATTGCAAAAAGTGAAAGATAGAAGTAACATGGGAAAAACCAAATATAAAACCAAAAAAATATTAAAAGGAAAAATTCAAAATATATATTTGAAGTAAAGACATGATAATCATCTTGCAAAAAATAAAATAAAATGAATAGGGTTAACAAATTTGTGAATTAATCCAAATACAAAGAGGAGAGAAAGGCCACCTAATTAAAATAAAAATGCAAACTTGCTCACTTGCTCTCACACACTCTCACTTGCTTACACTCACACACTCCCACTTCCTCACACTCATACACTCCCACTCCCACATGCACACACTCACGGACACACACACTACTAAGAAACAAAAGGACACAAGGAAGGTTGAAAAAGCAAAAAGGAGCAATAGACACGGGAAGAAAAGGAGGGTTTGTTGCTGAAAAGTGGGAGGGAGCAGAAGCAACGATAGTGGCTGAAAAGGGAGGCAGTGTGCATCAGAAAAAGATAGGAAGAGAGCAGAAAAAGAGAAGAAGGTTGAAGGCTTAAAAGGCAAGGCACTACTGGACTGTGGCAGGGGGAAAAAGAGAAGAAGGCTTGAGGTTTAAAACTAAGGCACTACTGGACCGAGGAGGGAGGAGAGTTTGAGAGTTGCTGTGAGGAAAAAAAATTGAGAATTGAAGAAAGGAGCTGCTGTGAGGGAGAGAAACCGAGAATTGAAGAAAAAGCTGCTGGGCAAAAAAGAAAAGAGATGGGTGGAGGCAGCTGGAAGAGAGGCCGAGAGAGTTGGGAAAGAACTGAAAAAAGTTGAGAGAAGTGAGAGAGTTGAGAGAAACCAAGCTATAGCTGTGACGAGCAAAAAAAAAAAAGGATGCAGTAATGAGCAGAAGTGAGAGGAGTTGAATCGGGCTGGAGCAGAGAAGCGTTAATAAGGAGAAATGAGCTACAGCTGTGACGAGCAAAGAGGTGGATGCAGTAACGAGCAGAAACAAGAAGACAACGATGAGTTGAACCAAGCTGAAACCAAGAAACAGACTGAGCTGAAGCTGTGAACGTCTTCCTCTGTTCCAAACAGCTTGAACAGGGGCGAACAGAGGTGAGTCTGGCCAAGAGAAACTTAGGGTGCTGTGATGCATTTTTCTGCTTCCTGATGCATTTTTTTGGCTGAGAGATGTATATATATATAGGCATATGTGTATATGAGTTTCCTTGCTTCCTGATGCATTTTTCTGGCTGAGAAATGTATATATATATATACATATAAGCGTGTGTGTATATGAGTTTCCCTGCTTCCTAATGCATTTTCTTCATCCTTCCATCGTTACATATATATATATATATATATAGCTGTGTGTATATGGATGTATATATATATATATATATACATTTGAGTGTGTATATGTGGATGTATGTAGATGTATATATGGATATATGAATAACCATATGAGTGCATGCATGTGGTGTGGGGTGGGCTCTTTGTCTTTCCATATGCGTTTTTCTCTTCTTCCATTGTTATATATATATATATATGTGTGTGTGTGTGCATATATAGATATATATATATATATATATACATGAATATATGCATGTGGCGTGTAGGTTTTTCTTCTTACTGATGTTTTTCTTTTCTTCCATTGTCATCTTTATATATATCTACTGTGAACACCCCACCTGAATTAACAATAATAATAATCATGGTAATAATAATAAATAGAATTAAAAAATTCAAAAAAAAAATATTAATTAAAACAAAATTGCAAAAGGCAAAAAAATAGAAGTAATATGGAAAAAACCAAATATGAGAACCAAAAATAATAAAAAGGAAAATTCAAAATATATGTTTGAAAAAGAGACATGGCAATCATCTTGTAAAGAAATAAAATGAATAAGGCCACCTAATTAAAATCAAATTGCAAAACACTCTCACTTGCTCACACTCACACTCTCACATGCTCACTTGCCCTCACACACATGACACACATCACTCTCACACACTCACACTCTCACTCACGGACACACATCCTCACACACTCACACTCACACTCTCACACACTCTCACCCACAGACACACACACTCACTCACTCCTACATGCATACACTCATGCACACACATGCACAAGAGGACAAGGAGGACAAAAAAGCAAGAGGGAGCTGGTTTTTCTGAGGAGGTAGAAAGTGGAGCGGCTAGTGCAGAGAAAGGAGAGAGTGGCGTGGCTGGAAATGGCAGAAAAATGAGGGGACCGTGAGCAGTAAGTGGAGTGGCTGGAAGTTGCAGGAAAAGTAAGAAGAAAAGGGAGCAACATGGCAGAAAAAGGGAGGTGGGCTGGAGTATAAAGGAGAGAAGACCTCGACTGGGAGGGAGGAAGCTGAAGAGAAGAGAAGAGAAGAGGGAGAAAGAAGGCAAAAGCAATGCTGAAGAGAAGAGGGAACCATGTGATTGAGAAGGAAAAAGAGTTGAAGAGAAGAGAGAGAGAATAAGAGAGAAATCGAGAGAAAAATGAGAGCTAAAGGGGAGAAGCAGAAACCGAGAGGATAAGAGAGAAACCGAGAGGAAGAGGGAGCTGAACAAAACCAGAAAACGAGACAGCAACGCGAGGGAGAAAACATAAGAGAAAACAAAACAAAAAACTGAGAGGGAGAGAAGCTGAAGCAGCGTCCAAACCGTGGAGAGAAAAGGATCTGAAGTTTAGACAATCTGAGGAGCAGAAAATGGAGAGTTGGATGCCAAAATGATGAGCAGAAACAAGGAGGCCTGAATGCAAAACAAAGTGGCAGCAAAAGGATTGATAGAGGCTGAACCATGGAGGAGAAAAAACTCTATTTTGAGCCCAAAAAATAGAGGTAAACAGAGGAGAATTTAGGGAGCACAAGGAAGAAGAGAAAGTGTAGAGAGGAAGGGAAGCTTTCAGCCTTTGCCTTCCAGCCAAGGAGCAAAGACGCGTGAGCACTTCCAGCCAGAATTTCCAGCGCTGAAACCAACTAGAATTTCCAACGCTGCCCAACGAAGTGTTGTCCGCCATTTCTGCTTGCTTCTAGCCGAGACCAGCCACTTTGGGACTGTTGGAGGACCATCTACCATAGGTGAGTGAGGAGGAGAAGGCCATTCTTCATTGGAGCACAAGGGAGAGGCTAAAAGCGCACAGGTATGGTTGCATGGGCTACTTGGCCGATTTTTCTGCATGCATGTTACTGTTCATACGAGTTGCTTCAAGATAATCTCATGCATTCTGCACTGTTCATGCGTTTTGATATAAGGTGCTACTGTTCATTTGCCTAAACTTGTTTTAATTTTGTTTATTACCATTGTTTAAACATTAACTTTGATTAAATATTGCTATTACGCATAAAATTAGCGTGTGAGAATTTTGTTCTCCTCGATTACCGGGGATTATGTGAGATGTTAATCTCCTTAAATCCTTGCAATTAATTAAATAATTGGAAGGCAACAATAATATTAATGAAATATTAATGAATGAATGGTCAAAAAATAAGTGAATGATAATTAAGAAATATTGCTATCACGCATAAAATTATCATGTGAGAATTTTATTCTCCTTGATTACTGGGGATTATGTGAGATATTAATCTCCTTAAATCCTTACAATGAATTGAATAATTGAAAAGCAATAATAATATTAATGAAATATTAATGGATGAATGGTGAAAAATAAGTGAATGATAATTAATAAATATTGTCATTACGCATAAAATTATCGTGTGAGAATTTTATTCTCCTCGATTACCGGGGGTTATGTGAGATGTTAATCTCCTTAAATCCTTACAACTAGTTGAATAATTGAAAAGTGATAATAATATTAATGAAATATTAATGAATGAATGGTGAAAAAATAAATGAATGATAATTAAATATTAAATTTGATTAAATCATAATAATAATCATAATTAAAATATTTGCTTTAATGAACTGTTTCCCATTATTTGCAAAATTATCGTGTGAGAATATTGTTCTCCCTGATTACCTGGGATTGTGTGAGATTTTAATCTCCTTAGATCCCTGAAGTTAGCATACCTTTGTTTTTTAAAAAAAGAATAATAAATAATAAATAATTAAAAGATTTGCTTTAATTAAACATTTCCCATTATTTACGAAATTATCGTGTGAGAATATCGTTCTCCTCGATTGCATGGGATTATGTGAGGTTCTAATCTCCTTAAATCCCTATAATTAATTCAGAAATAATAATAATAATAATAACAATACAAAAAATAAATAAATGGACAATAATTAAATATTAACTTCGATTAAATATTTATACAAAATGAATCGTGTGAGAATATTTTTCTCTCCTCGACTTTCCGGGCTCGTGTGGGATTTTAATCTCCATAGAACCCAAAAATTAGCATATATTCGTTAAAAAATAAACAGATAAATAAATAAATAATAGCACTTGAATTAAATTATTTACCAATAATCAATAATAATAATAATCAATATTCACCAACAATAAATTCAAAAATTCAAAAAAAAAATATTCCTTTCGTTATAAATTATGCATTAATTCCCGAAATATAAACTCCCAAAACTCAAAAATAATAATAATAATAAAATTGAAAAAAAAAATTAAAAGAGAAAATATGAAGAGGTCAGGAGAACGAGGTTAATCAGATTGTAGTGAATTAAAACATACAAACCAAATTCCAATCCCGTTTTGTTTACAATGATCTGTTTTAATTAAAATCATCCTATTCTTATCACAAATCAAAAACCACCAATCCACAAAATATGCCTTCTAGTCGAACTACGTGGACTTTGATCCATCTCACGGGGTACGTAAGCCCTAAGCTTTCATCCTAGGTCAAGTCCGCCCTTTGTAAATATCTATTTGTTTGCCTTCATTCTTGTTATTTTGTCGCCTCTATTTAACAGGCATCCATGTCAATAAAAGGGTAATTAAGATTAATTAAAGGCCATATTCTATTTCAACTGACTAGTTTAAGGTAACCGTCCTTATGGGCGGGTGTTGTGGGGTGCCTAACACCTTCCCCACACTCAAATAGACTCCCGAACCCATCTCTGATTTTGCAGACCATGTTGCCTTTTTCTTTTTATTTAAATTGGTTTTCCAAAGTTTTCCATTAAAAATTTTGGTGGCGAATCCAAATAAATTGATTTTCAAAATTTCATTTTTGGGAATCGGTTTTAAACATTTTATTCTATTCCGCTGAAAGGTCGGTTACGACATCTACATATGTGTATATATATAGATTTATGAAGATATATATATATATATATATGTGTGTGTGTGTGTGTGTGTATGCATATATAGATATATATAGATATAGGAATATATGCATGTGGCGTGTAGGCTTTTTCCTCTTACTGATGTTTTTCTTTTCTTCCATTGTCATGTTTATACATATCTACATATGTGTATATATAGATGTATATGGATATATATATGTTTATATATATATATATATATATGAATACCCATGTGAGTGAGTGCATGTGGCGTTGGGGGTTCTTTGTCCTTCCCTATGTTTTTCTTTTTTTTCTTTCTCTCCTTCCATTGTTATATATATATATATATATATATATTTGTGTGTGTGTAAACATAGAGGTGTATATATGTATATATGCATGGAAGTACTTCATTTGCCTCTCGGTGCTTGTCTCCTGTCAATAGGAGAATAATTTTTGGCTTTATAAACAAGATTCCAAGAAAATCATTGAGTGAGAATATTGTCCTCCTTGGGTGATTGGGATCATGTGAGATTTTAATCTCCTTATATCCCTAAAATTAGTATACATATTGTTGTAACCGACCTTTCAGTGGAATAAAATAAAAGTAGTTTAAATTGATTCCTAAAAACGAATATTGAAAATCAATTTATTTGGAGTTGCCACCAAAATTTTTAACGGAAAACTTTGGAAAACCAATTTAAATAAAAAAGAAAAAGGCAACATGGTCTGCGAAATCAGAGATGAGTTCGGGAGTCTATTTAAGTGTGGGGAAGGTGTTAGGCACCCCACAACACCTGTCCATAAGGACGGTTACCTTAAACCAGTCAGCTGAAATAGAATATGGCTTTTAAATTTACCTCAATTACCCTTTTATCGACATGCATGCCTGTTAAACAGAGGAGACAAAACAACAAGAATGAAGACAAACAGATGGATATTTACAAAGGGCGGACTTGACCTAGGATGAAAACCTAGGGCCTACGTACCCTGAGATTGGGATCAAAGTCCACGTAGTTCGACCCAAAAGGTGTGTCTGTTGGTTGGTGATTTATAATTTTTGTGATGAGAACGGGAGAGTTCAAATTAAATAGATTTTTGTAAACAAAACAAGATTGGAATTTGGATTTGTATGTTTTAATATACAGCAACCTAAGTAATCTAGCTCTCTTGATCTCTTCATTTTTTCTCCTTTAATTTTTTTGTTTATTTTTGGAATTTTAATTTTAATTTTGAAATTTAAATGAAATTTTTATAGGATAAGATTTTTAGGAATTTTGGGAGTTTATATTGTTTGGAATTAAAGTGAAATTATAATGAAAGAAATATTTTTGAATTTTTAGATTTATTTGTTTTTTGGATTTTCAAAATTGGAATTCACCTTTGAAATTAGGACAAAAATCAAATCATTTTTCTGATTTTTTTGTATTTATGTATTTTTTGGATTTTGTGTTTTTTTTTTTATCTTTAGATTTTTTTAAAAAAAAATCAGGATTTATTGTGAAATTAGAACAAAATTATAAAGGAAAGCCATTTTTTTTCGAATTTTTTAATTTATATATTTTTTGGATTTTGATTTTTTTGTTTCACTTATTTTTTTTATTTTTATTTATTTTTTTAAAATCAGGATTGAACTCAGAACAAAATATAACAGAAAGCCATTTTTGGAATTTTTGAACGTGGCATTCTAATTCGTTAAATTTATAAAACCCTGACTTTATTTATTTTGTAAATTATTCAATTAAAATATTTGTTTTTGTATTATTATTATTTTATCTCTTTATCATCATTCTTATTATTTATCTTTCAAACAAGTATGTACTAAATTTCGAGGTCTAAAGAGATTAAAATCTCACACAACCCCAAGTATTTGAGGAGAACTATATTCTCACACGATAATTTCGTAAATAATGGGATTTATTTAATTAAAGTAAATATTTAGCTGTTAATATATTTAAGACCAATGTGTACCAAATTTAGGGATCTAAGGAGATTAAAATCGCACATGATCCCATACAATCGAGGAGAACAAAATTCTCACACGATTATTTCATAAATAATGGAGAATTATTTAATTAAAGTAAATATTCAATTGTTATTATTTTTAAAACAAATGTGCTAATTTTTAAAAGATCTAAGTAGATTAAAATCTCACATGATCTTGATCCAAGCGCCTAGGTTCTAAAGGGGATTTTATTTTCGTAAATGCATAATAAAATGAAATGAAAATAAAGTAAATAATAAAAGAAATAAGAAATAAAATAAAGTAAAATAAATAAACAAGTAAAAATTAAAAAAAAAAAGATAATCAAAATATGAAAACAAGCCCCACGTCTTGCCAACAATTGCACTCCACCCTTGCTTGGTCCTTCCTTTAGGCTTGGAGGTTGGTTTGTCATGATATTCACTCAACAAGCATTTCAATTCTTTGCCATGATCAAATTCTCAACACCATAATATCTACTCTTAATTCAATCGCATAACATATTCAAACGAACATAAAAAATCCATAATCTTATGCTAAGGAACTAAGAGAAACACATGTCGTTAAGCAAATAATGGCACAAATTCCCACCAAGTTTTAGCATATTTGTATATCAAAATAAGAGTGATGTGCAGCAGGTTTTCCGCCTAAATTTAGACAGCAATTCGAAATAATCATTCGCCACATTCAAGCCACATTCTGACAGCTTTATGAAAACTAATGTGCATCGACAATAAGAGCTACAAAATGGACAACAAAATGACCTAAGCATGCAATGAAATTAGGGGCTAAATGAAAAGCAAAATGATCTATCTATGCAGTGAAATTAGTGCTTAAGAATGGATAGCAAAATGACCTAACTAAGCAGTGAATTTGAAGCTCCAAAATGACAGCAAAATGGCATTTATACGCAGCAACCCTGGAGTTAAAGAATGACAGCAAAATGGCATAATCATGCAGTGAATTTGGAGCTAAGGCTTGATAGCAAATTAACCTAATCATGCCATAAATTTTAAACACAACATAGGCAGCCACACAATCCTATGTGCAGCAAATTTTGGGTAAAATTCATTTGAATAAAAGAGAGCTAAAATGCTGCAAAATAAACCACCAAATACCTTAGTAACAATTTATCGAACCCGTTAAAATCAAAGACCAAATGCATTAGACTTTTTCATCACATACTAAAGACAAATTGGAGATCATTTTCAGTGAAATTGGCAGGAAATAAAGAACGAAAGTGCATCAGAATATAACAGAAGTTGACACCAAAGTAAAGCACGATTTTAGCAAATTTTGGCTGCAAATTAAGAGCCCAAAAAAAAAAACACATCAAATTTTAACAAATATGGATAGCAAAACAAAGCAACATTTCCAGCTAAAATTTTACAACAAATTCAATGAGATATGGTAGCAAATTGAGAGTAAAAACATGTCAGATTTTTAGCAAGAAATGACAGCAAATATAGCAGTGAATTCAATGAGACTTGGTAACATTTAGAGATGAAAATCAGTCAAGAAAGAGTAGGAAATTCATAGTTCAAACCTTAGCTCCTTTGCTCAACTCCTAGACCATCATTTCTACCTCTCTCTCTTTTTCGTTCTTCCTCCAATGGTCTTACATTTTTAGCCTCTTTTCTCAGATCCTTCTCCTCTTTCTTTTTGTTTTTAGCCTCTCTTCTCTCCATTTTACATTTTCAGCCCTTAGCATGTAATGTGTAAGTTGTCTAAGTCCTATGACTCCTTCGAGTGGAGTCTCTGTCTTGAGCTTGAAGCTGAGGCTTCCACTTCATTTGCTGCATCATGTCTTCGTGCCTTAACCGAAGTCCTTGACATCTCAACACCCTTTGACTAAATCAACGTGCATGGCAGAGCCATCGGAGAGACCAGAGCCTGAAAGACAAGTTGATGTTCAACTCCTCCTATTGACGTTGAAGACACCGAAGGAGGATGTCTTTATCGATTTTCTCTCTCCTTCGCGCTTCTATCTGATTTCTTCCTCTCGTTTTTCACGACATCTGCGGTTCTGAAATCAGACTTTGATCTGTTTGGGTTCAATATTGGCAAGTATAGGACACTCCCTAATGAACTGCTGTCTCCTCAAAGAACTAGGCTTCGGGCATTTTGCATACACCCTCTCCAAAGCCTCCACCTGCTCAGGTGTATACCTCACATACTTGCTCGTGTCCATCTACTTGTTGGATGAATCTTTGTGCATAGAAAGTGCCATAGATGATAGAGCCCACTAAAGAACAAAAACTCAGAAATACAGTAAACGGGTCAAACAAAAAGCCTCGGTACAGAAAATGGGATGTGAGAAAGCTAGTGTTTTTTTTTTTTTGGGTCTTCTTCCTTCTTAGTGTTCTTGGGCAGGCTCTCTTCTCCAAGAAAGCCTCCACTCACCTTCATCAGATAGTGAATACTTCCCTCAAAGACTAAAGTTGGAAGGAGAGAACTTGGAGAGGGAGAAGACGGTTCCTTCTCTATCTTAGACACCAATCTCGAGAGAACCAGAGAGAGAAAGAAAGAAAACCAAACCCATGGACAGAGATGGAACGAGGGCAAGGCCAGTTCATAAACATGAAGGCAAGGCAGTGATTGGAATCATCATCATTCAGAACTTTCCATTTAATGGCCTAATCATAAGACACAGGCCTATTCATGCTAGATACACATACTCCTGTTGGCAATAAGCAAATCCCTGTTGTCTTATTTTGGAGAACTCAGAGTAGAGAATCTTCCTGCCAGCTTCATCAAGAACTTTATCAAGCATTATATCTTGAAGGGCCACAAGAGTTGTCTCAAGCATGTCTAGTCCAACCTGGTTTGCAAAGGTGAAAACTGGAGATGCATTTGTTTTCACGGAACAGCACATGATAGCATCCGAATGATGCCAAAGTTGCTTCAAGATTGCATCGGTTGTTGTGGACTCAACCTGAAATATCTCTCCCCCAGTGTGGATCCTGTAGTTTCTACAGATCCATTATGCTAATGTAAGGGCCTCTGGAGAACCGAGAAGAGACTTAGGATCCAGCTGGGTACCAAGGCGAGAGGAAGAAATTACCATGGCAACCCTCTGAACGGACCCCACAACGCTGAGGTTCAAAACTGGGTTCTACACGTGATTGATTCTGATGACCAAGTGCACTTCTAAATTTACCAGAACCTTCAGACTTTCAGAAAACATATCGCCTCTGTAGTGCTTGAATATCACCAACACTACTCTGTTGCCCAAGTAGCTGAGTATGTTGCAAATTTGTTGCATTTGACTGTTACCCCATAAGCTGCTGTTGCTGCTGCTGCTGTGGAGGCAATATTAGCTGTTGGGTCATTGGTGTTTGTTGCTGATGAATAATAGAATTCTGTTGCTATTGTGGTTGCTGTTGTTGCAGTGGCAAGAGTGTTTCAGCGCTCCCCTGCAGTCACGTCCCCCTCTTTTCTCCTTTTTCTCTGCACAACAAGCTGCCCCTGCCTCCAGATGTGGTGCTGCTCCTGTCCTTGTTGTTGGAGCAGCCACCTCCTTCCTTTCTCTGCTGCCCCAGAGTTACTTTTCTCCTCCCCAACAGTAGTGCTTTTTCCCCTTTTCGCAGCTTTTTCCAGCATCACATGTCTACTCTCCTTTTACTAGCTTTTTCCCATTTTCTTTTTATTACACTATTATGATTAATATTTTTGAATTTTTAACTTTCAATTTTTATGTTTCCTTATGTATATATTCTTTTATTTTTTATAGTTTTGCTTTGATTTATTATAATTTTTTTAATTAGCTAATTATATATATATATATATATATATATATTGTTTTGAGTTTATTTAATTGTCCTCCATTACTTAATTCCAAATTGTCCTCTTGTTGAAGTTTTGTCATTTTTTAATTTTCCTATTTGCTTAATTATTAATTAATTGGTGTTTCTATTAATTAAATAATTAAGTGATTAGGGATGGGGTGTTCACACATATGTTTAAAAATAATAATAATTAAATATTTACTTTAATTTACGAAAATCACCGAGTGAGAATATTGTTCTCCTCGGATGATTGGGATCATGTGAGATTTTAATCTCCTTAGATCCCTAAAATTAGTACACATTTTTTTAAAAATGGTAATAATAATTAAGTATTTACTTTAATTAAATATTTTCCATTATTTATGAAATTATCGTGTGAGGATTCGGTTCTCCTCAATTGCATGAGATCATGTGAGATTTTAATCTCCTTAGATCTTTTTAAAATTAGCACATTTGTTTTAAAAACAATAATAATTAAATATTGACTTTAATTAAGTATTTTCCATTATTTATGAAATTATTGTGTGAGGATTTAGTTCTCCTCAATTGCATGAGATTATGTGAGATTTTAATCTTCTTAGATCTTTTTAAAATTAGTACATTTGTTTTAAAATAATAATAATTAAATATTGACTTTAACTAAGCATTTTCCATTATTTATGAAATTAGCATGTCAGATTTTATCCTCCTCGATTGCATGAGATCATGTGAGATTTTAATCTCCTTAGATCTTTTAAAAATTAGCACATTTGTTTTAAAAATAATAAGCATTAAATATTGACTTTAATTAAATATTTTCCATAATTATCGTGTGAGAATTCGGTTCTCCTCGATTGCATGAGATCATGTGAGATTTTAATCTCCTTGGATCCCCAAAATCAGCACATGCTTGTTTTAAAATAATAATAACAATAATAAAAATACAAAAATAATAAATTAAAAAGAGAGAAAAATGAAGAGGTCAAGAGGGTTAGATTAATCAGATTGTCGTAAATTAAAACACACAAACCA
This sequence comes from Delonix regia, assembly GCA_037074485.1. NCBI lineage: Eukaryota > Viridiplantae > Streptophyta > Magnoliopsida > Fabales > Fabaceae > Delonix > Delonix regia. The sequence goes on along the minus strand of CM073462.1, from coordinate 25,860,316 downwards.
AATCTCAATTACGTTTTGTTTACAAAAATTCGGTTAATTGAAACCCTATTGTACTCATCGCAAAATTCACAGATCATCAACCAATAAACATGCCATTTGGTCGAACTACGTGGACTTTAATCCCTATCACGGGGTATGTAGGCCCAAGACTTTCATCCTAGGTCAAGTCCGCCCTTTGTGAATATCTATCTATTTGCCTTCATTATTGTTGTTTTGTCTCCTCTGTTCAACAGGCATGCATGTCAATAAAAGGGTAATTGAGGTAAATTTAAAAGCCATATTCTATTTCAGCTGACTAGTTTAAGGTAACTGTCCTTATGGACGGGTGTTGTGGGGTGCCTAACACCTTCCCCACACTCAAATAGACTCCTGAACTCATCTTTGATTTCGCATACCATATTGCCTTTTTCTTTGTATTTTAAATTGGTTTTCCAAAGTTTTCCATTAAAAATTTTGGTGGCGACTCCAATTAAATTGATTTTCAAGTTTCATTTTGGGAATCAATTTAAACTCTCTTTATCTATTCCGCCGAAAGGTCGGTTACAACAGTTTGACGACTCCACTGGGGATATTTCGTGAGTCAAGCCTATTTAATTAGTCAATTGAAATAATAAGGTTTTCTATTATCTTGATTACCCTTGTTGTGTTTTGTTTGGTTTAATTTTTTTTATCTTATTCTTCTTTGGTGTTTTCTTGTTTATTTATCTCTTGTGGTCACATGATATGCCTGTATGTTCTTATGTATTTGCTATTTATTTTTCCTATTTGTATAGGTGTATATCTTCCTTTTCAATTATATAACATGCTTAAAGTTCCTTATTTGCCATGTAATTTCGTTAGTTTATTTGTAATACATATGTCAGGATAGATAACATGCGGAATAAAACCTTAGCATAGACGACCCCTGTTTGTATTGTAAGCTCTTGGCTTCTCTTGCAATTTAGCTATTTTCCATATGAGGGTTGAGTAAACTATTGGTTTAGAGGTTTATATGCTCCCCTCACATCTTAAGCACATTAACATTCTACCTCACACACTTTTGGGCTCTATACCCAGGTCCTCGCTTGCCCTAAGTTAGTAGAGGTTTATATTGGTTTTCCTGTGAAGCTTCTCACTTCTAGAGATTACCATGAAGACCTCACTCAGGTTGTACCTCGCTATGTGGATTTGATTGGAGTAGGATTTTGTCCTTTTTTAGTCTAATTCATGTCGTGAGATCCTCACTCTTTTGAGTGGGGGCAATCTGAAGACCAGTAATGCTCTAAGATGCTAGATCTACCCTCAAAACTACGCACCTTAATGGACCAAACTTAATAGATAACCTTCTTAGGGCCTACGGGTACCGTTCCCACATGTAAGGTTGACCCGAGTTAGGACACTGATAGAGAATATTACACTCTCATTTTGCATGTTGACACATCATTCATGGCATGATTACATTTTTTTTATAAAAAAAAAAAAAATCTTTTTTGGGGTATTGAATTATCACAACATTTCCATACGATGTGTTATTAGACAAATGAAATGAGCTAAAATTGAAAGTTCCGTCAGTGTGGGAAGGTTAGCCGAATGGTGCATTGATGGAGTTGGGAGCTTCTTGAAAATCAATAATTCTTGTGAAAATAATATATCAACAGATTATCTGGCTCACTTATTTAATCATTTACTATTTTAAATGAATAAAATATATATTTATGAAATTACCTATTAAATTCAATGTCAATGATATTTAAATTAATATAATAATTAATTACATATTGTAATTGAATATAATTAAATTAGTATTATAAATTAATGCTAAAAATTAATAAAAAAAAATTCATCATTAAGTTACTAATAAATTCAGTAACAATAATTAATATTCTAAAATAATAATTAGACAATATTAAAGTCTTTTATTTCTTTTGGATATTGAATTTCTATATTTAAATTCGTATATTTGTAATTAAGTAAATAAAATTAAATATACGTCATTAATTAAAAAATAAATCAACTTATTCACTAAATTATTAACTAAATAATTAAAAATATAAAATAAATATATTAATTGGATATATATTATATAAAAATTTATCATACAAGAATTATATAATATAATGTAATAAATATATAGTATAAATAAATAATTGTAAAAATATAACAATAAATATATATTAAATATTTATATATTTAATAACATATTTATTATGTAATAACATTGGTCAAAACATATGTTATTTTATCGCACATATTTATATTTATCAAATTCAATGTCTATGCTAGTTAAATTAATATAATAATTAATTACATACTATAAATGAACATAATTAAATTAGTATACAAATTAAGAATAGAAATTAATAATAAATTAATCATTAAATTACTGATATACTTAATAACAATAATTAATATTACACAATATTAATAAGAGAATATTAGAGTATTTTATTTCTTATGGACATTAAATTTCTATTTTTATATTCATGTATTTGTAATTAAATAAATGTATTAATTAAGTAGTCATTAGTAATTAAATAATAAATGAACATATTCATTAAATTAGTAACTAACTAATTAAATGTATAAGTGAAATATTCTAATTTTATGTATATTATATATAAATTTATCACATAAGAAATATATAATATAATGTAATAAACATATAATGTAAATGAATTTGTATAAAAATATAACAATAAATATATATTAAATATTTATATATTTAATAACATATTTACTATATAATAATATCAGTCAATACTTATTTTATTCATTTGTTTTAGTATATTTATATATTTTAACTTATATTTAATATATATTTTATATATTAATATATGATATCTAAATTTATTCATATACATTATATTCCTTGACTTTAGGGCAATCCTGTTGACCATCGTGAAGACAACTTATACATATATTTCATGTATCTTAGCAAATTATATATTTTAAATAATTATATAATATAAATTTAACCAATTATTAATCAACAATATTTATGAGATTTAATATTTTAGAAAAGTATAAATTAAAAACAATATAAAATAAACATAATAATAATAGATATAATAAGAGAGAAGTACCAAATTGGTCCTCCACCTTTACACTTTGTGACAATTTAGTCCCTCACAACACACTGTGACAAATTAGACCCTCAGAAATCTTTTTTCATGAAAATTTTGTCCCTCAATACTACAAGTGGAGGAACTAATTTATACACATTTAAATTTTAGATCGACTAATTTGTTACAATTAATTTGTGGGGTAGTCACAAAGTACCAAAGTGAGGGTTTAATTGCGTACTTTTCTCTATACAATAATAATATATATAATAATAACGTGTATAAATATGATACATATTTAATAAATTAATCATTTATTGTATTAAATTATTAAAATATATAGTTATGAAATTACTTATTAAATTCATTGTCTATGATATTTAAATTAAGATAATAATTAATTCCATATTGTAAATGAACATAGTCTAATTAGTATTATAAATTAATGCTAAAAATTAATAAAAAATTAACTATTAAATTACTTCAATATCAATAATTAATATTCCACAATAATAATTAGATAATATTAGAGTATTTTATTTCTTTTGGATATTGAATTTATTTTTTTAAAATTCATTTATTTGTAATTAAGTAAATAAATTAATTAAATATACGTAAGTAAATAAATAATAATTATACATATTCACTATATTAGTAACTAAATAATTAAAACTATGAATTAAATATATTACATAAGAAATTTGTCATATAAGATATATATAATATAATGTAATAAATATATAATATAAATAAATTTAAACAAAAATATAACAATAAATATATATTAAATATTTATATATTCAATAACATATTTATTATGTAATAATATCGGTCAAAACATATGTTATTTTATTACACATATTTATATTTATTAAATTCAATGTCTATAATATTTAAATTAATATAATAATTAAGTACATATTGTAAATGAACATAATTAAATTAGTATTACAAACTAATGCTAGAAACTAATAATAAATTATTCATTAAATTAGTAACAAAATAATTAAAAGTATAGATGAAATATTCTAATTGGATATATATTATATATAAATTTGTCAAATAAGAAATATATAATATAATGTAATAAACATATAATATAAATAAATATATACAAAAATATAACAATAAATATATATTAAATATTTATATATTTAATATCATATTTATTATATAATAATATTGGCCAATACATATTTTATTTATTTGTTTTAGTTTATTTGTATATTTTATCTAACATTTAAATATATTTTTATATATTAATAAACATTATCTAAATATATTTTTATACATTATATTCATTGAATTCAAGGCAGTCCCTGTTAACCTTCATGCAGACAAATTATACATATATTCATGTCTATTAGTAAATTATATATATTAAATAATTATGTAATATAATGTGAATTATTATAATATGTATTTAACAAATTATTAATCAACAATATTTATGAGATTTAATAGTTTTGAGAATTATAAATTAAAAAAATTTAAAATTAACATAATAATAATACATATAATTAGAGGGAAGTACCAAATTGGTCCTCCACCTTTACACTTTGTGACAATTTGGTCCTTCACAATGCTCTGTGACAAATTAGTCCCTCAAAAATATTTTTTCATGGAAAATTTATCCCTCATTCCTACAATTGGAAAGACTATTTTTGTACACTTTCAAATTTGAGAGGGACTAATTTGCCACAATTAAATTGTGGGGAGTCACAAAGTACAGAAACTTCACCTATTTAGCATGTCTCTTGCTTAACTTGGTTTGGCCCTTCAAATATTTCAATGACTCATGGGGGAGGTGTGGCAGGACACTTTAGTGAAAAGAAGACATTAGATATGATCAAGGAACACTTCTTTTGGCCAAGGTTGATCAAAGATGTGCATCGAGTGGTGGGAAGATGTGCAACTTGCAAGAAAGCAAAGAGTAAGGAGGCTGCACATGGTTTGTATATGCCCTTACCAGTTCCTGATCAACCATGGGTTGACTTGAGCATGGATTTTGTGCTTAGGCTACCAAGAACTCAAAAGGGCAAAGATTTTGCTATGGTGGTGGTAGATTGATTTTTGAAGATGTCACATTTTATTCCTTGTCACAAAATTGATGATGCTTCTCATATAGCAGATTTGTTCTTTTGGGAAATTGTTATAGATTACATGGCATTCCAAAGAGCATTGTGTCAGACCGAGATGTCAAGTTTTTGAGTTATTTTTGGAAAACATTGTGGAAAAAGCTTAGGACAAGATTACTTTTCAACACAACTTGTCATCATTAAACTGAGATAGTCAATAGAACACTTTCTTCCTTACTTAGAGCTATTGTTGGTAAGCATATAAAGAATTGTGATGAATGTTTGTCGTTTGTTAAGTTTGCATACAATAGAAGTGTTCACGGTACTACTAAATATTCTCCTTTTGAAGTGGTTTATGGGTTTAATCCTATCACCCTGCTTGATCTAGTACCACTACCCTCAAGTAACAGATAATACATCGATGGAAAGAAAAAGGTTGAAATAAACGTATATATATTAAATAATAAATAAACGTATTCACTAAATTAGTAACTAAATGATTAAAAATATACATCAAATATATTAATTTGTTATATATTATATATAAATTTATCATATGTGAAATATATAATATAATGTAATAAATATATGAAAAAATATAACACTAAATATATATTAAATATTTATAAATTTAATAACATATTTACTATGTAATAATATCGGTCAAAACATATGTTATTTTATTACACATATTTATATTTCTTAAATTCAATGTCTATAATGTTTAAATTAAGATAATAATTAATTGCATATTGTAAATATTATAGTTAAATTAGTATTACAAACTAATGCTAAAAATTAATAAAAAATTAATCATTAAATTACTGATATATTCAATAACAATAATTAATATTCCAAAATAATAATTAGATAATACTAGAGTATTTTATTTCTTTTGAATATTTAATTTCTATTTCTAAATTCATGTATTTGTAATTAAGTAAATTAATTAATTAAAGATATGCCAATAATTAAATAATAAATAAACATATTCATTAAATTAGTAACTAAATAATTAGAGGTATAGATGAAATATTCAAATTGGATATATATTATATATAAACTTATTGAATAAATCAGTAATTTAATAATTTTTTTTAGCATTAATTTATAATACTGATTTAATTATGTTTATTTACAATATGTGATTAATTATTATATCAATTTAAATATTATTGACATTGAATTAAATAAGTAATTTAATGAATATATTTATTAATAATGTAATATAATAAATGGATAATTTTTAATTATGTATCATTATTACACACATTATTACGATATATATTATTATTTTAAAGATGAAAGTACACAAATGAACCCTCTCTTTTGTACTTTGTGACACATATAAAATTTAATTGTAACAAATTAGTCCCTCATAAATTTAAATCTGAACAAAATCTATCCCTCCTATTGTTGTAACGAGGGACAAATTTTCCATGAAAAAAGAGTTTTGAGGCACGATTTTCTCATAGTATATTGCGAGGGACCAAATTGTCCAAAAGTGTAAAGGTGGGGGACAAATTTGGAACTTTTATCTTATTAAATGTATTATTATTATGTTAATTTTATATTGTTTTTAATTTATAATATACCAAAATATTAAATCTATTAAATATTGATGATTAGTAATTTGTTAAATATATATTATATTTATACATATTTTATTATATTATATATTTTTCATATGATAAATTTATATATATTATATATCCAATTAGAATATTTAATTTATATTTTTACTTATTTAGTTACTAATTTATTGAATATTTATATTTATTATTTACTAGCTAATTCATATTTAATTAAAGTATTTATTAATTACAAATGAATGAATATAAAAATAGAAATTCAATGTCCTGAAGAATTAAAATACTCTAATATTCTCTAATAATTATTATGGAATATTAATTATTGTTATTGAATATACACGTAATTTAATGATTAATTTACTATTAATTTCCAGGATTAGTTCATAATACTAATTCAATTATATATTTATTGCATTATATTTAATTATTTACTTACTAATTTATTGAATATGCTTATTAATTATTTAATTATTGACACATATTTAATTAATTAATTTACTTAATTACAAGTATATGAATTTTAAAATAGAAATTCAATATCCAAAAGAAAAAAAATACTCTAATATTATCTAATTATTATTGTGTAATATTAATTATAGTTATTGAATATATTAGTAATTTAAAGGTTAATTTATTATTAATTTTTAGCATTAATTTATAATAATAATTTAATTTTGTTAATTTAAAATATGGAATGAATTATTATATCAATTAAAATATTGTAGACATTGAATTTAGTAAGTAATTTAATAAATAAATATATATATATATATTAATAATTTAATATAATAAAGGATTAATTTATTAAATATGTAGTATTGAGGGACAAATTTTTCACAAAAAAATATTTTTGAGGGACTAATTTGTCACAGTGTATTGTGAGGAATAAATTTGTCATAAAGTGTAAAAGCAGAGGACCAATTTGGTGCTTCCCTCTAATTATTAATTTATTATTAATTTCTAGCATTAGTTTGGAGTACTAATTTAATTATGTTCATTTACAATATGTAATTAATTATTATATTAATTTAAATATCATAGATATTGAATTTAATAAATATAAATATGTGTAATAAAATAACAAATGTTTTGACTGATATTATTACATAATAAATATTTTATTAAATATATGAATATTTAATATATATATATATATATTTATTTATTTATTGTTATATATTCTTTTTGAAATTTATTTATATTATATGTTTAATACATTAAATTATATATTTCTTATATGATAAATTTATATATAATATATATATCCAATAAATATATTTAATTTATATTATCAATATATTTACTTAATTACAAATATATAAATTTAAAAATAGAAATTCAATATTCGAAAGAAATAAAATACTCTAATATTTTCTAATTACTATTTCAGAATATTAATTATTGTTAATGAATATATCAATAACTTAACGATGATTTTTTTATTAATTTTAGCACTAATTTATAATACTAATTTAATTATGTTCATTTACAATATGTAACTAATTATTATATTAATTTAAATATCATAGATATTGAATTTAATAAGTAATTTAATAAATATATTTTTCAGTCATTTAGAATAATAAATGGTTAATTCATTAAATATGTATCATTATTATAAACATTATTAATAGATATATTATTATTGTAGAAATGAAAGTACACAATTCAACCCTTACTTTTGCACTTTGTGACACCCCCACAATTTAATTCTAACAAATTAGTCTCTTTGAAAATTAAATGTGTACAAATTCAGTCCCTCCAATTATAGCAATGAAGGACAAATTTTTCATGAAAAAATGATATTTAAGAGACTAATTTGTTACATTGCATTGTGAAGGACCAAATTGTTACAAAGTGTAAAGTGTAAATGTATTATTATTGTGTTAATTTTAAATTGTTTTTAATTTACCATTTTTTAAAATATTAAATCTCATAAATATTGCTTATTAATATATTGTAAATATATACAATAATAATTTGCATTATATTATATAATTATTTAATATATATAATTTACTAATATACATGAAATATATGTATAATTTGTCTTCACGACGGTCAATAAGGACTACTCTGAAGTCCATGAATATATTTAGATATCTTATATTAATATATTAAATATTAGTTAAAATATATAAATATACTATAACAAATGAATAAAATAAGTATTGACCAATATTATCGTATAATAAATAAGATATTAATTATATCAATGTTTAATATATATTTATTGTTATATTTTACATATATTTATTTTTATTATATATTCATTACATCATATTATATATTTCTTATATGGTAAATTTTTATATAATATATGTCCAATTAATATATGATTAATTTATTATTAATTTTTGGCATTAATTTATAATAATAATTTAATTATGTTCATTTACAATATGTAATTAATTATTATATTAATCTAAATAACATATACATTGAATTTAATAAATAAAATACATGTAGTAAAATAAAATACGTGTTGACCGATATTATTATATAATAAATATGTTATTAAGTTTATAAATATTTTATATATATTTAATGTTATATTTTTACATATATTTATTTATTTGATATGTTTATTACACTATATTATATATTTCTTATATGGTAAATTTTTTTATAATATATGTCCAATTAGAATATTTCATCTATACTTTTAATTATTTAGTTACTAATTTAATGAATATGTTTATTTATTATTTAATTACTAATGTATATTTGATTAATATAATTATTTAATTACAAATGTATTAATATAAAAATAGAAATTCAATTTCCAAAAGAAATAAAATACTCTAATATTATCAAATTATTATTGTGAAATATTAATTATTGTTGAGGAATATATAAGTAATTTAATAATTAATTTTTGGCATTAATTTATAACACTAATTTAATTACGTTAATTTACAATATGTGATGAATTATTATATTAATTCAAATATTAGAGACATTGAATTTAGTGAGTAATTTAATAAATATATATTTTAATAATTTAATATAATAAATGATTAATTTATTAAATATGTATCATTCTTATGGATATTATTACTATATATATTATTATTGCATAGATAAAAGTACGCATTTGAACCCTTGCTTTTGCACTTTGTAACTCCCTCACAATTTAATAGTGACAAATTAGTCCCTCTTAAATTTAAATCTATACAAAATTAGTCTTCCTAATTGTAGGAATGAGGGACAAATTTTTCATAAAAAAAGATTTTGAGGGACTAATTTTTCACAGTGTAATGTGAGGGACCAAATTGTCACAAAGTGTAAAGGTGAAGGACCAATTTGGTACCCCTTTCTTATTATATCTATTATTATTATGTTAATTTTAATTTTTTTAATTTATAATTATCAAAAATATTAATTTACGATATGTAATTAAGTCTTATATTAATTTAAATATCATAGATATTGAATTTAATAAGTAATTTCATAAATATATATTTAATAATTTATAATAATAAATGATTAATTTAATAGTTATGTATTATTATTATACACATTATTACTATAAATACAAACATGTGTAATAAAATAAAATATGTTTTGACTGATATTATTATGTAATATATATGATATTAAATATATATTTGTTATTATATTTTTTTCATATATTAATTTATAATCTACATTTATTACATTATATTATATATTTCTTATCTAATAAATTTATATATAATATACACCCAATTAATATATTTAATTTATATTTTCAATTATTTAGTAACTAATTTAGTGAATATGTTTATTTATTACTTAATTGGTAATGTATATTTAATTAATATATTTATTTGATTACAAATGTACGAATATAAAAATAGAAATTCAATGTCCAAAAGAAATAAAATATTCTAATGTTCTCAAATTATTATTATGAAATATTAATAATTGTTATCGAATATATCAATAATTTAATGATTAATTTACAGTTAATTTCTAGCAATAGTTTGTAATACTAATTTAATTATGTTCATTTACAATATGTAATCAATTAATTTAGAATATGTTAATTTAAATATAAATAAGAGAAATTAATATAATATATAAAAATAGAAATTCAATGTTAAGAAGAAATGAAATACTCTAATATTGTCTAATTATTATTTTGGACTATTAATTATTGTTACTGAATACATCAGTAATTTAATGATTAATTTATTATTAATTTTTAGCATTAATTTGTAATACTTATTCAATTATGTTCATGTACAATATGAATTAATAATTATATTAACTTAAATATAATTGACATTTAATTTAATAAATATAAATATGTGTAATAAAATAAAATATGTTTTGACCGATATTATTATATAATAAATATGTTATATAATCAATATTTAATATATATTTATTGTTATATATTTATATTATCTGTTTATTACATTATATTATGTATTTGTTATATGATAAATTTATCTATAATATATATCCAATTAATATATTTAATTTATATTTTAATATATTTATTTTTTATTTTAGTGAATATGTTTATTTATTATTTAATTACTAACGTGTATTTAATATAATATATTTACTTAGAAATATATGAATTTAAAAATAGAAATTCAATATCCAAATGAAATAAAACCCTCTAATATTCTCTAATTATTATTGTGGAATATTAATTATTGTTATTGAAAATATTAGTAATTTAATGATTAATTTTTTATTAATTTTTAGAATTAATTTATAATACTAATCTAATATGTTAATTTGCAATATGTAATTAATTATTATATTAATTTAAATATTATAGACATTGAATTTAGTAAGTAACTTAATAAATATATATTTTAACAATTTGATGTAATAAATGATTAAATATATAGTAATAATCATTATTATACACATTATTACTATTTATATTATGATGCATAGACAAAAGTATGTAATTAAATACTCATTTTAGCACTTTGTGACTCCCCAATAATTTAATTATGACAAAGTAGTATCTCTCAAATTTAAATGTATACAAAATCAATTTCTCCAATTGTAGCAATAAGGGATAAGTTTTCCATGAAAAAAAAATTTGGGGGACTAATTTGTCACAATGCATTATAAGGGACCAAATTGTCATAATGTATAGAGGAGGACCACTTTGTTACTTCCCTCTTATTATACATGTTATTATTATTTTAACTTGAAATTGTTTTTAATTTATAATTTTCCAAAATATTAAAATTATTAAATATTGCTAATCAAGAATATAATGTATAAAAATATATTTAGATATCGTATATTAATATATAAAATATATATTAAATATTAGTTAAAAATATAAATATACTGAAAATAAATAAAATACGCATTGACCGTTATTAATATATGGTAAATGTGATATTAAATATATAAATTTTTAATATATATATATATATTTATTGTTTTATTTTTATATAAATTTATTTATATTATATGTTCATTACATTATATTATATATTTCTTATGTGATAAATTTATATATAATATATATCCAATTAGAGTATTTCATTTATACTTTTAATTATTTAGTTACTAATTTAGTGAATATGTTTATTTATTACCTAATTACTAACTTATATTTAATTAATTGCACATATACAAATATAAACCCAAAAATTTAATGTCCAGAAAAAATGAAATACTCTAATATTCTCTAATTATTATTTTGGAATATTAATTACTATTATTGAATATATTAGTAATTTAATGATTAAGTTATTATTAATTTCTAACATTAATTTGTAATTCTAATTTAATTATGTTTATTTACAATATGTAAATTTAAATATAAATATGAGTAATAAAATAACATATGATTTTATCAATATTATTACATAATAAATATGTTATTAAACATATAAATATTTAATATATATATATATATATATTTATATTTATATTGTTGCATATAGTTATTAATATTATGTATTCATTACATTATATTATATACTTTACATATGATAATTTATATAACATATATCCAATTGAAATATTTCATCTATACTTTAGTGAATAATTTTATTTATTATTTAATTACTAATGTTTATTTGATTAATATATTTATTTAATTACTATTGTACGAATATAAAAATAGAAATTCAGTAATTTAGTGAATATAAAATAAAATACTCTAATATTCTCTAATTATTATTGTGGAATATTAATTATTGTTTTTGAATATATCAATAATTTAATGATGAATTTTTTATTAATTTTTAGCATTAGTTTGTAATACTAATTTAATTATGTTCAATTTTAATATGTAATTAATAATTATATTGATTTAAACATCATAGACATTGAATTTAATAAATATAAATGTGTAATAAACTAAAATATGGTTTGACTGATATTATTATATAATAAAGATTTAATTAAAAATATAAATATTTAATGTATATTTATTGTGACAGTTTTATATAAATTTATATATATTACTTGATTATTACAATATATTATATATTTGTTATATGATAAATATATATAATATATGTCAAATTAATATATTTAGTATACACTTTTAATTATTTAGTTACTAATTTAATGAATATGTTTATTTACTATTTAATTACTAATGTACATCTTATTAATTTAATTAATCACAAATATACAAATATAAAAATAGAAATTCAATGTCCAGAAGAAATTAAATACTTTAATATTCTCTAATTATTATTGTAGAATATTAATTATTATTACTGTATATATCAGCAATTTAATTATTAATTTATTATTATTATTTTGCATTAATTTGTTAAATATATAATATAATAATTCAAATTATATTATTTAATTATTTAATATATATACTTTACTAATATACTTGAAATATATGTATAATTTGTCTTCATAATTGTCAGTAGGGATTGCCCTGAAGTTAAAGAATATATTATATAAAAATATATTTAGATATCATATATTAATATATAAAATATATATTAAATATTAGTTAAAAATTATAAATATACTAAACAAATAAATAATACATATTGACCGATATTATTATGTGATAAATTAATATTTCACAATAATAATTAGAGAATATTAGAGTATTTTATTTCTTTTGGATATTAAATTTCTATTTTTGAATTCATATATTTGTAATTAAGTAAATATTTTAATTAAATATACATTAGTAATTAAATAATAAATCAACATATTCACTAAATTAGTTACTAAATAATTAAAAATATAAATTAAATATATTAAATTGATATATATTATATATGAATTTATCATATAGGAAATATATAATATAATGTAATAAATATATAATATAAATAAATATATGTAAAAATATAACAATAAATATATTTTAAATAACATATTATTATTTAATAATATCAACCAATACATAATTTATTTATTTATTTTAGTATATTTATATATTTTAGCTAATATTTAATATATATTTTATATATTCTTAGACAACATATAAAAATATTCTTGTACATTATATTATTTGACTTCAGGGCAGTGGCTATTGACCGTTATGAAGACAAATTATACATATATTTTGTGTATATTATTAAATTACATATATTAAATAATTATATAATATAATGTTAACTATTTTAATATATATTTAACAAAATATTAAACTAGAATATTTATGAGGTTTAATTTTTTGAAAATAATAAATTAAAAATTTTTTAAAATCAACATAATAATAATAAATATAATAAGAAGGTAGTACCAAATTGGTCATCCACCTTTACACTTTGTGACAATTTGGTCCCTCATAATGCCTTGCAACAAATTAGTCCTTCAAAATCTTTTTTCGTGAAAAATTTGTCCCTCAATACTACAATTGGAATGATTGATTTGGAACACATTTAAATTTGAGAGGGACTAATTTGCCACAATTAAATTATAGGGTAGTCACAAAGTGCAAAAGTTATGGTTCAATTGCATACTTTTGTCTTTGCAATAATAATATATATAGTAGTAACGCGTATAAATATGATACATATTTAATAAATTAATCCTTTATTATATTAATTTATTAAAATATAAATATTTATCAAATTACTTACTAAATTCAATTTCTATAATATTTAAATTAATATAATAATTAATTACACATTGAAAATTAACATAATTAAATTTGTATTATAAATTAATGCTAAAAACTAATAAAAATAAACCATTAAATTAATGATATAGTCAATACCAATTATTATTATTCTTCAACAATAATTAGATAATATTTGAGTATTTTAATTCTTTAGGCTATTGAATCTCTATTTTCAAATTCATATATTTGGAATTATGTAAATTAATTAATTAACTATACTTCAGTAAATAAATAATAAATAAACATATTCATTAAATTAGTAACTAAATAATTAGAGGTATAGATGAAATATTCCAATCGGATATATATTATATATAAATTTATCCTATGTGAAATATATAATATAATGTAATAAATATACAATATAAATAAATGTATTTGAAAATATAACAATAAATATATATTAAATATTTATCTATTTAACAAAATATTTATTATGTAACAATATCGATCAAAACATATGTTATTTTATTATGAAATTTATATTTAATTTAACATATTGTAAATTAATAATTTACATATTGTAAATGAACATAATTAAATTAGTATTATAAATTAATGCTAAAAATTAATAATAAATTCACCATTAAATTAATGATATATTCAATAACAATAATTAATATTCAAAAATAATAATTAGAAAATATTAGAGTATTTTATTTCTTATGGACATTAAGCTTCTATTTTTATATTCGTGCATTTGTAATTAAATAAATATATTAATCAAATATATGTTAGCAATTTGATAATAAATAAACAACTTCACTAAATTATTAACTAAATAATTAAAAATATATATTAAATATATTAATTGGAAATATATTATATATAAATTTAACATACAAGAAATATATAATATAATGTAATAAATATATAATAAATACCCTATTTATTATATAATAATATCAGTCAATGCTTATTTCATTAATTTGTTTTAGTATAATTATATTTATATGACACATATTTATATTTATAAAATTCAATGTCAACGATATTTAAATTAATATAATAATTAATTAAATATTACAAATGAACATAATTAAATTAGTATTACAAATTAATACTAAAAATTAATAAAAAATTAATCATTAAATTATAGATATATTCAGTAACAATAATTAATATTCCACAATAATAATTAGGGAATATTAGAGTATTTCATTTCTTCTAGACATTGAATTTCTATTCTTAAATTCATATATTTGTAATTAAATAAATACATTAATTAAATATACTTTAATAATTAAATAATAAATAAAAATATCCACTAAATTTGGAACTAAATAATTAGAAATATAAATCAAATATATGAATTGGATATATATTATATATAAATTTATCATATAAGAAATATGTAATATAACGTAATAAACATATAATATAAATCAATATATGTAAAAATAAAACAATAAATATATGTTAATGAATATAATTAAATTAGTATTACAAATTAAGGCTAAAAATGAATAATAAATTAATAATTAAATTACTGATATACTCAATAACAACAATTACTAAATAATTAGAGAATATTATAGTATTTTATTTTTTATGGACATTGAATTTCTATTTTTATACTCATGTATTTGTAATTAAATAAATATTTTAATTAAATAGTCATTAGTAATAAAATAATAAATAAACAAATTTGTTAAATTAGTAACTAAATAATTAAAAGTATAAATGAAATATTCTAATTTTATGTATATTATATATAAATATATCACATAAGAAATATATAATATAATGTAATAAACATATAATATAAATGAATTTATATAAAAATATACAAATAAATATATATTAATTATTTATATATTTAAAAACATGTTTATTATATAATAATATCAGTCAATACTTATTTTATTCATTTCTTTTAGTATATTTATAGATTTTAACTAATATTTAATATATATTTTATATATTAATATACAATATTTAAATATTTTCTTATACATTATATTCTTTGACTTCAGAGCAGTCCTTGTTGACCATCGTGAAGACAAATTATACAAATATTTCATGTATAAAGTAAATTATATATATTAAATAATTATATAATATAATGTGAATTATTATAACATATATTTAACAAATTATAAATCAGAAATATTTATGAGATTTGATATTTTGGAAAAGTATAAATTAAAAAAAATTTAAAATAAACATAATAATAATAGATATAACAAGAGGGAAGCATTAAATTGGTCCTCCACTGTTATAATTTGTGACAATTTGGTCCCTTACAAAGCATTGTGACAAATTTGTCCCTAAAAAATCTTATTTCATGGAAAATCAGTCCCTTATTACTACAATTAGAGGGGCATGTGACAAAATGCAAAAGTGAGGATTCAATTACGTACTTTTTTCTATATGATAATAATATATATAGTAATAATGTACAAAATAATGATACATATTTAATAAATTAATTATTTATTATATTAAATTATTAGAATATATATTTATTAAATTCTATGTCTAAAATATTTAAATTAATATAATAATTAAATACATAATGTAAATTAACAAAATTAAATTAGTATTATAAATTAATGCTAAAAATTAAAATGAAATTAATCATTAAATAAGTGATATACCAAAACATAATAATAAATATATGTTGATTATTTATATATTTAATATCATATTTATTATAAAATATACATTAGATATTAAAAATTAAATAAACATATTCATTAAATGAGTTACTAAATAGTAAAAAGTATAAATGAAATATTCTAATTTTATATATATTATATATACATTTATCACATAAGAAATATATAATATAATGTAATAAACATATCATATAAATAAATTTATATAAAAATATAACAATAAATATATATTAAATATTTATATATTTAATAACATATTTACTATATAATAATATCGGTCAATACATATTTTATTTATTTATTTTCGTATATTTATATTTTTTAACTAATATTTAATATATATTTTATGTATTAATATCTGATATCTAAATATCTTCTTTTACATTATATTCTTTGACTTCAGAATAGTCCCTATTGACCGTCGTGAAGACATACATACGTTTCATGTATTTTAGTAAATTATATATATTAAATAATTATTCAATATAATGTGAATTATTATAATATTATTTAACAAATTATTAATTTGCAATATTTACAACATTTACTATTTTTGAAAATTATAAATTAAAAAAATTTTAAATTCACCTAAAAATAATACATATTATGAGAAGGAAGTACCAAATTGGTCCTCCACCATTAAATTAGTATTATAAATTAATGCTAAAAATTAATAAAAAATTAATCATTAAATTAGTATTATATTCAAAAACAATAATTAATATTCCATAATAATAATTAGATAATATTAGAGTATTTTATTTCTTTCTGATATTGAATTTCTATTTTTAAATTCGTACATTTGTAATTAAATAAATATATTAATCAAATATTCATTAGTAATTAAATAATAAATAAACATATTTATTAAATTAGTAACTAAATAATTAAATGTATAGATGACATAATCTAATTGGATATATATTGTATATAAATTTATCACATAAGAAATATATAATATATTGTAATAAACAAATAATATATATAAAAAGATAACAATAAATATATATTGTATATATATATATATTAAATATTTATTTATTTAATATCATACTTATTATATAATAATATCGATTAATACATATTTCTTTATTTGTTTTAGTGTATTTATATATTTTAACTAATATTTAATATATATTTCATATATTAATATACGTTGTCTGAATATATTATTATACAATATATTCCTTGACTTCAGAGCAGTTCCTATTGATCGTCGTGAAGACAAATTAAATATATATTTCATGTATATTAGTAAATTATACATATTAAAAATTATATAATATAATGTGTATCATTATAATATATATTTAACAAATTATTATTCAACAATATTTATGCAATTTAATATTTTGTAAAATCATAAATTAAAAACAATTCAAAATTTGCATAATAATAATACATATAATATAACGTAAGTACCAAATTGGTCCTCCATTGTTACTCTTTGTGATAATTTGGTCCCTCACAATGCATTGTGACAAATTAGTCCCTCAAAAATATTTTTTCATGGAAAATTTATCCCTCATTCTGTCAATTGAAGGGACAGATTTTATACACATTTAAGTTTGATAAAAATTAATTTGTCACAATTAAATTGTGTGTGAGTTACAAAGTGCAAAAGTAATTGTTCAATTGCGCACTTTTTGTCTATGCAATAATAAAATTTATAGTAATAATGTGTATAATAATTATACATATGAACACCTCATCCCTAATTACTTAATTATTTAATTAATTGATACACTAATTAATTAATAATTAAGTACATAGGAAAAATTAAAAATGACAAAGCTTCAAAGGACATTCTCAATTGGAGACAATTTGAAATTAAGAATAAATGATGGGACTCAATTAAATGAACTCAAAGCCTAAAAAATAAAATCAACTAGTTAAAATAATAATAATAAATCAAAGTAAAATTGTAAAAAAAAAAAAATATATATATATATATATAACAAAAAAATAGAAAATTAAAAAATCAAAATATAAAAAATATAATAAGAGTAATAAAAATTAGAAATGTCAAGGCATTCTAGGCTCTTACTGCTCTTGGTTATCATGACAGGGGAAAGAATTGCCTGGTCTCAAGCTACAGGAAAAAGCTGAAAAGAAGAAAAACATTGTTGGGCAGACTAATGCAGCCTCAAAGCCTTTTGAAACGCTGGCCCAATCAAAGACAGAACTTGCTGTTGCTGGAGCAGCACCACAGCATAAGAAAGTGCAGAGAAAAAAGGGCAGTTGAGGGGGGGTTTTACTGAAAATGGAAGGGTAAAGAAAGGAGGAGACCGAGAAAGGGGGAAAAGACTGGGAAGAGGGAGAAAAAAAGGATCTGAACTCCTCCAAGGTTGCTCGGTGTCGTAACTGACCTTTCAGCGGAATAAAATAAATATGGTATTTTAAATTGATTCCTAAAAACGAGTCTTGAAAATCAATTTATTTGGAGTCGCCACCAAAATTTTTAGTGGAAAACTTTGGAAAACCAATCTAAATAAAAAGAAAAAGGCAACATGGTCTGCGAAATCAGAGATGAGTTCGGGAGTATGTTTGAGTGTGGGGAAGGTGTTAGGCACCCCACAACACCCGTCCATGAGGATGGTTACCTTAAACCAGTCAGCTGAAATAGAATATGACTTTTAAATTTATCACGATTACCCTTTTATCGACATACATGCCCATTAAACAGAGGAGACAAAATAACAAGAATGAAAGTAAACAGACAGATATTTACAAAGGGCAGACTTGACCTAGGATGAAAACCTAGGGCCTACATACCCTGTGATTGGGATCAAAGTCCACGTAGTTCGACCACAAAGGCATGTCTATTGGTTGATTATTTGTAAATTTTGTGATGAGAATATGAGGGTTTAAATTAAATAGATCTTCGTAAACAAAATGGAATTGGGATTTGGTTTGTGTGTTTTAATTTACGACAACCTGATGAATCTAGCTCTCCTGATCTCTTCATTTTTTCTCTTTTTAAATTTTTTTTGTTTATTTGTTGGAATTTTAAATCTTTATTTTGAAATTTAAATGAAATGATTATGGAATGAGATTTTTGGGATTTTGGGAAGTTTATATTTTATTCTATTTCTTTTGGAATTTGAAATGTAATTATAATGAAAGGAATATTTTTGAGTTTTTTTAATTTATTTAATATTTTGGATTTTGGTTTTTTTTTTTTACTTATTTTTTTATTTTTTTTTTTAAAATCAGGATTGATTGTTGAAATTAGAACAAAATATAACAGAAAGATATTTTTGGAATTTTTGAACGTTGCATTTTAATTAATTAAATTTTATAAAACCCTGACTTTATTTATTTTGTAAATAATTCAATTAAAATATTCATCTTTGCATTATTATTATTTTATCTATATATCATCATTATTATTATTTATCTTTTAAACGAGTATGTACTAAATTTTGAGGTCTAAAGAGATTAAAATCTCACACGACCCCAAGTATTTGAGGAGAACTATATTCTCACACGATAATTTCGTAAATAATGGGAAATATTTAATTAGAATGAATATTTAATTATGATTGTTTTTTTATTATTATTATATTATTATTATTATTAGACAAAGGTATATTAATTTTAGAGAACTAAGGAAATTAAAATCTCACATCTTCCCATGCAATTGAAGAGAACCGAATCCTCACACAATAGTTTCAAAAATAATGAAAAATATTTAATTAAAGTCAATATTTAATTATTATTATTTTTAAAACAAATGTGCTAATTTTTAAAAGATCTAAGGAGATTAAAATCTCACATGATCTCATGCAATCGAGGAGAATCGAATTCTCACACGATAATTTCATAAATAATGGAAAATATTTAATTAAGTCAATATTTAATTATTATTATTTTCAAAACAAATGTGCTAATTTTAAAAGAAAAAATTTAAGGAGATTAAAATCTCACATGATCTCATGTAATCGAGGAGAACAAAATTCTCACACGATAAATTTCATAAATAATAGAAATTATTTAATTAAAGTGAATATTTAGTTATCATATTTTTTTTTTAAAAAAAAAAACCAATGTGTGCCAATTTAGGGATCCAAGGAGGTTAAAACCTCACATAATCCCATACAATCGAGGAGAACAAAATTCTCACACGATAAATTTCATAAAACTTTACCCATGGGACCAATATTAGTCTTATATTCATATAAAAACAAATGAAATAATAATGATGATAATAAAAAAAAATAATAATAATAACACAAAACAACACAACCATAACAAATATGACAAAAATGAGAACAAGACAACTTCCTATTGGTTCATTTTCCTTACCTTATGTATGTTTAACTATTCATGCACCCATATATTCATGTACATACATATATATGTATATATATATATATATATATATAGATATGTATATACATATACCTGTAGATATCCCTAAAAAAAAACCTCTTCTCAATTCATTCTTTCTTTTTGCACCTTATATATATATATATACCTAAGCAACACATACATATGAGCATATATATGTATATATACACACTGATGTGCACCAATGCATTCTTTCTTGTTCTTCTTTTTTCTTGCCCATATACATACCGAGACACACATATATATATATACGTTGATGCACTCCCCCTTGCTTTCTCTCTTCTCTCTTGTTCTCATACACATCGAAACCCACAGATGCAAAAATATACGTGGACATATACATATATATATATATATATACATGTTGTTGCCCTTCTCATTGCTTTCTTTTTCTTGTTCTCATACATCGAAACACATAGATGCAGAAATGTGAGCTGACATATACATATACATATATATATATATATATATATACGTTGCTGCCCTCCTCCATGCTTTCTTTTTCTTGCTCTCATACACTGAAACACACATGCAGAAACAGACGTGACATATACATATATATATATATATATATACGTTGCTGCCATTCTCCTTGCTTTCTTTTACACCGAAACTTACAGATGCAGAAATAGACGTGGACATACACACACACACACACACACATATATATATATATATATACGTTGCTGCCCTCCTCCTTGCTTTCTTTTTCTTGTTCTCATACACTGAAACACACAGATGCAGAAACAGACGCAGACAGATACATACATATATATATATATATATATACACTGATGCACTCTTGCTCATTTTCTGTCAAAAGCAACCTAACAGCAGACAAGGATAGATAACAACCAACCTTCTACATGCATTCATGACAGATCAGACAACAAACTAAAGACAGAAAGACCAGAAATGGGAACAACAAACTAAGGAAACCTAGCAGACACCTTCAGCTCACTTTCTCTCTATTTGTCTCTGTTCACAGCATCTGAAATAGGGAAGGTGGTTTCGGCCTTAGCTCGTTTAAGCTCATCTTTCTCGGTTCCAGCTCTCCCTTCGATCCACTCCCAGCTCTCCCTAGTTTTCAGCTTCCAGATTTTCTCCTCGGTTCTCAGCTCATTACCTCTTCGGTTTCAACTCGTTCTGCTTCTCTCCCAATGTGGTCTGCACTTCCTGCTCTTCTCTAGGTTTGCTCTCTTTCTTTCACGCTGCCTCAGCTCATCCTCACCAACCACAGCTCACTCTTTTCCTCTCCTCCTCCGTTTACTTCCTTCCCCCTCGCTGTTTAGCACCTCTTCCCTTTTCTCCCTTCAAATCCTCTCATTTTCCGTTCAAACGCCTTCAAACTCTCCCCTTCCAACCCTCTCTTTTTTTCTTCTCGGTCTCAACTCATTCTTCCTTTTAATCCTCAAGCCTTCTTCCCCTTTTTCCCTCTTTTCTACGGTCCAGCAGTGCTTTCCCTTTTAAGCCTCCAGCCTCTCCTTTTTTTCTGTTCTCTTCCTCTCTTTTTCTGATGCATACTGCCTCCCTTTTCAGCCACCACCGTTGCTTCTGCTCCCTCCCACTTTTCAGCAACAAACCCTCCTTTTCTTCCCATGTCTCCTGCTCCTTTTTTACTTTTTCAGCCTTCCTTGTGTCCTTTTGTTTCTTAGTGGTGTGTGTGTCTGTTAGTGTGTGCATGTGGGAGTGGGAGTGTATGAGTGTGTACATGTGGGAGTGGGGGTGTATGAGTGTATGTATGTGGGAGTGTGTGAGTGTGAGCAAGTGAGCAAGTGTGCATTTTTATTTTAATTAGGTGGCCTTTCTCTCCTCTTTGTATTTGGATTAATTCACAAATTTGTTAACCTTATTAATTTTTTTTTGTTTTTTTTTTGTTTTTGCAAGATGATTATCATGTCTTACTTCAAATATATATTTTGAATTTTTCCTTTAAATATTTTTGGTTTCATATTTGGCTTTTCCCATGTTACTTATATCTTTTGCTTTTTGCAATTTTGTTTTTAATTAATTAATTTTTAAAATTTTTAATTTTATTTATTATCATTACTATAATTATTATTATTAATTGTTTATTATATTATTATCATTATTACTTTAGGTGGGGTGTTCACAGTTGCCTCTCTTTGCTTGTCTCTTAAGTTAGGGAAGTGAATATAGTGAAGAAATGACCTAATCTTAAGAGCAAGCAAAGAAGTGAATACACCATCCTCCACATCGAGGGAAGACAGGGGAAGACAGGAGTAAATTCATGCTTAGAAAGGATGGTGAATAGCCTGAACAGGATGTGTGGCTTTTAACATAAATGTAAATTGCCTGGACATGATGCAGGACTTTGGCAGAAATGTAAATTGCCCGGACACGATGCAGAACTTTGGTAGAAATGTAAATTGCTTGGACATGATGCAGGACTTTGGCAGAAATGTAAATTGCTTGGACACGATACAGGACTTTGGCAGAAATGTAAATTGCCCTAGACACGATGCAGGACTTTTGCAGAAATGTAAATTGCCTGGACACGATGCAGGACTTTAGCAGAAATATAAATTGCCTAGACACGATGTAGGACTTTTGCAGAAATGTAAATTGCCTAGACACGATGCAAGACTTTAGCAGAAATATAAATTGCCTGGACACGATGCAGGACTTTTGCAAAAATGTAAATTGCCTGGACACGATGTAGGACTTTAGCAGAAATGTAAATTGCCCGGACACGATGCAGGACTTTAGCAAAAATGGAAATTGCCTGGACACGATGCAGGACTTTTGATAGAGATGTAAATCGCCTGGACACGATGCAGGACTTTGACAGAAATGTAAATTGCCCTGGACATGATGCAGGACTTTTGCAGAAATGTAAATTGCTTGGACATGATGCAGGACTTTTGCAGAAATGTAAATTGCTTGGACACAATGCAGGACTTTGGCAGAAATGTAAATTGCCCTGGACACGATGCAGGACTTTTGCAGAAATGTAAATTGCCTAGACACGATGCAGGACTTTTGCAGAAATGTAAATTGCCTTGACATGATGCTGGTCTTTAGCAGAAATATAAATTGCCTGGACATGATGCAGGACTTTAGCAAAAATGGAAATTGCCTGGACACGATGCAGGACTTTTGATAGAGATGTAAATCGCCTGGACACAATGCAGGACTTTGACATAAATGTAAATAGCCCTGGACACAATGCAGGACTTTTGCAGAAATGTAAATTGCCTGGACACGATGCAGGACTTTTGCAGAAATGTAAATTGCTTGGACACGATGTAGGACTTTGGCAAAAATGTAAATTGCCCTGGACACGATGCAGGACTTTTGCAAAAATGTAAATTGCCTGGACACGATGCAGGACTTTTGCAGAAATGTAAATTGCCTGGACATGATGCAGGTCTTTAGCAGAAATATAAATTGCCTGGACACGATGCAGGACTTTTGCAAAAATATAAATTGCCTGGACACAATGCAGGACTTTAACAGAAACATAAATTGCTTGGACATATTGTAAGACTTTTGACAGAAACGTAAATTGCCTGGACACGATGCAGGAGTGAGATATATGATAAGCGTGGAGAACCATGTATGCATGAGATAGACACGTCTTTTAAGAATAATGAAAATTTTATTTACTTTGATATATTTCGAAATGATACCTATAGCCTGGGTGTTAGAAATAAGAGACTTTACGTGAACGTAGAACCTTTACCTTTTACTTTGGAAACTGGGGGGGTGACATGTTAGCTTATAGTTCGTGGTAATTGGAAAGACATCAATATTGCCCAGAGCGAAAGCATTGCCTAACCAAGCTCCTTTCGTGTTGTGACCTTGAATCCGGCATTTCAACAAGCGATGATCTACATAACTTTACCTCTTCGGCTTAACTCTCGGCAGGCTTATATTCTTTTCCTTACAGTAAACTAGAGGACATTGAAAATGCTTCTATCTCCCATTTTACAAAGTAACCCAGTAACGAAATCAGAAATGCCACAGAAATGCCAAGATGCGTACATGTTTCACACATTAAGCTTCATCCCAACAATTTCATGGAAGCACTTAAAGAATCGTGGGTGTTTCCGAAATGCATATCATTAGACAATATTTTGAATGGCGACAACATTTTGAATGGCATTATTCACTTGAATGTTTATTTTGTGTATTGAATGCATGAAGCAATTATGAAGGCAACACGGTATATAGAAAGGAAAAGAGTAATAAGAAGCAGTTATCTTAAATGAGTAAGAGATTTTATTTGGAAGATAGATCACATGGTCCTAAGGAAAGTGGGTGATAAATCGAATATAAATGCAAAGATTAGCAAAAAAAAGGACTAGAATGACTTTGACTTTTGACTCCAAGTGGCAATGGTTGTTTGCGCTTGGTGTTGCCGTCGGACACACTTATTTAGAAACTGATTAATGAAGACAATCTCTAAGGATCCTTCTAGATAGGTGATTTGGTCCTTGTATAGTCCCACCTTGTTCATCATTTATTGCCCCGTCTTTTGTTTAAACTACCTTTTTAGGTTTTCGACCTAACTAGCCCTGATTGTAAAATCTCCTTTCTTTCTTCTTCCCTCTTTCCTGCCATTCCCATTTTAAGTAAAGTATTTCTTTATTGCATCAGAGTTAACTAGTTTTCCGAGCTCCCTTCCATCCATATCGGCAAGAACTAGTGCACCTCCGGAGAAAGCTCGTATCACCACATATGGACCTTCATATGAAGGTGCCCATTTGCCTCTATTATCTTCTTGATTCGGGAGGATCTTTTTCAGCACAAACTCCCCTGGCTCGAATTGCCTGGGATGAATATTTTGATTGAAGGCCCTTGCCATCCTTTTTTGGTATAGTTGCCCATGACACATAGCTACTAGTCGTTTTTCTTCAATAATATTCAGTTGCTCATATCGTGTCTTTACCCACTCACTCTCTTCTAGGTTGGATTCAATCAACACTCGGAGAGAAGGAATCTCTACCTCAACCAGAGTGATTGCCTCCATACCATATACTAAAGAGTAAGGCGTTGCCCCTGTGGACATTCGTACTGTTGTGTGATACCCATGAAGAGCATACGGGAGCATCTCATGCCAGTCTTTATAAGTGATAGCCGTCTTGCTAATGATCTTTTTGATATTTTTGTTTGCTGCCTCGACTGCCCCATTTATCTGTGGCCGATAGGGTGCAGAGTTGTGATGTTTAATTTTAAATTGTTCACATAATTTCTTGATGTCAACTCCGTTTAGGTTGGGCGCATTATCAGTGATAATCTTTCTGGTATACCATATCTGCATATAATGTTCGATTTCAAAAATTGAAGGAAGACCCTTTGGGTAATATTGGAGAAAGAATATGCCTCTATCCATTTTGTGAAGTAATCAATGGCTACCAGAATGAATCAGTGTCCATTAGACGCCTTTGGATTGATGGGGCCAATCACATCTATTCCCCACATTGAGAATGGCCAAGGTGCCACTAAGTTGTGCAGAGGTTGCGGTGGAGCATTGATCCTGTTAGCATATGTCTGGCATTTATGACATTTCTTCACGTAGTCAATGCAGTCTTTCTCCCTGGTTAACCAGAAGTATCCACACCTTTAAATTTGTCTAGTCATGGTATGGCCATTTGCATGGGTCCCACATGTTCCCTCATGAATCTCTATCATTATCCTTCATGCTTCTGATGCATCCACACATCGGAGCAGAGTGTTGTCCCATGTCCTTTTATACAACACTTCTCCACTAAGGAAAAAACTCATCGCCAATCGGTGAATGGTTTTTTTATCATTCTCAGATGCCTCAGCTGGGTATTGTTAACTCTGGACGTAGTTCTTTATATCATGGAACCATGGTCACCCATCGCTTTCTTCCTCCATATTTAGGCAGTAAGCTGGGGTGTCCCGAGTCTCAATCTGGATAGGAAGCATATTGACTCCACAGTCTAACTTGATCATTACAGCAAGGGTAGCCAACGCATCAACAAACTGATTTTCATCATGGGTCAGATGTGTGAAATTTATCTCTTTAAACCTCGATAACAATTCCGTCAGGTGCTTTTAGTAGGGGATTAGTTTGGGATCTTTGGTTTGCCATTCCCCCTTTACCTGATAAATTACAAGGGCTGAATCTCCAAACACATCAAGATCTTTGACACCTAACTCTAAGGCAGCTTGTAAGCCATTGACACAAGCCTCATATTCCGCCACATTATTTGTGCAATCGAAACTTTGACTGCCACTGGATACTGCTTGCCTTCGGGTGATGTTATCATCGCTCCTAATCCACTGCCATGTACATTGGCTGCTCCATCAAAGTACATTGTCCACTTAACCTCCTTTGGTTCATCTTCCTCCATTGTCTGAATATCCTCATCTTGGAACTGGAAATCTAACGGTTGATATTCATCTAGGGGATTAGCCGCCAAATGCTCTGCTATAATGCTGCCTTTGATTGATTTACTGGTCATGTACTTCACGTCATATTCTGAGAGTATCGCTTGCCATTTTGAGACTCTTCCTGATACATGAGGACTCCCGAAGATGTATTTGATCGGATCCATCCTGGAAATCAACCATGTGACATGGTAAAGCATATATTGCCTCAATCTCTTCATGGTCCACACAAGACTGCAATAAGTCTTCTCAATTAACAGGTACCACGACTCGCATTCATTAAATTTTTTGCTCAGGTAATAAATGGCTTGCTCTTTTCTTCCTGATTCATCATGCTATCCTAACACAGAACCCATGGCCTTTGGTTGGATCGTCAAATAAAAGATAAGGGGTTGCCCTAGCATAGGCGGCACTAGGACAGGGGGATTCGAGAAGTACTCCTTTATCCTGTCAAACGCTCGCTGGCAAGTTTCATTCCATTCTCCTGGTTGGTTCTTGCGTAATAATTTAAATATCGGTTCACAAGTGTCAGTTAAATTCGAAGTGAACCTAGCTATGTAATTCAAATGCCTCAAGAACCCTCGGACTTCTGTTTCTGTGCTAGGTGGTGGCATATCATGAATTGCCTTAATTTTATCAAGGTCTACTTCTATTCCCTTCTTACTAACGACAGATCCTAAAAGCTTCCCTGATGTAGCCCCAAATATGCATTTATTAGGATTCAACTGGAGTTTGTACTTTCGCAGTCTTTCAAAGAGCTTTCGTAATATAGCCACATGACTTTCCCCTTCAGTTGATTTAGCAACCATGTCATTCACATATACCTCTATTTCTTTATGCATCAAGTCATGAAACAAAACTACCATCGCCCATTGGTAGGTAGCCCCAACATTTTTAAGCCCAAAGGGCATTACCTTGTAACAGAAGGTTCCTCATTGGGTGATGAATGTGGTTTTTTCTTTGTCATCGAGATGCATCAGAATTTGATTATAACCAGAGTACCCATCCATAAAGGAATACCTAAAGCTTCTTGTTGTATTATCGACTAAGACGTCAATGTGGGGTAAAGGAAAGTCATCTTTCGGGCTGGCCTGGTTTAAGTCCCGATAATCGACGCACATCCTCACTCGTCCATCTTTTTTTGGTACAGGGACTATGTTCGAGACCCATTGGGGGTATTTAGAGACTTCTAGGAAACCAGCATCCCATTGCTTCATCACTTCCTCCTTGATTTTGAGGGACATCTCTGGGCTCATCCTCCTTAACTTCTGCTTCTTAGGTCCTACATCAGGGTACAAGGGTATCTTGTGGGCAGCAATTTCAGGGTCTATTCCTGGCATATCTTGGTAAGACCAGGCAAACACATTCATATATTCCTTAAACAAATTAATCATTTCCTCCCTTTCTGGGTTATCAACTATTTTTAATTCCTTCTTATTATCCTTAGTCCCCATATTAATCACTTCGATAGCTTCTTCATGCGAAGTAATATCCTTTTCTGTAGATTCTATTATTTTAACGAAGGTTTGACATGCGTCATCATTATCATCAGTTTCTAAATCATTCATCTCTGTGACAACATGAGGCTCATTCAAATAGTGCCCAAGCACCTCTGCTTCAGACAAGAGCTTCGAAGATTCAAATTCCCTAGAAAGTGGGTAGAAAAGGCAAGAATAAATATGAAGAGGCAAGATTCAAATAAGATTTTGGAAGAAGATTGAAATTGCTGCATCCATTCGATATTCAAAATAAAGTTCAAATTGTTAGCTATTACAAAACTTTTTAAGATGATATTCAAAATATTACTCTAATGACATAACATCTGGTAACATTTCAGATTCCCAATTGTCAAGTGCTTTTCCTAGCTTGTCCAGCTGGATCCATAGGGCCTCTGTGCGCTTTTCATCTTCTTCACTTGCCATTGTGGCTAGGTCGCCTGGGTGTATTATCTCAGCAAAATTAGGAAACATTTCTTAGATGTGGGGTATTTCTGTTCTCCCTCTTGGTTTACCTTCCTTCCATTGTGCCCTCCGAGTTTCCATAGACAACTTGTACCCTAACCCTTGTCGCCCTGGATTTTCAAGCAACTCAACCTGTTCCCCTATACCTTGCAGCTTCATGCCCAGTCCTTTTCCTTTTTGATATCCATTACTCATCATGATCTTGGCCACTACTTGATTGACATCCTTGGTAGGTCCCCCTACTCCTTCTGGGTTCTGGTCGGCACCTTTGGTGGAGCTCTCAGCTTCTAGCACTTCCAAACTCTGGTATGAGCTGTCCATAACTTGCTCGACATTTTCAATGTAAGGTACCATGCTAGGCTTGCTGATGATCATCTCTTCTTCGCCTTTTATGGTGATAAGCCTTCCTTCACTAATATACTTGATTCTTTGGTGCACAGTTGATAGGACTGCACCAGCTATATGAATCCAAGGTCTTCCCAAAAGCATCGTATATGCTACATTAATGTCCATGACTTGGAACTCAACGGTAAATATATTCGGACCAATTTCCAATGGGAGTTCAACCTTTCCAATTACTTCCCTCCTTGTCCCATCGAAGGCTCTCACTACCATGTCATTGTATTCGATGCATGACTTCTCAATTGGTAATTGCCCTAAAGTGGATAAGGGTAAGACGTTCAGCGCAGATCCTCTATCAATGAGTACCTTAGCGATTACGTACCCATAGCATTTCAAAGTAATATGGAGGGCTTTGGGCTTTCCAACCGGTGCGGGTTATACCTTGTCCTCAGATAATGTGATGAAGGTGGCATTCTTTACCGCACTTATCATGTTTACCACCTTCTCCTGAGTAATGTCAGGCCGTACATAGGCTTCATCCAACACACTTTGTAACACCTTTCGATGAGCTTCTGAATTCATTATCAAGGTCAAAATGGAAATTCGGACCGGTGTTTTCCGCAACTGATCGACCACATCATATTCGCTTTACTTCATAATTTTTAGGAACTCATCGGTCTCCTCTCGTTCTCCTTTTCTAGGGGTTTCTTTGAGGTTCAAGCTTTCTCCTATTTCCGAGTTCAGGTTTGGGATTCCTTCACTATCCTTAGAATATACTCTACCACTGCGAGTAATTACCCCTATCATTTCTGACTGCCCTTTTTCTATAACAGGCCTTCCTCCTGATGCCTCATTATCATGAGAGCATTCTATTTTCAGCCCGTAATTCCATGGCATGGCGTGATTACTCCGATATGGAAATGGAGATGGCACATGGATAATAGCGATTGGATTTTTTACAGGCACCAGTGTTTGTATGACGAGCAAGGATCCTTTTGTTGTACCTCATGGGTCATAGTTGCTTTGGGCTGGGGCAGCCTTGTTAACTTCGTAAATTGGTTTATTAACCACTAGAAAGGAGTTCCTAGGCTTTGTAGGGTCAGGTGATCCCTCAGTTCTAGCACCATTTTTCTCTGTGACGCACACATTCCCTTCAATGGGTCCTTGAGTTCCTTCAATGGTCAGGATTCCAAGCAATATCATTCTTTGCACTAATTCCTTAAATTGCTCACATTCTTCAATGTTGTGACCCACTTCTCCATCATGAAACTCGCAATAGCTGTCCTATGACCCTCTGAGCATGTTTCGCTCTTCATCCCGAGTGGAGATATAGTCAGCGTCCTTCAAGCTTTTATATAACTGCTTCATGGTGGATGATACATCTGTCAAGTTTTTCGAGCTGGGCTCTTCCCCATCTATCATGGACACTTGCTTCCCTTTATTATGATTTGGCAAGGGATTGGTGACGATGTCAAGGTCGTTACCTGTTTTTATGCCAATATGGTTATTGTCTAATAATGCCAAGACGTGTTTCCAGAAGGCATCACATTTATCAATGCTATGTCCCGTAGCTCCCATATGGTACTCACAAGTAGTGCTGGAGTCATACCACCCTGGGAATGGTGGTTGAAGTGGTTTAACCGGCTTAGGGCCTATAAGCTTTTTAGCCACCAAATCATGGAAGAGCTCCAATAAGTTAGGTAATGGCCTATCATCGCAAGGCTGTTGCATAGGCCTAAACCCTCTATTTTGGACCGTCATTTGTTGCGATCAAAGATGGGGTTGTGGTGGCGTTGAGTAACTCATATGACTACTCATAGCTGGACCTCGGGGCTGGTAAGACATGGTTGGGTTTGGACCGTGAAATGGCGTTTGAGGATATTGATTATACGTGGGGCGAGGGTGTTGGTATGCAGTGTGGATGTAACTAACATCCCCTTCCTTCTTTCGATTGCTTACAGGCCTCCTGGTTTCTATGGAAGTGCTTTCAAACAAACCCTCGCGTACATCAGTATCTATCCTCTCTCTAACCTGGATAAGATTAGAAAATTCATCCACATGGGTCCTGAGCATTATCTTACGATATGGGTCCTCCAGGGTACGAATGAAATAAGAACACAATTCTGAGTCTAGAAGCGGTGGCTGAACCTCAACTGCTGTAGCTCTCCACCTTTGAGCATATTCCTTAAAGGTCTCTATTCCTTTCTTCTTCAACCCTTTTAAGTGCTCTCGTGTGGGTGCTGTATCGAGGTTGAACCTGTATTGCCTCATGAACACATCAGTAAGATCTCTCAATCTCTTTAGTTTAGAGTGATCTAGTTTCATGAACCAATGCAATGCTGCGCTGGTCAAACTCTAGTGGAAGAAGTTTATAAGAAACCTTTCATCCCTATACCATACTGACATTTTGGTGCAGTATGACTTTAGATGATAGTGCGGATCTCCACTACCATCATACTTGGTGAACTCAGGCACTTTGAACTTTTTAGGGATGGGTACCTCCGGGGCTAAACATAATTCCTCCAATTCGACAGACTTCCAGTTAGTCGGCCTCTACAGAGCTCGCAACTTGTCCTTAACCTCTGTTATATCTTCTTCCCAATCTTTCTTCTCGTTGCCCTCTTTCATCTTAAGGCTAGTATTGGCAATGGGCTAAATGGGACTAATGATCCCGATAGTCGGCTCTCTTCTTGGAAGGTCATAAGGGGAAACACCCCCTTGGTTCCATTCTTGATACCCCTGTCCTTCCGCCCCCGAAGCTAAGGGATTTGGTGGTCGACTTACTGTCATAGGTCTCTGTGTCGGTTCCGGAACCCCGGTGGCAGAAGGACTACCCGAAGTTACTCCTGGTATTTCAACACTTGTATTAGGGGCATTGTGGTCTACATTAGTGGGGTTTGGTGGAACATTATTTGCAGCCACACTCGAACTCATATTTTGTAATAGCTTCATCATTTCTAACATTTGAGACTGCATTGTCCCCATTTGATCCTTCAGGGCCCCCACTTCAGCTTCTAACCGTTGCTCAATTTCTGATCGGCTATTTTCAGTGGCCATAGCTCTAGCACGCGCTCTGGATAAATACGTTCTTCTTGGCGACTGAGCTTGGTTAGACGAACTCTTCCCCCCTCGGGCAATATTGGCTTTTTACCTATTTTTTTTTTTAGAGAAAATAAAATGGACTTTAATACTAAAATAATTACCTAGGTTTCTGATTTTTCAATATGTTGACTTGGCATAAAGGGTATAAGGACCACAGACCTTTGAATATTTGAGGGTATGTATTGTAACACTCAATGAATCAAAGTTGACAGCTAACACAAGGGACATTTAATATCCACATGTGTAGGTCTATTTTGCACCACACAACCTACTTTCTCACATGATTTCTGATATTCCATATATGCAGTAATGAACATATTTGCACCACTCAATGAATCAAAGTTGACAGCTAACACAAGGGACATTTAATATCCACATGTGTAGGTCTATTTTGCACCACACAACCTACTTTCTCACATGATTTCTGATATTCCATATATGCAGTAATGAACATATTTGATAGCCAAAAGAAGAAACCATGCATTTTACTAAAAAAATAGAATGTTTGATTACGTTATACATCAAAGTAACCCAGTCCATGAGTTCGCTTTACAAAATACTGAAATCGTCTTTGCCTCTACTCATCTAAAATTTCATTAACATCTTCAAATCCTCCATAAGGTTATGACATAAAGTGAGAAATTCAGTTACAGCCATAGGAGTCTTCGTAAGGACAGTGTGCCCTTCAGCTTTCTTATATGCGTAAATGAATTCAGGAATGACATCATTGGCAAACAGAATCATTCTTTTGAAATGCTCTAGCCACATTTCTTTCTCGATCACTTACTCCTCATAGTGAGCCTCCCACAATCGAGCCTTTTCTGCTTGATGGTTGAGCTGTTCGATCAAGTTTTGTATCGCTATCGCATTATCACTCTTGACCTTGGTCACCTCACTTATCTTTTCTTTTAGTTGTTTGACAAGTACATCAATTTCTCGTTGGAGATCACTAGGAGACTCAAGTTCTTCCACCTGCCTTATCATGGCATCCTTTTCCTTAACAGCTTTTAACAATCGAGCTTGATAATGAAGGGCCTTCTTGTTGTCTTCTTCACCCCGTTTTTTAATCCTCTTTATGGTGTTTTTCAACTTGTCATTTTCCTCTTTCAATCTTCTCAACTCGATGTTCATCTCTGACTCTTTTCTCCTTTTTGTTCTCTTGTCTTCTCGTAACTTGGATAAGTTTTCCAAGTGTCTTTTGCTTACTTCCTCCAGGCTTTGTAGCTCAGCCTTTTTACCTTCTAATTGTTTGGCCAAACATTCATGAACCTCCTGTAGGTTGTTACTTAATAAGGGGTTACGAGATCCCAAAGGTGGATGAATCCCACTGGTCCTTTTCTTAAGCTAAGCCTCATATCTTTTCGTGGTTGCTATGGCATGCTTCCCTAACTCGAACCTCCCTTTACACATTACATGGCTCCATGCATCCTTTATCCGATGGATCATTTCCACATTTAGAGAATCACTATAGTAGAAGCTGACTCTTCGCATAGATTCTTCAGAAGGGATGTCTTGCTCGTATGCAAATTGGCAATGTGCGACCGCGGGATTATAATTAACACATCCTCGGGCACCCATAAGAGGAACGTTAGGGAAATTTCCACAGCAGTAAATAATATCCTCACTTTCCCACCAAGAGAGCTTCCACCAAATGGTGGTATCTTCAAGTCCTTCTATCTTCTTGATCCATTGATCGCGGCTCATTTTTGCTTGTAGTGGAATTGATCCTTTGCGAGGTGGATAATCTCGGATCGGGTGATGGATGTTGTCAAATCTCATACCAAGTTGATATTCCCTACCATAAACATGATTAACCCACCATATATTCAGCAGTGGCAAACAACACTTCAACTTTCCTTTCTTTTCTCTATGGCAAAATCCTAATGTCAAAAACGTTTCTGCTAGAAGCACTGGTACTGGATTCACACGGTGATTTTCCACCATCCACAGGATACTTACTGCTGCCAGATCAACTACGCCCACTGTTGATGGGAATAATACTAACCCATATACTGCCAAAGTAAGCACTCTTATGAAAACAACCCAGTTCCCTCTCTCAGCTAAAGCTTCCAACCTTTTCTCTAAATATTTCCTAGATAATCCTTCTGTTGCACCAGAACGGCATAATTGTACTCGCGTAGGTTCCTCCCCCAGAACCTGGGCCGCAATGCGTTTGGAAGGGAGATGCCTAGGGTACAAGTAAACGAGGGTGTCTTTGGTAATAGGCATCTTCATCAATCCCCCATATTCTTCCAAAGTGGGTGCAAGCTAGAAAGTTGGAAACGTGAAGCATCTCACTGAATCCTCCCAATGTTGGGCTAAGGCTACAAGTGCATCAGGCTGGATAGGGATTGATAGCAAATCCAAGATGTCTCCATAATCCTTTTGAAAATGGTGGAGCTGCTCCCCTCTAAGTTTCCCACTCATAATGATTAAGCTCTCCATTGATCCAGCTTCTACCTTCACTTTAACTCTCCTCCTAGTCAAGGCCATCCCTGTTGGGCTTGTATCTTGTGGTTGTGTGGTGTCCGATGAGTCCTTCATATCTTTATGCCAATGAAAATGACAATTCACTATAACAAGTCTGTTGGTTAGAAACAAAATGAAATGAGCACATAACATATTAAATCAATAGATTACTTGTCACTTTATTCACTATTAATCGCCAAGAGCCTTATTGATCCATAGGGAATAACAGATATAAATCTCAACCCAAGGAGAAATAGATCCTCACATGGGCGAGGTTTAAATAAATGAGCCAAATAATCTATTGATATATTATTTTCACAAGAATTATCGATTTTCAAGAAGCTCCCAACTCCATCAATGCACCATTAGGCCAACCTTCCCACACTGATGGAACTTTCGATTTTAGCTCATTTCATTTGGCTAATAACACATCGTATGGAAATGTTGTGATAATTTAATACCCCATAAAAGATTTTTTTTTTAAATGTAATCATGCCATGACTGATGTGTCAACATACAAAACGAGAGTGTAATATTCTCTATCAGTGTCCTAACTCGGGTCAACCCTATATGTGGGAATGGTACCCCAAAGACGGTAGGCCCTAAGAAGGTCATCTATTAAGTTTGGTCCATTAAGGTGCATAGTTCTGAGGGTAGATCTAGCATCTTAGAGCATTACTGGTGTCGTAACCGACCTTTCGGCAGAATAAAATAAAAAGTGGTTTAAATTGATTCCCAAAAACGAGTCTTGAAAATCAATTTGTTTGGAGTTGCCACCAAAATTTTTAACGAAAAACTTTGGAAAACCAATTTAAATAAAAAGAAAAAGGCAACATGGTCTGTGAAATCAGAGATGGGTTCGGGAGTCTATTTGAGTGTGGGGAAGGTGTTAGGCACCCTACAACACCCGTCCATATGGACGGTTACCTTAAACCAATCAGCTGAAATGGAATACGGCTTTTAAACTTATCTCGATTACCTTTAATATCGACATACACGCCCATTGAACAGATGAGACAAAACAGCAAGAATGAAAACAGACAGATAGATATTTACAAACGAGCGTACTTGACCTAGGATAAGAGCCTAGGGCCTACATACCCTACGATAGGGATCAAAGTCCACGTAGTTCGACTACAAATGTGTGTCTATAAGTCGATTGTTTGTAAATTTTATTATGAGAACGGGAGAGTTTAAATTGAACAGATTTCCATAAACAAAATGAAATTGAGGTTTGATCTGTGTGTCTTAATTTATGAAAATCTAATTAATCTAACTCTCTTGACCTCTTCATTTTTTCTTTTTACAATTTTTGTTCATTATTGGAGTTTTAATCCTTATTTTGAAATTTAAATGAAATGAAATGATTATACAAAAGGAATTCGGTCGCGTAAAGAAATTATTTGATTAAGACGTTTATTTTTGTCATATTGTTATTATTGCTATTATTTTATAACAAATAGGTGCTGGTTTTGGGAATCCAAGGAGATTAAAATCTCACATGATCCCATGCAGTCGAGGAGAACAATATTCTCACACGATAATTTCGTAAATGATAGAAATTATTTAATTGAAGTAAATATTTAGTTAGATTTTTTTTTAAAACCAATGCGTACCAAATTTAGGGATTTAAGGAGATTAAAATCTCACATAATCCCATACAATTGAGGAGAGCAAAACTCTCACGCGATAATTTCATAAAAATATTTAATTAAGATCAATATTTAATTATTATTTATATATATTTTTTAAAAAACAAATGTATACTAATTTTAGGGATCTAAGGAGACTTAAAATCTCACATAATCCCATATAATCGAGGAGAGCAAAACTCTCACGCGATAATTTTGCAGGAAAAAAAATATTTAATTAAGATCAATATTAAATCAATATTATTATTATTATTATTATTATTATTATTTTCGTATTGTTATTATTTATAGCAATTATGTATTAATTTTAATTAATAATTTTCTGGGATCTAAGGAGACCCGAATTTCACATGATCCCAAGACACCTGAAGAGCATAATATTCTCATTTGATGACTTTCTTAGAACTTTATTTATAAAGCCAAAATTAATCTCCTATTGACAGGAGACAAGCACCGAGAAGCAAATGAAGTACATCCATGCATATATACACATATAACTTTATTTATAAAGCCAAAATTAATCTCCTCTTGACTCCCCCTGTCTTGGAGCCACCTATGCCGGGGCAACCCCTTATCCTTTATCTGACCATCCGACCAGGGTCCATGGGCGCGGTGTTAGGACAACATGACGAATCGGGAAGAAAGCAGCAAGCCATTTATTATCTAAGCAAGAAATTTAACGAATGCGAATCGCGGTACTCGTTAATTGAGAAGACTTGTTGCGGTCTTGTGTGGACCACGAAGAAACTGAGGCAGTACATGCTTTATCATGTAACGTGGCTAATCTCCCGGATGGATCCAATCAAATACATTTTTGAGAGTCCTCATGTCTTGGGAAGGGTCTCCAAATGGCAAGTAATACTCTCAGAATATGACATGAAATATATGACCAGTAAATCAGTCAAAGGGAGCGTTATAGCTGAGCATTTGGCGGCCAATCCCCTGGATGAATATCAACCGCTAGACTTCCGGTTCCCAGATGAGGATATTCTGACATTGGAAGAAGATGATCCAAAGGAAACCAAGTGGACTATGTATTTTGATGGGGCAACCAATGTACATAGTAGTGGATTAGGAGCGGTAGTAATATCACCTGAAGGCAAGCAATATCCAGTGGCAGTCAAGCTCAATTTTGACTGCACAAATAATGTGGCAGAATATGAAGCTTGTGTCAATGGTCTGCAAGCCGCCTTGGAGTTAGGTGCCAAAGATCTTAAGGTGTTTGGAGATTCAGCCCTTGTAATTTATCAAGTAAAAGGAGAGTGGCAAACCAAAGATCCCAAACTGGTCCATACCAAAAACATCTGACAAAATTGGTGTCAAGGTTTAGGGAAATAAATTTCATGCATTTAACCCGTGATAAAAATCAGTTTGCTGATGCGTTGGCCACCCTAGCTGTGATGATTAAGTTGGACTGTGGAGTTAACATGCCCCCTATCCAGGTTGAGACCCGGGACACCCCGGCTTGCTGCTTGAACATGGAGGAAGAAAGTGATGGACGGCCATGGTTCCATGATATAAAGAACTATGTCCAGAACCAGCAATACCTGGCTGAGGCAACAGAGAATGACAAAAGGATCATTCGTCAATTGGCAATGAATTTTTTCCTTAGTGGGGAGGTGTTATATAAGAGGTCTTGGGACAACACTCTGCTTAGATGTGTGGATGCATCAGAAGCATGAAGGATAATGATAGAGATCCATGAGGGAATCTGTGGGACCCATGCTAACGGCCATACTATGGCTAGACAAATTCAAAGATGTGGATACTTTTGGTTAACCATGGGAAAAGACTGCATTGACCACGTGAGAAAATGCCATAAATGCCAAACATATGCCAACAGGATCAATGCTCCACCCCAACCCCTGCACAATTTGGTGGCACCGTGGCCATTCTCAATGTGGGGAATAGATGTGATTGGCCCCATCAACCCAAAGGCGTCAAATGGACACCGATTCATTTTGGTAGCCATTGATTATTTTACGAAATGGATAGAAGCATGTTCATTTTCCAATATTGGCCAAAAGGTCTTCCTCCGATTCTTGAAATCGAACATCATTTGTCGATATGGTATACCAGAGAGGATTATCATGGATAACTCTCCCAACCTGAATGGAGCTGACATTAAGAAATTGTGTGGTCAATTCAAGATTAAGCACCATAACTCTGCACCATATCGGCCACAGATGAATGGAACAGTAGAGGCAGCGAATAAAATTATCAAAAAGATCATTAGCAAGATGGCTATTACTTATAAAGATTGGCATGAGATCCTCCCATATGCTCTTCATGGGTATCGAACGACGGTACGAACATCCACAGGGGCAACTCCATACTCTTGAGTATATGGCATGGAGGCAGTCACCCCGATTGAAGTCGAGATCCCTTCTCTTCGAGTGTTGATTGAATCTAACCTCGAGGAAAGCGAGTGGGTAAAGACGCGGTATAAGTAGCTGAATATGATCGAAGAAAAGCGATTAATAGCTATGTGTCATGGGCAGCTATACCAAAAAAGGATGGCAAGGGCTTTCAATCAAAAGGTTTGTCCTAGACAATTCAGGCCAGGGGAGTTGGTCCTGGAAAAGATCCTCCCAGATCAAGAGGATAATAGAGGCAAATGGGCACCTTCATATGAAGGTCCATATGTGGTGACACAAGCATTCTCTAGAGGGGCCCTGACTCTTGCCGATATGGATGGTAGGGAGCTTGGAAAACCAATTAACTCCGACGCAGTCAAGAAATACTTTGCTTAGATGGGGATGACGAGAGAAAAAAGAAGAAGAAAGAAAGGAGAATTCGCAATTAGGGCCAATTCAAGAAGGAGGTTCAGATGAAGGATAGGGTGGCAAAGGATGGACAAAGTAAGGTGGTATGAAGACCAAATTGCCAACCTGAATGGATCCTTAGGGGTTGTCTTCATTAGTCAGTTTCGAAATAAGTGTATCCAATGGCAACACTAGGTGTAAGCAACCATTGTCGCCTGAAGCCAAATTCAGAGTCATCCTAGTTGTATTTTGCTATTTTTTATACTCGCGTTCGGCTTACCACCCATATTCCTTAGAGTCTTTTGTTTGTTTACCCGTTTAAGATAACTCGTCTTTCATCACTCTTTTCCCCTGCATAACCCTATTGCCTTTATGATTGTCTCATACATTCAATATGCAAAATAAAACATTCAAGTGAATAGCACTATTCAAAATATTGTCTGATGATATGCATCCCAAAAATACCCCAATGCGTTTTAAATAAGTGTTTCCATGCAATTACTATTATGAGGCCTAAAGGATGCAGCATATACGCAATTTGGCATTTTCGTTACTAGTTTACCTCGCATAAATGGAGATAAAAGCAACTTCAATGTCCTCAGGCTTACTGTACAGAAAAGAGTATAAGCCCATTTGCAGTGAGGAAGCGAAGTATGCGGAAGGTCGACTGTTGAAATGATGGATTTAGGGTCATAATGAAGGAAGCGTGGTTAGACAATTCATTCACTTTGGGCAATATTGACGTTTTTCCAATTGTCTTGAATCATAATTTAACATGTCACCCTTCCGATTTCCAAAATGAAAGATAGAGGTTTTACGCTCACAAGCACAAAGGGAATAGGTATCATTTTAACCTGTATTAAAACTAATAAAATTTGCATTATCTTTTAAGGATGTGCCTTTCTCACGCATACACGTTTGTCCATGTTCGACACCTACATTGCTCATGCATCAAGTCCAGGCAATTTACATTTCCACAAAAGTCCTGCATCAAGTCCAGGCAATTTACATTCCTGCAAAAGTCCCGCATCAAGTCCAGGCAATTT
This sequence comes from Delonix regia, assembly GCA_037074485.1. NCBI lineage: Eukaryota > Viridiplantae > Streptophyta > Magnoliopsida > Fabales > Fabaceae > Delonix > Delonix regia. Next base: position 25,818,830 of record CM073462.1, on the reverse strand, counting down.
ACATTTATGCAAAAGTCCTGCATCAAGTCCAGGCAATTTACATTTCTACAAAAGTCCTGCATCAAGTCCAGGCAATTTACATTTCCGCAAAAGTCCTGCATCATGTCCAAGCAATTTACATTTCCGCAAAAGTCCTGCATCAAGTCCAGGCAATTTATATTTCTGCAAAAGTCCTGCATCAAGTCCAGGCAATTTACGTTTTTGCAAAAGTCCTGCATCAAGTCCAGGCAATTTACGTTTCTGCAAAAGTCCTGCATCAAGTCCAGGCAATTTACGTTCCTACAAAAGTCCTGCATCAAATCCAGGCAATTTACATTCCTGCAAAAGTCCTGCATCAAGTCCAGGCAATTTACATTCCTCCAAAAGTCCTGCATCAAGTCCAGGCAATTTACATTTCTGCAAAAGTCCTACATCAAGTCCAGGCAATTTACATTTCAAAAGTCCTGCATCAAGTCCAGGCAATTTACATTCCTGCAAAAGTCCTGCATCAAGTCCAGGCAATTTACATTCCTGCAAAAGTCCTCCATCAAGTCCAGGCAATTTACATTCCTGCAAAAGTCCTGCATCAAGTCCAGGCAATTTATGTTTCTGCAAAAGTCCTGCTCAAGTCCAGGCAATCTACATTTCTGCAAAAAGTCCTGCTCAAGTCCAGGCAATTTACATTTCTGCAAAAGTCCTGCTCAAGTCCAGGCAATTTACATTTATGCAAAAGTCCTACATCAAGTCCAGGCAATTTATGTTTCTGCTAAAGTCCTGTGTCGTGTCCGGGCCATTTACATTTCTGTCTAAGTCCTGCATCGTGTCCAGGCAATTTACATTTATGTCGAAAGCCAGGCATTTTGTTCAGGATATTCATCATCCCATCTAAGCATGAATTTACACCTGTCTCCCCCTGTCTTCCCTCGATGAGGAAGGTGGTGTGTTCATGTCTTTGCTTGCTCTTAAGATTAGGTCATTTCTTCACTATTCACTTCCCTAACTTAAGAAACAAGCAAAGAGAGGCAAGTGTGAACACCCCACCCAAATTAACAATAATAATGAAAAATAGAATTAAAAAAATTCAAAAATATATATATATAAAATAATAAAATAATAATAACAATTAATCAAAACAAAATTGCAAGAGGCAAACAAAATAGAAGTAATATGGAAAAAACCAAACATAAGAACCAAAAATAATAAAAAGGAAAATTCAAGATATAGGTTGGAAGAAGAGACATGGCAATCATCTTGCAAGGAAATAAAATGAACAAGGCCACACACTTGAAATGGAGTTGCAAAACACTCTCACTTGCTCACACTCACACACTCTCACATGCTCACTTGCTCCCACATGCTCACTTGCCCTCACACACATGACACACATCACTCTCACACACTCACACTCCCATTCACGGACACATCACTCTCACACACTCACACTCACACTCCCACATGCTCATTTGCTCCCATATGATCATTTGCTCTCACACACATGACACACATCACTCTCACACACTCACACTCTCACTCACGGACACACCTCCTCACACACTCACACTTACACTCTCATACACTCTCACCTACGGACACACACACTCACCACATGCATGCACCCATGCACACACATGCACAAGAGGATAAGGGGGACAAAAAAGCAAGTGGGAGTAGTTCTGCAACATGGCAGAAAGTGGGGTGGCTGGAGCAGTGAAAGAAGAGTGTGGTGTGGCTGGAGGTGGCAGCAAAAGGAGGGGACCGTGTGTAGCAAAGTGGTGGCTAGAAGTTGCAGAAAAAGCAAGGGAAAAAGGGAGCAACATGGCAAAAAAAGAGAGGGGGCGTTGGAGCATAAAGGAGGGCAGCAAATCGAGAGGAAAGGGGAGAAAAAAACACTGGAGAGAAAGGAGGTCTCGACTGAGAAGAAAAGAGAGCTGGAGAAGAGAAGAGAGGAAGGAAAAAGAAAGAAGAACCATGCTGAAAAGGGAGAGCCACGTGACCAAGAAGGGAAGAGGAGCTGAAGAAGAAAGGAAGAGCAACGAAGCCAGCAACAAACCGAGAGGAACAACGCTAAACGAAAGAAGAGAATGGAGTCAGCAACGTGAGGGAGAAACCAAGTTGAACGAAGCAAGGAAGCAAGGCAGCCACGTGAGGAAAGAACAGCAGGGAAACAACTAGGAATAAGGCAGAAACCAAGAGCTGAACTGCAGAAACCGAAAGCTGAACAAAGCTGTCCAACGTGCAGAAAAATCGAGGAAGCAACGTCCTAAATTCTGGAGTGAAAAGGTGCTGAAGTTCAGACCATCCAAGGAGCAGAAAAATGGAGAGTTGGATGCCAAAATGATATGCAGAAACAAGGAAGTCTGAATCCAAAACAAAGTGGCAGCAAAGGGAGGGATAGAAGCTGAACCATGGAGGAGAAAAAACTCTGTTTTGAGCTCAAAAAATAGAGGTGAACAGATGAGAGCTTAGAGAGCACAAGGAAGAAGAGGAAGTTTGGAGAAGAAGAGAAGCTTTCAGCCTCCATCTTCCAGCCGAGAAGTAGAGACACTTTCTACAGAGTTTCCAGTGCTGGAGCCAACCAGAAAACTCCAACGAAGCTGTCCAACGGAACTCCAACGAAGCTGTCCATTTCTGCACTTCCAGCCGAGACCAGCCACTTTGGGGGGCTGTTGGAGGTTCATCTTCCATTGTTGGATGAGGAGGAGAAGGTCCTTCTTCTTTGGATCACAAGGGAGGAGCTGAAAACGCCAGGTATGGCTGCACGTTTTCTCTTAGCCGAGATTTCTGCTGCATGCTACTATTCACTCGATTTCCTTCAAGACAACTTCATGCATGTGCACTGTTCATGCGTTTTAATATGAGAAGCTACTGTTCACGTGCTTAAATTTGTTTAGTTTTGTTCATTATAATTGTTTAGACATTAGCTTTGATTAATTATGGCTATTACGTATAAGATTAGCATGTGAGAATTTTGTTGTTCTTGATTGCCGGGGATTATGTGAGTTTTTTTCATCTCCTTAAATCCTTGCAATTAATCAAATAATTGGAAGACAATGAATATTAATGAAATATTAATGAAAGAATGTTGAAAAATAATTGAATGATAATTAATGAATATTGTCATGACGGATAAAATTATCGTGTGAGAATTTTGTTCTCCTCGATTACCGAGGGTTATGTGAGATGTTAATCTCCTTAAATCCCGACAACTAGTTGAATAATTGAAAAGTGACAATTAATATTAATGAAATATTAATGAATAAATGGTGAAAAAACAAAGGAATGACAATATATACTAATGAAATATTAATGAAGGAATGGAGAAAAATAATTGAATGATAATTAATATTGTCATGGTGGATAAAATTATCGTGTGAGAATTTTGTTCTCCTCGATTACTGGGGATTATGTGAGATATTAATCTCCTTAAATCCCTACAATGAATTGAATAAATTGAAAAGCAACAATAATACTAATGAAACATTAATGGGTGAATGGTGGAAAATAAGTGAATGGTACTAAAATATTAATTTTGATTAAATCATAATAATAATCATAATCAAAATGCTTGCTTTAATAAACATTCCCTATCATTTACGAAATTATCGTGTGAGAACATTGTTCTCCTCGATTGTGCGGGATTACGTGAGGTTCTAATCTCCTTAAATCCCTATAATTAATTCCGAAATGACAATAATATTAATAATAATACAAAAATGAATAAATGGACAATAATTAAATATTAACTTTGATTAAATATTTATGCAAAAAGGATCGTGTGAGAATACTTGTCTCTCCTCGACTTCCCGGGCTCGTGTGAGATTTTAATCTCCATAGAACCCGAAAATTAGCATATATTTGTTCAAAGACAAACAGATAAACAAATAAATAATAGCACTTAAATTAAATTGTCTACCAATAATCAATAATAATAATAATCAATATTTATCGACAATAAATTCAAAAACTCATAAAATAAAAAATATATTCCTTTCATTATAAATTATGCATTAATTCCTGAGATATAAACTCTCAAAACTCAAAAAAAAAAAAAATCGACAAAAACAATTTTAAAAGAGAAAATGTGAATAGTTCAGGAGAACGAGGTTAATCAGATTGTAGTAAATTAAAACATACAAACCAAATTTCTTTCCCGTTTCATTTACAATGATCTGTTTTAATTAAAATCCTCCTATTCTCATCACAAATAAAAAAAAACCCACCAATCACAAAAATGCCTTTTGGTCGAACTACGTGGACTTTGATCCCTCTCACAGGGTACGTTTACCAGCTACCCTTTAACGGAAAACCACAAGAAAGCAAGAGCAATGCCACGTCCCTTTCTCTTCTCTCCTTCACGGCTACTCTTAGCACAGATTATTCTCCTCTGTTCGCCCCTGTTCACGTTGCTCAGAACAGGGGAGCAAGTTTCTGGTTTCCTCAACTGTCACCGTAGCTCGGCCCAGCTGGTTGTGTTTTTCAGCTCCAACTCGGTTCAGCTCGCTTTATTTCTGGATTCCAGCTCGGTTTGGCTTGTCACTGCTGCAGCTTGGTTTCTCCTCCTTTCAGCCACTCTCCAGACTCTCTTTTTTTCGGTTTCTCTTCCACAACAGCTCCACTCTTCTCCCTCGGTTCTCCCTCACAACCACTCTTATCTTCCTCAGCTCTCGGTTTCACCCAACAACTCTCCCACTCTCTTAAGTCTTCTTCTTTTTTTCCTTCCCTCTGTAGTGACTCTCTCCCTCGGTCTTCTTTTTTCTCCTGCAGCCTCCCTCTCGGCCTCCTTATTAGCTGAAGCTTCCATCATTATCTTCTGCTCTTGTCATCTCCTCAGCCGAGCTATGGGCTGCCACCACAGCTACGAGCAAGTTGCCCACTTGCAGCCGAAAAATATCACCGCCAAAAATTGCCTTCTCTGGAAGCTGCCGTGTTTTAATTTATTATCATCATTTTATATTTTATTATTATTATTATTATTTATTTAATCCCTTGTTATTATTATTATTATTATTATTATATTTTATTTATTTATTGTTATTCATTTGTTTTTTGTCACCATCCCCATTAACATTTATTTTTGGATTTTTCCTATTTTGTATTTTTTATGATGATTTTTTTACTTTGATTTGTTATTATTATTATTAATTCTTATTTCCCAATTTTGTTGTTTTTTTTTTCTTAAATTCCCTCATTATTCGTTTTGAATTTTAATTTGTTTTTTGCTTAAAAACATCACTTGAACCTCTGTCCTTCTTATTTTCCTCATTTGCTTAATCAATGAATCCATGATAAATTTAGATAGAGATGAGGTGTTAACAACTGGTCCTCAGATTGGCCCCACTCAAAAGAGTGAGGATCTCATGACATGAATAAGACTAAAAAAGGACAAAATCCTACTCCAATCAAATCCACATAGTGAGGTACAACCTGAGCGAGGTCTTCACGGTAATCTCTAGAAGCGAGAAGCTTCACAGGAAAACCAATATAAACCTCTACTAACTTAGGGCAAGCGAGGACCCGGGTATAGAGCTCAAAAGTGTGTGAGGTAGAATGTCAACATGCTTAAGATGTGAGGGGAGCGTATAAAACTCTAAACTGATAGTTTACCCAACCATCATTTATCCGACAGCTAAATTGCAAGAGAAGACAAGGGCTTACAACATAAACAGGGGTCGTCTATCCTAAGGTTTTATTCCGCATGTTATCTATCCTGACATATATGTATTACAAATAAACTAACGAAATTACATCGCAAATAAGGAACTTTAAGCATGTTATATAATTGAAAAGGAAGATATACACCTATACAAATAGGAAAAATAAATAGCAAATACATAAGAACATACAGACATATCATGCGACCACAAGAGATAAATAAACAAGAAAACACCAAAGAAGAATTAAGAAAAATTAAACCAAACAAAACACGACAAGGGTAATCAAGATAATAGAAAGCCATATTATTTCAATTGACTAATTAAATAGGCTTGACTCTCGAAATCTCCCCAGTGGAGTCGCCAAACTGTCGTAACCGACCTTTCGGACGAATAAAATAAATATGGTATTTTAAATTGATTCCCAAAAATGAGTCTTGAAAATCAATTTATTTGGAGTTGCCACCAAAATTTTTAACGGAAAACTTTGGAAAACCAATTTAAATAAAAAGAAAAAGGCAACATGGTCTGCGAAATCAGAGATGAATTTGAGAGTCTGTTTGAGTGTGGGGAAGGTGTTAGGCACCCCACAACACCCGTCCATGAGGACGGTTACCTTAAACCAGTCAGCTGAAATAGAATATGGCTTTTAAATTTATCACGATTACCCTTTTATCGACATACATGCCCGTTAAACAGAGGAGACAAAATAGCAAGAATGAAAGCAAATAGACAGATATTTACAAAGGGCGGACTTGACCTAGGATGAAAACCTAGGGCCTACGTACCCTGTGATTGGGATCAAAGTCTACGTAGTTCGACCACAAAGGCATGTCTATTGGTTGATTATTTGTAAATTTTGTGATGAGAATAGGAGGGTTTAAATTAAATAGATCTTCATAAACAAAACGGAATTGGGATTTAGTTTGTGTGTTTTAATTTACGACAACCTGATGAACCTAACTCTCCTGATCTCTTCATTTTTTCTCTTTTTAAATTTTTTTTGTTTATTTGTTGGAATTTTAAATCTTTATTTTGAAATTTAAATGAAATGATTACGGAATGAGATTTTTAGGATTTTGGGAAGTTTATATTTTATTCTATTTCTTTTGGAATTTGAAATGTAATTATAATGAAAGGAATATTTTTGAGTTTTTTAATTTATTTAATATTTTGGATTTTTTTTTTTTACTTATTTTTTTTTTAAAATCAGGATTGATTGTTGAAATTAGAACAAAATATAACAGAAAGCCATTTTTGGAATTTTTGAATGTGGCATTTTAATTAATTAAATTTTATAAAACCCTGACTTTATTTATTTTGTAAATAATTCAATTAAAATATTCGTCTTTGCATTATTATTATTTTATCTATATATCATCATTATTATTATTTATCTTTTAAACAAGTATGTACTAAATTTCAAGGTTTAAAGATATTAAAATCTCACACGACCCCAAATATTTGAGGAGAACTATATTCTCACACGATAATTTCGTAAATAATGGGAAATATTTAATTAGAATGAATATTTAATTATGATTGTTTTTTTTATTATTATCGTAACTAACCTTTCGACGGAATAAAATAAAAGTCGTTTAAATTGATTCCCAAAAATGAGTCTTGAAAATCAATTTATTTGGAGTCGCCACCAAAATTTTTAACGGAAAACTTTGGAAAACCAATTTAAAACAAAAAGAAAAGGCAAGATGGTATGCAAAAACAAAGATGAGTTCGGGAGTCTGTTTGAGTGTGGGGAAGTTGTTAGGCACCCCACAACACCCATCCATAAGGACGGTTACCTTAAACCAGTCAGCTGAAATAGAATATGGCTTTTAAATTTACCTCAATTACCCTTTTATCGACATGCAAGTCTGTTAACAGAGGAGACAAAAACAACAAAAATGAAGGCAAATAGATGGATATTTACAAAGGGTGGACTTGACCTAAGATAAGAACCTAGGGCCTACGTACCCTACGGTAGGAATCAAAGTCCACGTAGTTCGACCAAATGGCATGTTTATTGGTTGATTATTTGTAAATTTTGTAATGAGAATAAGAGAGTTTAAATTAAACAGATTTCCATAAACAAAACAAAATTGAGATTTGGTTTGTGTGTCTTGATTTACGACAATTTGATTAATCTGGCTCTCTTGATCTCTCCATTTTTCTTTTTAATTTTTTTATTTATTTTTGGAATTTTAATCCTTATTTTGAAATTTAAATGAAAATATTATAAAGAGTGAATTTAATCATTTTGTAAAACAAATTTAATTAACATTTATTTTTGAGTTATTATCATTATTGTTACTATTATTCTAAAACAATTACGTATCGATTTTTAGGGTTTATGGAGATTAAAATCCCATACGACCCCAAGTATTCAAGGAGAACTATATTCTCACTCGATAATTTTGCAAATGATGGAGGACATTAAAGCGTTTATTTTTGTATTATTCTTATTATTATATTTTTTCCTTAAAAAAAACACATACGTATTGATTTTCGGGATCTAAAAAAAGATTAAAATCTCATATAATCCCATGCAATCAAGGAGAACAATATTCTCACACGATAATTTTGTAAATAATAGAAATTATTTAATTGAAGCAAATATTTAGTTATATATTTTATTTTTATTTATTTATTTACTCTCATGTAATAATTTCATAAAAATATTTAATTTAAGATCAATATTTAATTATTATTTATATTTATTTATTTATTTATTTTTTTAAACCAATGTGTACCAAATTTAGGGGTTTAAGGGGATTGAAATCTCACATAACCCCATACAATCGAGGAGAGCAAAACTCTCACGCGATAATTTCCTAAAAATATTTAATTTAAGATCAATATTTAATTATTATTTATATTTTTTTATTTTATTTTATTTTTTAAACCAATGTGTACCAAAGTTAGGGGTTTAAGGAGATTGAAATCTCACATAACCCCATACAATCGAGGAGAGCAAAACCCTCACGCGATAATTTCATAAAAATATTTAATTTAAGATCAATATTTAATTATTTTTTATATTTATTATTTATTTATTTACTTATTTATTTTTTTAAATAAACTAGATACCATGCTGACGTTTTATTACACAGTTTAAGCATTGAAACAACATTGCATTCGTCACACTAGTATACGAATATCTTTGAACATATTCCCATGCATTAAATCAAATCTTAAACATATTTAAAACCAAGCAGAACAAACTAGACACCATGAATTTAAGCATTAAAGCAACAGTGCATTCTACGTACCAACATGTAAGCACGTCAATGCTACGTCAAAACTATGTTTAAATACCATGAACGTGCTTAAAACCAAGTGAGATAATTTGAACAGCATACCAACATTTCTAGATGGAATTTAAACCTCCAAACAACGTTTTTGTATTTCACATCAAGTACACTTCCCTCTTCCATCTCAGTTTCTTCTCTGTTTGAACTTTTCTTGTACACTCTCCCTTCTTATTTTTATTTTTTTCAGTTTTTATCTCAGTTTATCTTTCCTAACTCTGCTTCTTGATTACAGAAACAGGAAGTTCAGAAAGCACTCTCCTTCACGGCACTAGGAAAAGGCAGCAGTCTTCAATATATATATATATATATATATATATCCTTATACATACACACACACATATATACATGTATACCATGTTCTCTCATTCTCCTTCACGGCACCAGGAAAAACATGCAGCTAAATACTTTCCATTATTTATGAAATTATCGTGTGAGAATTCGGTTTCCCTCAATTGCATGAGATCATGTGAGATTTTAATCCCCTTAGATCTTTTAAAAATTAGCACATTTATTTTTAAAATAATAATAATTTAATATTGACTTAATTAAATATTTTCCATTATTTATGAAATTATCGTGTGAGGATTCGGTTCTCCTCGATTGCATGAGATCATGTGAGATTTTAATCTCCTTAGATCTTTTAAAAATTAGCACATTTGTTTTAAAAATAATAATAATTAAATATTGACTTTAATTAAATATTTTTCATTATTTTTGAAACTATTGTGTGAGGAGTCGGTTCTCTTCGATTGCATGGGAATATGTGAGGTTTTAATTTCCTTAGTTCCCTAAAATTAATATACCTCTATCTAATAATAATAATAATATAATAATAATAATAAAGAAAAAAATCATAATTAAATATTCATTCTAATTAAATATTTCCCATGATTTACAAAATTATCGTGTGAGAATATAGTTCTCCTCAAATACTTGGGGTCGTGTGAGATTTCAATCTCTTTAAACCTCGAAATTTAGTACATACTTGTTTGAAAGATAAATAATAAGAATGATGATAAATAGATAAAATAATAATAATTCAAAAATGAATATTTTAATTGAATTATTTACAAAATAAATAAAGTCAGGGTTTTATAAATTTAACGAATTAAAATGCCACGTTCAAAAATTCCAAAAAATGGCTTTCTGTTATATTTTATTCTAATTTCAATCCTGATTTAAAAAAATAAAAAAATAAAAAAAAATAAGTAAAAAAAAAAACCAAAATCCAAAAATTAAATAAATTAAAAAACTCAAAAGTATTTCTTTCATTATAATTACATTTCAAATTCCAAAAGAAATATAATAGAATATAAACTTCCCAAAATCCCAAAAATCTCATTCCGTAATCATTTCATTTAAATTTCAAAATAAAGATTTAAAATTCCAACAAATAAAAAATTTTAGAAAAAAAAATGAAGAAATCAGGAGAGCTATGTTCGTCAGGCTGTCGTAAATTAAAACACACAAGCCAAACCTCAATTCCGTTTTGTTTACGAAGACCTATTTAACTTAAACCCTCCTATTCTCATCACAAAATTTACAAATAATCAACCAACAGACACACCCATTTTGGTCGAACTACATGGACTTTGATCCCTATCGTAGGGTACGTAGGCCCTAGGCTCTTATCCTAGGTCAAGTCCGCCCTTTGTGAATATCTATCTGTTTGCTTTCATTCGTGTTGTTTTGTCTCTTCTGTTTAACAAGCATGCATGTCGATGAAAAGAGTAATTGAGATAATTTAAAAAGCTATATTCTATTTCAATTAACTAGTTTAAGGTAACCGTCCTCATGGATGGGTGTTGTGGGGTGCCTAACACCTTCCCCATACTCAAATAGACTCCCGAACTCATCTCTGATTTCGTAGACCATGTTGCCTTTTTCTTTTTTATTTAAATTGGTTTTCCAAAGTTTTCCATTAAAAATTTTAGTGGCGACTCCAAATAAATTGATTTTCAAGTTTCATTTTGGGAATCAATTTAAATTACTTTTATTTTATTCCACCGAAAGGTCGGTTACGACAATGAACATAATTAAATTAGTATTACAAACTAATGCTAGAAATTAATAATAAATTAATCATTAAATTACTAATATATTCAATAACAATAATTAATATTCCAATCTAATAATTAGATAATATTAGAGTATTTCATGTCTTCTGGACATTGAATTTCTATTTTTATACTCATATATTTGTAATTAAATAAATATATTAATTAAACATACATTAGATATTAAATATTAAATAGACATATTCATTAAATTTGTAACCAAATAGATAAAAGCATAAATGGAATATTCTAATTATATATATATATATATATTATATAAGTTTTTCACATAAGAAATATATAATATAATGTAATAAACATATAATATATATAAATATATTACATTAAATAGATATTAAATATTTATATATTTAATAATATCAGTCAAAAAATATTTTATTTTATTACACATATTTATATTTATTAAATTCAATGTCTATGATATTTAAATTAATATAATTATTAATTACATATTGTAAATGAACATAATTAAATAAGTAATCCAAATTAATGCTAGAAATTAATAATAAATTAGTCATTAAATTATTGATATATTCAAGTGCAATAATTAATATTTCATAATAATAATTAGATAATATTGGAGTATTTTCTTTCGTCTGGACATTTAATTTCTATTTTTATATTTGGATTTTTGTAATTAAATAAATATTTTAATCAAATATACATTAGCAATTAAATAATAAATAAACATATTCACTAATTAGTTACTAAATAATAAATTAATCATTAAATTATTGATATATTCAGCAACAATAATTAATATTCCACAATAATAAGTAGAAAATATTAGAGTATTTTATTTCTTCTGGACATTAAATTTTTATTTTTGTTTTTATATATTTGAAATTAAATAAATATATTAATTAAATATACATTAGATATTAGATATTAAATAAATTATTTCTTTAGGTCAGTCCCTATTGACTGTTATGAAGTCAAATTATATATATATTTCATATATATTAGTAAATTATACATAGTAAATAATTATATAGTATATTGTGTATTATTATAATATATATTTAACAAATTATTAATCAATAATATTTATGCGATTTAATATTTTGGAAAAGTATAAATTAAAAACAAATTTAAAATAAACCTAATAATAATACAAATAACAAGAGGGAAGTACCACATTGGTCCTCCACCTTTACACTTTGGAACAATTTGATCCCTCACATTGCAATGTGCAAATTGGCCCCTCAAAAACCTTTGTCTGGAAAAATTTGTCCCTCATGGCTACAATTGAAGGGACTGATTTTGTACACATTTAAATTTGAGAGAGACTAATTTGTCACAATTAAAGCATGGGGGAGTCACAACGTACAAAAGTGAGGGTTTAATTGCATACTTTCGTCTATCCAATAATAATATATATAGTAATAATATGTATAATAATGATACATATTTAATAAAATAGTCCTTTATTATATTAAATTATTAAAAAATATATTTATTAAAATACTTACTAAATTCAATGTCTATAATATTTAAATTAACAGAATAATTAAATACATATTGTAAATTAACATAATTAATTATAAATTAATTCTAAAAATTAATAAAACATTAACCATTAAACTACTGATATATTCAATAAAAATAATTAATATTCCACAATAATTATTAGATAATATTGGAATATTTTATTTCTTTTGGATATTGAATTTCTTTTTCTAAATTCGTATATTTGTAATTAAATAAAAAAATTAATTAAATATCCATCATTAAATAAATAATAATTAAACACATTCACTAAATTAGTAACTAAACAATTAAAACTATAAATTAAATATATTAATTGGAAATATATTATATAAGAAATTTATCATATAAGATATATATATATAACATAATGTCATAAATATATAATATAAATAAATATATGAAAAAATATAACAATAAATATATATTAAATATTTATACATTTAATATCATATTTATTATAGATTAATATCTGTTAATACGAATTTTATTTTATTTTTTAGTATATTTATAAATTTTAATGAATTTTTAATATATATTTCATATATTAATCTACCATATCTGAATATATTCTTATACACCATATTCCTTGACTTCAAAGCAGTCCCTATTGATTGTCGTGATGACAAATTATGCATATATTTCATGTCTATTAGTAAATTATATATATTACATAATTATATAATAGAATGTGAATTATTATAATATATATTTAACAAATTATTAACCAACAATATTTATGAGATTTAATATTTTGGAAAAGTATATATTAAAAACAATTTAAAATTGACATAATAATAATACATATAATAAGAGGGAAACACCAAAATGGTCCTCGTTCTTTACACTTTGTGGCAATTTGCTTCCTTACAATGCACTGTGACAAATTTGTCCCTCAATACTACAACTGGAGGAACTGATTTTGTATACATTTAAATATCCGAGGGACTAATTTGTCACAATTAAATTGTGAGGTAGTCACAAAGTGCAAAAATGAAGGTTCAATTGCGTACTTTTGTCTATACAGTAATAATATATATAGTTATAATGTGTATAATAATGATACATATTTAATAAATTAATCATTCATTATATCATATTATTAAAATATATATTTTGGAAATTACTAATTAAATTCAAAGTCTAAGAAATTTAGATTAAAATAATAATTAATTACATATTGTAAATTAACATAATTAAATTAGCATTATAAATTAATGCTAACCATTAAATTACTGATATATTCCATAACAAAAATTAATATTCCACAATAATAATTAAATAATATTAGAGTATTTTATTGATTTTGAATATTGAATTTCTATTTTTAAATTCATATATTTGTAATAAAGTAAATATATTAATTAATTATACATTAGTAATTAATTAATAAATAAACATATTCACCAAATTTGTAACTAAATGATTAAAAATATAAATTAAATATATTAATTTTGAAATATATTATGTACAAATTTATCAGATAACAAATATGTAATATAATGTAATAAACATATAACATAAATAAATTTATATAAAACTATAACAATAAATATATATTAAATATTTATATATTTAATAACATACTTATTATATAATAATATTGATCAAAACATATTTTATTTTGTTACACATATTTATATTTATTAAATTCAATGTCTACGATATTTAGATTAATATAATTATAAATTAGATATTGTAAATTAACATAATTAAATTAGTACTACAAATTAATGCTATTTAATAATAAATTAATCATCCAATTACTTAAATATTCGTTTACATTTGTTAATATTCCACAATAATAAGTAGAGAATATTAGAGTATTTTATTTCTCCTGGACATTGAATTTATTTTCTTTTATTAATATATTTGTAATTAAATAAATATATTAATTAAATATACATTAGATATTAAATATTAAGTAAACATATTCATTAAATTAGTAACTAATTAATTAAAAATATAAATGAGATGTTCAACTTTTATATATATTACATATAATTTTATAACATAAGAAATATAATATAATGTAATAAACATATAATATAAATGAATATATATAAAAATATACCAAGTACTTATATTATTATGTAATAATATTAGTCAAAACATATGTTATTTTATTACACATATTTATATTTATATTTATTAAATTCAATGTCTATGATATTTAAATTAATATAATATTTAAGTACATATTGTAAATGAACATGATTAAATTAGTATTACAAACTAATGCTAGAAATTAGTAATAAATTAATCATTAAATTACTGATATATTCAATAACAATAATTAATAACCCACATTAATAATTAGAGAATATTAGAGTATTTTATTTCTTCTGGACAATGAATTTATGTTATTATATTCTTATATTTGTGACTAAATAAAGATATTAATCAAATATATGCTAGAAATTAAATAATAAATAAACACATACATTAAATTAGTAACTAAATGATTAAAAGTATTGATGAATTATTCAAATTGGATATATATTATATATAAATTTGTCAAATAAGAAATATATAATATACAGTAATAAACATATAATATAAATAAACATGCACAAAAATATAACAATAAATATATATTAAATATTTATATATTTAATATCATATTTATTATATTATAATATTGGCCAATACATTTTTTTTTCAGTTTATTTATATATTTTAACTAACATTTAATATATTTTTTATATATTAATAAACGTCATCTAAATATATTTTTATATATTATATTCCTTGAATTCAGGGCTATTCTTATTGACCCTCATGAAGACAAATTATACATATATTATATGTCTATTAGTAAATTACATATATTAAATAGTTATATAATATAATGTGAATTATTACAATATATATTTAACAAATTATTAATCAGCAATATTTATGAGATTTAATATTTTTTAGAATTATAAATTAAAAAATATTTAAAATTAACATAATAATAATACATATAATTAAAGGAAAGTACCAAATTGGTCCTCTACCTTTACATTTTGAGACAATTTGGTCCTTTACAATGCTCTGTGACAAATTAATCCTTTAAAAATCTTTTTTGATGGAAAATTTGTCCCTCATTCCTTCAACTGGAGGGACTGATTTTGTACACATTTAAATTTGAGAGGGACTAATTTGTCATAATTAAATTATAGGTGAGTCACAAAGTGCAAAAGTGAGGGTTCAATTGTGTACTTTCGTTTATACAATAATAATATACATAGTAATAATGTCTATAATAATGATATATGTTTAATAAATTAATCCTTTATTATATTGAATTATTAAAATATATATTTATTAAATTACTTACTAAATTCAATGTCTATAATATTCAAATTAATATAATAATTAATAACATATTGTAAATGAACATAATCAAATTAGTATTACAAATTAATGCTAAAAATTAATCATTAAATTGCTGATATATTCAATAATAATAATTAATATTGCACAATAGTGATTTGAGAATCTTAAAGTATTTTATTTCTTCTGGACATTGAATTTCTATTTTTATATTCGTATATTTATAATTAAATAAATATATTAATGATATATACAATAGTAAACAAATAATAAATAAACATATTCATTAAATTAGTAACTAAATAATTAAATTAGTATGTAGTAAATATATTAATTTGATATTATATATATATATATATATGTATTTATCATATAGCAAATATATAACATAATGTAATAAACATGTAATATAAATAAATTTATATCAAACTGTAACAATAAATATACATTAAATATTTATTATTTTAATAACATATTTATTATATAATAATATTGGTCAAAACATATTTTAGTATATTACACATATTTATATTTATTAAATTCAATTTCTATGATATTTAAATTAATACAATAATTAATTACATATCGTAAATGAACATAATTAAATTAGTATTACAAATTAATGCTAAAAATTAAGAATAAATTAATCATTAAATTACTATTACATTCTATAATAGTAATTAATATTCCACAATAATAATTTGAGAATATTAGTATATTTTATTTCATCTAGACATTGAATTTCTATTTTTATATTTGTATATTTGTAATTAAATAAATATATTAATTAAATATACGTTGGTAATTAAATAATAAATAAACATATTCACTAAATTAGTAACTAAATAATTAAAAGTATAAATGAAATATTCCAATTGGGTATATATTATATATAAATTTATCGCATACGAAATATATAGTATAATGTAATGAACATCTAATATAAATAAATTTATATTAAAATATAACATTAAGTATATATATACATATATATATATATATATATATAAAATATTTATCTATTTAATATCTATTTATCATACAATAATAACGGTCAACATGTATTTTATTTATATGTTTTAGTACATATATATTTTTTAACTAATATTTAATATATATTTTATATATTAATATACAATATCTAAATATATTTTTAAACATCATATTTATTATTTAATAATATCGGTCAATACATATTTCATTTTATGACACTTATTTTATTTATTAAATTCACTGTCTTAGTTATTTAAATTAATATTATAATTAATTACATATTGTAAATGAACATAATTAAATTAGCATTATAAATTAATGCTAAGAATTAATAATAAATTAATCATTAAATTATTGAAATATTCTGTGACAATAATTAATATTTCACAATAATAAGTAGAGAATATTGGAGTATTTTATTACTTCTGGATATTGAATTTCTATTTTTAAATTCATATATTTCTAATTAAATAAATATAAATTAGATATTAAATATTAAGTAAGCATATTCATTAAATTAGTAACTAAATAATTAAAAGAATAATTGAAATATTCTAATTTTGTATATATTACATATAAATTTATCACATAAGAAATATATAATATAACGTAATAAACATATAATATAGATAAATATATATAAAAATATAACAATAAATATATATTTAATACTTATATATTTAATACCATATTTATTATATAATAATATTAGTCAATACCTATTCTATTTTTTTTATTTTTGTATATTTATATATTTTTAGGTAATATTTAATATATATTTTATATATTAATATACGATATCTAAATATATTTTTATGCAATATATTCCTTGACTTTAGGACAATCTCTGTTGACCGTTGTGAAGACAAATTTTATATATATATATATATATATATATATTTCATGTACATTAGTAAATTATATATATTAAATAATTATATATTATAATATGTATTATTATAATATATATTTAGCAAATTATTATTCAACAATATTTATGCAAGTTAATATTTTGGAAAAGTGTAAATTAAAATTAATTTAAAATATACATAATAATAATAATACATATAATAAGAGGGAAGTACCAAATTGGTCTACCACTTTTACACTTTAGAACTATTTGGTCCCTCGTAATGCAATGTGACAAATTAGTCCCTGAAAAAATATTTTTTCTTAAAAAATTTCTCCTTCATTCCTACAATTGGAAAGGCTTATTTTCTACACATTTAAATTTAAGAGAGAAGAATTTGCCTCGATTAAATTGTGGGGGAGTCGCAAAGTGCAAAAGTGAAAGTTCAATTACGTAATTTCGTCTTCAAAATAATAATAATATATATAGTAATAATGTACATAATAATTATACATATTTATCAATTTAATCAATTATTATATTAAATTATTAAAATATGTATTTATCAATTTACATACTAAATTCAAAATTATAATAATTAAATTAATATAATAAATAATGACATATTGTAAATTAACATAATTAAATTAGTATTACTAATTAATGCTAAAATTAATATAAAATTAATCTTTAAATTACTGATACAATAAATAACAGTAATTATTATTTCACAATAATAATTGGAGAATATTAGAGTATTCTATTTCTTTTGGATATTGAATTTCTCTTTTAAAATTCATATATTTTTAATTATGTAAACATATTTATTAAATATACGTTAGTAAGTAAGTAATAAATATACATATTCACTAAATTAGTAACTAAATAATTAAACATAAAAATTAAATATTTTAATTTGATATATATTATATAAAAATATATCATATAAGAAATATATAATATAATGTAATGAATATATGTAAAAATATAGCAATAAATATATATGAAATATTCATATATTTAATATCATATTTATTACATAATAATATTGGCCAAAACTTATTTTATTTTATTACACATATTTATATTTATTAAATTCAATGTCTATCATATTTAAATTAATATAATTGTTAATTACATATTGTACATGAACATAATTAAATGTGTATTACAAATTAATGCTGGAAATTAATAATAAATTAGCATTAAATTATTGAAATATTCAGGAATAATAATTAATATTTCACAATAATAGTTAGAGAATATTACAATATCGTATTTCTTCTAGACATTGAATTTCTATTTTTATATTTGCATATTTGTAATTAAATAAATATATTAATCATATATACAATAGTAAATAAATAACAAATAAACATATTCATTAAATTAGTAACTAAATAATTAAAAGTATAGATGAAATATTCTAATTGGCTATATATTTTATATAAATTTATCACATAAGAAATATATAATATAATGTAACGAACATAAATTATAAATGAATTTATATAAAAATATAACAATAAATTTATATTAAATACTTATGTAATTAATATCATATTTATTATATAATAATATCGGACAATACGTATTTTATTTTTTGTTTTAGTATATTTATATTTTTTAACTAATATTTAATATATATTTATATATTAATATGCGATATCTAAATCTATCTTTATACAATATATTCCATGACTTCAGAGCAATTCGTGCTAATTGTCGTGAAAACAAATAATATATATATATATATATCATATATATTAGTAAATTATATATATTAAATAATTATATAATATAATGTGTATTTTTATAACATATATTTAACAAATTATTAATCGACAATATTTATGAGATTTAATATTTTGGATAAGTATAAATGAAAAAAATTTTAAAATAAACATATTAATAATACAAATAATAAGAAGTACCAAATTGGTCCTCCATTTTACACTTTGAGAGGAACTAACTTGTCTCAATTAAACTAAGGGGGTAGTCACAAAGTGTAAAAGTGAGAGTTCAATTGTGTACTTTTAGCAATAAAAAAATAATATATATAGTAATAAGGTGCATAATAATGATACATATTTGATAAACTAATCATTTATTATATTAAATTATTACATATTGTAAATGAACATAATTAAATAAGTACTACAAATTAATGCTAGAAATTAATAATAAATTAATTGTCTAATTTTGATATATTCAGGAACAATAATTAATATTCCACAATAATAATTAGAAAATATTAGAGTATTTTATTTCTTCAAACATTGAATTTCTTTTTCTATATTCGTATATTTGTATAACAATGACACATATTTAATAAATTATTTATTTATTATATTAAATATTTAATATATATTAATTAAATTCTTTATCTATAATATTTAAATGAATATAATAATTTAATACATATTTAGCGTAATTAAATTAGTATTACAAATTAACGCAAAAAATTAATAATTAAATAACAGTTATAATCAATAAAAATAATTAATGTTCCACAATAATAATTAGAGAATATTTGAGTATTTCATTTTTTTTAATGTTGAATTTCTATTTTTATTTTCATATATTTGTAATTAAATAAATATATAAATTAAATAATAAATAATGATATTCATTAAATAAGTAACTAAATAATTAAAAATATTAATCAAATACTCTAATTGGACATATATTATATAAATTTATCATATAAGAAATGTATAATACAATGTAATAAACATATAATACAAATAAATTTATATAAAAATATAACAATAAATATATTTTAAATATTTAAATATTTAATATCATATTTGTTATATAGTAATATCGTTCAGTACATATTTTATATATTTGTTTTATTATATTTACATTTTCACTAATATTTATTATAAATTTCATATATTAGTATACGAAATCTAAATATATTATTTTATTATATTCCTTGACTTCAGGGCAATTCATGTTGACCATTGTGAAGACAAATTTTATATATATTTCACGTATTTTAGTAAATTATATATATTGAATAATTATATTTAATATCATATGCATTACTATGATATATATCCAAAAAATTATTAATTAGCAATATTTAATGGATTAAATATTTTGGAAAATTATAAATTAAAAATGATTTAAAATTAACATAATAATATTACATATAATATGAGGGAAGAGCCAAATGATCTGTCAACTTTACACTTTGGGACAATTTGGTTTCTCACAAAGCACTATGACAAATTTGTCCTTAAAAAATCTTATTCCATAAAAAATCACTTTCTCATTACTACAATTTAAGGGGCATGTGACAAAGTGCAACAATGAGGATTCAATTACGTACTTTCATTTATATGATAATAATATATATAGTAATAATTTGTATAATAATGATACATATTTAATAAATTAATTACTTATTATATTAAGTTATTACAATATATATTTATTAAATTATTTGTTAAATTCAATGTCTATAATATTTTAATTAATATAATAATTAAATACAAAATTTAAATTAAAAAATTAAATTAGTATCATAAATTTATACTAAAAATTAAAAATAAATTAATCATTCAATTACAGATATATTCGATAACAATAATTAATATTCCATAATAACAATTAGATAATATTAGAGTATTTTATTTCTTTTGGATGTTTAATTTCAATTTTTAAATTCATATATTTGTAATTAAGTAAATAAATTGATCAAATATACGTCAGTAATTAAATAATAAATAAACATATTCACTAAATTAGTAACTAAATAATTAAAAATATAAATTGGAGATATATTATATATAAATTTACCACATAAGAAATATATAATATGATGTAATAAATATATAATAAAAATAAATATATGGAAAAATATAACAATAAATAGATATTAAATATATATATATATATATATTTAATGTCCTATTTATTATATAATAATATCGGTCAATTCAAATTTTATTTTATCACACATATTTATATTTATTAAAGTCAATGTCCATGATATTTAAATTAATATAATAATTAATTACATACTGTAAATGAACATAATTAAATCGATATTATAAATTAAAGCTAAGAATTACTAATAAATTAAGTACTTATATATTTAATACCATATTGATTATATACTAATATAGGTCAATACTTATTTATTTCTTTCTTTAAGTATATTTATATTCTTAACAAATATTTAATATATATTTTATATATTAATATACGATATCTAAATATATTTTTATGCAATATATTCCTTGACTTCAAGATAGTCCTTGTTGACCGTTGGATGACAAATTATATATATTTCATGTATATTAGTAAATTATATATATATATATATATATATTAAATAATTATATAATATAATGTGTATTATTATAATATATATTGAGCAAATTATTAATCAGTAATATTTATGAGATTTAATATTTTTAGAATTATAAATTAAAAACAATTTAAAATTAACATAATAATAATACATATAATTATAGGAAAGTACCAAATTGGTCATCCACCTTTACACTTTGTGACAATTTGGTCTCTTACAATGCTCTGTGACAAATTAATCCCTTAAAAACAAATTTTCATGGAAAATTTATCCCTATTCTTTCATTTAGAGGGACTAATTTCATACACACTTAAATTTAAGAGTGACTAATTTATCACAATTAAATTTTTATTCATTTGTTTTAGTATATTTATATTTTTTAACTAACAATTAATATATATTTTATATATTAATATACGATACTTAAATATATTCTTATACATTATATTATTTGACTTCAAGGCAATCCCAGTTGATTGTTGTGAAGACAAATTATAAATATATTTCATGTATCTTAGTAAATTATATATATTAAATAATTACCTAATATAATGTGAATTATTATAATATATATTTAACAAATTATTAATCAACAATATTTATGAGATTTAATATTTTGGAAATGTATAAATTAAAAACAATTTAAAATAAACATAATTATAATAGATATAATAAGAGGGAAGTACCAAATTGGTCTTCCACCATTACACTTTGTGACAGTTTGATTCCTCACAAAACACTGTGACAAATTTATCCCTAAAAAATCTTATTTCCTGGAAAATTAATCCCTCAATACTACAATTGGAGGGGTGTGTGACAAAGTGCAAAAGTAAGGGTTCAATTACGTATTTTTGTCTATATGATAATAATATATATAGTAATAATGTGTACAATAATGAAACATATTTAATAAATTAATTATTTATTATATTAATTTATTAGAATATATATTTATTAAATTCAATGTCCGTAATATTTTAATTAATATAATAATTAAATACATAATGCAAATTAACAAAATTAAATTAGTGTTATAAATTAATCTTAAAAATTAAAAATAAATTAATCATTAAATAAGTGATATATTCATTAAAAATAATTAATATTCCTCAATAATAATCCTTGAATATTAGAGAGTTTTATTTCTTTTGGATATTGAATTTCTATTTTTATATTCATATATTTGTAATTAATAAATACTTTAATTAAATATGTATTAGTAATAAAATATTAAATAAACATATTCATTAAATTAGTAGCTAAATAATTAAAAATATAAATTAAAAATTTTAATTGGATATATATTATATATAAATTTATCGTTTAAGAAATATATAATACAATATAATAAACATTTAATGTAATTAAACTTATACAAAAATATAATAATAAATATAAGTTAATTATTTATATGTTTAATATCATATTTATTATAAAATATACATTAGGTATTAAAAATTAAATAAACATATTCAATAAATTAGTTACTAAATAGTTAAAAGTATAAATGAAATATCCTAATTTTATATATATTATATATACATTTACCACATATGAAATATATAATATAATATAAATAAATTTATATAAAAATATAACAATACACACACACACACACACACACACACACACACACACACACATATATATATATTGATATTAAATAATTATAGAATACAATGTGAATTATTATAATATATATTTAACAAATTATTAATCAACAATATTAATGAGATTTAATATTTTTAGAAATTATAAATAAAAAACAATTTAAAATTATCATAATAATAATACATATAATAAGAGGAAAATACCAAATTAGTCCTCTACTTTTACACTTTGTGACAGTTTGGTCCCTCACAATACACTGTGACAAATTAGTTCGTCAAAAATCTTTTTTCATGGAAAATTTGCCCTTCATTCCTACAATTAGATGGACTGATTTTGTACATATTTAAATTTGAGAAGGATTAATTTGTCCTAATTAAATATCAGGGGAGTTACAAAGTGTAAAGGTGAGGGTTCAATTTTGTACTTTTGCCTATGCAATAATAATAAGAAGGACTGATTTTGTACATATTTAAGTATAAGAGGGACTAATTTGTCATAAGTGAATTTTGGAAGTGTCATAAAGTGCAAAACTGAGGATTCCTTTGTGTACTTTTGTCATTAAAATAATAATATATATAGTAATAATGTGTGTAATAATGACACATATTTAAGAAATTATTTATTTTATTATATTTAATTATTAATAAATATATTCATTAAATTTCTTATTGAATTCAATGTCAATAATATTTAAATTAATATAATAATTAAATACATATTGTAAATAAACATAATTAAATTAGTTTCTAAATTAATGCTAAAAATGAATAATAAATAAATCATTAAATTATTGATATATTCAATAACATTAATTAATATTCCATATTAATAATTGGAGAGTATTAGAGTATTTTGTTTGTTTTGGATATTGAATTTCAATTTTTATATTTATATATCTGTAATTAAATAAATATATTAATTAAATAGGCATCTTTAATTAAATAATAAACAAACATACTCATTAAATCAGCAACTAATAAATTAAAAATATAAATTAAATATTCTAACTGGATATATATTATACATAAATTTATGATATAAGAAATATATAATATAATGTAATAAACATTTAACATAAAAAAATTTATATAAAAATATAACAATAAATATATAGAAAATATTTACTTATTTAATATCATATTTATTATATAATAATATCAGTTAATACATAATTTATTTTATTAAATGTATTTTATTTATTAAATTCAATGTCTATGTTATTTAAATTAATATAGTAATTAATTACATATTGTAACATAATTAAATTAGTATTATAAATTAATCCAAAGAATTAATAATAAATTAATCATTAAATTACTGAAATATTTTGTAACAATAATTAATATTCCACAATAATAAGTAGAGAATGTTAGAGTATTTTATTTCTTCTAGACATTGAATTTCTATTTTTATATTCATATATTTGAAATTAAATAAATATATTAATTAAATATACGTTTGTCGTAACTAACCTTTCAGCGGAATAAAATAAAAGTGAATTAAATTGATTCCCAAAAACGAATCTTGAAAATCAATTTATTTGGAGTCGCCACCAAAATTTTTAACGGAAAACTTTGGAAAACCAATTTAAATAAAAAAGAAAAAGGCAACATGGTCTGCGAAATCAGAGATGAGTTCGGGAGTCTATTTGAGTGTGGGGAAGGTGTTAGGTACCCCACAACACCCGTCCATGAGGACGATTACCTTAAACTAGTCAATTGAAATAAAATATGGCCTTAAATTTATCTCAATTACCCTTTATTAACATTCATGCCCATTAAACAGAGAAGACAAAAATGACAATAGTGGAAACAAACAGATAGATATTTACAAAGGCGGACTTGACCTAGGATGAAAACCTAGGGCCTACGTACCCCGTGATAGGGATCAAAGTCCATGTAGTTCGACCAAATGACATGTTTATTGGTTGATAATTTGTGAATTTTGTGATGAGTACAGGAGGGTTTCAATTAAATGGATTTTCGTAAACTAAACGTAATTGAGATTTGGTTCGTGTGTTTTAATTTACGACAACCTGATTAATCTAACTCTTTTGACCTCTTCATTTTTTTCTTTTTAAAATTTTTGTTCTTGAAATTTTAATCTTTATTTTGAAATTTAAATAAAATGAAATAATTATAAAGAACGAATTCGATCACGTAAAGAAACGAATTTATTTAATTAAGACATTTATTTTTGTAATATTGTTATTATTGTTTTTATTATTTTATAACAAATATGTGTTGATTTTGGGGATCCAAGGAGATTAAAATCTCACATGACTCCATGCAATCGAGGAGGACAATATTCTTACGCGATAATTTCGTAAATAATAGAAATCATTTAATTAAAGTAAATATTTAGTTGTTATTATTTTTAAAACCAATGTGTACCAAATTTAGGGATCTAAGGAGATTAAAATCTCACATGATCCCATGCAATTGAGGAGAAGAAAATTCTCACACGATTATTTCATAAATAATGGAAAATATTTAATTAAAGTAAATATTTAATTGTTATTATTTTTACAACAAATGTGTACTAATTTTAAGGATCTAAGGAGATTAAAATCTCACATGATCCCATGCAATCGAGAAGAATCGAATCCTCACACGATAATTTCATAAATAATGAAAAATATTTAATTAAAGTAAATATTTAATTGTTATTATTTTTACAACAAATGTGTACTAATTTTAAGGATCTAAGGAGATTAAAATCTCACATGATCCCATGCAATCGAGAAGAACCGAATCCTCACACGATAATTTCATAAATAATGAAAAATATTTAATTAAGTCAATATTAAATTATTATTATTTTTAAAACAAATGTGCTAATTTTTTAAAAGATCTAAGGAGATTAAAATCTCACGTGATCTCATGCAATCGAGGAGAACAAAATTCTCGCACGATAAATTTCATAAAACTTTACCCATGGGACCAAGATTAGTCTTATATGCAAACAAAATGAAATAAGAATGATGATAACAATAAAAATAATAATAATAACACAAAACAACACAATCATAACAAATATGACAAAAATGAGAATAAGACAACTTCCTGGTTCATTTTTTTTACCTTATGTATGTTTAACTATGCATGCACCCATATATTCATGCACATACCTATATATGTATATATACCCAAAGAAAGAGAACCTCTTCTCACTTCATTCTTTCTTTTTGCACCTTATATGTACATATACCTAAGCACACATACATATGAGCATATATATGTATATATACACACTAATGTGCACCAATGCATTCTTTCCTGTTCTTCTTTATTTTCATGCCCATAAACATGCCAAGACATATACATATACACATTGATGCACTCCCCCTTTTGCTTTATCTCTTCTCTCTTGTTCTCATACACCGCAACACAAGACGCATAAACTTGCGTTGACAGATGCATATATATCTATACATTGCTGCCCCATCTCCATGCTTCCCTTTTTCTGTTCTTATACCCAGAAAAACATGCAGAAACAGACATGGCATACACATACCCAGAAAAACAGGCAGATGCAGAAACAGAAGCTGACAGATACATACATATATATTCGTTGCTGCCCCATCTCCATGCTTCCCTTTTTCTGTTCTTATACCTGGAAAAACATGCAGAAACAGACATGGCATACACATATATACATATATACGTTGCTGCCCCATCTCCATGCATCCCTTTTTCTGTTCTTATACCCAAAAAAACATGCAGATGCAGAAACAGAAGCTGACAGATACATATATATATATATATATATATATACGTTGCTGCCCCATCTCCATGCTTCCCTTTTTCTGTTCTTATACCCGGAAAAACATGCAGAAACAGACATGGCATACACATATATACATATATACGTTGCTGCCCCATCTCCATGCATCCCTTTTCTATTCTTATACCCAGAAAAACATGCAGATGCAAAAACAGAAGCTGACAGATACATATATATATATATATATATATGTTGCTTCCCCATCTCCATGCTTCCCTTTTTCTGTTCTTATACCCGGAAAAACATGCAGAAACAGACATGGCATACACATATATACATATATACGTTGCTGCCCCATCTCCATGCTTCCTTTTTTCTGTTCTTATACCCAAAAAATATGTAGATGCAGAAACAGAAGCTGACAGATACATATATATATATATATGTTGCTGCATTCTTGCTCATTTTCTATCAAAAGCAATCTAACAGCAGACAAAGACAGATACAGCCAACCTTCTACATGCATTCATGATAGATTAGACAACAAACTAAAGACAGAAAAACCAGAAATGGGAACAGCAAACCGAGAAAAATAGGCAGACCTCTTCAGCTCACTTTCTCTCAGTTTATCTCTGTTTACAGCGCCTGAAACAGACGAAGACGTTCTCCAACGTTCTGCTTCCAGCTTGCCATGGTTCTGCACCTTCTTCCAGCCAACGTTCTCCCCAGCCACGGTCTGCACCTTCTTCTCCCTTTTCTAAGTTGCTCCCCGGAGACTTCACCCTCTCCTCCTTTTTCTGAGTTGTTGCCTGGAGACTTCACCCTCTCCTGTCTTTGCTGTGCCCCAAAGTCGCTTTTCTCCTCCACTCCTTCTCTCATTGCATGAGTGCCATCATATCCTCTGCTTCATCTCCTTCTTTTGCTTTTTGCTTTTTTTTTTTTTTCAGCTTTTTTCCTAGATTTTCACGTGCTGGCAGCCTTTTGACACTTTTCCTCTCTTTTTTTTTTGGTCATTTTTATTATTATTACTATTATTGTTAATTAATTTTTAATTTTTGATTTTTTGATTTTTTCTTTGTAATATATTTTATATTTTTATATTTCTTTATTATCTTTCTTTGATTTATTATAATTATTTTAATTAGCTAATTTTTTTTTAATTTTGAGTTTATCTCCCATTCTTTATTTTTAATTCTAAATTGTCCCCCAATTGAAAATATCATTTGAAGTTTTGACATTTTTAATTTTCCTATGTTCTTAATTATTAATTAATTGGTGTTTCCATTAATTAAATAATTAGGTGATTAGGGATGGGGTGTTCACAACGTTAGTAATTAAATAACAAATAAATATATCCATTAAATTAGTAACTAAATAATAAAAAATATAAACTAAATATATTAATTATACCTATATTATATATAAATTTATGATATAAGAAATATATAATATAATGTATTAAACATATAACTTAAATAAATTTATGCAAAAATATAACAATAATCAAACATTAAATATTTACATATTTAATAACATATTTATTATATAATAATATCGGTCAATACAAATTTTATTTTATTACACGTATTTTATTTATTAAATTATTTATTAAATGCAATGTGTACTATATTTAAATTAATATAATTATTAATTACATATTGTAAATGAACATAATTAAACTAGTACTATGAATTAATGCTACAAATTAATAATAAATTAATCATTAAATTACTGATATATTTAGCAATAATAATTAGTATTCCACATTAATAAGTAGAGAATATTAGAGTATTTTATTTCTTTTGGACACTGAATTTCTATTTTTATATTCATATATTTGTAAGTCAATAAATATATTAATTAAATATACATTAGATATTAAATATTAAGTAAACATATTCATTAAATTACTAACTAAATAAATAAAAGAATAAATGAGATCTTCTAATTTTATATATATTACATATAATTTTATAACGTAAAAAATATGATATAATGTAATAAACATATAATATAAAAACAATATATATAAAAATATAACATTAAAAATATACAAAATAATTACATATTTAATATAATATTTATTATATAATAATATTGATCAATACGTATTTTATTTTTTGTCTTAGTATATTTAAAATTTAACTAATTTTGTAATATATATTTTATATATTATTATACAACATCTAAATATATTTCTATATAATATATTCCTTAACTTCAAGACAGTTCCTGTTCACCGTCATGAAAACAAATTTTACATATATTTCATGTATTTTAGTAAATTATACATATTAAATAATTATATAATATAATGTGAATTATTATAATATATATTGAATAACTTATTAATTAGCAATGTTTATGAGATTTAATATTATTGAAAATGGTAAATTAAAAAAAAATAAAATTAACATAATAATAATACATATAATGAGAGGGAAGTACCAAATTGGTCCTCTACCTTTACACTTTGTGACGATTTGGTCCCTCACGATGCAATGTGACAAATTAGTCCTTCAAAAATATTTTTTCAACGAAAATTTGTCCCTCATTACTATAATTGGAGGGACTGAATTTATACACATTTAATTTCCAGAAAGACTAGTTTGTCAAAATTAAATTGTCGGGGTGTTACAAAGTATAAAAGTGAGGGTTAAATTGTATACTTTCGTTTATACAATAATAATATATCTAGTAATTATGTGTATAATAATGGTACATATTTAATAAATTAACCATTTATTATTCTAAATGATTAAAAAAATATTTATTGAATTACTTATTAGATTTAATGTCTATGATATTTAAATTAATATAATAATTAATGATATATTGCAAATGAACATAATTAAATTAGTATTATAAATTAGTGCTAAAATTAATAAAAAAAAGTCATCATTAGGTTATTGATATATTCAATAACAATAATTAATATTCCAAAATAGTATTTAGAAAATATTAGAGTATTTTATTTCTTTTGAATATTGAATTTCTATTTTTAAATTTTTATATTTGTAATTAAGTAAACATATTAATAATATCAATTAAATATATTAATTGAATATATATTATATATAAATTTATCAAAAAATAAATATATAATATAATGTGTTAAACATATAATATATATAAATTTCAATAAAAATATAACAATAAATATACATATATATATATATATATATATATAAAATTCGTATATTTAGTAAAATATTTATTATGTAATAATATCGGTCAAAACACATGTTATTTTATTACACATATTTATATTTATTAAATTCAATATCTATGATATTTAAATTAATATAATAATTAACTACATATTGTAAATGAACATAATTAAATTAGTATTCCAAACTAATGCTAGAAATTAACAATAAATTAATCATCAAATTACTGATATGTTCAATAACAATAATTAATATTTCACAATAATAATTAGAGAATATTTGAGTTTTTTATTTTTTTTAGACATTGAATTTCTATCTTTATATTCATACATTTGTAATTAAATAAATATATTAATCCAATATACAATAGTAATTAATAAAAATTAAACAAATTCATTAATTTAGTAACCAAATAACTAAAAGTATAGATGAAATATTCTAATTGGATATATATAATATATAAATTTATCACATAAGAAATATATAATATAATGTAATAAACATATCATATAAATACATTTATATAAAAATATAATAATAAATATATATTAAATACTTAGATATTTAATATCATATTTATTATATTATAATATTGGCCAATACGTATTTTATTTTTTCTGGACATTGAATTTCTATTTTTATATTCATGTATTTGTAATTAAATAAATATATTGATTAAATAGTCATTAGTAATTAGATAATAAATAAACATATTCACTAAATTATTAACAAATAACTAAAAGTATAAATGAAATATTCTAATTGGATATATATTATATATAAATTTATCACATAAGAAATATATAATATAATGTAAAAAACATATAATATAAATAAATATATATAGAAATATAACAATTATACATATATTTCATGTATATTAGTAAATATATATATATATATATATTAAATAATTAGATAATATAATGTGAATTATTATAATATATACTTAACAAATTGTTAATTTGTAATATATATGAGATATAATATTTTTGAAAATTATAAATTAAAAAAATTTAAAATTAATATGATAATAATACATATAATAAGAGAAAAGTACCAAATTGGTCATTCACCTTTACACTTTGTAACAATTTGGTCCCTCACAATGCACTGTGACAAATTAGACCCTCAAAAGTCATTTTTCAAGGAAAATTATTTATTCAATTCAATGTCTATGATATTTAAATTAATATGATTATTAAAATATATTTCATGTCTATTAGTAAATTATATATATATATATATATTAAATAATTCTGTAATCTAATTTGAATCATTTTAATATATTTTTAACAAATTATTAATCAGCAATATTTATGAGAGTTAATATTTTTGAAAATTATAAATTAAAAACAATTTAAAATTAACATAATAATGATACATATAATAAGAGGGAAGTACCAAATTGGTCATCCACCTTTACACATTTAAATATGAGAGGGACTAATTTGTTAAAATGTCTATAATATTTAAATTAATAAAATAATTAATTACATATTGTAAATAAAAAAAATTAAATTAGTATTAAAAATTAATTCTGAAAGTTAATAATAAATTAATCATTAAATAACATATATATTCAATAACAATAATTGATATTTGAAAATAATAATTACATAATATTAGAGTATTTTATTTCTTTAGGATATTGAATTTATATTGTTAAATTCATATATTTGTAATTAAGCATATATATTAATTAAATATACGTTAGTAATTAAATAAAAAATAAACATATTCACAAAATTAGTAACTAAATAATTAACAATATAAATAAAATATATTAATTGGATATATATTATACAAAAATTTATCATTTAAGACATATATAATATAATCTAATAAACATATAATATAAATAAATTTATGTAAAAACATACCAATAAATGTATATTAAATACTTATATATTTAATAACATATTTATTATATAATAATATCGGTCAAAACATATTTTATTTTATTACACATATTTATATTTATTAAATTCAATCTCTATGATATTTAAATTAATATAATAATTTATTACATAATTTAAATGAACATAATTAAATTAGTATTACAAAGTAATGCTATAAATTAATAATAACTTAATCAATAAAAAATTGATAAAATCAATAACAGTAATTAAAATTCCAGAACAATAATTAGAGAATACTAGAGTATTTTATATTTTCTAGACATTGAATTTCAATTTTTATATTCCTATATTTGTAATTAAATAAATATATTAATTAAATATACGATAGTAATTAAATAATAAATAAACATATTCACTAAATTAGTAGCTCAATAATTAAAAATATAAATAAAATATTCTAATTTTATATATATTACATATAATTTTATCACATAAGGAATGTATAATATAATGTAACAAACATATATTATAAATGACTATATATAAAAATATAATAGTAAAAATATATTAAATACTTATAAATTTAATACCTTATTTATTGTATAATAATATCGATCAATATGTATTTTATTTTTTTATTTTAGTATGTTTATATATTTTAACTAATATTTAATATATATTTTATGTATTAATGTATAGGATCTAAATATATTGTTGTACAATATATACCTTGACTTCAGGGCAGTCCCTGTTCACCGTTGTGATAACAAATTATACATATATTTCATGTATATTAGTAAAATATATATATATATATATATTAAATAATTATATAATACAATGTGAATTATTATAATATATATATTTAACAGATTTTTAATCAGCAATATTTATGAGATTTAATATTTTGGAAAACTATAAATTAAAAATAATTTAAAATTGACATAATAATAATACATATAATATGAGGGAAGTTCCAAATTGGTCATCCACCTTTACACTTTGTGACAATTTGGTCCCTTACAATGCCCTGTGACAAATTAGTCCCTCAAAAATATTTTATCATGGTAAATTAGTCTCTCATTTCTACAATTGGAGGGACTGATTTTGTACACTTTTAAATTTGAGAGGGATTAATTTATCACAATTAAATTGTGTGGGGGTCACAAAGTGCAAAAGTGAGGTTCAATTGTGTACTTTCGTCTATACACTAATAATATATATATATATATATATAGTAATAATATGTATAATAATGATACATATTTAATAAATTAATCATATATTATATTTACATATTTATATATATATATATATATATTTATGAAATTACTTATTAAATTCAATGTCTAAGATATTTAAATTAAAATAATAATTAATTACATATTGTAAATGAACATAATTAAATTAGTATTACAAATTAATGCTAAAAATTAATAAAATATTAATCATTAAATTACATATATATATATATTCAATAACAATAATTAATATTCCGCAAGAATAATTAGAGAATATTATAGTATTTTATTTCTTCTAGACATTGAATTTCTATTTTTATATCCGTATATTTGTAATTAAATAAATATATTAATCATATATACAATAGTAAATAAATAATAAATAAACATGTTCATTGAAATAGTAACTAAATAATTAAAAGCACAGATGAAGTGTACTAATTGGTTATATATTTTATATAGGTTTATCACATAAGAAATATATAACATAATGTAATAAACATAAAATATAAATAAATTTTATAAAATATAACAATAAATATAAATTAAATACTTACATAATTAATATCATATTTATTATATAATTATATTGGTTAATACATATTTTATTTTTTTTTGTTTTAGTATATTTATATTTTTTAAATAATATTTAATAATATTTTATACATTAATATACTATATCTAAATATATTTTTATACAATATATTCTATGAATTTAGGGTAGTCTGTGTTTACTAGACTAATTATATATATGTATTTATTTCACATACATTAGTAAATTATATATATTAAATAATTATATAATATAATGTGTATTTTTATAATATATATTTAACAAATTATTAACCAACAATATTTATGAGATTTAATATTTTGGAAAAGTATAAATTAAAAACAATTTAAAATAAACATAATAATAATACAAATAGTAAGAGGGAAGTACCAAATTGGTCCTCCACCTTTACACTTTGTAACAATTTGGTCATTCATACTACACTGGGACAAATTAGTCTCTCAAAAATTTATTTTTATGGAAAATTTGTCCCTAAATACAATAATTAGAAGGACAAATTTTGTACACATTTAAATTTAAGAGGGACTAATTTCCCACAATTAAATAGGGGGAGTCATAAAGTGCAAAAGTGAGGGTTCAATAATGTATTTTTGTTTATACAGTAATAATATATATAGTAATAATGTGCATAAAAATGATACATAGTAAATAAAATAATAATTTATTATATTAAACTATTAAAATATATATTTATTAAATTACTTACTAAATTCAATGTCTATGATATTTAAATTAAAATAATAATTAATTACATATTGTAAATGAACATAATTAGATTAGTACTATAAATTAATGCTAAAAATTAATAATGAATTAATCATTATAATACTAATATCAAAAGTCCTGCATCATGTTTAGGTAATTTACATTTCTGTCAAAGTCTTGCATCATGCCCAAACAATTTACATTTCTATCAAAAGTCCTGCATCATGTCCAGGCAATTTACATTTCTGTCAAAAGTCTTACCTCGTGTCCAAGCAATTTACATTTTCTGCCAAAAGTCATGCATCATGTCCAGGCAATTTCCATTTCTGTCAAAAGTTTGTGCATCACACTAGGCAATTTCCATTTCTGTCAAAGTCCTACATTGTGTCCAAGCAATTTACATTTCTTTCAAAGTCTTGCATTGTGTCCAAGCAATTTACATTTTTGTCAAAGTCCTGCATCGTGTCCAGGGCAAGTTGCATTTTCTGTTAAAATCCTACATTGTGTCAAAGGCAATTTACATTTTCTGTCAAAAGTCCTGCATCGTATCCAAGGTAATTTATATTTTCTGCCAAAAGTGGCATTATGGTCTGTGAACACCCAATCTTTAATTACTTAACTATTTAATTAATTGATACCCCAATTAATTAATAATTAAGCAAATAAAAGAATTCTAAAATGATAAAGCTTCAA
The DNA here is from genome assembly GCA_037074485.1 of Delonix regia. Taxonomy (NCBI): domain Eukaryota; kingdom Viridiplantae; phylum Streptophyta; class Magnoliopsida; order Fabales; family Fabaceae; genus Delonix; species Delonix regia. The sequence goes on along the minus strand of CM073462.1, from coordinate 25,783,250 downwards.
ATGACATTCTCTAGGGACAAGTTGAAACTAAAGATAAATAAAGGGAGACAATTAAATAAACTCAAAATTTAAAAATAAGATTAGTTAATTATAATAAATCAAAAAAAAATTATAAAAGATAAAAAGAATATATAAAAAAATTAAAAATTAAAGATAATAAAATAAAAGGTAACTAATAATAATGGTAATAATAATAAAAATAAAAAATAATAAAAAGATATATAATAAAATTACAACTTGATAGGTGAGGGAGGCGGTGAAAAGATTGATAGAGTGGCTGTGATAAGACGTGGGCAGAGGAGAAACTGAAGAGAAGGCCATCCCATCTGTTACAGGTGTTCAGAGAGTCCACTGATAAGGGGCTGTATCAAAACACATTAGTGGGGGCGAGACAAGCTGCTCAGTTCATGAATTGTGGCACAACTCTTCCTCCCTTCTTCTTCCCAGCACATGACTTGCTCCCTCTCGAACTATTCCCATCTTTCGAGAAACTCTTCATTAGAGGCGTAGTATTTGTGAGTTTCTGGTTCTCCATGAATAACGCCAGCGTTGAGAAATTTGGCACCCACTGATTTCTCCTCCGGTTTTGGTTCATCGTCGTGTCATTCTTACTACTGCAGAAGGGCTTGTGTATTTGATGCCAAAAGCTGGAAAAGGAGGAGATGAATCAAAAACTGAAAACCAGACAAAGCGGCAGGAGATGATCATCGCCAAGGACATTCTCAGTTCGATGGTTACGTTGAGTTTGTGATCTGCCGGTATGAAGAAATAGATGACAACAAGGGCTCCATATGAGGCGAGACCGACAAATGAAGAATGAACAGATGTGAGGAGAAGAGAAGAATGATAACTTCGTTTCCAATGATTTGGTGTTGGGTGTGACTGGAAATGATTTTTGTTAACTACTGTGGGTGTTAGAAAGTGGGTTCCTTGTCTTGTTCTGAACGTGCCTCAAGTAGATGGGGATTTTTTGCAAAGAACATCAATCTTTTGCTCAGTGCCTCACCCTTTTAAAATCTTTGTTTTACATAATCACTTGCCATTATACCCTGTAATCCCCATGAGGACAAAAAAAAGCCGTAAAAATGGGAGGGAGCTAGCTCTTCATCAAAGAAACAACTTAACGCAAAGATGTTGAAACGTTTAGCTCAAAACAGAGAGGCTGAACCGAGTTGAACAGGAGAGCCAAAGACAGAAAACTTTTGAGGAAAAGGACAAGAAACGGAGAGAGAGGGGGTCACAGAGAGAGCTGCAACGACAGACTGAGAAACTGAGAAATAGAGAAGAGGAGCGGATGGGAGGAAGTGCTCTATTCTACTATGTTATAGCAATAAGAAGTAGAGTACCGCAAGAAGAAGAGAGCAAAGGCAAACCCGAAACTAAGGGTGAGCAGCCAACAAACAAAGAGTACTGACCGAGACAGAAAAAGAGAGCGCGAGAGAGATCGATCAAGTCGCAGCAAGAGGAGGAGAGGGAAAGGTTTTGGCCTCGAAGAAGTCATTTCAAACTACTGCAGAAGAACTTGGCACTATCTTTGGCAAAGCAAGCTTTGCTGGTCGAGAACTCTCCTCAGTAGGCTTCTGGTGCCTTTCTTGTTAGACCAGAATCTTTGGAGGACATAATATTGAATCTTGAACATCCAAAGATCAATGGAGAGACAACTGTTCAAAATGCGATCACCAAAGTAGCTGATGGGTTTGCCAAAATGCTCATTACTTCTGCTAGTACGAACGCGACATGGGGTCAAACGATGGGTTCTATAAACAGAGACAATAATGAAGAAACCCCTCTACAAGCATGCATACCCGTCATTGCGATCAGCCACCATTTATCTGTTGGAGTTAAAGTGGGTTGGTGCCAAGTACTTCTCAGCTACAGATTCTTCACATCTGGTCCTTGAGATGCCAGCTTTATACCCCACAATGAGCCAAGGTAATATTGCAAAATGGAGGAAAAAATGAAAGAAACAAGATAGAAGTGGGTGACATATTATGTGAGATAGAGACAGACAAAGCTACCCTTGAATTTAAGAGTCTTGAAGAGGGATATCTGGCTAAGATATTAGTATTTGAAGGTTCTAAGGACGTGCCAGTAGGACAACCTATTGCAATAATAGTTGAAGATGCATCTGATATTGAAGTTGTAAAGAATTCAATTAGCAGCAGTTCAGCAAGCCAACAAGGAGAAGACCACCCACCACGACACTAGAAGTGAAGGCCACATAAAAAACCAATGCAACAAGGATCAGTCCAGTTGCAAAGTTGTTAATCATAGAATATGGATTGGATGCATCAACATTGAAGGCATCTGGTCCCTATGGCACCCTGCTGAAAGGGGATGTTCTTGCTGTTATTAAGTCAGGAAAAATCTCCAAAACCTGCTTCTAAAGAAAAAGCTTCATCCTCTCAAAGTTGTCAGTAGGTTGCTGCATCACATGTGTCAACATCTCCATCAAAGCAGTCAGATGCGTTTGAAGATTTGCCAAATAGTCAAATTCGTAAAGTGATTGCCAAGAGGTTGTTGGAATTTAAACAAAATACACCTCACTTCTATTTATCATCAGATGTTATACTGGATCCACTTCTTTCCCTTAGAAAAGATCTTAAAGAGCAATATGGTGTTAAAGTTTCAGTTAATGATATTGTTATCAAAGTTGTAACAACTACTCTCAAAAGTGTAGCAGAAGCAAATGAGAGGAGTTCTAGCCAAGGACATTTGGAACATAAAGAGAAGGAGACGTAAGGTACAAGGTGGGAGATATAGGTGTTCAGCGAGCAGAGACCAAGGGATAGGGAACCATTCACGTTATACAAGTTAGCTTCCATCCATTTCATTTGTTTTGTTTTGCTTTGCTTTTGCCCCATCGGTGTATTAAAATTATTATTATTATTATTATTTTGGTATTTCAAGAAACGTTATAAGAAAATTATCGTGTGAGAAATATTGTTCTCCTCGAGTGCTTGGGATCATGTGAGATTTTAATCTTCTTAGATCTCGAAATTAGTACATATTTGTTTAATAATAATAATAATAAATAATAATAACAAAAATAAATACTTTAATTAAATATTTTCCATTATTTATAAAATCATCGTGTGAGAATATTGTTCTCCTCGAATGTTTAGGATCACATGAGATTTTAGTCTCCTTAGATCCCGAAATTAGTACATATCTGTTTAAAAATAATAATAATACATAATAATAACAAAAATAAATACTTTAATTAAATATTTTCCATTATTTATAAAATTATCGTGTGAGAATATTGTTCTCCTCGAATGTTTGGGATCATGTGAAATTTTAATCTCCTTAAATTCTGAAAACTAGTATATATTTGTTTTTTTTAAAAATAATAAATAATAAAATAATGTAAAGATAAATGCTTTAATTAAATATTTTCTAACATTTATGAAATCATCGCGTGAGAATATTGTTCTCCTTGAGTGCTTGAGATCATGTGAGATTTTAGTCTCCTTAGATCCTAAAAATTAGTATGTGCATGTTTAAAATAATAATAACAATATAGATAATCCTGTAAAAATATCTTAATTAAATAATTTTTTATTTACAAAATGATTAAATTCACTCTTTATAATTATTTCATTTAAATTTCAAAATAAGGATTAAAATTCCAAAAATAAACAAAAACATTAAAAAGAAAAAAGATGAAAAGATCAAGAGAGCTAGATTAATCATGTTGTCGTAAATTAAAACACACAAACCAAATCCCAATTTTATTTTATTTACAAAAATCTGTTTAATTTAAACCTTTATGTTCTCATCACAAAATTTACAAATCATCAACCAACAGATACGCCATTTTGGTCGAACTATGTGGACTTTGATCCCTATCGTAGGGTACGTAGGCCCTAGGCTCTTATCCTAGGTCAAGTCTGCCCTTTGTAAATATCTGTCTGTTTGCTTTTGTTCTTGCTATTTGTCTCCTCTATTTAACGGACATGTATGTCGATATAAAGGTAATTGAAATAAATTTAAAAGCCATATTCTATTTCAGCTGACTGGTTTAAGGTAACCGTCCTTATGGACGGGTGTTGTGGGGTGCCTAACACCTTCCCCACACTCAAATAGACTCTCGAATTCTTCTCTGATTTCACAGACCATGTTGCCTTTTTCTTTTTATTTTAAATTGGTTTTCCAAAGTTTTCCATTAAAAATTTTGGTGGCGACTCCAAATAAATTGGTTTTCGATATTCATTTTTGGGAATCAATTTAAACACTTTTTATTTTATTTCACCGAAAGGTCTTTTTTATTCCGCTGAAAGGTCGGTTACGACATGGCCAGTCAATAAAGTCCGGCGTCATGTCTAGGCAACTCACTGTCCTATACAGGCACTGATTTACACATGTTTTCCTTCAACAAGAGGAATGGTGTGTTCACGTCTTTGCTTGCTCTTAAAGTTGGGTCATCTCTTCATAATATTTGCTTCCCTAACTTAAGAGACAAGCAAAGAGGGGCAATTGTCCAGCCCTAATTACCTAATTAATTAATTAATTGATGCACCAATTAATTACTAATTAAACAAACAAGAAAATTTAAAAATGACAAAGCTTCAAGTGACATTCTCAATTAGGGACAATTGGAAATTGAAAATAAAAAATAGGAGACAATTAAATAAACTCCAAACCCAAAAATAAAATTAGGTAATTAAAATAATTATAAATACCAAAAAAAAAGTATAAAAAATAATATATATATCTATAAAATAAAAATGGAAAATTAAAAATTCAAATAATATTAAATAATAATAGTGGTAATAGTAATAAAAATAAAAATAAAAATAAGAAAGAGAAGGCAATAAGGTTACATCGTATGCTGCAGAAAGACTGAAAAAAGGCACTCCACTACCTCCAAGTGCAGGCTTTGCTCTCTTCCACTTCAGCTTTCTCATTCAATATCCTCACATACACTCACAGTCTCTCATATCACTCTCACACACACTCACAGGGGACAATAGGACACGGGGAGGCTGAAGATGTGGGAGACATGACAAAAGTGGAAGGATATGCTATTGAAAAAGGAGATGTGGTAAACAGAGCACACTGAAGAGAAAAGGTGGCTGGTGGAGTTAAGGCCATATTCTATTTCAACTTATTAGTTTAAGGTAATCGCCCTTATGGACAGGTGTTGTGGGGTGCCCAACACCTTCCCCACACTCAAATAGACTCCCAAACCCATTTTTGTTTTCACAGACCATTTTGCCTTTTTCTTTTATTTTAAATTGGTTTCTCAAAGTTTTCCATTAAAAATTTTGGTGGCAACTCCAATAAATTGATTTTCAAGATTCATTTTGGGAATCAATTTAAAACGCATTCTTTTTATTCTATTTCGCCAAAAGGTTGGTTGCAACATTATACATTATATTCCTTGACTTCAGGGCAATCCCTGTTGACCATCGTAAAGACAAATTATACATATATTTCATGTATATTAGTAAATTATATATACTAAACAATTATGTAATATATTGTGAATTATTATAATATATATTTAACAAATTATAAATCAACAATATTTATTAGATTTAATGTTTCTGAAAATTATAAATTAAAAACAATTTAAAATTAACATAATAATAATATGTATAATTAGAGGGATGTACCAAATTGTTCCTCCACCTTTACAGTTTGTGACAATTTGGTCCCTCAAAAATCTTTTTTTATGAATAATTTGTCCTTTAATACTACAATTAGAGGAACTGAATTTGCATGCATTTCAATTTGAGAGAAACTAATTTGTTATAATTAATGATTAATTTATTATTAATTTTTAGTATTAATTTGTAATACTAATTTAACTATGTTCATTCATAATACACTAATTTAGTAAATATGTTTATTTATTATTTGATTACTAACGTATATTTAATTAATATATTTGCTTAATTACAAATATATTAATTTAAAAATAGAAATTCAATGTCCAAAAGAAATAAAATAAACTATTATTCTCTAACTATTATTCTGGAATATTCATTATTGTTATTAAATATATCAGTAATTTGATGATTAATTTTTTATTAATTTTTGCATTAATTTATAGTACTATTTTAATTATGCTAATTACAATATGTAATTAATAATCATATTAATTTAAATTTTATAGACATTGAATTTAATAAGTAATTTAATAAATATATATTTTAATAATTTCATATAATAAATGATTAATTTATTAAATATGAATAATTATTATATTATTATTGCATAGACGAAAGTACGCAATTGAACCCTCACTTTTGTACTTTATGACTCCCTCACAATTTATTTGTGAAAAATTAGTCCTTCTCATATTTAAATGTGTATAAAATTAGTCCCTCCAATTGTAGCAATGAGGGACAAATTTTTCATAAAAAAGATTTTTAAAGGACTAATTTGTCACAGTGCACTGTGAGGGACCAAATTGTCACAAAGTGTAAAGGTGGAGGACCAATTTGGTACTTCCCTATTATTATATATATTATTATTATGTTAATTTTAAATTATTTTTAATTTATAGATTTTAAAAATATTAAATCTCATAAATAATGCTGATTAATAGTTTGTTAAATATATATTATAATAATTCACATTATATTATACAATTGTTTAATATGTATAATTTACTAATATAAATGAAATATATTTATAGTTTGTCTTCATGACGGTCAACAAGGATTGCCTTGAAGTCAAAGAATGTAATGTATGAAAATATATAAAATATATATTAAATATTTGTTAAAGAATATAAATATACTAAAACAAATAAATAAAATATGTATTGACCGATATTATTATATAAAAATATGATATTAAATATATAATTATTTAATATATATTTATTGTTACATTATTACATATAATTCGACAGGGGGGATCATGAACAAGATGATCGAAAGGATCAACAACTCACCCTTGATCGGTGCTGGAACTTACGCCTGCGGTTTGTGTGAGGTATCATGCATGGGATTGTAGGGCATATGAAACAAGTATGTCTTGCCATTGGAAACAAGCCTCCTGGCTCTAGAAGTCAAGCGTCGGTCATACATTTTAAGCCATCTTGGAACATATTGATTTACATATTAGTGGGTCTTTTAAAAGCAATTTGGATATTATTATTATTATTTCGGCGTAATTATTGTGGACCTTCCCTTTCATGTGCAAGTCTATTCCCAATTCTTGATTATTAGTTGGATGGCCATGCCAATATTTATATTTATATAAAATATATGATTTGTCTCATAAAAAATAAAAACCCTAAGGAATCCCAAATAATTTCTTTTGCATTTTGAGTTATCGTGTGAGATTGTTGATCTCTTCAGTCACTCAAAAGTTGACTAACGAAGGCCGCATAAGATTCTTGGTTTCCTTAGGTCTTGAAATTTAATATCTGTTTTCAAAAATAACAAAAAACAAATTCCAAAAATGAAAAATAGTAGTATATCTTGCTCATTATTTGTAATTTAAAAATCTTAAAAATACTTTTTCATAATAATTTCACTTTCAAAATGAAAATAAAATCCAAAGGTCAAAAATTATAATAAGAAGAGAAACAAATTACACTTCCCACAAAAGTATGATCAAAACCCAAATTCATCTTGTTCATAAACTCCAACTTAAAACTGTCTATCTTGTTCCTTCCCAAAAAAATATATAAGAATAAAAATTATAAATAATTCCTCATTTTCATATTATCACATGAGATCTCTAATCTCCTTAGGCTTTGAAAGTGAATATATAATTTTGGAATCAAACTCATAAAAAAAATTCGTGACAAATCTCAAATAACATCTTTTGCATTTCAAGTTATTGTGTGAGATCCTAAATCTCTTTAGACACTTGCGAATAAATTAGTAGAGGCCGCATAAGACCCTTAATCTCCTCAGGCCTTGAAATTTAATGCCCATATTCAAAATACAAAGATAAAATAAATTCCAAAAAAGGTTTTATTTCACCTATTATTCATAATTAAAATCCTAAGAAATTGTTTCTTCATTATGATCTCATTTTCAAAATTAAAACAAAAATCCAAAAAATATATAAATTCAAAAAATCTGAAAAATGTTTTATTTTCGTCCTAATTTCAACGATAAATTCCAATTTTGAAAATAAAAAAATAAATAAATTCAAAAATTCAAAAATATTCCTTTCATTATAATTACATTTCAATTCCAAAAAAAAACATAAACTCCCAAAAATCCTAAAAATCTTATCCCATAATCATTACATTTAAATTTCAAAATAAAGATTAAAATTTCAAAAAAACTCATTTTCAAAATAAAAAAAAAAACCAAAAGTCCAAAAAAATATATAAATTCACAAATTCAGAAAAATGGCTTTCTGTTATAATTTTGTTCCAATTTCAACAATAAATTCTAATTTTAAAAATCCAAAAATATATAAATTCGAAAATCCAAAAATATTTTAGTTTCATTCCAAACAATCTAAACCCCGAAAATCGTAAAATCTTTACCCATTATCATTTTGTTTACATAAGGGTTAAAATTCCAAAACTAAACAAAAAAAAAAAATTTAAAAGAGAGGAAATGAAGAGATCAAGAGAGCAAGATTAATCAGGTTGTTGTAAATTAAAACACACAAACCAAATTCTAATTCCGTTTTATTTACGAAAATCTATTTAATGTAAACCCTTTTGTTCTCATCACAAAAATTACAAATCATCAATCAATAGACACACCTTTTGGTCAAACTACGTGGATTTTGATCCTTATCACGGGGTACATAGGCCCTAGGCTTTCATCCTAGGTCAAGTCCACCCTTTATAAATATCTACTTGTTTGGTTTATTATTGTTGTTTTTGTCTTTTCTGTTTAACGAGTATACATGTCAATAAAGGGTAATTAAGATAAATTCAAGGTTGTATTCTATCTCATTTGACTAGTTTAACGTAACAGTCCTTATGGATAGGTGTTGTAAGGTGCCTAACATCTTTCCTACACTCAAATAAACTCCCGAACCCATATTTGTTCTCACCGACCATTTTGCCTCTTTCTTTTTATTTTAAATTAGTTTTCCAAGGTTTTCTATCCAAAATTTTAGTGGCAACTCTTGTAAATTGATTTTTCAAGATTCATTTTAGGAATTAATTTAAAAGACTTTTTATTTCTTCCCGCCGAAAGGTTGGTTACGACATGTAATAAATAAAATATGTTTTGATCGATATTATTATGTAATAAATATGTTATTAAATATATAAATATTTAATATATATTTATTGTTATAGTTTTACATATATTTATTACATTATATTATATATTTCTTATATGATAATTTTCATATTATATATACAAATTATTAGATTTAATTTATGTTTTTAATTATTTAGTTACTAATTTGGGGAATATGTTTATTTATTATTTAATTACTAACATATATTTGATTGATATATTTACTTAGTTACAAATATATGAATTTTAAAATAGAAATTCAATATCCAAAAGAAATAAAATACTTTAATATTCTATAATTATTAATGTGGAATATTAATTATTGTTATTAATTATATCAGTAATTTAATGATTAATTTTTTTTATTAATTGTTGGCATTAAGTTATAATACTAATTTAATTATGCTAATTACAATATGTAATTAATAATTATATTAATTTAAATATTATAGACACTGAATTTAATAAATATATATTTTAATAATTCCATATAATAATGATTAATTTATTAGATATGTATCAATATTATGCACATTATTACTATATATATTATTATTGTATAGACGAAAGTACGCAATTAAACCCTCGCTTTTACACTTTGTGACTCCTACATAGTTTAATTGTGACAAATTACTCTCTCAAATTTAAATGTGTACAAAATCAATCCCTCCAATTGTAGTATTGAGGGACAAATTTTTCATAAAGAAAGATTTTTGGGGAACTAATTTGTCACAGTGCATTGTGAGGGACCAAATTGACACAATGTGGGTGTAAAGGTGGAGCACTATTTTGGTACATCCCTCTTATTATATGTATTATTATTATATTAAACTTAATTTTTTTTAATTTATAATTTCCAAAAATATTAAATCTCATAAATATTGCTGATTAATAATTTGTTATATATACTTTATAATAATTCACATTATATTAGATAATTTAATATCTATATATCTATATATATATAATTTACTAATATACATGAAATATATGTATGATTCGTCTTCACAACGGTCAACAAGGCTGCCCTAAAGTCAAAGAATATAATATATAAAAATATATTTAGATATCGTATATTAATACATAAAATATATATTAAATATTAGTAAAAATATATAAATATTCTAAAAAAATAAAATATGTATTGACTGATATTATTATATAATAAATATGATATTAAATATATAAGTATTTAATATATTTTTATTGTACTTTTTATATATATTAATTTTATTATATGTTTATTACATTATATTATATATTTTTTATGTGATAAATTTATATCAGTAATTTAATGATTAATTTACTAATAAGTTCTAGCATTAGTTTGTAATACTAATTTAATTATGTTCATTTACAATATGTAATTAATTATTATATTATTTCAAATACCATAGACATTGGAATTAATAAGTAATTCAATAAATTTATATTTTAATAATTTAATATAATAAGTGATTAATTTATTTAACATGTATCATTATTAGTCCCTCACAAACTTAAATCTATACAAAATTAGTGCCTCCTATTGTACTAATGAGGGACAAATTTCCATTAAAAAAAAAAAAGAGTTTGAAGGGACTAATTTGTCAGTGTATTACAGGGGACCAAATTGTCATATAGTGTAAAGGTGGAGGACAAATTTGGAACTTCCCTCTTATTATACATATTATTATTATGTTAATTTTATTTTTTTTAAAATTTATAATATACCAAAATATTAAATCTATGAAATATTGATGATTAGTAATTTGTATAATATATATTATATTAATACATAAAATTCATTAAATAAAATTTATTAAATATATGTAATTCACTAATTTATATGAAATATATATATATATATATATAACTTTTTATCACGACGGTCAACAGGGACTGTTATAAAGTCAAGAAATATAATATGTAAAAATATATATGGATGTCGTATATTAATATATAAAATATAGATTAAATATTAGTAAAAAATATAAATATACTAAAATAAATAAATAAAATATGTATTGACTAATATTATTATATAATAAATATGATATTAAATAAGTAAATATTTAATATATATATATATATATTGTTATATTTTTATACAAATTTTTTATATGAAATGTTTATTATATTGTATTATATATTTCTTATATGACAAATTTATGTATAATATATATCCATTTAAAATATTTAATTTATATTTTTAATTATTTAGTTACTAATTTAATGAGTATGTTTATTTATTACTTAATTAATATTGCATAATTAATAATATATTTATTTAATTACATTTATATGAATATAAAAAGTGAAATTCAATATCCAAAACAAATAAAACACTAATACTCTCCCATTATTAATATGGAATATTAATTGTTGTTATCGAATATATTAGTTATTTAATGATTAATTTACTATTCATTTTTAGAATTAATTTATAATACTAATTTAATTATGTTAATTTATGACATGTAATTAATTATTGTATTAATTTAAATATTTTTGACATTTAAATTAATAAACATGTTAATGAATATATTTATTAATAATTTAATGTAATAAATAATTTTTTAAATATGTATCATTATTACACATATTATTACTATTTATATTATTATTTTATTAACGAAAGTACACAATTGAACCCTCTCTTTTGCACATTGTGAAACCCCCAAAATTTAATTATGACAGATTCGTCCCTGAAAAATTTAAATCTGTACAAAATCAGTCTCTCCTATTGTACTAATGAGGGACAAATTTTTCATAAAAAAAAAAGTTTTGAGAGACTAATTTGTCACAGTGCATTGCAGGGGACCAAATTGTCACAAAGTATAAAGGTAGAGGGCAAATTTGGAACTTTCCTCTTATGATACATATTATTATTATGTTAATTTTAAATTGTTTTCAATATATACTTTTCAGAAATATTAAATCTCATAAATATTGCTGATTAATTTGTTAAATATATATTATATTAATACATATTATATTATATTATATATTTCTTATATGATAAATTTATATATATTATATATCCAATTAGAATATTTAATTTTTATTTTTACTTATTTAGTTACTAATTTACTAATGCATATTTAATTAAAGTATTTATTAATTACAAATTTATGAATATAAAAATAGAAATTTCATATCCAAAAGAAATCAAATACTCTAATATTCTCTAATTCTTACTATGGAATATTAATTATTTTTATTGATTATATCATTTATTTAATGATTAATTTATTTTTAATTTTTAGCATTAATTTAAGATACTAATTTAATTATGTTAATTTACATTATGTATTTAATTATCATATTAATTTAAATATTATAGACATTGAATTTAATAAATAATATAATAAATAGATATTTTAATAAATAATTAATTTATTATATATGTATCTTTATTATACACAATATTACTATGCATATTGTTGTTATATTAACGAAAGTACACAATTGAACTTTCACTTATGTACTTTGTGACCTCTTCACAATTTAATTGTTACAAATTAGTTAATCACAAATTTATATCTAAACAAAATGAGTGCCTCTAATTGTAGTAATGAGGGACTGATTTTCCATGAAATAAGATTTGTGAGGGACCAATTTGTTACAATGTGTAAAGTTGGAGGATCATTTTGGTACTTCTCTCTTATTATGTGTATTATTATTATGTCATTTTAAAATTGTTTTTTAATTTATAATTTTAAAAAATATTAAATATATTAAATATTAATTATTAGTAATTTGTTAAATATATATTATTATTTACATTATTACTATACATATTATTATTGCATAAACAAAAGTACGCAATTGAACCCTCACTTTTGCACTTTGTGACTCCCTCACAATTTAATTGTATCAAATTAGTCCCTCTTAAATTTAAATGTGTACAAAATCAGTCCCTCTAATTGTAGGAATGAGGGACTAATTTTCCATTAAAAATGATTTTTGAAGGACTAATTTATTCCAGTGCATTGTGAGAGACCAAATTGTAACAAAGCGTTAAGGTGGAGGAACAATTTGGTACTTCCCTCTTATTATTTGTATTATTTTTATGTTAATTTTAAATTGTTTTCAATTTATACTTTTCCAAAATATTAAATCATATAAATATTATGATTAATCATTTGTGAAATATATATTATAATAATACACATTATACTATATAATTATTTAATATATATAATTTACTAATGTATAAGAAATATATATATATATATATATATAAAATTTGTTGTCATGACGGTCAATAGCGACTGCCCTGAAAACAAAGAATATAATGTATAAGAATATATTTAGATATTGTATATTAAAATATGAAATATATGTTCAATATTAGTTAAGATATATAAATATACTAAAAACAAATAAATAAAATATGTATTGGCCGATATTATTAAATAATAAATATGGTATTTCATATATAAATGTTTAATATATGTTTATTGTTATATTTTTACATATTTATATTTATATTATATCTTTATTACGTTATATTATATATTTGTTATGTGATAAATTTATATATAATATATATCCAATTAGAATATTTCATCTATACTTTAATTATTTAGTTACTAATTTATTGAATATGTTTATTTATTATTTAATTAGTAATGCATATTTGATTAATATATTTATTTAATTACAAATGTACGAATATAATAATAGAAATTCAATGTCTAGAAAAAATAAAATACTATAATATTATCTAATTATTATTGTGGAAAATTACTTATTGTTATTGAATATATAAGCAATTTGATGGTTTCTTTTTTATTAAAATTAGCCTTAGTTTGTAATACTAATTTAATTATGTTCATTTACAATATGTAATTAATTATTATATTCATTTAAATATCATAGACATTGAATTTAATAAATATAAATATGTCTAATAAAATAAAATATGTTTTGACCGATATTATTACATAATAAATATGTTATAAAATATATAAATATTTAATATGTATTTATTGTTATATTTTTATATAAATTTATTTATATTATATGTTTAATACATTATATTATATATTTCATATATGATAAATTTATATATAATATATATCAAATTAATTACTAACGTATATTTAATTAATATATTTACTTAAGTACAAATATATGAATGTAAAATTAGAAATTCAATAACCAAAAGAAATAAAATGTTCTAATATTCTCTAATTTATATTGTGGAATATTAATTATTGTCATTGAACATATCCGTAATTATGCTGATTTATGATATGTATTTAATTATTATATTAATTTAAATATTACAGACAAAGAATTTAATTGATATATATTAAATATTTAATATAATAAATAAATAATTTATTAAATATGTATCATTATTATACACATTATTACTATACATATTTTTACTATGTTAATGAAAGTATGCAATTAAACCCTCACTTTTGCGATTTGCAATTGTCCTACAATTTAATTGGGACAAACTACTTCCTCCTAAATTTAAATGTGTACAAATACAGTCCCTCCAATTATAGCAATGAGGGAAAAAAAGATTTTTGAGGGAGTAATTTGTCATAGTGCATTGTGAGGGACTAAATGTCATAAAGTGTAAAGGTAGAGGACCAATTTAGTACTTCCCTCTTATTATATGTATTATTATTATGTCAATTTTTATTTTTTTATTTATAATTTTAAAAATATTAAATCTCATAAATATTGCTGATTAATAATTTTTTAAATATATATTATAATAATTCACATTATATTATATAATTATTTAATATATATAATTTACTAATAGACATGAATATAATGTATAAGAATATATATAATTTACTAATTTTTTCTTACAACGGTCAACAAGGATTGCCCTCAATTCAATGAATATAATGTATAAGAATATATTTAGATATCGTATATTAATATATAAATTATATATTAAATATTAGTTAAGAAATATAAATATACTAAAACAAATAAATAAAATATGTATTGACCGATATTATTATATAGTAAATATGATATTAGATATATATAAGTATTTAATATATACTTATTGTTACTTATATATATAACTTTATTTATATTATATGTTTATTAAGTTATATTATATATTTCTTATGCGATAAATTTATATATAATATATATCCAATTAATATATTTAATTTAAACCTTCAATTATTTAGTTAATAATTTTGTGAATATGTTTATTTATAATTTGATTGCTAACGTATATTTAATTAATATTGTGAACACCCCATCCGAATTAACAATAAT
Organism: Delonix regia; assembly: GCA_037074485.1. Lineage (NCBI taxonomy): Eukaryota > Viridiplantae > Streptophyta > Magnoliopsida > Fabales > Fabaceae > Delonix > Delonix regia. The sequence goes on along the minus strand of CM073462.1, from coordinate 25,767,816 downwards.
AATAATCATGGTAATAATAATAAATAGAATTAAAAAATTCTAAAAAAATAATAATAATAATTAATCAAAACAAAATTGCAAAAGGAAAAAAAAATAAAATAAATAGAAGTAATATGGAAAAAACCAAATATAAGAACCAAAAATAATAAAAAGGAAAATTCAAGATATAAGTTTGAAGAAGAGACATGGCAATCATCTTGCAAAGAAATAAAATGAACAAGGCCACATACTTGAAATGGAATTGCAAAACACTCTCACTTGCTCACACTCATACACTCTCACATGCTCACTTGCCCTCACACACATGACACACATCACTCTCACACACTCACACTCTCACTCACGGACACACCTCCTCACACACTCACACTCACACTCTCACAAGCTCATTTGATCCCATATGCTCACTTGCCCTCACACATATGACACACATCACTCTCACACACTCACACTTTCACTCACGGACACACATCCTCACACACTCACACTCACACTCTCAAACACTCTCACCCACGGACACACACACTCACTCACTCCCACATGCATACACTCATGCACATACATGCACAAGAGGACAAGAGGGACAAAAAAGCAAGAGGGAGTTGGTTCTTCAGAGGAGGCAGAAAGTGGAGCGGCTAGTACAAAGAAAGGAGAGAGTGGCATGGCTGAAAATGGCAGAAAAAGGAGGGGGCCGTGAGCAGTAAGTGAGTGGCTGGAAGTTGCAGAAAAAGTAAGGAGAAAAGGGAGCAACATGGTAGAAAAAGGGAGGTGGGCTGGAGGAAAAAGAGAGGAGGCCTCGGCTGAGAAGAAAAGAGGAGCAGAAGAGAAGAGAAGAAAAGAGGGAGAAAGGAGGGGGAAACAACGCTGAAGAGAGGAGGGAACCACGTGACCGAGAAGAAAAATAAGTTGAAGAGAAGAGGGAGAGAATAAGAGAGAAACCGAGAGGGAGAGAAGCTGAACGAGAGGCAGAAACCGAGAGGAAGAGAGGGGGAGTCGTGGTGCAGAAAACCGTGGAGAGAAACATCCAAATCGTGGAGAGAAAAGGAGCTGAAGTTCAGGCCATCCGAGGAGTAGAAAATGGAGAGTTGGATGCCAAAATGATGAGCAGAAACAAGGAGGTCTGAATGCAAAACAAAGTGGCAGCAAAAGGATGGATAGAGGCTGAACCATGGAGGAGAAAAAACTCTGTTTTGAGCTCAAAAAATAGAGGTAAACAGAGGAGAACTTAGGGAGCACAAGGAAGAAGAGAAAGTGTAGAGAAGAAGGGAAGCTTTCAGCCCTCGCCTTCCAGCCGAGGAGCAGAGATGCGTGAGCAGAATTTCTAGCGCTGAAGCCAACTAGAATTTCCCACACTGCCCAACGAAGCTGTCTGCCATTTCTGCTTGCTTCCAACCGAGACCAGCTACTTTGGGGCTGTTGGAGGTCCATCTACCATAAGTGAGTGAGGAGGAGAAGGTCATTATTCATTGGAGCACAAGGGAGAGGCTGAAAACGCACAGGTATGGTTGCACGGGCTGCTTGGCCGAGATTTCTGCATGCATGTCACTGTTCATACGAGTTGCTTCAAGACAATCTCATGCATGCTGCACTGTTCATGTGTTTTAATATGAGGTGGTACTGTACATTTGCTTAAACTTGTTTAGGTTTTGTTTATTACCATTTGTTTAAACATTAACTTTGATTAATTATTCCTATTACGTATAAAATTATCGTGTGAGAATTTTGTTCTTGATTACCGGGGATTATATGAGATATTAATCTCCTTAAATCCTTGCAATTAATTAAATAATTGGAAGGCAACAATAATATTAATGAAATATTAATGAAGGAATGGTCAAAAAATAAGTGAATGATAATTAAGAAATATTGCTATCACGCGTAAAATTATCATGTGAGAATTTTATTCTCCTCGATTACCAGGGATTATATGAGATATTAATCTCCTTAAATCTCTACAATGAATTGAATAATTGAAAAGCAATAATAATATTGATGAAGTATTAATGATTGAATGGTGAAAAATAATTGAATGATAATTAATAAATATTGTCATGATGGATAAAATTATCGTGTGAGAATTTTATTCTCCTCGATTACAGGGGGTTATGTGGGATGTTAATCTCCTTAAATCCTTACAACTAATTGAATAATTGAAAAGTGATAATAATATTAATGAAATATTAATGAATAAATGGTGAAAAAATAAAGGAATGATAATTAAATATTAATTTTGATTAAATCATAATGATAATCATAATTAAAATGTTTGCTTTAATGAACTGTTTCCCATTATTTGCAAAATTATCGTGTGAGAATTTTATTCTCCTCGATTACCGGGGATTATGTGAGATATTAATCTTCTTAAATCCTTACAATGAATTGAATAATTGAAAAGCAACAATAATATTAATGAAGTATTAATGGATGAATGGTGAAAAATAAATGAATGATAATTAAATATTAATTTTGATTAAATCATAATAATAATCTTAATCAAAATGTTTGCTTTAATGAACTGTTTCCCGTTATTTGCAAAATTATCGCGCGAGAATACTGTTCTCCCCGATTACCTGGGATCGCGTGAGATTTTAATCTCCTTAGATCCCTGAAGTTAGCATACCCTTTTTTAAAACAAAAAAAGAATAATAAATAATAAATAATCAATAGATTTGCCTTAATTAAACATTTCCCATTATTTACGAAATTATCGTGTGAGAATATCGCTCTCCTCGATTGCGTGGAATTATGTGATGTTCTAATCTCCTTAAATCCCTATAATTAATTCAGAAATAATAATAATATTAATGATAATAATAATTGTGAACACCCCACCCGAATTAACAATAATAATAATCATGGTAATAATAATAAATAGAATAAAAAAAATTCTAAAAAAATAATAATAACAATTAATCAAAACAAAATTGCAAAAGGCAAACAAAATAGAAGTAATATGGAAAAAAACCAAATATAAGAACCAAAAATAATAAAAAGGAAAATTCAAGATATATGTTTGAAGAAGAGACATGACAATCATCTTGCAAAGAAATAAAATGAACAAGGCCACATACTTGAAATGGAATTGCAAAACACTCTCACTTACTCATACTCACACACTCTCACATGCTCATTTGCTCCCATATGCTCACTTGCCCTCACACACATGACACACATCACTCTCACACACTCACACTCTCACCCACGGACACACCTCCTCACACACTCACACTCACACTCTCACATGCTCATTTGCTCTCATATGCTCATTTGCCCTCACACACATGACACACATCACTCTCACACACTTACACTCTCACTCACGTACATACCTCCACACACACTCACCACATGCATACACTCATGCACACACATGCACAAGAAGACAAGGGGGACAAAAAAGCAAGTGGGAGTTGGTTCTGCAGAGGAGGCAGAAAGTGGAGTGGCTGGTGCAGAGAAAGGAGAGTGCGGCGTGGCTGGAGATGGTAGAAAAAGGAGGGGACCGTGACCAGCAAAGTGGTGGTTGGAAGTTGCAGAAAAAGTAAGGAGAAAAGGGAGCAACATGGTAGAAAAAGGGAGGTGGCGCTGGAGTATAAAGGAGAGCAACAAACTGAGAGAAAGGGGAGAGCTGGAGAAGAGAAAGAAGGAAGGAAAGAGAAGGCAGAAACCACGCTGAAAGGTAGAGTAAACCACGTGACCGAGAAGGGAAGAAGAGCTGAGAGAAAAGGGAGAGCCAGGTAAACCGAGAGGAAACAATGCTGAACGAAACAAGAAAATGAGACCAGCAACGTAAGGGAGAAAAACAAAGCTGAACGAAACAAGAAAACGAAACCAGCAACGTGAGGGAGAAGAACAAAGCTAAACGAAACCAGAAAACAAGGCAGCCACGTGAGGGAAAAAATAGAAGAGGAAATGAACCAGAAACTGAGTGAAACCGAGAGCTGAACAAGGCAGAAACAGAGAGGAGGAGAGGGGGCGTCATGGTGTAGAAAACCATGCAGAAAACCATGGAGAAACATCCCAAATCGTGGAGTGAAAAGGAGCTAAAGTTCAGACCATCCAAGGAGTAGAAAATGGAGAGTTGGAGGCCAAAATGATGAGCAAAAACAAGGAAGTCTGAATGCAAAACAAAGTGGCAGCAAAGGGATGGATAGAAGCTGAACCATGGAGGAGAAAAAACTCTGTTTTGAGCTCAAAAAACAGAGGTAAACAGAGGAGAACTTAGGGAGCACAAGGAAGAAGAGGAAGTGTGGAGAAGAAGGGAAGCTTTCAGCCTCCACCTTCCAGCCGAGAAGCAGAGACACATTCTGCAGAATTTCCAGTGCTGAAGCCAACCAGAAACTCTAACGAAGCTGTCCGCCATTTCTGCACTTCTAGCCGAGACCAGCTACCTTGGGGCTGTTGGAGGTCCATCTACCATAGGTGAGTGAGGAGGAGAAGGTCATTCTTCATTGGAGCATAAGGGAGAAGCTGAAAACGCACAGGTATGGTTGCACGGTTTGCCACTGCCGAGATTTCTGCATGATGTCACTGTTCATTCGAATTGCTTCAAGACAATCTCATGCATGTGCACTGTTCACACGTTCTAATATGAGGTGCTACTGTTCATTTGCTTAAACTTGTTTTAATTTTGTTTATCACCATTGTTTAAACATTAACTTTGATTAATTATTGCTATTACGTATAATATTAGCATGTGAGAATTTTGTTCTTCTTGATTGCCAGGGATTATGTGAGTTTTTAATCTCTTTAAATCCTTGCAATTAATTAAATAATTGGAAGGCAACAATAATATTAATGAAATATTAATGAAGGAATGGTGAAAAATAATTGAATGATAATTAATGAATATTGTCATGATGGATAAAATTATCGTGTGAGAATTTTATTCTCCTCGATTACCGGGGGTTATGTGAAATGTTAATCTCCTTAAATCCTTACAATTAGTTGAATAATTGAAAAGTGATAATAATATTAATGAATAAATGGTGAAAAAATAAAAGAATGACAATTAATATTAATGAAATATTAATGAAGGAATGGTGAAAAATAATTGAATGATAATTAATGAATATTGTCATGATGGATAAAATTATCGTGTGAGAATTTTATTCTCCTTGATTACCGGGGGTTATGTGAGATGTTAATCTCCTTAAATCCTTACAATTAGTTGAATAATTGAAAAGTGATAATAATATTAATGAAATATTAATGAATAAATGGTGAAAAAATAAAAGAATGACAATTAATATTAATGAAATATTAATGAAGGAATGGTGAAAAATAATTGAATGATAATTAATAAATATTGTCATGATGGATAAAATTATCGTGTGAGAATTTTGTTCTTCTCGATTACCAGGGATTATGTGAGATATTAATCTCCTTAAATCCCTACAATGAATTGAATAATTGAAAAGCAACAATAATATTAATGAAATATTAATGAGTGAATGGTGAAAAATAAATGAATGATAACTAAATATTAAATCATAATAATAATCATAATCAAAATGTCTGCTTTAATGAATTGTTTCCCATTATTTGCAAAATTATCGTGTGAGAATATTGTTCTCCTTGATTACCTAGGATCGCGTGAGATTTTTAATCTCCTTAGATCCCTGAAGTTAGCATACCCTGTTTTACAAAAAAAAGGAAAGAATAATAAATAGTGAATAATTAAAAGATTAGCTTTAATTAAACATTTCCTATTATTTACGAAATTATCGTGTGAGAATATCGTTCTCCTCGATTGCTTGGGATTACGTGAGATTTTAATCTCCTTAAATCCCTATAATTAATTCTGAAATAATAATAATATTAATAATAATACAAAAAATAAATAAACAGACAATAATTAAATATTAACCTTGATTAAATATTTATACAAAATGAATCGTGTGAGAATACCTTTCTCTCCTTGACTTCCCGGGCTCGTGTGAAGATTTTAATCCCCATAGAACCTGAAAATTAGCATATATTTGTTCAAAGATAAACAGATAAACAAATAAATAATAGCACTTGAATTAAATTATTTACCAATAATTAATAATAATAATAATCAATATTTACCAACAATAAATTCAAAAGTTCAAAAAAAATAAATATTCCTTTCATTATAAATCATGCATTAATTCCCGAAATATGAACTCCCAAAACTCCCAAAACTCAAAATAATAATAATAATAATAATAAAATTGACAAAAAATTTTAAAAGAGAAAATGTGAAGAGATCAGGAGAATGAGGTTAATCAGATTGTAGTAAATCAAAACACATAAACCAAATCCTAATTCTGTTTTGTTTACAATGATCTGTCTTAATTAAAATCCTCCTATTCTCATAACAAATTAAAAAACCACCAACCCGCAAAACATGCCTTTTGGTCGAACTACGTGGACTTTGATCCCTCCCACGGGGTACGTAGGCCCTAGCCTTTCATCCTAGGTCAAGTCCGTCCTTTGTAAATATCCATCAGTTTGCATGTATTTTCGCTTTTTTGTCTCCTATGTCTAACGTGCATCCATGTCAATAAAAGGGTAATTGAGATTAATTAAAGGCCATATTCTATTTCAACTAACTAGTTTAAGGTAACCGTCCTTATGGGCGGGTGTTGTGGGGTGCCTAACACCTTCCCCACACTCAAATTGACTCCCGAACCCATCTCTAATTTCGCAGACCATTTCGCCTTTTGTTTTGTTTTGTTTTAAATTGGTTTTCCAAAGTTTTCCATTAAAAATTTTGGTGGCGACTCCCAATAAAATTGATTTTCAAAATTTTGTTTTTGGGAATCGATTTAAATATTTTATTCTATCCCGCCGAAAGGTCGGTTACGACAATAATAATACAAAAAATAAATAAATAGAAAATAATTAAATATTAACTTTGATTAAATATTTATTCAAATGAATTGTGTGAGAATACTTTTCTCTCCTCGACTTCCCGGGCTTGTGTGAGATTTTAATCCCCATAAAACCCGAAAATTAGCATATATTCGTTCAAAGATAAATAGATAAACAAAGAAATAATAGCACTTGAATTAAATTATTTACCAATAATCAATAATAATAATAATCAATATTTACCAACAATAAATTCAAAAGTTCAAAAAAAAATAAATATTCCTTTCATTATAAATCATGCATTAATTCCCAAAATATGAACTCCCAAAACTCCCAAAACTCAAAATAATAATAATAATAATAAAATCGACAAAAAAATTTAAAAGAGAAAATATGAAGAGGTCAGGAGAACGAGGTTAATCAGATTATAGTAAATTAAAACATACCAACCAAATTTCAATCCTGTTTTGTTTACAATGATCTGTTTTAACTAAAATCCTCCTATTCTCATCACAAATCAAAAAACCACCAACCGACAAACATGCCTCTTGGTCGAACTATGTGGACTTTGATCCCTATCGCAGGGTACATAGGCCCTAGGCTCTCATCCTAGGTCAAGTCTGCCCTTTGTAAATATCTATCTGTTTGCATGCATTCTCGCTTTTTTTTTTTGTCTCCTATGTCTAACATGCATCCATGTCAATAAAAGGGTAATTGAGATTAATTAAAGGCCATATTCTATTTCAATTGACTAGTTTAAGGTAACCGTCCTTATGGGCGGGTGTTGTGGGGTGCCTAACACCTTCCCCACACTCAAATTGGCTCCCGAACCCATCTCTGATTTCGCAGACCATTTTGCCTTTTTTGTTTGTTTTAAATTGGTTTTCCAAAGTTTTCCATTAAAAATTTTGGTGGCGACTCCAAATAAATTGATTTTCAAAATTTTGTTTTTGGGAATCGGTTTAAAACTTTTTATTCTATTCCGTCGAAAGGTCGGTTACGACAGTTTGGCGACTCCACTGGAGAAATTCGTGAGTCAAGCCTGTTTAATTAGTTAGTTGAAATAATATGGCTTCTTGTTATTTTAACTACCCTTGTTGTGTTTTGTTTGGTTTAATGGTTTATTCCTTTTGGTGTTTCTTGGTCATTTATCTTTTGTGGTCGCATGATATGCCTGTATATTTTTATGTATTTGCTATTTATTTTCCTATTTGTATAGGTGTATTTCTTCCTTTTCAATCATATAATATGCTTAAAGTTCCTTAGTTACCATGTAATTTTGTTAGTTTATTTGTAATACGTATGTTAGGATAGATAACATGCGGAAGAGAACCTTAGGATAGACGACCTTGGTTTATGCTGTAAACTCTTGTCTTCTCTTGCAATTTGACTGTTTGATAAATAAAGGTTGGATAAACTGTCGGTTTAGAGTTTTATATGCTCCCCTCCCATCTTATGCACGTTGACACACTACCTCACACACTTTTGGGCTCTATACCCGGGTCTTCGATTGCCCTAGGTTAGTAGAGGTTTATAACGGTTTTCCTGTGAAGCTTATCGCTTCCAGAGACTACTGTGAAGACTTCGCTCAGGTTGTGTCTCGCTATATGGATTTGATTGGAGTGGGATTCTATCCTTTTTTAGTCTAATTCATGTCGCGAGATCCTCACTCTCTTGAGTGGGGACAATCTGAAGGCCAATAACGCTTTAAGATGCTAGATCTACCCCCAAACCGTGCACCTTAATGGACCACCTTAATAGATAATCTTCTTAGAACCTATCGTCTTTAGGGTACCATTCCCACACATAGGGTTGGCCCAAGTTAGGACACCAAGGATCATGTTACACTCATGTTTTGCATGTCAACACATCATTCATGGCATGATTACATTTTTTAAAAAAAAAAGAAAAAAGAAAAAACTTGTATGGGGTATTGAATTATCACAACATTTCCATTTAACGCGTTGTTAGCCAAGTGAAATGAGCTACAATTGAAAACTTCAACAGTGTGGTAAGATTTGCCTAATTGATGGAGTTGGGAGTTTTTGAAAATCAATTATTTCGAGGAAAGTAATATATCAATGGGTTACCTGGTTCACTTATTTAAGCCTCGTCCACGTGAGGACTATTTCTCCTTAGGATGAGAGTTATAGTTGCTATTCCCAATGGATCAATAAGGTCTTTGGCGATTAGTAATGAAGAAAGTGATTAGTAATCTATTGATTAAATAAATTGTGTGCTCATTTCGTTTTGTTTCTAACCCATGGATTTGTTATAGTGAACTGTCATTTTCGTTACTTGGCATAGAGACATGAAGGACTCACCGGATGCCACACAACCACAAGACATAAGCTCGACAGAAATGGCCTCATCTAGAAAGAGAGTTAACGTGAAGGTAGAAGTTGAATCAGTAGAAAGCTTAATTATTATGAGTGAGAAGCTTAGAGGGGAACAACTCCGTCATTTTCAAAAGGACTATGGAGATATTTTGGAGTTGCTATCAGTTCCTATCCAACCTGATGCTCTTGTAGCCCTAGCTCAACATTGGGATGATTCCTTGAGATGTTTCACGTTTCCCACTTTCCAGCTTGCGCCCACGTTGGAAGAATATGGGGGATTGATGAGAATGCCTATTACCAAGGATACCCCTGTCTACTTGTACCCCGGACATCTCCCCTCCAAACGAGTTGTAGCCCAGATTTTAGGGGAGGAACCTACACGAGTACAAATATGCTGTTCGGGTGCAACAGAAGGATTATCCAGGAAGTATTTAGAGAAAAGGTTGGAAGCTTTAGCTGAGAAGGGGAACTGAGTTGTTTTCAAAAGAGTGCTTGCTTTAGCAGTATATGGGCTAGTGTTATTCCCATCAGCAGTGGGTGTAGTTGATCTGGCAGCGGTAAGTGTCTTGTGGATGGTAGAAAATCACCGCGAATCCTGTACCAGCACTGCTAGCTGAAACATTTTTGACATTAAGTTTTTGTCATAGAGAAAAGAAAGGGAAGTTGAAGTGTTGTTTGCCACTTTTGAATATATGGTGGGTTAACCATATCTATGGCAGGGAATATCAACTTGGCACGAGGTTTGACACCGTTCATCACCTGATCCAAGATTATGTCCATCGCGAAGGGTCAACTCCGCTACAAGCAAGAATGAGTCGTGACTAATGGATTAAGAAAATAGGGGAACTTAAAGATACCACTATTTGGTGGAAGCTCTCTTGGTGGGAGAGCGAGGATATTATATACTGTTGTGGACATTTCCCTAATGTTCCTCTCATGGGCGCCAGAGGATGTATTAATTATAACCCCGCGGTTGCTCACTACCAATTCGCATATGAACAGGACATCCCATCTAAAGAGGTTGTGCGAAGGGTCAGCTTCTACTACATTGATCCCCTGAAGATGGAAATGATCCAACAGATAAGGGATGCATGAGGCCGTGTAATGTGTAAAGGGAAGTTTGAGTTAGGGAAACGTGCCGTGGTAACCACGAAACAATATGAGATTTGGCTCCAGAAAAGGACCGGGGGGATTCATCCACCCCTAGGATAACCCCTTGTTGAGTAACGATTTACAAGAGGTTAATGAGGGTTTAGCCAAACAATTAGAAGATAAAAAGGCTAAGCTACAAAATCTGGAGGAAGTAAGCAAAAGACACTTGGAGAACTTATCTAAGTCACAAGAAAATGAAAGAGCAAAAAGGAGAAAGGAGTCGGAGATGAACACCAAGTTGAGGAAATTGAAAAAGGAGAATGACAAGTTGAAAAATACTATAAGAAGGATTCAAAAACAAGCTGAGGAGAGTAGCAAGAAGGTCCTCTATTATCAAGCTCGACTGTCAAAGGCCACTAAAGAAAGAGACGCTATAATGAGGAGGGAAGAAGAGCTCAAGTCTCATAGTAACCTCCAATGAGAAATTGATGTACTCACCAAACGATTAGAAGAAAAGACAAGGGAGGTGATCAGTGTCAAGAGCGATAATGCAGTAGCCATACAAAATCTAATTGAGCAACTCAACCGTCAAGCAGAAAAGGCTCGGCTGTGGGAGTCATGCCATGAAGAGCAAGTGGTTGAAAAAGAAATGTGGTTGGAACGCTTCAAAAGAATGATCCTATTTGCCAATGATGCCATTCCTGAATTCATTCATGCATATAAGCAAGCGGAAGGGCATGCCATCCCCGTGAAGACTCCCGTAGTAGTAACTGAGTTTCTCGCTCTGTGTCATGACCTTATAAAGGATTTGAAAATGTTGATGAAATTTTAGATGAGTAAGGGACAAAGACAGCTTCAGTATTTTGTAAGATGGACTCATAGATGGGGTCTCTTTAATGTGTAACTTCAAAGTCGATTGATGTAATCAAACACTTTATTATAATGCACGGTTTCGTCTTTTGGCCATCAAATACATTCGAAATAGTAGAGATCTTGTGTGGAAATTGGTTGTGTGGTGTAAAAATAGACCTATACATGTGGATACTAAATGTCCCTTGTGTTAGCAGTTAACTTTGATTCATTGAGTGTTACTATATATATCCTCAAAGATTCAATGGTCCGTGGTTCTTATATCCTTTTGCCGAGTTAACACATCGAAAATTAGGAATCTAGGTAATCGCTTTTTATTTACATTCATTTTGTTAATAAGAAAAAATATAATAATAATGACAGGTAAGACGTCAATATTGCCCGAGAAGGGAAGAACTCGTCTAACCAGGCCCCGCCGTCTGGAAGAACGTATATAACCCGAGCGCGGGCTAGAGCTATGGCTGCTGAAAATAGTCCATCAGAGACTGAACAGTGGTTGGAGGCAGAAGTAGGGGCCCTAAAGGGCCAAATGGGGGCCATGCAGTCACAAATGGTAGAGATGATGAAGCCGTTGCAGAATATGAGTTCTAGCGTGGCCGCGAACCATGTTTCACCAAACCCTACTAATGCCGACCAGGGTACCCCTAATATAGGTGTTGGAATACCAGGAGTAACTCCGGGTAGTCCTTCTGCCACCGGAGTGCCTGAACTGACACAAAGATTGGCAGTGGCAAACCGACCATCAAACCTTTTGGCTTCAGGGGCTGAAGGACAAGGGTACCCAGAATGGAGCCAACGTGGTGTTTTCACCTATGACATTCCTGGGGGGGAACCAACTATTGGAATTGCAGTGCCTGCTCGGCCTGCTGCCAACACCAGCTTCAAGATGAAAGAGGGCGATGAGAGTAAAGATTTGGAAGAGGACATAGCAGAGGTTAAAGACAGGCTGAGAGCTCTGCAGAAGCCGGCTAACCATAAGTCTGTTGAGTTAGATGAGTTGTGTCTAGCCCCAGAGGTCCCCATCCCTAAAAAATTTAAGGTGCCTGAGTTTACCAAATACGATGACAGTGGAGATCCACACTACCACCTAAAATCATACTGCACCAAGATGTCGGTATGGTCCAGGGATGAAAGGTTCCTGATAAACTTTTTTCACGAGAGTCTGACCAGCGTGACCTTACATTGGTTCATGAAATTGGATCACTCCAAGCTAAAGAGGTGGAGAGACCTCACTGACATATTCGTGAGCCAATACAAGTTTAATCTGGATACAGCCCCTACACGAGCGCACCTGAAAGGGCTGAAGAAGAAGGGAACAGAGACCTTTAAAGAATATGCCCAAAGATGGAGAGCCGCAGCTGCTGAAGTCCAACCGCCACTTCTGGACTCGGAATTATGCTATTATTTTATTCGTACCTTGGGGGACCCATACCGTAAGATAATGCTAGGGACGCACGTAAATGAATTCGCTGATCTGATCCAAGTTGGAGAGAGGATAGACGTTGATATGCGCAATGGGCTATTTGAAACTACCTCCATGGAAACTAGAAAACCTACAAACAGTCGAAAGAAGGAAGGGGATATTAGCCATATCCATGCCACATTCCAACATCCTTGCCCTATGCATAGTCAATATCCCCAGGCACCTTTTCGCAGTCAAAACCCAGCCATGGCTTACCAGCTGTGAGGCCCAACTACGGGGAATTACACGAGCTACCTGACACCACCGCAACCTTATTCTGGGCCGTAACAGCTGACAGCCCAAAATCAAGGTTTTAGACCAATACTACCACCCCACGATGACAGGCCATTACCCAATTTCAATGTTAGCCGATCAGAGCTTTTTCACGACTTAGTGGCAAAGAAGCTTATGGGCCCTAAACCGATCAAGCCACTCCAGCCACTATTCCTTGAGTGGAAGCACGTACTGGCATTGTTGGACAATAGTCACATCGGCATAAAGATGGGTAATGACCCCAATATCGTCACTAACCCCTTGCCAAATCACAATAAGGAAAGGCAAGTGTCCATGATAGATGGAGAGGATTTTGGCTTGAAAGACTTGGCTGAGGCATCCTATACCATGCGGCAGTTATATGAGGGTTTGAAGGGTACTGACTATGTCCTCGCTCAGAATGGGGAACAGAACAAACTTGGAGGGTCACAAAATAGGTATTGTGAGTTTCATGATGGAGAGGTGGGGCACGACATTGAAGGTTGTGAGCAGTTCAGGGAATTGACACAGAGGATGATGATGCTTGGAGTTCTAACCATCGAAAGAACTCGAGAGCCTACTAAAGGGAATGTGTGCATCACAAAAAAAGACAGTGCCTGGACCAAGGGAGCATCCAACTCCACAAGGCTTAGGAACTCCTTCTTGGTGGTTGACAAACCACTCTATGAAGTTAAGGGAACCACCCCGATCCAAAACAATCGTGACCCACGAGGTATAGCGTAAGGGTCTTTACTTGTAGTACCCACGCCAGTGCCTGTCAAAAGTCCAACCGCCACTATTTACGTGCCCTCTCCATTTCCATATCAGAGCAATCATGCTGTGTCATGGAATTACAGGTTAAAGATAGAATGTTCATCTGGCAATGAGGCATTGAAAGAGAGGTCTATCACGGAAGGAGGTCATTTAGACGTTGTAGGAGGGATCACTCGCAGTGGTCGGGTATACTCCAAAGATGTGGGAGGAGCTCTGAATCCAAACCTAGAAGTAGGGGAAAGCTCAAACCTCAAGGAAGCCCCTGGGAAGGAAGGATGGGAGGAAACAGAGGAGTTTCTAAAAATTATGAAACAGAGCGAATATGACGTGGTGGATCAATTGCGGAAAACTCTAGCCCAAATTTCTATTTTGAGCCTGATAATGAATTCAGAAGTTCATCGAAGGGCATTACAGAGTGTGCTGAATGAAGCTTATGTGTGTCCTGATATCACACCGGAGAAGGTCGTGAACCTTATAAATGCGGTGAAAAATTCTACCTTAATTTCCTTCTCTGAGGACGAGATGCACCCCACGTCAGTCGGAAAGCCCAAAGCCCTCCATATTACTTTGAAATGCTATGGGTATATAATTGCTAAAGTGCTCATCGATGGGGGGTCAGACCTGAACATCTTGCCCCTGTCCACTTTAGGGCAATTACCTATTGAGAAGTCATGCATCGAGTACAATGACCTGGTAGTGAGAGCCTTCGATGGGACCAAGAGGGAAGTGATTGGAAAGGTTGAACTCCCTTTAGAAATTGGTCCAAATTTATTTACCGTCGAGTTCCAAGTTATGGACATCGACGTAGCATATACGATGCTCCTAGGGAGGCCTTGGATTCATGCCACTGGTGCAGTCCCATCGACCGTGCATCAGAGGATCAAATACATCGATGAAGGGAGGCTCGTCACCATAAAAGGTGAAGAAGAAATGATTCTTAGCAGGTCAAGTACGGTACCTTACATTGAAAATACCGAGCAAGTCATAGATGGCTCTTTTCCAAGTTTAGAAGTATTGGAGGCTGGGAATTTTAAAAAGGGCACTGACCCAATGCCATTAGGAGTGGGGGAACCCACCAAAGGAGTCAATCAGGTGGTGGCCAAGTTCATGATGAACAGTGGGTATCAAAAGGGAAAAAGACTGGGCGTAAATCTGCAAGGCAGAGGGAAACCAATTGAGTTGCTCGAAAATCCAGGGCGATAGGGGCTAGGATACGAGCTCTCCAGGGAGACCCGCAAGGTGAGATGGAAGGAGGGTAAGCAAAAGGGGAAAGCAGAAATACCTCACCTCCGAGAAACTTTTCCTACTCCTACTGAGATAATACATCTGAGTGACTTAGTCATAATGGCAAGTGAAGAAGAAGGAGAGCATACGGAGGTTGCATGGATCCAGCCGGACGAGCTAGGAAAAGCGCTAGACAATTGGGAATCCAAAATTTTATCGGATGTTATGTCATTAGAGTAATGTTTTGAATATCGTGTTTTAAAATTCTATAATAGCTAACAACTTGAAACTTTATTTTAAATATTGAATGAATGCAGTAGTTTCGATCTTTTTGCCAAAATCTTGTTTGAATCTTGCCTTTTCGTATTTATTTTTGCTTTTTCTACCCACTTTCCAGGGAATTTGAATCCTCGAAACTCTTGTTTAAAGTAGAAGCACTAGGGCACTGCTTGAATGAGCCTTGGGTTGTCACAGATGCAAGTGATTTAGAAACTGTTGATAATGATGACATATCTCAAACCTTTGTTAAAATAGTAGAGTCTGCGGAAAGGGGTATTGTTCCGCACGAAGAAACCGCTGAAGTGATCAATATGGGGACAGAGGATGATAAGAAGGAATTAAAAATAGTTGATAACCCAGAAAGGGAGGATATGATCAAGTTGTTTAGGGAATATATAGATGTGTTTGCTTGGTCCTATCAGGATATGCCAGGAATAGATCCTAAAATTGCTGCCTATAGGATACCCTTGTATTCCAATATAGGACCCAAGAAACAAAGGCTGAGGAGGATGAGCCCAGAGATGTCCCTTAAGATCAAAGAAGAAGTAATGAAGCAATGGGATGCCGATTTCTTAGAAGTTTCTAAATACCTCCAATGGGTCGCGAACATAGTCCCTGTGCCAAAGAAAGATGGGCGAGTGAGGATGTGTGCCGATTATCAGGACTTAAATCGGGCCAGCCCGAAAGATGACTTTCCATTACCCCACATTGACGTCTTAGTC
Source organism: Delonix regia (assembly GCA_037074485.1). Taxonomy (NCBI): domain Eukaryota; kingdom Viridiplantae; phylum Streptophyta; class Magnoliopsida; order Fabales; family Fabaceae; genus Delonix; species Delonix regia. Next base: position 25,751,965 of record CM073462.1, on the reverse strand, counting down.
AATAATATAGCAAAAAGCTTTAGGTATTCCTTTATGGATGGATACTCTGGCTATAACCAAATCCCGATGCACTCTGATGACAAGGAAAAAACCACATTCATTACCCCATGGGGAACCTTTTGTTACAAGGTAATGCCCTTTGGACTTAAAAATGCTGGGGCCACCTACCAACGTGCGATAGTCGTCTTGTTTCATGACTTGATGCATAAAGAAATAAAGGTGTATGTGGATGACATGGTCGCTAAATCAGCTGAAGGGGAAAGTCATGTGGCTGTATTACGAAAGCTCTTTGAAAGACTACAGAAATATAAACTTCAATTGAATCCTAGTAAGTGCGTATTTGGGGCTACATTTAGGAAGCTCTTGGGATTCATTGTTAGTAAGAAGGGGATAGAAATAGACCCTGATAAAATTAGAACGATTCGTGACATGCCACCACCTAGTACAGAAACAAAAGTCCAAGGGTTCTTGGGTCGTTTAAACTACATAGCTAGGGTCATCGCAAATTTAACTACCACTTGTGAACTAATATTTAAATTATTACGCAAGAACCAACCAGGAGAATGGAACGAATCCTGCTAACGCGCGTTTGATAAGATAAAGGAGTACCTCTTGACCCCCTGTCTTAGTGCCCCCTATGCTGGGGCAGCCCCTTATCCTTTATTTGACCATCCGACCAGGGTCCATGGGCGCGGTGTTAGGACAACACAACGAATCAGGAAGAAAGGAGCAAGCCATTTATTATCTAAGCAAGAAATTTAATGAATGCGAGTCGCGGTACTCGTTAATTGAGAAGACTTGTTGTAGTCTTGTGTGGACCACAAAGAGACTGAGGCAGTACATGCTTTATTACGTAACATGGCTAATCTCCAGGATGGATTCAATCAAATACATTTTTTAGAGTCCTCATGTATCGAGAAGAGTCTCAAAATGGCAAGTGATACTATCAGAATATGATGTGAAATATATGACCAGTAAATCAGTCAAAGGGAGCATTATAGCTGAGCATTTGGCGGCTAATCCCTTGGATGAATATCAACCGTTAGACTTCTAGTTTCCCGATGAGGATATTCTGACAGTGGAAGAAGATGATCCAAAGGAAATCAAGTGGACTATGTATTTTGATGGGGCAGCCAATGTACATGGTAGTGGGTTAGGAGCGGTAGTAATATCACCTGAAGGCAAGCAATATCTAGTGGCAGTCAAGCTCAATTTTGACTGCACAAATAATGTGGCAGAATATGAAGCTTGTGTCAATGGTCTGCAAGCCACCTTGGAGTTCGGTGCCAAAGATCTTGAGGTGTTTGGAGATTCAGCCCTTGTAATTTATCAAGTAAAAGGAGAGTGGCAAACCAAAGATCCCAAACTGGTCCCATACCAAAAACATTTGACAAAATTGGTGTCAAGGTTTAGGGAGATAAATTTCATGCATTTGACCCCGTGATAAAAATCAGTTTGCTGATGCGCTGGCCACCCTAGTTGTAATGATTAAGTTGGACTGTGGAGTTAATATGCTCCCTATCCAGGTTGAGACCCGGGACACCCCAGCTTGCTGCTTGAACGTGGAGGAAGAAAAGGATGGACGGCCGTGGTTCTAGGATATAAAGAACTATGTCCAGATCCAGCAATATCCAGCTGAGGCAACGGAGAATGACAAAAAAACCATTCGTCAATTGGCGATGAATTTTTTCCTTAGTGGAGAGGTGTTATATAAAAGATCATGGGACAACACTCTGCTTAGATGTGTGGATGCCTCAGAAGCACGAAGGATAATGATAGAGATCAATGAGGGAATCTGTGGGACCTATGCTAACAGCCATACTATGGCTAGACAAATTCAAAGATGTGGATACTTCTGGTTAACCATGGGAAAGGACTGCATTGACCACATGAGAAAATGTCACAAATGCCAAACATATGCCAACAAGATCAATGCTCCACCCCAACCCCTACACAACTTGGTGGCACCGTGGCCATTCTCAATGTGGGGAATAGATGTGATTGGCCCCATCAACCCAAAGGCGTCAAATGGACACCGATTCATTTTGGTAGCCATTGATTATTTTACAAAATGGATAGAAGCATGTTCGTTTTCCAATATTGGCCAAAGGGTCTTCCTTCGATTTTTGAAATCGAACATTATTTGTCGATATGGTATACTAGAAAGGATTATCACGGATAACGCTCCCAACCTAAATGGAGCTGACATTAAGAAATTGTGTGGTCAATTCAAGATTAAGCACTATAACTCTGCACCTTACCGGCCACAGATGAATGGAGCAGTTGAGGCAGCGAATAAAATTATCAAAAAGGTCATTAGCAAGATGGCTATTACTTATAAAGATTGGCATGAGATGCTCCCATATGCTCTTCATGGGTATCGAACGACGGTACGAATATCCACAGGGGTAACTCCATACTCTTTAGTATATGGCATGGAGGCAGTCACCCCGATTGAAGTTGAGATCCCTTCTCTCCGAGTGTTGATTGAATCTAACCTCGAGGAAAGCGAGTGGGTAAAGACGCGGTATGAGCAGCTGAATATGATCGAAGAAAAGCGATTAATAGCTATGTGTCATGGGCAGCTATACCAAAAAAGGATGGCAAGGGCCTTCAATCAAAAGGTTCATCCTAGACAGTTCAGGCCAGGGGAGTTGGTTCTGAAAAAGATCCTCCCAAATCAAGAAGATAACAGAGGCAAATAGGCACCTTCATACAAAGGTCCATATGTGGTGACACGAGCATTCTCTGGAGGGGCCCTGACTCTTGCCGATATGGATGGTAGGGAGCTTGGAAAACCAATTAACTCCGACGCAGTCAAGAAATACTTTGCTTAAATGGGATGACGAGGGAAAAAAGAAGAAGAAAGAAAGGAGAATTCGCAATTAAGGCCGGTTCAAGAAGGAGGTTCAAACGAAGGATAGGGTGGCAAAGGGTGGGCAAAGTAAGGTGGTATGAAGATTAAATTGCCAACCCGAAAGGATCCTTAGGGGTTGTCTTCATTAGCCAGTTTTGAAATAAGTGTATCCAATGGCAACACTAGGTGTAAGCAACCATTGTTGCCTGGAACCAAAATTCAGAGTCGTCCCAGTTGTATTTTGCTATTATTTATACTTGCGTTCGGCTTACCACCCACATTCCTTCCGATCTTTAGTTGTTTACTAATTTAAGATAACTTGCCTTTCATCACTCTTTTCCCCTACATAACCATATTGCCTTTATGATTGTCTCATACATTCAATATGCAAAATAAAACATTCAAGTGAATAGCGCTATTCAAAATATTGTCTGATGATATGCATCCCAGAAATACCCCAATGCGTTTTAAATAAGTGTTTCCATACAATTACTATGATAAGGCCTAAAGGATACAGCATATACGCAATTTGGCATTTTCGTCACCAGTTTACCTCGTATAAAAGGAGATAGAAGCAACTTCAATGTCCTCGGGCTTACTGTAAAGAAGAGAGTATAAGCCTGCTTATAGTTAAACCGAAGAAGCGAAGTATGCAGATTGTCGACTGTTGAAACGATAGATTTAGGGTCGCAATGAAGGAAGCGTGGTTAGACAGTTCATTCACTTTGGGCAATATTGATGTTTGTCCAATTAACTTGAATCATAATTTAACATGTCACCCTTCCGATTTCCAAAATAAAAGGTAGAGGTTTTACGCTCACAAGCAATTTTCATACTTCTAACACAAAGGGAATAGGTATCATTTTAACATGTACCAAAACCAATAAAATTCTCATTATCCTTTAAGGATGTGCCTTTCTCACGCATACACGTTTGTCCATGTTCGACACCTACCTCGCTCATGCATCATGACCATGCAATTCACATTTTCGTCAAAGTCCTGCTCAAGTCTAGGCAATTTACATTTCTGCAAAAGTCCTGCTCAAGTCCAGGCAATTTACATTCCTGCAAAAGTTGTGCTCAAGTCCAGGGAATTTACATTTATGCAAAAGTCGTGCTCAAGTCCAGGCAATTTACATTTCTGCAAAAGTCCTGCTCAAGTCCAGGCAATTTACATTTCGGCAAAAGTCTTGCTCAAGTCCAGGCAATTTACATTTCTACAAAAGTCCTGCATCAAGTCCAGACAATTTATATTTCCGCAAAAGTCCTGCATCAAGTCCAGGCAATTTACATTTCTGCAAAAGTCCTGCTCAAGTCCAGGCAATTTACATTTCGGCAAAAGTCCTGCATCAAGTCCAGGCAATTTACATTTTTGCAAAAGTCCTGCATCAAGTCCAGGCAATTTATATTTTTGCAAAAGTCCTGCATCAAGCCCAGGCAATTTACATTTCCGCAAAAGTCCTGCATCAAGTCCAGGCAATTTACATTTCTACAAAAGTCCTGCATCGAGTCCAGGCAATTTACATTTCTGCAAAAGTCCTGCATCAAGTCCAGGCAATTTATGTTTCTGCTAAAGTCCTGCATCGTGTCCAAGCCATTTACATTTCTGTCAAAGTCCTGCATCGTTTCCAGGCAATTTACATTTATGTCGAAAGCCAGGCATTTTCCTCAGGATATTCACCATCCTTTCTAAGCACGAATTTACTCCTGTCTCCCCCTGTCTTCCCTCAATGAGGAATGTGGTGTGTTCATGTCTTTGCTTGCTCTTAAGATTAGGTCATTTTTTTCACTATTCACTTCCCTAACTTAAGAGACAAGCAAAGAGAGGCAACTGTGAACACCCCACCCGAATTAACAATAATAATAATCAAGGTAATAATAATAAATAGAATTAAAAAATTTTAAAAAATAATAATAATAATAATTAATCAAAACAAAATTGCAAAAGGCAAAAAAAAAGAAGAAGTAATATGGAAAAAACCAAATATAAGAACCAAAAATAATAAAAAGGAAAATTCAAGATATATGTTTGAAGAAGAGACATGACAATCATCTTGCAAAGAAATAAAATGAACAACGCCACATACTTGAAATGGAATTGCAAAACACTCTCACTTGCTCACACTCACACACTCTCACATGCTCACTTGCTCCCACATGCTCACTTGCCCTCACACACATGACACACATCACACTCACACACTCACACTCTCACTCACGGACACACCTCCTCACACACTCACACTCTCACATGCTCATTTGCTCCCATATGCTCACTTGCCATCCGAGGAGAGAAACGTCCAAATCGTGGAGAGAAAAGGAGCTGAAGTTCAGGCCATCCGAGGAGCAGAAAATGGAGAGTTGGATGCCAAAATGATGAGCAGAAACAAGGAGGTCTGAATGCAAAACAAAGTGGCAGCAAAATGATGGATAGAGGCTGAACCATGGAGGAGAAAAAACTCTGTTTTAAGCTCAAAAAACAGAGGTAAACAGAGGAGAACTTAGGGAGCATAAGGAAGAAGAGAAAGTGTAGAGAAGAAGGGAAGCTTTTAGCCCTTGCCTTCCAGCCGAGGAGCAGAGACGCGTGAGCAGAATTTCCAACGCTGAAGCCAACCAGAATTTCCCACGCTGCCCAACGAAGCTGTCCGCAATTTCTACTTGCTTCCAGCCGAGACCAGCTACTTTGGGGCTGTTGGAGGTCCATCTACCATAGGTGAGTGAGGAGGAGAAGGTCATTCTTCATTGGAGCACAAGGGAGAGGCTGAAAACGCACAGTTATGGTTGCACGGGCTGCTTGGCCGAGATTTCTGCATGCATGTCACTGTTCATACGAGTTGCTTCAAGACAATCTCATGCATGCTGCACTGTTCATGCATTTTAATCTGAGGTGCTACTGTTCATTTGCTTAAACTTGTTTAGGTTTTGTTTATTACCATTTGTTTAAACATTAACTTTGATTAATTATTCCTATTACGTATAAAATTATCGTGTGAGAATTTTGTTCTTCTTGATTATCGGGGATTATGTGAGATATTAATCTCCTTAAATCCTTGCAATTAATTAAATAATTGGAAGGCAACAATAATATTAATGAAATATTAATGAAGGAATGGTCAAAAAATAAGTGAATGATAATTAAGAAATATTGCTATCACGCATAAAATTATCATGTGAGAATTTTATTCTCATCGATTACCAGGGATTATGTGAGATATTAATCTCCTTAAATCTCTACAATGAATTGAATAATTGAAAATCAATAATAATATTGATGAAGTATTAATGATTGAATGGTGAAAAATAATTGAATGATAATTAATAAATATTGTCATGATGGATAAAATTATCGTGTGAGAATTTTATTCTCCTCGATTACCTGGGGTTATGTGAGATGTTAATCTCCTTAAATCTTTACAACTAGTTGAATAATTGAAAAGTGATAATAATATTAATGAAATATTAATGAATAAATGGTGAAAAAATAAAGGAATGACAATTAAATATTAATTTTGATTAAATCATAATGATAATCATAATTAAAATGTTTGCTTTAATGAACTGTTTCCCATTATTTGCAAAATTATCGTGTGAGAATTTTATTCTCCTCGATTACCGGGGATTATGTGAGATATTAATCTCCTTAAATCCCTACAATGAATTGAATAATTGAAAAGCAACAATAATATTAATGAAGTATTAATGGATGAATGGTGAAAAATAAATGAATGATAATTAAATATTAATTTTGATTAAATCATAATAATAATCTTAATCAAAATGTTTGCTTTAATGAACTGTTTCTCGTTATTTGCAAAATTATCGCGCGAGAATACTATTCTCCCCGATTACCTGGGATCGCGTGAGATTTTAATATACTTAGATCCCTGAAGTTAGCATATCCTTTTTTAAAACAAAAAAAAAAAAGAATAATAAATAATAAATAATCAACAGATTTGCCTTAATTAAACATTTCCCATTATTTACGAAATTATCGTGTGAGAATATCGTTCTCCTCGATTGCGTGGGATTATGTGAGGTTCTAATCTCCTTAAATCCCTATAATTAATTCAAAAATAATAATAATATTAATGATAATAATAATAATACAAAAAATAAATAAATGGACAATAATTAAATATTAACCTTGATTAAATATTTATTCAAATGAATCGTGTGAGAATACTTTTCTCTCCTCGACTTCCCGGGCTCGTGTGAGATTTTAATCTCCATAAAACCTGAAAATTAGCATATATTCGTTCAAAGATAAATAGATAAACAAATAAATAATAGCACTTGAATTAAATTATTTACCAATAATAAATAATAATAATAATAATCAATATTTACCAACAATAAATTAAAAAGTTCAAAAAAAAAATTCCTTTCATTATAAATCATGCATTAATTTCTGAAATATGAACTCCCAAAACTCCCAAAACTCAAAATAATAATAATAATAATAAAATCGACAAAAAAATGTAAAAGAGAAAATATGAAGAGGTCAGGAGAACGAGGTTAATCAGATTGTAGTAAATGAAAACATACCAACCAAATTTCAATCATGTTTTGTTTACAATGATATGTTTTAACTAAAATCCTCCTATTCTCATCACAAATCAAAAAACCACCAACCTACAAACATGCCTCTTGGTCGAACTACGTGGACTTTGATCCCTATCGCAGGGTACGTAGGCCCTAGGCTCTCATCCTAGGTCAAGTCCGCCCTTTGTAAATATCTATCTGTTTGCATGCATTCTCGCTTTTTTTTTTGTCTCCTATGTCTAACATGCATCCATGTCAATAAAAGGGTAATTGAGATTAATTAAAGGCCATATTCTATTTCAACTGACTAGTTTAAGGTAACCGTTCTTATGGGCGGGTGTTGTGGGGTGCCTAACACCTTCCCCACACTCAAATAGACTCCCGAACCCATCTCTGATTTCGCAGACCATTTTGCCTTTTTTGTTTGTTTTAAATTGGTTTTCCAAAGTTTTTCATTAAAAATTTTGGTGGCGACTCCAAATAAATTGATTTTCAAAATTTTGTTTTTGGGAATCGGTTTAAAACTTTTTATTCTATTCCGCCAAAAGGTCAGTTACAACAAATATATTTACTTAATTACAAATATATGAATTTAAAAATAGAAATTAATATCCAAATAAAATAAAATACTTTAATATTCTCTAATTATTATTGTGGAATATTAATTATTGTTCTTGAATGTATCAGAAATTTGATGATTAATTTATTATCAATATCTAGCACTAATTTGTAATACTTATTTAATTATGTTCATTTACAAATATGTGTAGTAATTAGATAAATATAAATATGTGTAGTAAAATGAAAATGTTTTGACAATATTATTAGATTATAAATATGTTATTAAATATATAAATATTTAATGTATATTTGTTGTTACATTTTTACATAAATTTATTTACATTATATGTTTATTACATTAACAAATAGACATGAAATATATATATATATATATATATAAATATAATTTGTCATCACGACGGTCAACAGGGACTACCCTGAAGTAAAGGAATATAATGTATAAAAATATATTTAGATATCGCATATTAATATATAAAATATATATTAAATATTAGTTAAGAAATATAAATATACTAAAACAAATAAATAAAACATGTATTGACTGATATTATTCTATAGTAAATATGATATTAGATATATAAGTATTTAATATGTATTTATTGTTATATTTTTATATATATTTATTTATATTTATGTTTATTACATTATATTATATATTTCTTACGTGATAAATTAATATAAAATGTATAACCAATTAGAATATTTCATCTATACTTTTAATTATTTAGTTACTAATTTAATGAATATGTTTATTTATTATTTAATTACTAATGTATATTAGACTAATAAATTTATTTAGTTACGAATATACAAATATAAAAATAGAAATTCAATGTCCTGAAGAAATAAAATACTCTAATATTCTCTTATTATTATTATGGAATATCAATTATTGTTTCTAAATATTTAAGTAATTTAATGATTTTTTTATCAATTTTTAACATTAACTTGTTATACTAATTTAATTATGTCCATTTACATTATAATTTGTTGTTTTATTTTTATTTAAATTTATTTACATTATAATTTTAATACATTATATTATATATTTCTTATTTGGTAAATTTATATATAATATATATCCAATTAATATATTAGATTTATATTTTTTATTATTTAGTTACTAATTTTGGGAATATGTTTATTTGTTATTTAATTACAAATGTACAAATATAAAAATAGAAATTCAATATCCAAAAGGAATAAAATAATCTAATATTCTCTAATTATTATTGTGGAATATTAATTATTGTTATTGAATATATCACTAATTTAGTTATTAATTTATAGCTTTAGTTTGTAACACTAATTTAACAATGGTCATTTACAATATGTAATTAATTACTATATCAATTCAAATTTGTTCATAATAGCACTTTTGAAGTATTTTAAAGTGCAAAGTGCTACAAGACGAATGTTCAAATGCCAACGTGCTTAAAACTTCAAATTTGCTAACTTTAGACATTTGAATTGTTTAAATCTACATAGAGCCTGTTGGTGTTTAAAAGTGCGTTTAGCTCCACAACACTTATTTGGAGAGAATCAGGCTTAAAACTACAATTTTGCTAGCATAAGTGTTTGAAGAAGCACATAGCATGATAACAACTATTCGAGGGCCATCGTGCTTAAAACACAACATATTTGCTAACTTCGAGCATTTTTGAAGTGTTTAAAATGGCATAGTGTTTATTCAGAGTCCATCATGCTTAAGGCTTCTAATTTGATCACAATAGAACTTCTGAAGTATTACAAAGGCCATAGTGCTCCATTATGCAAGTTCAAATGCCAACATGCTTTAAACTACAAGTTTGCCAACTTTAGCACATTTGAAATGTTTCAATCTGCATAGTGCCCGCAAGTCTTTAAAATTGTATTTAGCTCCGCGACGCTTATTTGGAGCAAATCAGGCTTAAAACCTCAAATTCACATGCTTTTCAAGACATTTGGGGTGTCGAATGGTGAGGGTCCCCTATAGTGCTTATTTGGTGGCCATCGTGTTTAAAAGTCCATATTTGCTAACTTTAAGCACATATGAAGTCTTCAAATGTGCGAGCTGCTCCATAAGTGTTTGAAGAAATGTAGAGCTCGATAAAAACTATTCGAGGGCCATCGTGTTTAAAACTGCATATTTTCTAACTTTGAGCATTTTTGAAGTATTTTAAATGGTGTAGTGTTCTGTAGTGATTATTCAGAGTTCATCGTGCTTAAGGCTTCAAATTTTATCACAATAGAACTTTCGAAGTATTATAAAGTGCATAGTACTCCATGATGCATGTTCAATTGTTGACGTGCTTTAAACTACAAGTTTGCCAACTTTTGCGCTTTTGAAATGTTTCAATTTGTGTAGAGCCGGAAGTGTTTAAAATTGCAGCTAGATTCGTAGTGCTTATTTGGAGCAAATCAGGCTTGAAACCTCAAATTTGCATGCTTTTCAGGACATTTGAGGTTTGGAATGGTGCAGGTGCCCTATAGCGCTTATTGGGTGGCCATTGTGTTTAAAGTCCATATTTGCTAACTTTAAGCACACTTGAAGTCTTCAAATGTGTGAAATGCTCCGTAAGTGTTTGAAGAAGCGTAAAGATCGATAACAACTATTCGAGGGCCATCGTGTTCAAAACAACATATTTGCTAACCTAGAGCATTTTTAAAGTGTTTTAAATGGCATAGTGCTTATTCAGAGTCCATTGTGCTTAAGGCTTCAAATTTGATCACAATAGCACTTTTGAAGTATTATAAAGTGCATAGTGCTCCATGACGCATGTTCAATTGCCAATGTACTTAAAACAACAAGTTTGCTAGCTTTAGCACATTTGAAAGGTTTCAATTTGCATTGAGCCCACAAGTGTTTAAAATTGCGTTTAGCTCCATAGCGCTTATTTAGATCAAATCGGGCTTAAAACCTTAAATTCGCATGCATTTTGGGAACAAGCTTAGATTATAGGCATACAACAAAGTCAACAAAAAATGAGAGAGCAGTTAATTCGTCTAGAGCAGGCAATCACAAGATTGACTGTTCAACAACCTCCACAGTGACATAATCATCGAGCTTCCATTGATTCTAATCGTGATGAGGAAATGGAAGATGAAGTTGATGCAAATTGACAAAAGGGGTAGCAGTGTGACTTGGGAAACAACATCAAATTGAAGATTCCACCATTCAAGGGAACTAGCTCACCATTCAAGGTGTTCAAGTGTTATGACTATTTTGAACTTAAGAAATGTAAACTAGCAGTCTTTGAATTTATCAATTATGCAAATCTATGATGGGAGAATTTGAAAGCACAACAAAGGAAAGATGGAGAAAAAGAGATCAGGAGTTGGAGGCATAAGAAGAGACTTATGCAAAAGCGCTTTGTTCCTGACTATTACAAGTAGGAGCTCTATATCTGGTTGCAAACTCTTAGACAAGGGGTGATGTGTGTTGAAGATTATGTTAAAGAGTTTGAAATGTTGACGATGCGATGTGAGATACAGGAGTCTCAAGAACAATCTATTGCAAGATTTTTGGGAGGTTTGAATAAGGAAATTGTAGATGCAGTGGAATTACAACCTTATGTAACACTTAAGGTGTAATTAAGTTTGCAACAAGGTGGAAAAGGCAACATAGAAGAGGAGCAACTAAACCAGGAAGCTCTCAATCTACTAGTTTCAAGGGGACAAACTTAACCTCTTTAACATCGAAAAATGTCTCAAAGTGGAATGAACGGCAACAAGAAAAGACAAGTTCCAGTAATCTTGCTGATACATCTAGAGGAAAAGACAAGACAAGGTTAATGATGCAAAGAACTCAAAGAGGAGTAGAGAAATTAATTGCTTCAAATGTCTTGGTTTTGGACACATTGCTTTTGAATGTCCAAATGGAAGAGTGATGATTGTTCGAGGAGCACAAGGGGAAGTTGAAAGTGAAGATGAAACAAAAATTGAACAGGAAAAAGATGAGCGCACTATAGAGTATCCAAATGAAGGGGAATTGCTTGTAGTTCGAAGAATTTTGAACTCACAAGCTAAGGTAGAAGATGATCAACGTGAGAACATATTCCATACTAGGTGTACAATTGGTGGAAAGGTTTGTGGTGTCATTATTGATAGTAGTAACTGTACTAATGTTGCTTCAACAACATTAGTGGAGAAATTAAACTTAAAGACCACAAGACACCCTTATTTGTACAAGCTACAATGGTTAAGTGACCAAAGAGAAATTCAAGTCACTAAACAAGTTCAGGTACCATTTTCTATTGGCAAGCCATACAAAGATGAAGTCGTATGTGATATGGTACCAATGAATGCCGGTCATTTGCTTCTAGAAAGACCTTGGCAATATGATAGTAGAGCCATTCATGATGGGTTCAAAAACACCTATTCTATTACCAAGGATGGAAAAAAAATTGTCCTAGCACCTCTTAGTCCTCAACAAGTTCTACAAGATCAGCAAGCAAATAAGGAAAAGAAAAAGGAGAACTTATTTGCAACTAAAGGAGAAGTTAAGAGAACTTTGCATTCAACTAATCCAATATTGATGCTAATAGTGAAGGAAGCTATGCCAACAGAGGTAAGTTCTATACCTCTGTTGATTGAAAAGTTAGTAAAAGAATTTGTTAACTTCTTTCCAGATGAGATGCCGAAGAGATTACCACCAATTAGGGGGATTGAGCATCAAATTAATCTTATTCCAAGTGTTGCTTTGCCCAATAGACCAACCTACTGGTGTAATCCAAATGAGGCCAAGGAGTTACAACGTCAAGTAAATGAGTTACTAGTAAAAGGCTTTATGAGAAAGTTAATGAGCCCTTGTTCAATACTGATGTGCTTCAAGGAAGTTCATATTGAACAATCCCAAAACACAAATAAATGAAAAAAAGAAAAGATAGAATAACTAGCAATCTCGAATGATAAGTTTGCATGTCACATTCAAGAATACTAGGTTTAATTCGCCACACTCTAGAATAGTAGAGGGAGAATGATGAGAATCACGAATAATTTCGCCACTAAGTTTAGAAAACTTAGATAAGAAATTCGCATATATAAGGCTATGCCAATTTTCAGAGCATTCAAGGTTGCATCTCTCATTGATAACTTCTATATTTATAGCCAAGAATAACCCTCATGGCATAAGTCTAAGATTCATCTAATTCTCACCTAATTTGGAAAAAACATGCATAGAAATACACCTAACATAGACTTTTCACCCAATGTAGATCACCTAATTGATCTAACTTAGACTTTCAAAGGAATATAGTTCACCTAGCTTAGACTTTAACCAATACTTATTTCAACTTATATCACATGCATAATTGACTTTTTTTTCACAATTTATTCATTATAGCATATGATCAAATGGCCCACTCGAACTTGGGCTATAGAAGTTGGGCTTGGATCTTAAATGATTTGATTCCATTTTGAGTTGTTGGACAACCATGGCCTGAATCTTCTTAGCCATAGAACGTGTAATCGGCCCAGATGAAGCTCTTTGGCCTAAGTCAGCCTCTTATTCGACTTGAGGCTCAACATTCTCCCCAGGTTCAAAAGGATTTGTCCTTAAATCTAAGTCCTCATTAATAGCTAAGTATGACATCAAATCTCTTACATTGAATGTGGCAGAAATATTGTAGTTTCCTAGTAAATCGACCTTGTAAGCATTGTCATTTATTTTCTCCAGAACCTTGAATGGACCTTTTGCCCTGGGCATCAGTTTTGACTTTCGTTTTTTAGGAAACCTCTCCTTCCTTCCCTTGTTTGAGACCTTTTCATAAGCAGCATTCTTCTTTTCAATCTGCTACTTCGCATTTTCATGTAGAGCTTTAACCATTTCAGCATTTTTCTTTCCATTGATGTACAATCTATCACTTGAAGGTAGCGGTACTAGATCAAGCGGGGTGATAGAATTAAACCCATAAACCATTTCAAAAGGAGAATATCTACTAGTACTGTAAACACTTCTATTGTATGCAAACTCAACAAACGGCAAGCATTCATCCTAATTCTTCATATGTTTACCAACAATAGCTCTAAGTAAGGAAGAAAGTGTTCTATTGACTACATTAGTTTGTCCATCAGTTTGAAGATGACAAGTTATGCTGAAAAGTAATCTTATCCCAAGCTTTTTCCATAATGTTTTCCAAAAATAACTCAGAAACAAGTTCTACAAGATCAGCTAGCAAAGAAGGAAAAGTAAAAGGAGAACTTATTTACAACTAAAGGAGAAGAAGTTGAGAGAGCTTTGCATTCAACTAATCTAATATTGATGCTAATAGTGAAGGAAGATATGCCAACAGAGGTAGGTTCTATACCTCTGCTTATTGATAAGTTATTAAAAGAATTCGCTGACTTATTTCCAGATGAGATGCCAAAAGGATTACCACTAATTAAGGGAATTAAGCATCAAATTGATCTCATTCCAGATGCTACTTTGCCTAATAGACTAGCTTACCGATGTAATCCAGATGAAGCCAAGGAGTTACAACATCAAGTAAATGAGTTACTGGTAAAAGGCTTTGTGAGAAAGTTAATGAGCCCTTATTCAGTACCAGCTTTGTTAGTGCCAAAGAAGGATAGAACTATGAGGATGTGTGTAAACAATTGGGCCATGAACAAAATGATAGTGAAGTATCAGTATCCTATTCCTAGGCTTGATGACATGCTTGACGAGTTACATGGCTCTACAATCTTTTCAAAGATTGATTTCATGATGCGAAACCCCAAAGTTATGAAGAACCTGAAACTCCAAGAACACACACTATGGCAAGAACATGAAATGGAATAAACCCCTAATCTATTGAACCCCCAAATGACAGATGCAAATGGGAACACAAATAATAGGTTGATTAGAAACAATTCACCTGAAGAGATCACCTTGCTAAGAATTAATTCTTATTGCAATAATGGAAGACAAGCTATCCTCTCTATCTCCTTATAGCACTAGAACAAAGAAAGCTTCAGTAGTTTTTCTCTCTCTCTCCTTCACAACACTAGAACAAAGAAAACTGCAACAATTTTTTTCTCTCCTTCACGGCACCAAAATGAAGAAAGCTTCAGCAGTTTTCTACACTTCCGTGTCAGCTTTTTCGGTCTATGTTTCTTCTGCTTGAGTTGTCCATTTCTCTGCCATGGTCAGTACCTCTTCTTCGTTGGCTGCTCACCCTCAGTCTCGGGCTCCTCCCTACTCTCATATTCTTGCAACACTCCGCTTCTTATCGTTATAATAGATTAGAACAGAGCACCTTCCTTTAGTCCCATTCCTCTCCTTTACTTCTCTGGTTTTATTCTCCTTTCACCATGTGCCTCCTCTATACCATTCTCCTAGTAGAGAACAGTGGGTTCCTTCAATGTTAATGGACAGTAGCACAGAAAGGAAACAAACACAGCAGCAAACCCAGCAACTTGTTTCCCTCCCCAGTGGCTTTTTTTTTTTAGTTTTTTCTTCTATCTTCTCTTAGCTTCTCTTTTATAGAGACTTCTGCCATCATGTCAGGCTCTACTCCTGTCATTTCCACCGGCATGTAGAAGAAGCATGTAGCTGTAGAATTCTTGTTGACGACTTGTAGGGAAAAGCTACTTTCTCTTCCTTCAAGGATGAAGAAAAAAACTTATGCATGCTTTTACACATTTTGTCTCTTCCCTTTTTTTATTTTTTTGGATGATTGATTATTTATGTATTATTATTTTTTTTTCTTTTTAATTTGATTCATCTTTTTATTTTAATTAATTTTTTTTAAAAAAATTATTATTATCACTATTAATCTTTATTTTTGAGCTTTCTAATTTCTATTTTTTGTGTTTTTATTATTTTTTCTTTTTATGATTTTTTATTTTACTTTCATTTTTATTGTTAATATCAATATTATTAATTAATTCTTATTTTTAGATTTTGATTTTGCTTGTCTTAAGGTTCTCCCATTATTTATTTTTTTAACTTCAAATTGCCTCCATTTGATTTGAGCCTCTGTCTTTTTTATTTTCCTTATTTGCTTAATTATTACTTAGTTAGTACATCAATTAATTAAATAATCAGGTAATTATAGGTGAGGTGTTCACAGCTATGGAAACCTCTCCTTTCGCAAGTGCACCTAAACCCAATCTCCTGGTTGAAAAATAACTTGCTTTTGACCCTTATTGGCCCTTTGAGCATAATGCGGTTCCGCTTTTCAATTAGGTCATGTGCTTTTTCATGCATTGCTTTAACCATTTCAGCATTCTTCTTTCCATTTAGATTAGTAATTTCACTCAAAGGCAAAGGCATCAAATCCAATACAATTAATGGGTTAAAACCATACACAATTTCAAATGGTGAAAAACCTGTGGAAGAATATACAACTCGATTATATGCAAACTCAACAAATGGTAAGCAATCTTCTTAAGTTTTAAAATTCTTCCCCATAATAGCATGCACATGGTTCCTAATGTCCTATTTACCACTTTAGTTTGGCCATCATTCTGTGGGTGGCATGCACTGGAGAATAAAAGCTTAGTACTTAGTTTTCCCCATAAGACTTTCCAAAAATGACTAAGTATCCCTATCAAAAACTTTGGTTCTTAGCACACCATGGAGTCTAACCACTTCCCTAAAGAAAAGGTCAGCAATGTTTGTTGCATCATCTATTTTATGGCAAAAATAAAATGAGTCATTTTACGAAATCTATCAACTACAACAAATATGTTGTCTCTATCCCTTCTGGTCTTAGGTAGTCTTAAAACAAAATCTATTGATATGTCAGTCCAAGGTTCAGTAGGAACAGGCAAAGATGTATACAAGTCATGTGGCTTAGACTTAGACTTAGCTTGTTTGCATGTGATACACTTGGCACAAACTCTTTCAACATCTTTTCTCATGTTTGGCCAAAAATGTTCAGTAAACATGTCTAAAGTCTTTTGAACACCAAAATGTCCCATTAACCCACCACCATGTGATTCTCTTACAAGCAATTCTCTAATATAACACGTAGAAATGCATAGTTGTTTATTTTTAAAAAGAAATCCCTCATGCCTATAAAACTTGTTAAATGCAGCATGTTCACAAGCTTGATACATATCACCAAAATCAGAATGATTGTAATACAATTCTTTCAAATGCTCAAATCCAAGTAGCTTAGAGCTAAGCATAGAAATTAAAGCATAGCTTATTAAAAGTGCATCGGCAACCACATTGTCCTTTCCTTGCTTGTATTTGATCACATAGGGAAATGTTTTAGATATTCCACCCATTTTGCATGCCTCTTGCTCAATTTTCCTTGCCCCTTCAAGTATTTTAATGATTGGTGATCACTATGGATGACAAATTCTTTAGGCAGCAAGTAATGTTCCCAAACTCCAAGAGCCCTTACAAAGGTATAAAATTCTTTATCATAAGTGGAGTAATTCAAAGTCAGGCCACTTAACTTTTCATTGAAATATGCGATGGGTTGGTTTTCTTGCATCAAAATAGCCTCTATACCAATCCCGAAAGCATGACATTCAATCTCAAAGGTTTTACAAAAATCACAAAACAAGTGTAGAACATAATTTGTTCTTCAAAGTGTTTAATGCATCTTCCTGTTCCTTCTTCCATTTAAATTCGACACTTTTTTTAACAATTTCATTCAGAGGGGTGGCGATAGTCGAAAAATTACAAATAAATCACCTATAGAAACTTGCCAAACCATGGAAACTCCTAACCTCACTAACAAACTTAGGTATTGGCCATTCGTGGATAGCTTTCACTTTTTCATAATCAACCTCAACTCCTTTTAAACTCACTACAAAACCTAAGAATGTAACTTTATTCACTCAAAAAACCCATTTTTTAAGATTTGTATATAATTTCTCCTTCCTAAGCACATCCAAAATGGTCCTAACATGCAGGGTATGATCATCTAAGCACTTGCAGTAGATCAAAATGTCATCAAAGTAGACAACAACAAATTTTCCAAGAAACTCTCTCAAGACATGATTTATTAAGCGCATGAATGTACTAGGTGCATTAGATAACCCAAAAGGCATCACTAACCAATCATACAATCCATATTTTGTCTTTAATGCAATTTTTCATTCATCACCTTCTTTCATCCTAATCTAATGATAGCCACTTTTCAAATCAATTTTAGAGAAAACATATGCACCATGCAGTTCATCCAGCATATCATCTAGTCTAGGAATAGGATGACGATACTTTATGGTGATTTTGTTGACCGCCCTACAATCCACACACATTTTCCAAGTTCCGTCTTTCTTAGGCACCAAGAGGACAAGAATAACACATGGGCTCATACTTTCCCTCACATACCCTTTTGTTAGCAACTCATCTACTTGCCTTTGCAACTCCTTTGTTTCCTTAGGATTGCTTTAGTAAGCTGGTCTGTTAGGAATCTATGCTCCACGATGAAATCAATTTGATGTTCAATCCCTCTAAATGGCGGTAACCCATGAGATTCCTCTTCAGAATACACATAAGATAAACCGTATCAAGATTAAAGCTCTTTTACCTATGTATGCACTTTTTAATTCTTTTTCTTTTGCATAATAACAATGTTTTTCACCCCTTTCAGTCTCTTTTTCCTAACTTTTTTCATTCTTTTCTTGTTTTCCAATCACTAGTTTCTTCTCGCCTGAACTTCTCACTTTCTTTTCCTCACACTTGCAACACTCACCATTGGACCATTTTCTTTATTCTTTAAGTTCATGGCCTCTTTTCTCTCTTTTCTTTTGGAACCCTCACAATCCTTTCCTTCATTTATCGAAGACCGTGTTTTGAGCTGGTTTTGATAAATTTCAAATGGTGTCATCAGAGTAAGTGTAATCTTACAGTCGTTCATGTCAAATGTGTACCTATTTGTGAATCCATCATGAATTTTCCTTCTATCAAATTGCCAAGGCCTGCCTAATAAAATATGTCTAGCTTGTATAGACACCACATCACACCTCACTTTATCAATATATTTGCCAACGAAAAAAGGCACAATAACTTGCTTAGTCACTTTGCACTCTCCACTATCATTCAACAATTGGAGCTTATACAGTTTGGGGTGCTTTTCACACTCTAGCCCCAACTTCTCCATCAAGTATGTACTAGCCACATTAGTACAACTACCACCATTTATGATCATGCTACAGACTTTCCCACTTGGTATGAAATATATTTTCCTTTTGTTCTGAGCTTTCTTCTTTCATAGACAAATTTAATGCACGCCTAGTCACTAAGGATTCTCCTTGCACAGCATATTCAATATCCTTATCAATATCTGAACAATCATCTAAAGATGGCATACTCAAGTTATTATTAGGATCACTATTGTCGTAACCGACCTTTTCGGTGGAATAAAATGAAAGGTTTAAAACCGATTCCCAAAAACAGAATTTTGAAAATCAATTTATTTGGAGTTGCCACCAAAATTTTTAACGGAAAACTTTGGAAAACCAATTTAAAACAAAATGAAAAAGGCGAAATGGTCTGCGAAATCAGAGATGGGTTCGGGAGTCTATTTGAGCGTGGGGAAGGTGTTAGGCACCCCACAACACCCGCCCATAAGGACGGTTACTTTAAACTAGTCAGTTGAAATAGAATATGGCCTTTAATTAATCTCAATTACCCTTTTACTGACATGGATGCATGTTAGACATAGGAGACAAAAAAAAGGCGAGATTGCATACAACAGCTAGATATTTACAAAGGGCGGACTTGACCTAGGATAAGAGCCTAGGGCCTACGTACCCTGCGATAGGGATCAAAGTCCACGTAGTTCGACCAAAAGGCATGTTTTGTGGGTTGGTGGTTTTTGATTTGTGATGAGAATAGGAGGATTTTAATTAAAACAGATCATTGTAAACAAAACGGGATTGGAATTTGGTTTGTATGTTTTAATTTACTACAATCTGACTAACCTCGTTCTCCTGACCTCTTTATATTTTCTCTTTTAAAATTTTTTTGTCGATTTTATTATTATTATTATTTTTTGAGTTTTGGGAGTTTTGGGAGTTTATATTTCAGGAATTAATGCATGGTTTATAATGAAAGGAATATATATTTTTTTTTATGAATTCTGGAATTTATTGTTGGTGAATATTGATTATTATTATTATTGAGTATTGGTAAATAATTTAATTCAAGTGCTATTATTTATTTGTTTATCTGTTTATTTTTGAACGAATATATGCTAATTTTTGGGTTCTATGGAGATTAAAATCTCACACGAGCCCGGGAAGTCAAGGAGAGAAAAGTATTCTCACACGATTCATTTTTTATAAATATTTAATCAAAGTTAATATTCAATTATTGTCCATTTATTTATTTTTTTATATTGTTATTATTATCATTAATATTATTATTATTTCTGAATTAATTATAGGGATTTAAGGAGATTAGAACTTCACATAATCCCACGCAATCCAGGAGAACGATATTCTCACACAATAATTTTATAAATAATGGGAAATGTTTAATTAAAGAAAATCTTTTAATTATTTATTATTTACTATTCTTTTTTTTTTCTTTAAAAAAGCAAAGGTATGCTAACTTCAGGGATCTAAGGAGATTAAAAATCTCACACGATCCCAGGTAATCGGGAAGAACAATATTCTCACACGATAATTTTGCAAATAATGGGAAACAGTTCATTAAAGCAAACATTTTAATTATGATCATTATTATGATTTAATCAAAATTAATATTTAATTATCATTCATTTATTTTTCACCATTCATTCATTAATCTTTCATTAATATTATTGTTGCTTTTCAATTATTTAATTAGTTGTAAGGATTTAAGGAGGTTAACATCTCACATAACCCCCGGTAATCAAGGAGAATAAAATTCTCACACGATAATTTTTATGCATCATGACAATATTTATTAATTATCATTCACTTATTTTTCACCATTCATCCATTAACATTTCATTAATATTATTATTGCTTTTCAATTATTCAATTCATTGTAGGGATTTAAGGAGATTAATATCTCACATAATCCCCAGTAATCGAGGAGAATAAAATTCTCACACGATAATTTTGCAAATAATAGGAAACAGTTCATTAAAGCAAACATTTTAATTATGATCATTATTATGATTTAATCAAAATTAATATTTAATTATCATTCATTTATTTTTCACCATTCATTCATTAATATTTCATTAATATTATGATCACTTTTCAATTATTCAATTAGTTGTAAGGATTTAAGGAGATTAACATCTCACATAACCCCCGGTAATCGAGGAGAATAAAATTCTCACACGATAATTTTTATGTATCATGACAATATTTATTAATTATTCATTCACTCATTTTTCACCATTCATCCATTAATATTTCATTTATATTATTGTTGCCTTCCAATTATTTAATTAATTGCAAGGATTTAAGGAGATTAACATCTCACATAATCCCCGGTAATCGAGGAGAACAAAATTCTCACATGATGATTTTATGCGTAATAGCAATATTTAATCAAGGTTGATGTTTAAACAATGGTAATAAACAAAATTAAAACAAGTTTAGGCAAATCAACAGTAGCACCTTGGATCAAAATGCATGAACAGTGCAGAATGCATGAGATTATCTTGAAGCAACTCGTATGAACAGTACCATGCATGCAGAAAAATTGGCCAAGCAGCCCATGCAACCATACCTGTGCGTTTTCAGCCTCTCCCTTGTGCTCCAATGAAGAATGACCTTCTCCTCCTCACTCACCTATGGTAGATGGTCCTCCAACAACCCCAAAGTGGCTGGTCTCGGCTGGAAGCAAGCAGAAATGGCGGACAACACTTCGTTGGGCAGTGTTGGAAATTCTGGTTGGCTTCAGCGCTGGAAATTCTGTTCACACGTCTCTGCTTCTCGACTGGAAGGTGAAGGCTGAAAGCTTCCCTTCTTCTCTACACTTTCTCTTCTTCCTTGTGCTCCCTAAATTCTTCTCTGTTTACCTCTGTTTTTTGGGCTCAAAACAGTGATTTTTCTCCCCCATGGTTCAGCCTTTATCAATCCTTTTTTCTGCCACTTTGTTTTGCATTCAGGCCTCCTTGTTTCTGCTCATCATTTTGGCATCCAGCTCTCCATTTTCTGCTCCTTGGATGGTCTGAACTTTAGCTTCTCTTCTCTCCACGGTTTGGATGTTGCTTCAGCTTCTCTCCCTCTTGGTTTCTAGTTTCGTTTTCTCTTCAGTTTTCTGCACCACGACTCCCTCTCTTTTCCTCTCGGTTTCTGCCTCTCGTTCAGCTTCTCTCCCTCTCGGTTTCTGCTTTGTTTTCTCTTCTATTTTTTTCCCTCACATTGCTGTCTCACTTTCTGGTTTCGTTCAGCTCTTGGTTTCTCTTTTATCCTCTCAGTTTTTGCTCATCCTCTCGGTTTCTGCTTCTCCCCTTCAGCACTCATTTTTCTCTCGATTTCTCTCTTATTCTCTCCCTCTTCTCTTCAGCTCTTTTTCCTTCTCGGTCACGTGGTTCCCTCTTCTCTTCAGCATTGCTTTTGCCTTCTTTCTCCCTCTTCCCTTCTCTTCTCTTCAGCTCCTCTTTTTCCAGCCGAGGTCTCCTCTCCCTTATACTCCAGCCCACCTCCCTTTTTCTGCCATGTTGCTCCCTTTTCTCCTTACTTTTTCTGCAACTTCCAGCCACTCCATTTACTACTCACGGTCCCCTCATTTTTCTGCCATTTTCAGCCACGCCACTCTCTCCTTTCTCTGCACCAGCCGCTCCACTTTCTGCCTCCTCAGAAGAACCAACTCCCTCTTGCTTTTTTGTCCCCCTTGTCCTCTTGTGCATGTGTGTGCATGAGTGTATGCATGTGGGAGTGAGTGAGTGTGTGTGTCCGTGGGTGAGAGTGTGAGTGTGAGTGTGAGGATGTGTGTGAGGGCAAGTGAGCATGTGAGAGTGTGTGAGTGTGAGCAAATGAGAGTGTTTTGCAATTCCATTTTAATTAAGTGGCCTTATTCATTTTATTTCTTTACAAGGTGATTGCCATGTCTCTTCTTCAAACATATATTTTGAATTTTCCTTTTTATTATTTTTGGTTCTTATATTTGGTTTTTTCCATTTTACTTCTTTTTTTTTTTTTTGCCTTTTGCAATTTTGTTTTAGTTAATTATTTTTTTTGTTTTTTGAATTTTTTAATTCTATTTATTATTATTACCATGATTATTATTATAGTTAATTCGGGTGGGGTGTTCACAGTTGCCTCTCTTTGCTTGTCTCTTAAGTTAGGGAAGTGAATAGTGAAGAAATGACCTAATCTTAAGAGCAAGCAAAGACATGAACACACCACCTTCCACATCGAGGGAAGATAGGGGGAGACAGGAGTAAATTCGTGCTTAGAAAGGATGGTGAATACCCTGAACAAAATGCCTGGCTTTCGACATAAATGTAAATTGCTTGGACACGATGCAGGACTTTGATAGAAATGTAAATGGCCTGGACACGATGTAGAACTTTAGCAGAAACATAAATTGCCTAGACTTGATGCAGGACTTTTGCAGAAACGTAAATTGCCTGGACTTGATGCAGGACTTTTGCAGGAAAGTAAATTGCCTGGACTTAATGCAGGACTTTTGTAGAAATGTAAATTGGCTGGACTTGATGTAGGACTTTTGCAGGAATGTAAATTGCCTGGACTTGATGCAGGACTTTTGCCAAAATGTAAATTGCCTGGACTTGATGCAGGACTTTTGCCGAAATGTAAATTGTCTGGACTTGATGTAGGACTTCTACAGAAATGTAAATTGCCTGGACTTGATACAGGACTTTTGCAGAAATGTAAATTGCCTGGACTTGATGCAGGACTTTTGCAGAAATGTAAATTGCTTGGATTTGATGTAGGACTTTTGCAGAAATGTAAATTGCCTGGACTTGATGCAGGACTTTTAACAGAAATGTAAATTGCATGGTCATGATGCATGAGCGAGGTAGGTGTCGAACATGGATAAACGTGTATGCGTGAGAAAGGCACATCCTTAAAGGATAATGAGAATTTTATTGGTTTTGATATATGTTAAAATGATACCTATTCCCTTTGTGTTAGAAGTAAGAAGACTGCTTGTGAGCATAAAACCTCTACCTTTTATTTTGGAAATCGGAAGGGTGACATGTTAAATTATGATTCAAGTAAATTGGAAAAACGTCAATATCGCCCAAAGTAATTGAACTGTCTAGCCATGCTTCCTTCATTGCGACCCTAAATCTATCGTTTCAACAGTCGACAATCTGCATACTTCGCTTCTTCAGTTTAACTACAAGCAGGCTTATTATACTCTCTTCTTTACAGAAAGCCCGAGGACATTGAAGTTGCTTCTATCTCCTTTTATACGAGGTAAACTGGTAACAAAAATGCCAAATTGCGTATGTGAACACCCCACCCGAATTAACAATAATAATAATCATGGTAATAATAATAAATAGAATTAAAAAATTCAAAAAGAAATAATAATAACAATTAATCAAAACAAAATTGCAAAAGGCAAACAAAATAGAAGTAATATGAAAAAACCAAATATAAGAACCAAAAATAATAAAAAGGAAAATTCAAGAAATATGTTTGAAGAAGAGACATGGCAATCATCTTGCAAAGAAATAAAATGAACAAGGCCACGTACTTGAAATGGAATTGCAAAACACTCTCACTTGCTCACACTCACACACTCTCACATGCTCACTTGCTCCCACATGCTCACTTGCCCTCACACACATGACACACATCACTCTCACACACTCACACTCTTACTCACGGACACACCTCCTCACACACTCTCACATGCTCATTTGCTCCCAAATGCTCACTTGCCCTCACACACATGACACACATCACTCTCACACACTTACACTTTCACTCACGGACACACATCCTCACACACACACACTCACACTCTCACACACTCTCACCCACGGACACACACACTCACTCACTCCCACATGCATACACTCATGCACACACATGCACAAGAGGACAAGGAGGACAAAAAAGCAAGAGAGAGCTGGTGGTTCAGAGGAGGCAGAAAGTGGAGCGGCTGGTGCAGAGAAAGGAGAGAGTGGCATGGCTGAAAGTGGCAGAAAAAGGAGGGGACCGTGAGCAGTAAGTGAGTGGCTGGAAGTTGCAGAAAAAGCAAGGAGAAAAGGGAGCAAGATGACAGAAAAAGGGAGGTGGGCTAGAGCATAAAGGGAGAAAGCCTCGATTGAGCAAATGGGGAGCTGGAGAAGAGAAGAGAGGAAGGGAAAAGAAAGCAGAAACCACGCTGAAAGGGAGAGGGAACCACGTGACCGAGAAGGGACGAAGAGCAGAAGAGAAGAGGGAGAGAATAAGAGAGAAACCAAGAGAAAAATGAGAGTTGAAGGGGAGAAACAGAAACCGAGAGGATGAACAGAAACCGAGAGGAAGAGAGGGGAACCGAGAGCTTCACGAAACCAAAAAACAAGGCAGCAACGTGAGGGAGAAAACAGAAGAGAAAATGAAACCAGAAACTGAGAGGGAGAGGAGCTGAACAAGGCAAAAACCGAAAGGAGGAGAGGGTAGGTTGTGGTGCAGAAACCATGGAGAGAAACTGTGGAGAGAAACGTCCAAATCGTGGAGAGAAAAGGAGCTGAAGTTCAGGCCATCCGAGGAGCAGAAAATGGAGAGTTGGATGCCAAAATGATGAGCAGAAACAAGGAGGTCTGAATGCAAAACAAAGTGGCAGCAAAGGGATGGGTAGAAGCTGAACTATGGAGGAGAAAAAAACTCTGTTTTGAGCTCAAAAAATAGAGGTGAACAGAGGAGAACTTAGGGAGTACAAGGAAGAAGAGGAAGTGTAGAGAAGAAGGGAAGCTTTTAGCCCTTGCCTTCCAGCCGAGGAGCAGAGACGCATGAGCAGAATTTCCAGCGCTGAAGCCAACTAGAAATTCTAACGAAGCTGTCCAACAAAGCTGTCCGCCATTTCTGCTTGCTTCCAGCCGAGACCAGCTACTTTGGGGCTATTGGAGGTCCATCTACCATAGGTGAGTGAGGAGGAAAAGGTCATTCTTCATTGGAGCACAAGGGAGAAGCTGAAAACGCACAGGTAAGGTTGCACAGTTTGCCACTGCCAAGATTTCTTCATGCATGTCACTATTCATACGAATTACTTCAAGACAATCTCATGCATGTTGCACTGTTCATGCATTTTAATTTGAGGTGCTACTGTTCACTTGCTTAAATTTGTTTATTACCATTGTTTAGACATTAACTTTGATTAATTATTACTATTGCGTATAAAATTATCGTGTAAGAATTTCATTCTCCTTGATTACCAGGGATTATGTGAGATATTAATCTCTTTAAATCCTTGCAATTAATTAAATAATTGGAAGGCAACAATAATATTAATGAAATATTAATGAAGGAATGGTCAAAAAATAAGTGAATGATAATTAAGAAATATTGCTATCACACATAAAATTATCATGTGAAAGTTTTATTCTCCTTGATTATCGGGGATTATGTGAGATATTAATCTCCTTAAATCCCTACAATGAATTGAGTAATTGAAAAGCAATAATAATATTAATGAAATATTAATGATTGAATGGTGAAAAATAATTGAATGATAATTAATAAATATTGTCATGATGGATAAAATTATCGTGTGAGAATTTTATTCTCCTCAATTACCAGGGGTTATGGAGATGTTAATCTCCTTAAATCCTTACAACTAGTTGAATAATTGAAAAACTGATAATAATATTAATGAATAAATGGTGAAAAAAATAAAGGAATGACAATTAAATATTAATTAAATCATAATTAAAAGTTTTGCTTTAATGAACCATTTCCCATTATTCGCAAAATTGTCGTGTGAGAATTTTATTCTCCTCGATTACCGGGGATTATGTGAGATATTAATCTCCTTGAATCCCTACAATGAATTGAATAATTGAAAAGCAACAATAATATTAACGAAGTATTAATGGATGAATGGTGAAAAATAAATGAATGATAATTAAATATTAATTTTGATTAAATCATAATAATAATCAAAATGTTTGCTTTAATGAACTGTTTCCCATTATTTGCAAAAATTATCGCGTGAGAATACTATTCTCCCCGATTACCTGGGATCGCGTGAGATTTTAATCTCCTTAGATCCCTGAAATAAGCATACCCTTTTTTTTAAAACAAAAAAAAAAGAATAATAAATAATAAATAATCCACAGATTTGCTTTAATTGAACATTTCCCACTATTTACGAAATTATCGTGTGAGAATATCGTTCTCCTCGATTGCGTGGGATTATGTGAGGTTCTAATCTCCTTAAATCCCTATAATTAATTCAAAAATAATAATAATATTAATGATAATAATAATAATACAAAAAATAAATAAATGGACAATAATTAAATATTAACCTTGATTAAATATTTATACAGATGAATCGTGTGAGAATACTTTTCTCTCCTCGACTTCCCGGGCTCGTGTGAGATTTTAATCTCCATAAAACCCGAAAATTAGCATATATTCGTTCAAAGATAAATAGATAAACAAATAAATAATAGCACTTGAATTAAATTATTTACCAATAATTACTAATAATAATAATCAATATTTACCAACAATAAATTCAAAAGTTCAAAAAGAAATAAAATAAATATTCCTTTCATTATAAATCATGCATTAATTCCTGAAATATGAACTCCCAAAACTCATAAATAATAATAATAATAAAAAAATCGAAAAAAAATTTTTAAAAGAGAAAATGTGAAGAGATTAGGAGAATGAGGTTAATCAGATTGTAGTAAATTAAAACACATAAACCAAATCCAAATTTTGTTTTGTTCACAATGATCTGTCTTAATTAAAATCCTCCTATTCTCATCACAAATCAAAAAACCACCAACCCGCAAAACATGCCTTTTGGTCGAACTACGTCGACTTTGATCCCTATCGCAGGGTACGTAGGCCCTAGGCTCTCATCCTAGGTCAAGTCTGCCCTTTGTAAATATCTAGCTGTTGTATGCATTCTCGCCTTTTTTTTGTCTCCTATGTCTAACATGCATCCATGTCTGTAAAAGGGTAATTGAGATTAATTAAAGGCCATATTCTATTTCAACTAACTAGTTTAAGGTAACCGTTCTTATGGGCGGGTGTTGTGGGGTGCCTAACACCTTCCCCACACTCAAATAGACTCCCGAACCCATCTCTGATTTCGCAGACCATTTCGCCTTTTTTTCGTTTGTTTTATTTAAATTGATTTTCCAAAGTTTTCCGTTAAAAATTTTGGTGGCGACTCCAAATAAATTGATTTTCAAAATTCTATTTTTGGGAATCGATTTTAAACCTATTTTATTCTATTCCGCCGAAAGGTCGGTTATGACAGCGTATATGCTGCATCCTTTAGGCCTCATCATAGTAATTGCATGGAAACACTTATGTAGAACGCATTGGGGTATTTCTGGGATGCATATCATCAGACAATATTTTGAATAGCGTTATTCACTTGAATGTTTTATTTTGCATATTGAATGTATGAGACAATCATAAAGGCAATATGGTTATGTAGGGGAAAAGAGTGATGAAAGGCAAGTTATCTTAAATGAGTAAACAACTAAAGACTCAAAGGAATGTGGGTGGTAAGCCGAATGTAAGTATAAAGAATAGCAAAATACAATTGGGATGACTCTGAATTTTGGCTCCAGGCGACAATGGTTGCTTACACCTAGTGTTGCCATCGGATACACTTATTTCGAAACTGACTAATGAAGACAACCTTTAAGGATCCTTTCGGGTTGGCAATTTAGTCTTCATACCACCTTACTTTGTCCATCCTTTGCCACCCTATCCTTCGTTTGAACCTCCTTCTTGAACTAGCCCTAATTGTGAATTCTCCTTTCTTTCTTCTTCTTTTGTTCCTCGTCATCCCCGTTTAAGCAAAGTATTTCTTGACTGCGTCGGAGTTAATTGGTTTTCCAAGCTCCCTACCATCCATATCGGCAAGAGTCAGGGCCCCTCCAGAGAATGCTCGTGTCACCACATATGGACCTTCGTATGAAGGTGCCCATTTGCCTCTATTATCTTCTTGATTTAGGAGGATCTTTTTCAGAACCAACTCCCCCGGCCTGAACTATCTAGGATGAACCATTTGATTGAAGGCCCTTGCCATCCTTTTTTGGTATAGCTGCCCATGACACATAGCTATTAATCGCTTTTCTTCGATCATATTCAGCTGCTCATACTGCGTCTTTACCCACTCGCTTTCCTCGAGGTTGGATTCAATCAACACTCGGAGAGAAGGGATCTCAACTTCAATCGGGGTGACCGCCTCCATGCCATATACTCAAGAGTATGGAGTTGCCCCTGTGGATGTTCGTACCGTCGTTCGATACCCATGAAGAGCATATGGGAGCATCTCATGCCAATCTTTATAAGCAATAGCCATCTTGCTAATGACCATTTTGATAATTTTATTCGCTGCCTCAACTGCTCCATTCATCTGTGGCTGGTAGGGTGCAGAGTTATGGTGCTTAATCTTGAATTGACCACACAATTTCTTAATGTCAGCTCCATTCAGGTTGGGAGAGTTATCCATGATAATCCTCTCTGGTATACCATATCGACAAATGATGTTCGATTTCAAGAATCGGAGGAAGACCTTTTGGCCAATATTGAAAAATGAACATGCTTCTATCCATTTCGTAAAATAATCAATGGCTACCAAAATGAATCGGTGTCCATTTGACGCCTTTGGGTTGATGGGGCCAATCACATCTATTCCCCACATTGAGAATGGCCACGGTGCCACCAAGTTGTGTAGGGGTTGGGGTGGAGCATTGATCCTATTGGCATATGTTTGGCATTTATGACATTTTCTCACGTGGTCAATGCAGTCCTTTCCCATGGTTAACCAGAAGTATCCACATATTTGAATTTGTCTAGCCATAGTATGGCCATTAGCATGGGTCCCACAGATTCCTTCATGGATCTCTATCATTATCCTTCGTGCTTCTGATGCATCCACACATCTAAGCAGAGTGTTGTCCCATGATCTTTTATATAACACCTCTGCACTAAGGAAAAAATTCATCGCCAATTGACGAATGGTTTTTTTGTCATTCTCCGTTGCCTCAGCCGGATATTGCTGGTTTTGGACATAGTTCTTTATATCATGGAACCATGGCCATCCATCATTTTCTTCCTCCACATTCAAGCAGCAAGCCGGGGTATTCCGGGTCTCAATCTAGATAGGGAGCATATTAACTCCACAGTCCAACTTAATCATTACAGCTAGGGTGGCCAGCGCATCAGCGAACTGATTTTTATCATGGGTCAAATGCGTGAAATTTATTTCCCTAAACCTTGACACCAATTTTGTTAGATGTTTTTGGTATGGGACCAGTTTGGGATCTTTGGTTTGCCACTCTCCTTTTACTTGATAAATTACAAGGGCTGAATCTCCAAACACCTCAAGATCTTTGGCACCTAACTCTAAGGCGGCTTGCAGACCATTGACACAAGCTTCATATTCTGCCACATTATTTGTGCAGTCAAAATTGAGCTTGACTGCCACTGGATATTGCTTGCCTTCAGGTGATATTACTACCACTCCTAATCCACTACCATGTACATTGGCTGCCCCATCAAAATACACAGTCCACTTGGTTTCCTTTGGATCATCTTCTTCCAGTGTCAGAATATCCTCATCGGGGAACTGGAAGTCTAGCGGTTGATATTCATCCAGGGGATTGGCCGCCAAATGCTCAGCTATAATGCTCCCTTTGATTGATTTACTGGTCATATATTTCACGTCATATTCTAAGAGTATTACTTGCCATTTTGTGACTCTTCCCGATACATGAGGACTCTCAAAAATGTATTTGATTGGATCCATCCTGGAGATTAGCCATGTTACATGATAAAGCATGTACTGCCTCAGTCTCTTTGTGGTCCACACAAGACTGCAACAAGTCTTCTCAATTAACGAGTACCGCGACTCGCATTCGTTAAATTTCTTGCTTAGATAATAAATGGCTTGTTCCTTTCTTCCTGATTCGTCATGTTGTCCTAACACCGCACCCATGGACCCTGGTCGGATGGTCAAATAAAGGATAAGGGGCCGCCCCGGCATAGGTGGCACCAAGACAGGGGGGTCAAGAGGTACTCCTTTATCTTATCGAATGCGTGTTGGCAGGACTCATTCCATTCTCCTAGTTGGTTCTTGCGTAATAATTTAAATATTGGTTCACAAGTGGCAGTTAAATTTGCAATGAACCTGGCTATGTAGTTCAAACGACCCAAGAACCCTCGGACTTCTGTTTCTGTACTAGGTGGTGGCATGTTGCGAATCGCTCTAATTTTATCAAGATATATTTCTATCCCCTTCTTACTAACAATGAATCCCAAGAGCTTCCCAGATGTAGCCCCAAATACGCACTTACTTGGATTCAATCGAAGTTTGTATTTCTGTAGTCTCTCAAAGAGCTTTCGTAATACAGCCACATGACTTTCCCTTCAGCTGATTTAGCAACCATGTCATCCACATATACCTCTATTTCTATATGCATCAAGTCATGAAACAAGACGACCATCGCACGTTGGTAGGTGGCCCCAGCATTTTTAAGTCCAAAGGGCATTACCTTGTAACAGAAGGTTCCCCATGGGGTAATGAATGTGGTTTTTTCCTTGTTATCAGGGTGCATTGGGATTTGGTTATAGCCAGAGTATCCATCCATAAAGGAATACCTGAAGCTTTTTGCGGTATTATCGACTAAGACGTCAATGTGGGGTAATGGAAAGTCATCTTTCGGTCTGGCCCGATTTAAATCCCGATAATCGACACACATCCTTACTCGCCCATCTTTCTTTGGCACAGGGACTATGTTCACGACCCATTGGGGGTATTTAGAAACTTCTAAGAAACCGGCATCCTATTGCTTCATTACTTCTTCCTTGATCTTAAGGGACATCTCTGGGCTCATCCTCTTCAGCTTCTGTTTCTTGGGTCCTATATTGGAATACAAGGGTATCTTATGGGTAGCAATTTCAGGATCTATTCCTGGCATATCCTGATAGGACCAGGCAAACACATCTATATATTCCCTAAACAACTTGATCATATCCTCCCTTTCTGGGTTATCGACTATTTTTAATTCCTTCTTATCATCCTCTGTCCCCATATTGATCACTTCAGCGGTTTCTTCGTGCGGAACAATACCCCTTTCCGTAGACTCTACTATTTTAACAAAGGTTTGAGATATGTCATCATTATCATCAGTTTCTAAATCACTTGCATCCGTGACAACACAAGGCTCATTCAAGCAGTGCCCTACTGCTTCTGCTTTAAACAAGAGTTTCGAGGATTCAAATTCCCTAGAAAGTGGGTGGAAAAAGCAAAAATAAATACGAAAAGGCAGGATTCAAACAAGATTTTGGCAAAAGATTGAAACTACTGCATTCATTCAATATTTAAAGTAAAGTTTCAAGTCGTTAGCTATTACAGAATTTTAAAACACGATATTCAAAACATTACTCTAATGGCATAACATCCGATAAAATTTCAGATTCCCAATTATCTAGAGCTTTTCCTAGCTTGTCTGGCTGGATCCATGCAACCTCCGTATGCTCTCCTTCTTCTTCACTTGTCATTATGACTAAGTCGCCAAGATGTATTATTTCAGTGGGAGTAGGAAAAGTTTCTCGGAGGTGAGGTATTTCTGCTTTCCCCTTTTGCTTACCCTCCTTCCATCGCGCCTTGCGGGTCTCCATGGAGAGCTCGTATCCTAGCCCCTGCCACCCTGGATTTTCAAGCAACTCAACTGGTTCCCCTTTGCCTTGCAGATTTACGCCCAGTCCTTTTCCCTTTTGATACCCACTGTTCATCATGATCTTGGCCACTACCTGATTGACTCCTTTGGTGGGTTCCCCCTCTCCTAATGGCATTAGGTCAGTGCCCTTTTTAGAATTCCCAGCCTCCAATACTTCTAAACTCGGAAAAGAGCTGTCTATGACTTGCTCAGCATTTTCAATGTAAGGTACCATACTTGACCTACTAAGAATCATTTCTTCTTCACCTTTATGGAGATAAGCCTCCCTTCATCGATGTATTTGATCCTCTGATGCACGGTCGATGGGACTGCACCAGCAGCGTGAATCCAAGGTCTTCCTAGGAGCATCGTATACGCTGCGTCGATATCCATAACTTGGAACTCGGCAGTAAATAAATTTGGACCGATTTCTAAAGGGAGTTCGACCTTTCCAATCACTTCCCTCCTGATCCCTTCAAAGGCTCTCACCACCAGGTCATTGTACTTGATGCATGACTTCTCAATAGGTAATTGCCCTAAAGTGGACAAGGGCAAGACATTCAGGGCTGACCCCCCATCGATGAGCACTTTAGCAATTATATACCCATAGCATTTGTGAACACCCCATCCCTAATTAATTAATTATTTAATTAATAGAAACACCAATTAATTAATAATTAAGAACATGGGAAATTTAAAAATGTCAAAACTTCAAATGATATTTTCAATTGGGGGACAATTTAGAATTAAAAATAAAGAATGGGGGATAAACTCAAAATTTAAAAAATTAATTAGCTAATTAGAATAATTATAATAAATCAAAAAAGATAATAAAGAAATATAAAGATATAAAATATATTACAAGGCAAAAGTCAAAAAAAAAATAATAATAAAAATTAATTAATTAATAGTAATAATAATAAAAAAAAAAAGAAAAAAGAGAGAAAACAATGGATCAGAAAAAGGAAAAAAAGCTGAAAAAGGAAGGCAAAAAGAAAAAAGGAGGCTGGCAGTGTAGTGGCAGCTCGTAGGAGAGAGAAATACGAATGCCACCAAATCTCTTTTCTTTTTGGCTCTGGGAGGTTTTTCTACAGGAGGTGCCTCCTAAGTCCGGTTTTTGGGGGGGCAGAGAGGACAGAAAGAAAAAGCAGAAAAGGAGAGGGGGAAGGGAGCTCGTAAAGGGGAGGGAGACAACGTCTTTGCCTTGAGAGGGAAAAAACAGGGAGCTTGAGGGGAGAGAGGAGGCTCAGTTTTCTTCGGACGTCACAAAAGCTCACCAACAGGAGGACCCAAATGAGCAAAATGTGAAAGTTTGTAGCCGATGGAGTGGAGCGCGTAAACCATGTTACTAAGCAGGTAGAATTCAAATGGCCCGGTCCCAATCAATCGAACGTCGAACAGGGAACGACCATCGAGGCAGTCCTCATTGAGCAGCCTGATGTCGCGTTCCACCTCGCGAACCGAACTACGTTGAGCCTGTCAAGAAGCTCACCTGGATACAGAGCAGAAGAGCTAATCAGCTTTGTCGATCGTTCGCCCAATCTTCGCACCATCCTTCAAAAAGATATGCATGTTCTTTTCTTTCTTCTTCAATAAAGAGAATCACCTTACGATTGTATTGCCATGGTCGCCCAAGCAAGAGTTAACCGAGTAAAGGGAGGGACTGCTCAGGCTGGGCCACGTAGCACGAACCGTGTCCTGTTCCAAGAATAGAATTTTGCAGTCACCGAGGACATACGCTGAACCAGATTAAATCGGTGTCTTAATGTCAGAGAAGGCAGCTCTCATAAGGTTTCCCCGGGTGAATTCGGTGTCTGGGCAGCCCCTTTGGATTCAAGGCAGATGTCATTTTGCCATTTGTTATATTACGCTAGGTGGAGTCAGGAGACTTGAGTGTAGGAGAGCTGGTTAGGAGAATTGGGCAACAATTGGAGGAGGCTTCTGTAAGCGATATTTTGATACGAGTGCCAGATGGGGAGAATAGTGCTATGTATGATGTTAGTATAGTGCAGAAAATTGTAAAGGAGTATTTGATGTAGGATCAAAATACTGAGATTGAATTGGTTGGAGGTGGTGGTGATGTTGGGGAGACAAGGAAGCCTGCTGGGATTTTATCAGATGCTTCAAAGCTGATGGTTGCAAAACTCATAGATGGATACCTTGCTGAAATTGCAAAGGATCCCAATTTACCTTTGTCAGAGTTTGTTGATCTTGCTAAGTTGGTACTCGGCATCTCTCGTCCTGCTCATGATGGGCTTTACAGGGCCATTGACATGTATCTTAAGGCACACCCAGGGATGAGCAAAGGCAAGAGGAAGAGGATATGCAATCTGATGGTACTGTGGCAATGCATTATGGAGAAATTGATGATGCTAATTTCTTAGCTGTAGAAGATCATCTCCCCACATTACCTACTACTCATTATGCAGATTTACTAGCAAAACAGTTCAGTTCACTGATGGATCATGAAGGATATATGAAGGAAGACGATCACATCCAACCAAAACCAAATCGGGTGAACCATCCTTCAGGCAATCAACCTAATGTAGTTGCTGTAACTCATAATAATCCGGTGGTTGAAATGCAGCAATATGGAGAACCAATTCCTGGTCAGTCGCCCAATGACATTGCAAAAATATCTACTAGTGGCAATGCGTCTCTAAACTCATCTCAGTACCTTTTAGCAAATGCACGGATGTTGCCACCTGGAAACCCTCAGGCCTTACAGATGCCCCAAGGACTTCTTTCTGGTGTTTCAATGGCTCCAAGGCCACAACAACTGGACCCACAACAATCAGTGCAACAGCAACAATAGTAGAGACAGGGAAGACGCCCTCACCACGGTTCTGCCACAGAAAGATGGTCTCAATTTGCTTCGCATGGTGAATAGTAAGTGGTTCACGAACTGTACGTCTAGCTTCCATTTTTTTATTTTTTATTTTTTTATTTTGGTTTTACTTTTGCCTTTTTGGTGCATTAATATTGTAAACATTATTATTTTGGTATTGCAAGTAAGGTTTTCAGGGAGTCATCGTGTGAGAATTCAGTTCTCCTCGATTGCATGAGATCACGTGAGATTTTAATCTCCTTAGATCTTTTAAAAATTAGCACATTTTGTGTTAAAAAAATAATAATGATTATATATTGACTTAATTAAATACCTTCCATTATTTATGAAATCATCGTGTGAGAATTCAGTTCTCCTCGATTGCATGAGATCACGTGAGATTTTAATCTCCTTAGATCTTTTAAAAATTAGCACATTTTGTGTTAAAAAAAATAATAATGATTATATATTGACTTAATTAAATACCTTCCATTATTTATGAAATCATCGTTTGAGAATTCAGTTCTCCTCGATTGCATGAGATCACGTGAGTTTTTAATCTCCTTAGATCTTTTAAAAATTAGCACATTTGTTTTAAAAATAATAATGATTATACATTGACTTAATTAAATACCTTCCATTATTTATGAAATCATCGTGTGAGAATTCAGTTCTCCTCGATTGCATGAGATCATGTGAGATTTTAATCTCCTTAGATCTTTTAAAAATTAGCACATTTATTTTAAAAATAATAATGATTATATATTGACTTAATTAAATACCTTCCATTATTTATGAAATTATCATGTGAGAATTCGATTCTCCTCGATTGCATGAGATCATGTGAGATTTTAATCTCCTTAGATCTTTCAAAAAAATTAGCACATTTGTTTTAAAAATAAATATTGATTTTAGTTAAGCATTTTCCATCATTTATGAAATTAGCATGTGAGGATTTTATTCTCTTCGATTGCATGGGAATATGTGAGATTTTTAATTTTCTTAGTTCCCTAAAATTAATACACCTCTATCTAATAATAATAATAATATAACAATAATAATAAAAAAACGATCATAATTAAATATTCATTCTAATTAAGTATTTCCCATTATTTACGAATTATCGTGTGAGAATATAGTTCTCCTCAGATACTTATGGTCGTATGAGATTTTAATCTCTTCAGACCTTGGAATTTAGTACATACTTGTTTAAAAGATAAATAATAATAATGATGATAAATAGATAAAATAATAATAATAATGCAAAAAAAAATGAATATTTTAATTGAATTATTTACAAAATAAATAAAGTCAGGGTTTTATAAAATTTAATTAATTAAAATGCCACGTTCAAAAATTCCAAAAATGGCTTTCCTTTATAATTTTGTTCTAATTTCACAATAAATCTTGATTTTTAAAAAAAAAAATCTCTAAAGATAAATAAAGAAACAATATCCAAAAAATACATAAAATACAAAAAATCAGAAAAATGATTTGATTTTCGTCTTAATTTCAAAGGTGAATTCCAATTTTGAAAATCCAAAAACAAAACAAATAAATCTAAAGATTCAAAAATATTCTTTTTATAACTCCACTTCAATTCTAAGCAATATAAACTCCCAAAATTCCTAAAAATCTTATCCCATAATAATTTCATTTAAATTTCAAAATTAAAATTAAAATTCCAAAAATAAACAAAAGAATTAAAAGAGAAAAAATGAAGAGATCAAGAGAGCTAGATTACTTTGGTTGTTGTATGCTAAAACACACAAATCCAAATTCCAATTCTGTTTTGTTTACAAAAATCTATTTAATTTGAAATCTCCTATTCTCATCACAAATAAAAGAAAAAAACCACCAATCACAAAAATGCCTTTTGGTCGAACTACGTGGACTTTGATCCCTCTCACAGGGTACGTAGGCCCTAGGCTTTCATCCTAGGTCAAGTCTGTCCTTTGTAAATATTCATCAGTTTGCATGCATTTTTGCTTTTTTGTCTTATATGTCTAACGTGCATCCATGTCAATAAAAGGGTAATTGAGATTAATTAAAGGCCATATTCTATTTCAACTAACTAGTTTAAGGTAACCGTCCTTATGGGCGGGTGTTGTGGGGTGCGTAACACCTTCCCCACACTCAAATAGACTCCCGAACCCATCTCTGACCTCACAGACCATTTTGCCTTCCTTTTTCTTTTTATTTAAATGGATTTTCCAAAGTTTTCTATTAAAAATTTTGGTGGCGACTCCTAATAAAATTGATTTTCAAAATTCCATTTTTTGGGAATCGGTTTTAAACCTGTTTTAATTCCATCCCGCCGAAAGGTCGGTTACGACAGCATTTCAGAGTAATATGGAGGGCTTTGGGCTTTCCGTCCGACATGGGGTGCATCTCGTCCTCAGAGAAGGAAATCAAGGTAGAATTTTTTACCACATTTATCATGTTCACGACCTTCTCCGGGGTGACATCAGGACGCACATAAGCTTCATTCAACACACCCTGTAATGCCCTTCGGTGAACTTCTGAATTCATTATTAGGCTCAAAATAGAAATTTGGACTGGAGTTTTCCGCAATTGATCCGCCACGTCATATTTGCTCTGTTTCATAATCTTAAGAAACTCCTTTGTTTCCTCCCGTCCTTCCTTCCCAGGGGCTTCCTTGAGGTTCAAGCTTTCCCCTACTTCTAGGTTTGGATTCATATCTCCTCCCACATCTTTAGAGTATACCCGACCACTGCGAGTGATCCCTCCTACAACGTCTAAATGACCTCCTTCCGTGACAGACCTTTCTTTCAATGCCTCATTGCCAGATGAACATTCTATCTTTAGCCCGTAATTCCACGGCACAGCATGATCGCTCTAATACAGAAATGGAGAAGGCACATAAATAGTGGCGGTTGGACCTTTGATAGGCACTAGCGTGGGTACTACAAGTGAAGACCCTTGCGCTATGCCTCGTGGGTCACGATTGTTTTGGATCGGGGTGGCTCCCTTAACTTCATAGAGTGGTTTGTCAACCACCAGGAAGGAGTTCCTAAGCCTTGTGGAGTCGGATGCTCCCTTGGTCCAAGCACCGTCTTTTTCTGTGATGCACACATTCCCTTTAGTAGGCTCTCGAGTTCTTTCGTTGGTTAGAACTCCAAGCATCATCATCCTCTGTGTCAATTCCCTGAACTGCTCACAACCTTCAATGTCGTGACCCACCTCTCCATCTTGAAACTCACAATACCTATTTTGCGACCCTCCGAGTTTGTTCTGTCCCCTATTTTGAGTGGGGACATAGTCAGTATCCTTCAAACCTTCATATAATTGTCGCATGGTATAGGATGCCTCAACCAAGTCTTTCAAGCCAAAATCCTCCCCCTCTATCATGGACACTTGCCTTTCCTTATTGTGGTTTGGCAAGGGGTTAGTGACGATATTGGGGTCATTACCCATCTTTATGCCGATGTGATTATTGTCTAACAATGCTAACACGTGCTTCCTGAAGGCCTCACATTTGTCAATATTGTGCCTTGCAGCTCCCATGTGATATTCACAAGTGGCATTGGGATCATACCACTCAGGGAATGGTGGCTGAAGTGGCTTGACCGGTCTAAGGCCCATAAGCTTCTTTGCCACTAAGTCGTGAAAAAGCTCCGATCGGCTAACATTGAAGTTGGGTAATGGCCAGTCATTGCGGGGCGATAGCATTGGCCTAAACCCTCGATTTTGGGCTGTCAGCTATTGCGGCCTAGAATAAGGTTGCGGTGGTGTCAGGTAGCTCGTGTAATTCCCCATAGTCGGGCCTCGCGGCTGGTAAGCCATGGCTGGATTCTGACCGCAAAAAGGTGCCTGGGGATATTGACTATGCATAGGGCGGGGATGTTGGAATGTGGCATGGATATGGCTAATATCCCCTTCCTTCTTTCGACTGTTTATAGGTTTTCTAGTTTCCATGGAGGTAGTTTCAAATAGCCCTTCGCGCACATCAACGTCTATCCTCTCTCCAACTTGGATCAGATCAGCGAATTCATTTACGTGCATCCCTAGCATTATCTTATGGTATGGGTCCCCCAAGGTACGAATAAAATAAGAGCATAATTCCGAGTCCAGAAGTGGCAGTTGGACTTCAGCAGCTGTAACTCTCCATTTTTTAGCATATTCTTTAAAGGTCTCTGTTCCCTTATTCTTCAGCCCTTTCAGGTGCTCTCGTGTAGGGGCTGTATCCAAATTGAACCTCTATTGGCTCATGAACACATCCGTGAGGTCTCTCCACCTCTTCAGTTTGGAGTTATCCAATTTCATGAACCAATGTAGGGCTGCGCCGGTCAGACTCTCGTGAAAGAAGTTTATTAGGAACCTTTCGTCCCTAGACCATTCCGACATCTTGGTGCAGTATGATTTTAGGTGGTAGTGTGGATCTCCACTACCATCATATTTGGTAAACTCAGGCACCTTAAATTTTTTAGGGATGGGGACCTCTGGGCCTAGACACAACTCATCCAACTCAACAGACTTATAGTTAGTCGGCCTCTGCAGAGCTCGCAGTCTGTCTTTGACTTCTGCTATGTCCTCTTCCCAATCTTTCCTCTCATCGCCCTCTTTCATCTTAAAGCCGGTGTTGGCAGCAGGCCGAGCAGGCACTACAATTCCAATAGTTGGTTCCCCCCTAGGAATGTCATAGGTGAAGACACCACCTTGGCTCCATTCTGGGTACCCTTATCCTTCAGCCCCTGAAGCCAATGGGTTTGGTGGTCGGTTTACCACTGCCGGTCTTTGTGTCGGTTCGGGTACACCAGTGGCAGAAGGACTACTCAAAGTTACTCCTGGTATTCCAACACCTATATTAGGGGTACCCTGGTCGGCATTAGTGGGGTTTGGCAAAACATGGTTCGCGGCCACGCTAGAACTCATATTCTGCAATAGCTTCATCATCTCTACCATTTACGACTGCATAGCCCCCATTTGATCCTTTAGGGCCCCTACTTCTGCTTCTAATCGCTGCTCAGTCTCTGATGGACTATTTTTAGCAGCCATAGCTCTAGCCCGCGCTTGGGTTATATACGTTCTTCCAGATGGCTGGGCCTGGTTAGATGAGTTCTTCCCTTCTCGGGCAATATTGACGTCTTACCTGTCATTATTGTCATATTTTTTTTAAACAAAATGAATGTAAATAAAAACGATTACCTAGATTTCTGATTTTCGGTGTGTTAACTCGGCATAAAGGATATAAGAACCATGGACCTTTGAATCCTCGAGGATACATATAGTAACACTCAATGAATCAAAGTTAACTGCTAACACAAGGGACATTTAGTATCCACATGTATCGGTCTATTTTTACACCACACAACCAATTTCCACACAAGATCTCTACTATTTCGAACGTATTCGATGGCCAAAAGACAAAACCATGCATTATAATATAGTGTTTGATTACATCAATCAACTTTGAAGTTACTCATTAAAGGGACCCCATCTATGAGTCCATCTTACAAAATACTGAAGCTATCTTTGTCCCTTACTCAGCTAAAATTTCATCAACATTTTCAAATCCTCTATAAGGTCATGACACAGAGCGAGAAACTCAATTACTGCTACGGGAGTCTTCATGGGGATGGCATGCCCTTCCGCTTGCTTATATGCATGAACGAATTCAGGAATGGCATCATTGGCAAATAGGATCCTTGGTAATAGGCATTCTCATCAATCCCCCGTATTCTTCCAACGTGGGCGCAAGCTGGAAAGTTGGAAATGTGAAACATCTCAAGGAATCATCCCAATGTTAAGCTAAGGCTACAAGAGCATCGGGTTAGATAGGAACTAATAGCAACTCCAAAATATCTCCATAGTCCTTTTGAAAATGATGGAGTTGTTCCCCTCTGAGCTTCTCACTCATAATAATTAAGCTTTTTACTAATTCAGCTTCTACCTTCACGTTAACTCTCTTTCTAGATGAGGCCATTTCTGTCGAGCTTGTGTCTTGTGGTTGTGTGGCGTCCAATGAGTCCTTCATGTCTCTATGCCAAGTAACGAAAATGACAGTTCACTGTAACAAATCCATGGGTTAGAAACAAAACGAAATGAGCACACAATTTATTTAATCAATAGACGTTGCTTCAGCTTTTCTTCTCTCCATGGTTTAGACGTTGCTTCAGCTTCTCTCCCTCTCGGTTTCTGCTTCGTTTTCTCTTCTATTTTTTCCCTCACGTTGCTGTCTCACTTTCTGGTTTTGTTCAGCTCTCAGTTTCTCTCTTATCCTCTCGATTTCTGCTCATCCTCTCGGTTTCTGCTTCTCCCCTTCAGCTCACATTTTTCTCTCGGTTTCTCTCTTATTCTCTCCCTCTTCTCTTTAACTCTTTTTCCTTCTTGGTCACATGGTTCCCTCTCTGCGTTGCTTCTGCCTTCTTTCTCCCTCTTCCCTTCTCTTCTCTTCAGCTCCTCTTTTTCCAGCCGAGGTCTCCTCTCCCTTATACTCCAGCCCACCTCCCTTTTTCTGCCATGTTGCTCCCTTTTTTTCCTTACTTTTTCTGCAACTTCCAGCCACTCCACTTACTGCTCACGGTCCCCTCCTTTTTCTGCCATTTTCAGCCATGCCATTCTCTCCTTTCTCTGCACCAGCCGCTCCACTTTCTGCCTCCTCTGAAGAACCAACTCCCTCTTGCTTTTTTGTCCCCCTTGTCCTCTTGTGCATGTGTGTTCGTGGGTGAGAGTGTGTGAGAGTGTGAGTGTGCGTGTGTGAGGATGTTTGTCCGTGAGTGAGAGTGTGAGTGTGTGAGAGTGATGTGTGCCATGTGTGTGAGGGCAAGTGAGCATATGGGAGCAAATGAGCATGTGAGAGTGTGAGTGTGAGTGTGTGAGGAGGTGTGTCCGTGAGTGAGAGTGTGAGTGTGTGTCATGTGTGTGACGGCAAGTGAGCATGTGGGAGCAAGTGAGCATGTGAGAGTGTGTGAGTGTGAGCAAATGAGAGTGTTTTGCAATTCCATTTTAATTAGGTGGCCATATTCATTTTATTTCTTTACAAAGGTGATTGCCATGTCTCTTCTTCAAACATATATTTTGAATTTTCCTTTTTATTATTTTTTGTTCTTATATTTGGTTTTTTCCATATTACTTCTTTTTTTTTTTTTTGCCTTT
This sequence comes from Delonix regia, assembly GCA_037074485.1. NCBI lineage: Eukaryota > Viridiplantae > Streptophyta > Magnoliopsida > Fabales > Fabaceae > Delonix > Delonix regia. The sequence continues at coordinate 25,709,343 of CM073462.1, read as the reverse complement.
TGCAATTTTGTTTTAATTAATTATTTTTTTTGTTTTTTGAATTTTTTAATTCTATTTATTATTATTACCATGATTATTATTATAGTTAATTCGGGTGGGGTGTTCACAACTATCATGCTCAGATTTAAAAACAATTTCATTTCCTATAAGCATAGTCTTTCGATTAGGACAATCAGATGCATAATGACCACGCCCTTAGCACTTAAAACACTTAATATCTCTATGTTTGGAAGGTAGATTAAAAGTACCCTTTTGATTCAAAGTACTGTTCACCTTGCCCTTGTCTGTGTCATTGGCCTTCACTTTTGAATCCAAACTTGGTCCTTTCTTTTTATTGTCATCTTTACTCCATTTTGAGCTCTATTTACTACTAGAATTTGGAAATGATCTTGTTAATAGCTAGGCTGACTAGATCTTCCATCTTTACATAAGGGTGCAAACTACTAGATCAACAATGTCTTTATTCAAACTAGTAAGAAATCTACAAATTGTCACTTATTCATCCTCCTCAATATTAGCTTTTTCCATAATCATCTCCCGACTTTGATCCTTGAATAAGCCTTTGTAGCTTTTGATGTGTTTCTCTATAGTAATAAAAAGGAACAAAACACTTTCTCATCACTCTCTTCATCTCAGTCCACGTCTCAATCGGATCCTTACTATTTCTCCTTCTAGACTTCACAAGTTCATCCCACCAAACTAAAGTATAATATTAAAATTCAACTGCAGCCAATCTCACCTTCTCCTCTGAATAATTGTGGCATGTAAATAATCTCAACCTTCCTCTCCCATTCAAGATAAGTTTCTGCATCATTCTTACCTTTAAATGGAGGAATGCTCATCTTGATAGCATTGAGATTGTTATCATTTCTTTCAATTCGTATCTCCTTTCTTCTAGTTCTCACAAAGTTTGTATCATCACGATCAGATTCTCCTTCAACAATTGGAGGCCTTCAGGTAGGTCTTGACAAACTTGATGTTTCTAAATTATCCAACCTCATGTTTAAAGCCTTGAACTGGTCTTGTATAGCTTTCATAAATATCCTCTTATCAACTTCATTATTTTAGCCAGAACTACTCATAATTCTCAATATGAAAAAGAACTATGAAAATGAAATAGAATAATTGGTAAGTAGCTCACTTCCTTATGTGTTTACATTCTAGGGTGATTAATTCACCCGTGTTTCAAACTGATTTTTGGCTTTTACCACTCTTAAACTCACCAAGCTTGTTGTCCTTAATTATGCTTCGGAATATATTTCCACACAAGGTAGACCACTTTTGCAAATTAAATGAATGGAAGAAAATTTAAGGACTAGCAGATAGTGGAATGATATAAGAATAATAAAAACAAAATGAGCAAACACTGATATTTTTTTTTTTTTGTTCCATAAACTCTCTAAGATGAGATCAAGGAAATAAGATTATAGAAGCAAAATCAAATAGAAATACACTGATGGATAGAAATTAGTAACAGATGAAACAATCTGAGCAAGATTAACAAAGACCAAAATAGAATGAACAAAGATTAATAATTTTTTTTTAATTTCTGAACAAGAAGGATAAGAACAACAAACAATAAGGATAAATAAGAATTTACCCCAGTCCAAGCTTTGATATCAAATGATGTGAAACCCCAAGGTTATGAAGAACCTTAAACTCTTAGAACATACATTATGGCAAGAACATGAAATGGAATGAACCCCCAAATGATAGATACAAATGGAGACACAAATAATAGGTTGATTAGAAACAAGAATATATTCACCTTAAGAGATCACCTTGCTAAGAATTAATTCTTGTTGCAATAGAGGAAGACAAGCTATCCTCTCCTAGAGAACTCTGGCCAAGCCAAGAAAGAAATTAAAATGTTTCTTTGATGGAATGAAACTTGATGTCTTACAAGGTTGAGACTTAAGCCTTTTTATTTATAAGCTTCAGACCCCTTGTGAAACCTTAATTCGTAATGCTTCTTAGGCCCTCAATAAGTTAAGTTAAATGAGGCCAAAATAACTTTAGATATTGAAAATAAAAGCCCCATAAATAACCATATACATCCTAGGCCCAATTTAGTTACAATGAGGTCCAAAATATTTATTTCAATAACAACAATTCTGAAAGATATAACCCAAACGAATTGGGCCTTCATTTGGGCTGGACATGACTTAGATGAATGAATTGGGGTTCTTTCTCCAAGCCCAAGCCATTTAAGTGATTTTCTTCAGCATTCTCTAAAACCTTTCCCACATAAATTTATAGTGATTCCTTGAACTTCTTGGCTCTCAATCTTGTAATTGGGCCTGGAGGAAAATTCAAATCGTCATTCAAGCTGACACACCTCTTGTTATTTGTGCTCACATCACCATCATGATTAAAACTGCATGTTTGTTAACTTTGAGCCTTTTTGAAGTGTTTAAGATGGTGTAGTGCTCTGTAATGCATATTCAAAGTCCATCATGCTTAAGGCTTCAAATTTGATCACAATAGCACTTTTGAACTATTTCAAAGGGCATAGAGCCCCATGACACACGTTCAATAGCCAACGTGCTTAAAACTACAAGTTTTCCAACTTTAGCACATTTGAAATATTTCAATCTGTGTAGGGCCTGCAAGTATTTAAAATTTTGTTTAGCTCCATAGCGCTTATTTAGAGCAAATCCAGCTTAAAACCTCAAATTCGCATGACTTTCAGGAAATTTAAGGTATGGAATGGTGTAGGCGCCCTATAATGCTTATTCATAGGCCATTGTGTTTAAAAGTCCATATTTCCTAACTTTAAGCACATTTGAAGTCTTCAAATATGCAAAGTAGATAAGTGTTTGAAGAAGCGCAGAGTATGATAACAACTATTCAAGGGTCATCATGTTTAAAACTGCATATTTGCTAACTTTGAGCCTTTTTGAAGTGTTTAAAATGGCGTAGTGCTCTATAGTGCATATCCAAAGTCCATTGTGCTTAAGGCCTCAAATTAGATCACAATAGCACTTTCGAAGTATTATAAAAAGCATAGTGCTCCACGATGCAAGTTCAAATGCCAACGTGCTTTAAACTACAAGTTTGCCAACTTTAGCACATTTGAAATGTTTCAATCTGCAAGAGCCTGCAAGTGTTTAAAATTGTGTTTAGCTCTGTGGCGCTTATTTGGAGTAAATCAAGCTTAAAACCTCAAATTCGTATGACTTTTAGGACATTTGAGGTGTGGAATGGTGCGGGTGCCCTATAATGCTTATTTGGTGGCCATTGTGTCTCAAAGTCCATATTTCCTAACTTTAAGCACATTTGAAGTCTTCAAATATGCAAAGTGCTCCTTAAGTGTTTTAAGAAGCGTGGAGCTCAAAACAACTATTCAAGGGCCATCATGTCTAAAACTGTATATTTGCTAACTTTGAGCCTTTTTAAAGTGTTTAAAATGGTGTAGTGCTCTGTAGTGCTTATTCGAAGTCCATCATGCTTAAGGCTTCAAATTTATTCCCAGTAGCACTTTTGAAGTATTTCAAAGGGCATAGTGCTCCATGCCGTATGTTCAATTGCTGACGTGCTTAAAACTACAAGTTTGCCATCTTTACAGCTTATGAAATGTTCTAATATGCTAAAACCTCATATTCGCTAGCTTTTAGGACATTTGAGGAGTGAAATGGTGCGGGAGCCCTATAGTTCTTATTTGGTGGCCATTGTGTCTAAAAGTCCATATTTGCTAACTTTGCTAACTTTAAGCACATTTGAAGTCTTCAAATGTGTGAAGTGCTCCATAAGTGTTTTAAGAAGTGTGGAGCTCGATAACAACTATTCAAAGGCCATTGTGTTCAAAATAGAATATTTGCTAACTTTGAGCATTTTTTAAGTGCTTAAAATAGCGTAGTGCTCTATAGCGCTTATTCGGAGTCCATCATGCTTAAGGCCTTAAATTGATCACAATAGCACTTTCAAAGTATTATAAAGTTCATAATGCTCCATGACACATGTCAATTGCTAACATGCTTTAAACTACAAGTTTGCCAACTTTAGCACATTTGAAATGTTTCAATCTACGTAGAGCCCGCAAGTGTTTAAAATTGCGTTTAGCTCCATGGCGCTTATTAAGAGCAAATCGAGCTTAAAACCTCAAATTCGCATGCTTTTCAAGTCATTAGGGGTGTGGAATGGTGTGTGTGCCCTATTGCACTTATTCGGTGGCCATCGTGTTTAAAAGTCCATATTTGCTAACTTTAAGCACACTTGAAGTCTTCAAATGTATGAAATGCTCCATAAGTGTTTGAAGAAGCGTATAGCTCGATAACAACTATTCGAGGGCCATCATGTTCAAAATAGCATATTTTCTAACTTCGAGCATTTTTTAAGTGCTTAAAATGGCGAAGTGCTCAATAGCGTTTATTCGGAGTGCATCGTGCTTAAGGCTTCAAATTTGATCAAAATAGCACTTTCGAAGTATTTCAATGGGCATAGTGCTCCATGACGTATGTTCAAATGCCAACGTGCTTAAAACTCTATGTTTGCTAACTTTAGAACATTTTAAATTTGCATAGAGCTCACAAGTGCTTAAAATTACCTTTAGCTCCGTTGCACTTATTTGGAGCAAATCGGGCTTAAAACCTCAAATTTGTATGCATTTCGAGACATTTGAGGTGTGTAATGGTGTGGACGCCCTGTAGTGCTTATTCGATGGCCGTCATGTTTAAAAGTCCATATTTACTAATTTTAAGCACATATGAAGTCTTCAAATGTGCAAAGTGCTCTATAAGTGTTTGAAGAAGCATAGAACTCGATACACATTTGCTAACTTTATGCACATTTGAAGTGATTAAAATGACATAGTGTTCCATGGACCATATTCGGTGCCTGACACGTTTGAATGCTCCAATTTGCTTACTTTATACACATTTGAAGTGTTTAAAATGGCGTAGTGCTCATGCTTATTCAGTGTCCATCGTGCTTAAGGCATCAAATTTGTTCACTATAGCACTTTTGCAGTATTTTAAAGTGCAAAGTGCTCTATGACACATGTTCAAATGCCAACGTGCTTAAAACTACAAATTTGCCAACTTTAGCACATTTGAATTGTTTAAATCAGTGTAGAGCCTGTAGGTGTTTAAAAGTGCACGCAAATCGAGCTTAAAACCTCAAATTTGCTAGCTTTTCGACACATTTGAAGTGTGGAATGGTGCAAGTGCCTATATTCAATGTTTAAAAGTCCATATTTGCTCACTTTAAGCACATTAGCAAATTTGAAATGTTTACAATTTAGGGTTTCAGGTATAATCTTTTGGATTTAGGGTGCCAAGTTTAGGTTTTGGGTTTTGTGTTTAGGGTTTAGAGTTCAGGGTTCAGGTTCCAAGTTAATGGAATTGGGTTTAAGGAGTAGGGTTTAGAGTCCAGGGTATAAGGTATAGGGTTTAGAGTTTAGGATTTTTGGTTTAGCATTTAAGGTTTAATATTTAAGCTTTAGGGTTTTGAGTTCGAGGTTCAGTGTTCATCGTTTGGGGTTTATGGTTTAGGAATCAGGACACAAGGTTCAAGGTTTAGTGTCGTAACCGACCTTTCGGCTGAATAAAATAAAAAGTGTTTAAATTGATTCCCAAAAATGAGTCTTGAAAATCAATTTAATTGGAGTCGCCACCAAAATTTTTAACGGAAAACTTTGGAAAACCAATTTAAATAAAAAGAAAAAGGCAATATGGTCTGCAAAATCAGAGATGAGTTCGGGAGTCTATTTGAGTGTGGGGAAGGTGTTAGGCACCCCACAACACCCGTCCATAAGGACGGTTACCTTAAATCAGTCAGCTGAAATAGAATATGGCTTTTAAATTTACCTCAATTACCCTTTTGTCGACATGCAAGCCTGTTAAATAGAGGAGACAAAACAGCAAGAATGAAAGCAAACAGATGGATATTTACGAAGGGCGGACATGACTTAGGATGAAAGCCTAGGGCCTACGTACCCCGCGATAGGGATCAAAGTCCACGTAGTTCGACCCAAAAGGCGTGTCTGTTGGTTGGTGATTTATAATTTTTGTGATGAAAACAGGAGAGTTCAAATTAAATAGATTTTTGTAAACAAAATAGGATTGGAATTTGGATTTATGTGTTTTAATATACAGCAACCTAAGTAATCTAGCTCTCTTGGTCTCTTCATTTTTCAACCCTTTAATTTTTGTTTGTTTTTGGAATTTTAATCTTTATTTTGAAATTCAAATGAAATGATTATGGAATGAGATTTTTGGGATTTTGGGAAGTTCATATTCTATTCTATTTCTTTTGGAATTTGAAATGCAATTATAATGAAAGGAATGTTTTTGAGTTTTTTAATATATTTAATTTTTGGATTTTGGTTTTTTTTGTTTCACTTATTTTTTTTATTTTTAATTTCTTTTTTTAAAATCAGGATTGAAATTAGAACAAAATATAACAGAAAGCCATTTTTGGAATTTTTGAACGTGGCATTCTAATTCGTTAAATTTATAAAACCCTGACTTTATTTATTTTGTAAATAATTCAATTAAAATATTCATTTTTGCATTATTATTATTTTATTTATTTATCATCATTCTTATTATTTATTTGTCAAACAAGTATGTACTAAATTTCGAGGTCTAAAGAGGTTAAAATCTCATACGACCCCAAGTATTTGAGAAGAACTATATTTTCACACGATAATTTCGTAAATAATGGGAAATATTTAATTAGAATGAATATTTAATTATGATTGTTTTTTTTTCTCATTATTATATTATTATTATTATTAGATAGAGGTATATTAATTTTAGGGAACTAAGGAAATTAAAACCTCACATATTCCCATGCAATCGAAGAGAACCGACTCCTCACACAATAGTTTTGAAAATAATGAAAAAATATTTAATTCAAATCAATATTTAATTATTATTATTTTTAAAACAAATGTGCTAATTTTTAAAAGATCTAAGGAGATTAAAATCTCACATGATCTCATGCAATCGAGGAGAACCAAATCCTCACACAATAATTTCATAAATAATGGAAAATATTTAATTAAGTCAATATTAAATTATTATTATTTTTTTAAATAAATGTGCTAATTTTTAAAAGATCTAAGGAGATTAAAATCTCACATAAGCTCATGCAATCGAGAAGAATCGAATTCTCACACGATAATTTCATAAATAATGGAAAGTATTTAATTAAGTCAATATTCAATTGTTATTATTCTTAAAACAAATGTGATAATTTTTAAAAGATTTAAGGAGATTAAAATCTCACATGATCTCATGCAATTGAGGAGAACCGAATTCTCACACGATAATTTCATAAATAATGGAAAGTATTTATTTAAGTCAATATTCAATTGTTATTATTTTTAAAACAAATGTGCTAATTTTTAAAAGATCTAAGGAGATTAAAATCTCACATGATCTCATGCAATCGAGGAGAACCAAATTCTCACACGATAATTTCATAAAACTTTACCCATAGGACCAAGATTAGTCTTACATTGACATAAAAAATAATAATAATAAAAATAAATTAGAATGCCAAAATTTAAGTAGAGTTACTAGGCATGCATGCACGTAACGTTGCTTACCTCTCCAAATTTCCCTTGCAACAAAGTCCAATATGTATTGGTTGTCCCTCGAAGCATTCATTGCAAATTCTTCTGTCTCTTCTATGTACCCTTTTTCCTCGAAGCAGTTAACCTTAACCTTCTATTTTGAAAGTTGATTACCATCTCCCTAGCAATCTTTGTTATCTTTTCTAGATCATCTCTTCCCCATCTGTTATGTCTTCACCAAACACAACATGTGCAGCACAGCGTCCACCATGAGCTATCGCCATTTGCATTTTTAAATACCCAAAGATTGTGTAACCTTGGTCTACCATATCTTCTCGAGGGTAGAACACAGATGTGGCAGTTTCCTTGCCACCAAGAAGCCGTGTTTTCCCATCTGTGGTGTGAACTTCAGAGACTCCAAGCGACTCGAAACAGTGGGCGAGCTTCATAGTTGCCGAAGCATAGGTGATAGGACACGTGAAAGGTATGGGGAACAAAGAGAAAGCAAAGGAGTGAAGAGAAAAGAGGATGCAAGAGATATCGATTCTCAGGACCATTCCCTATTCTGATCACCAGAGGTGGTGGTCCAAGGAAACAGTTGCTGTGGTTACTGGTGGAAACAGAGGTATTGGATTTGAGATTTGTAGACAACTTGCTGGACATGGATTAACTGTTATATTGACGTCAAGAGATGTAAGTGTTGGTTGTGAATCAGCTAAGGCCTTGTAAGAAGGCGGTCTTAGTGTGGTTTCAAATCAACTAGATGTATTAGATTCTGCATCCATCAACCGTTTTGTTGAATGGTTGCAGGAAAAATATGGTGGTTTTCATATTCTAGTAAACAACGCTGGAGTTAATTTCAATCTTGGGTTTGATAACTCTGTTGAAAATGCTCGTAAAGTTATTGCAACAAATTATTATGGTGTTAAAGAGTATGACTGAAGCTATGATCCCATTGGTGAAGCCTACGGCTGTTGTTGTTCGTATTGTAAATGTGAGCTCATGTCTAGGTAGACTGAATGGTAGACGAAATAGAGTTGCCGATTTTGCTTTGAGGGAGTAACTAAGTAACGAGGAATCCCTTTCAGAGGAACTGATTGACAGGACCGAGTCAAACAGGGACCAGAACCTGGCGAGTCGGATTGATGCGAGCCAAGAACAGTAACTTCCAAGCTTCAACAAAAATTCTGAAGAAAGCAAAACAAAGACTAAAATCTTAAGATGCAGAAAGTGATAACGAAGTTCTGAATAGAGATATGCTCTCCTCTTTGTCTCTTTTGAGTTTTTCTGGTTCTATTTCTCTCTCTACAAGAACGGAAGTCTTTATATGCGGAAAAACAAGCTTGAGCTTCTTTCTCTCTCCCTCTCTCTTCAGCCCACCATTTCTCCTTGGTTTGTTTTTTTTCTGTCTGTGACTCCTCCTCTGTCCGTTTCTTCTCCTTCAACTCACTGCCCCTCAGTGTCTCCTCTTTTCCTTCTGAGCTGTTTTAATGAAGACTTCACGCCTCCTCATTAAACTGCAACATGTGTTCTACAATTCTTCTATTCTTCTTCTTACGAGGTTCTCTACTTCTTCTTGCTATAACAGGGAAGAACAGAGCAACTTCATGGAGGGCCACATTCCTCTCCTTTGTTTCTCTCTTACTTAGCCCCTTTTCCCTCTAGTTATTCCCATGTTTTTCATTTTCTTTCTCTGCACTCTCAACCTCTGGCTGCGCCACCCTTTTGGTCACTGTTTCTCGAGCTCCCTTCTTCCTCGGTTCGGTCTCCTCTCTTTCTTCCTCGTCTCAGTCTCCCTCAGTCCATCTCTCTCCTGCAGAAGAAGAAGAAACCCGAGAAGAGTGAGAGCATGAGGGGTTTGGAGGGTGGAACCAGAGAGCTTCGGTTTTCTTTTCCTTTTCTCCTCTCCTTCCACTTCTTCCTCGCAAAGAAGGCTTGGCTTTAACGCACAGTCTCCTTCTTTCTACAAAGCCAAACACACCTTCGCTCTCTCTCTCTCTTTTCTGAGTTGCTGTGCATGGAGACTTCACCCCTCCTCCTTTAGCTCTTTTTCGGTTTCCTTCCTCTGTCAAATCATCTAAACGTTGTTGACTATTCCTCGAGACCAAACATGTGAGCCAGTCTACAACCTCTCTCCTTGCCCACCATTTACCTGAAGAGCTCCTCAAAGGCAGAAAAAGAAAGCAGCCATCCTACTACGTAACCAGAAACAACATATAAAGTTCTTATTATCAAACAAAACTAAAACCTACGAATAAAAAGAGGCACCCATTAATGGTAGAGACGACCAAGAGAGAAAAGAAGAAATCAAACTTTTTCAACCCAGAATCCCCAGAACAACCCCCAGTTGATCTTTATCTTTGATGCCTTGAAAACTTTCATGAAAGAGAGAAAACGGCCAGCTATTACAGGAAGCCAGAGAGAGAAAGACAGAGAGAGGACTCCCTAGACAAAAAAAAAAGTGGGCTAAAAACCACCGTTGCTCCCTTTTTCCACTCTTTTTTCCTCTGCCCTTTTCCGTGATGTGGTTCTGCTCCTGTCACTGTTGTTGGAGCAGCCACCCCTACTGTAGTAACCGACCTTTCGGCGGAATAAAATAAAAAACGTTTGTTTAAATTGATTCCCAAAAACGAGTCTTGAAAATCAATTTAATTGGAATTGCCACCAAAATTTTTAACGGAAAACTTTGGAAAACCAATTTAAATAAAAAGAAAAAGGCAACATGGTCTGCGAAATTAGAGATGAGTTCGAGAGTCTGTTTGAGTGTGGGGAAGGTGCTAGGCACCCCACAACACCCGTCCATGAGGACGATTACCTTAAATCAGTCAGCTGAAATAGAATATGGCTTTTAAATTTACCTCAATTACCCTTTTATCGACATACAAACCTGTTAAACAGAGGAGACAAAACGGCAAGAATGAAAGCAAATAGATGGATATTTACAAAGGGCAAACTTGACCTAGGATAAAAACCTAAGGCCTACGTACCCTATGATTGGGATCAAAGTCCACGTAGTTTGACTTAAAAGGCGTGTCTGTTGGTTGGTGATTTATAATTTTTGTGATGAGAACGGGAGAGTTCAAATTAAATAGATTTTTGTAAACAAAACAGGATTGGAATTTGGATTTGTGTGTTTTAATATACAGCAACCTAAGTAATCTAGCTCTCTTGATCTCTTCATTTTTCAACCTTTTAATTTTTGTTTGTTTTTGAAATTTTAATCTTTATTTTGAAATTTAAATGAAATGATTACGGAATGAGATTTTTGGGATTTTGGGAAGTTTATATTCTATTCTATTTCTTTTGAAAATTGAAATGAAAGGAATATTTTTGAGTTTTTTAATTTATTTAATTTTTGGATTTTGGTTTTTTTTTTTTTTGTATCACTTATCTTTTATTATTATTTTTATTTAAAGTCAAGATTGAACTCAAAACAAAATATAACAGAAAACCACCTTTGGAATTTTTGAATGTGGCATTTTAATTCATTAAATTTATAAAACCCTGACTTTATTTATTTTGTAAATAATTCAATTAAAATATTCGTTTTTGCATTATTATTATTTTATCTATTTATCATCATTCTTATTATTTATCTTTCAAACAAGTATGTACTAAATTTTTGAGGTCTAAAGAGATTAAAATCTCACACGACCCCAAGTATTTGAGGAGAACTATATTCTCACATGATAATTTCGTAAATAATGGGAAATATTTAATTAGAATGAATATTTAATTATGATTGTTTTTTCTTTATTATTATTATATTATTATTATTATTAGATAGAAGTATATTAATTTTAGATAACTAAAGAAATTAAAACCTCTCATATTCCCATGCAATCGAAGAGAACCGACTCCTCACACAATAGTTTTGAAAATGATGAAAAATATTTAATTAAGGTCAATATTTAAGTATTATTATTTTTAAAACACATGTGCTAATTTTTAAAAGATCTAAGGAGATTAAAATCCCACATGATCTCATGCAACCGAGGAGAACTGAATCCTCACACAATAATTTCATAAATAATGGAAAATATTTAATTAAGTCAATATTAAATTATTATTATTATTAAAACAAATGTGCTAATTTTTTAAAAAAGATCTAAGGAGATTAAAATCTCACATGATCTCATGCAATCGAGGAGAACCGAATCCTCACACGATAATTTCATAAATAATGGAAAATATTTAATTAAGTCAATATTAAATTATTATTATTTTTAAAACAAATGTGCTAATTTTTAAAAGATCTATGGAGATTGAAATCTCACATAATCTCATGCAACCAAGAAGAACCAAATTCTCACGCGATAAATTTCATAAAACTTCACCTAAGGGACCAAGATTAATCTTATATGCAAACAAAATGAAATAATAATGATGATAACAATAAAATAAAAATAATAATAATAACACAAAACAACACAATCATAACAAATATGACAAAAATGAGAACAAGACAACTAACTGGTTCATTTTTCTTGCCTTATGTATGTTTAACCATGCATGCACCCATATATTCATGCACATACCTATATATGTATATATACCCCAAAAAAAAGAACCTCTTCTCACTTCATTCTTTCTTTTTGCACCTTTTATGTACATATACCTAAGAACACATACATATGAGCATATATATGTATTTATACACACTAATGTGCACCAATGCATTCTTTCCTGTTCTTTTTTTTTCTTGCCCATAAACATGCCAAGATACATACATATACACATTGATGCACTCCCCCTTTTGCTTTATCTCTTCTCTCTTGTTCTCATACACCACAACACAAGATGCAAAAACTTACGTTGACATATGCATATATATATACACGTTGCTGTCCCATCTCCATGCTTCCTTTTTTCTATTCTTATACACAGAAAAACATGCAGAAACAGACATGGCATACACACACACATATATATATATATATATATATACGTTGCTGCCCCATCTCCATGCTTCTTGTTTTCTGTTCTTATACACTGAAAAATATGCAGAAACAGACATGACACACACACACACATATATATATATACGTTGCTGCCCCATCTCCATGCTTCCTTTTTCTTGTGCTTATACACCGAAAAATACATAGATGCAGAAACAGAAGCTGACAGATACACATATATATATATATATATACGCTGATGCATTCTTGCTCATTTTCTATCAAAAGCAATCTAACAGCAGACAAAGATAGATACAGCCAACCTTCTACATGCATCCATGATAGATTAGACAACAAACTAAAGACAGAAAGACCAGAAATGGGAACAGTAAACCGAGAAACCAGACAGACCTCTTCAGCTCACTTTCTCTCTATTTATCTCTATTTACAGCGTCTGAAACAGAGGAAGACGCTCACAACTGTAGCTCATCACAATCTACTTCCAACGTTTTGCTTCCAGCTTGCCACGGTTCTCCACCTTCTTCCAGCTAAGGTTCTCCTCCAGCCACGATCTACACCTTCTTCTAGCCAAGGTTCTCCTCCAACCACGGTCTACACCTTCTTCCAGCCAAGGTTCTCCCCCAGCCACGGTCTGCACCAGTCACGGTCTGCACCTTCTTCCAGCCACGGTCTGCACCAGCCACGGTCTGCACCTTCTTCCAGCCATGGTCTGCCCCTTCTTCTAGCCACGGTCTGCACCTTCTTCCAGCCACGGTCACTTCTAGCCACGGTCTCCTCTAGCCACGGTCTGCACCTTCTTCCAGCCACGGTCTGCCCCTTCTTCCAGCCACAGTTTGCACCTTCTTCCAGCCACGGTCTGCACCTTCTTCTAGCCATGGTCTGCACCTTCTTCCAGCCACGGTCTACCCCTTCTTCCAGCCACGGTCTCCCCCCTTTTTCTGCTTTTTCTGAAACCACCAGCTGCCTCCTTTCTCTGCTCACGGTCTCCTCCTCTTTTCTGCTTTTTCTAAAACCACCAGCTGCTCCACTCTCTGCTCCAGCCAACCTCTTTCCTTTTTCTGCACGAGCTGTTCCACTTTCTGCTCTCTCTGAAACCACCAGCTCCCTCTTGCTTTTCAGCCTTCCTTGTCCTTTTGTTTCTTAGTAATGTGTGTGTGTGTGTGAGAGTGTATGCATGTGGGAGTGGGAGTGTATGAATGTAAGCAAGTGGGAGTGTGTGAGTGTGAGCAAGTAAGGGTGTGTGAGTGTGAGCGTGTGTGAGAGTGTGTGAGAGCAAGTGAGCAAGTTTTGCATTCTTATTTTAATTAGGTGGCCTTTTTCTCCTCTTTGTATTTATACAAATTTATTAACCCTATTCATTTTATTTTTTTGTAAGATTATTATCATGTCTCTACTTCAAACATATATTTGGAATTTTTCCTTTTAATATTTTTGGTTTTTATATTTGGTTTTTTCCATATTACTTCTATTTTTTGCTTTTTGCAATTTTGTTTTAATTAATTAATTTTTTAAATTTTAAATTTTATTTATTATCATTATTATAATTATTATTGTTAGTTTAGGTAGGGTGTTCACACCTGCCTTCATGAACCTTCAACAGGCTTTTACGTTGGCTCCTGCAAATCTACCTCAACAGTGCTTTTTCTCCTTTATGCAGCTTTCACCAGCATAACATGTCTATTCTTTTTACTAGCTTTTTCCATTTTTCTTTTTATTACACTATTATGATTAATATTTTTTAATTTTTGAATTTTTAATTTTTTATATATATTCTTTTATTTTTTATAGTTTTACTTTGATTTATTATAATTTTTTTAATTAGCTAATTTATATATATTTTTTTTTATTTTTTTTTGGGTTTTTAGTTTATTTAATTATCACCCATTATTTATTTTTAATTCCAAATTGTCCCCCAATTGAAAATGTCATTTGAAGTTCCTATTTGCCTAATTATTAATTAATTAGTGTATCAATTAATTAGATGGTTAGACAATTAGGGATGGGGTGTTCACATTTAGGATTCAAGGTTTATGGTTTAAGGTGTAGGATTCTAGGTTTAATGTTTTGGGTTTAGGATTTAGGATTTAGGGATTAGCTTTTTGGGTTTCAGGTTCATGGTTTTTGGTTTAGGGATTTTGGTGTTGGTTTAAAGTTTAAGATTTAAGGACTAAGGTTTAAGTTTAGTGTAAGGTTCAGGGTTGTTTAGAGTATAGGGTTTAGGGCTCAGGGCTTAGAGTTTAGGATTTAGGATTTAGAGTTAAGGGTTTAGGCATAAGGGCTTACGGCAAGGTTTAAGGTTTAGGGTCTTAGTTTTAAGGTTTAAGGATTAGGGTTAAGGGTTTTTGGCTTAATGCTTATGGTTTAGGGATTTTAGTTTTGGGATTTGGGTTTAGGCCATAAGGTTTATGGTGTAGGTGTCATAACTGACCTTTCGACGAGAATGAAATAAAAAATGGTTTAAATTGATTTACAAGAATTTAAATTGGTTCCCAAAATGTATCTTGAAAATCAATTTATTTGGAGTCGCCACCAAAACTTTTTAATAGAAAACTTTGGGAAACCAATTTAAAATAAAAAGAAAAAGGCAACATGGTCTACGAAATCAAAGATGGACTCGGGAGTCTATTTGAGTGTGGGAAAGGTGTTAGGCACCCCACAACACCTATCCATAAGGACAGTTACCTTAAAACTAGTCAACTGAAATAGAATATAGCCTTAAATTTATCTCAGTTACCTTTATTGGAACGGATGCATGTTAAACAAAGAAGGCAAAAACAATAACAATGAAAACAAACAAATAAATATTTACAAAGGATGAACTTGACCTAGGATGACAGCCTAGGGCCTACGTACCCCGTGATAGGGATCAAAGTCCACGTAGTTCGACCAAAAGGCATGTCTATTGGTTGATGATATGTAAATTTTGTGATGAGAACAGGAGGGTTTAAATTAAACATATTTTCATAAACAAAATGGAATTGGGATTTGGTTTGCGTGTTTTAATTTACGACAACCTGATTATTCTCACTCTCCTGATCTCTTCATTTTCTCTCTTTTTAATTAATTTCTTTATGTTTATTTTTTGGAATTTTAATCTTTATTTTGAAATGAAATGATTATGGGATAAGATTCTAAGATTTTTGGGAGTTTATATTTTTTTTGGAGTTGAAATGTAATTATAATGAAAGAATATTTTTGAATTTTTGAATTTATTTTTTATTTTTAAAATTAGAATTTATCATTGAAATTAGGAAGAAAATAAAATCATTTTTTGGATTTTTTGAATTTATGTATTTTTTGGATTTTGGTTTTTATTTATTTTTGTATTTTTAAAATCAGAATTTATTGTTGAAATTAGAACAAAATTATAACAGAAAGCCCTCACTTAACAGATGGAAGGGTAACTAGAAGAGAATAATACTTAGGAATAATGAATCAGTATGAGAAAGCCATAAGAAATGAATTCATAGGAATAAATACATTAGCTAGAGAAGATACAACACAATACAGAGCAAAATTAAAACTACGTGAAATAGGTATGTGCTCATTATTATGAAGTAGGATTACAAGATTATAATGAAAACAGACTATACCTAGATCTATTCTATGCAAAATTACCCACAGTAACCAATGAGCCAAGAATATTATAACACCATTAGAAAGGCCATGTTAACAACAGCGAAAGCTATACTAATAGATACTATGGAAGGAGAGAAGATTTCCTAAAAGAATATCTGACCCAAAAATGTAGATCATAGAGAATGAACAAATTCTATAAAAACAAATAAGTATATTTTAAAATGCAACCAATTAGAGTCACCTCATTTATAGGGTTGTGGAATGGCAAATAAATGGAATAGGACAAAAAGAGAAAGAAACTTGAAAAGAAATATAAATTCAAACATATAGCAAAGGAAAAAGCATAAAAAAATTATAAACCAAGGAAATATTTCAGCTAGAAGAAAGGAAGAAGGTACAATTATAAGAAAAAACCTACTAAATGCCAATGTGAAATCTACCTTATCGGGATGAGGAAAAGGATATGAAGTAAATATGACAACTAGACAACTACATGATGGAGGAGAACCTAGTAACCAAGACAGAATATGAAGAAGCAATAAATATAGAAAAGGGAAAATAGTTGTAAAACGAATTAGGTTTGAAAAAGGAAAAAACTAGTAAGATAAAATAAGAGGAAAACAATTGGTTCTATCATCAAAAGATTTGAAAGGACAAGGATTCATGGATAAAAAAGCCAAAATTATAAAAAGTAAAAGGCAAGAGAAATAAGAGTGTATAGTATTCCAACAAGAGATTCCCAATAGAGACTACCTAAACTAGAGGAGTATTAAGAATGCCACTAATATCCAAAAGGTTGATAAAAACTAAAATTAAAAAACTACTTATAGAAGATGAAATTACAAATATTTATATACAAGGAGTACAAATATTAAAATAGAATTATAGGTACATTTCCAATCTGGAATAGATACACCAATAGATTGGATTATCACAAATGATAGGATAATAGACAAAGTCCAAAGTAGCATACTAGGAGCATTAAGTGGAAATTTGATAGATCATAAATTAAAATTCACATTAAATACTAAATTTGCTATATCAAGGACATAAGAGAATATAAAAGGATATTCATGTTATACCGTAACCTAAGGGGAATAGAAATGAGGCCAGGAAGTAAAATTATTAGTATTATAACAAGTGTCATAGAACTTGAATCTTTTCCCTCAAAGAAGAATTAAATAATCAGATGATACATAACCTATATATTAAATTACTTCCATTAACTACAACTTAGAAGTAAAAGGAATAAGCATCAACAAAAGTCGTGGGCCAAAAAACTCATAAGATAACACACTAATGATTTAGTCACACTAATCCCAGATATGATATCCAACACATTCAACTAAAATCCTAGATATGACAGCTTTTACGTAACTACAAGCTACTCTGCTTAGCCTAGAAAGTTCTCATAATCCAAAACTTTTACAATGCACTAGGAACATAACTTAAAAATGGAAAAGGAAAGCAATGGATATCAAAAGTGTAGAGAAATAAATCCAGTAATACATAACACTAACTTACTAGTATACAGTTGTAGAATTAAAAGTAAAGAAATCCAACTAATCACCACAGTTTGCTCCAAAATATTTCAAAGGTATAATCACAAACAACTTAAATATGCTACTACATGAACCTTGGAACTTAAATCTTCAGTGGTAAAAACATGCATTTTTCTTGTATTGTTTTCAGAAAAAAGTAGAAACCACAACATAGTGCATACTAGGATAAGAAAGGAAGGATCAAAGCTAAAGGCTTACAACTTGAGCATAGGGAGAAGGCACTGTGACAAGTTAAAAAGAAAAGACAAGGAAAATGTTGAGCAATTTGTTTCATTTCTTGTAGTGAAGTAACCAAATGAAAAGAGACAACTGAAAGGAACATTAAAGAAGCAGCAAGCCACAGCTTGAGCATCTTAGAAACAACAACAAATAGAGGAAGACAGAATAGGCAGTGAATATCTAACTCAAAATTCATTGCCATTCATCATATGAGAATCCATTAATATTTGAAACTCAAGCCACATCTGATGAGCCAAAAAACCAATCATAAAAAAAAAATCATGATTTTACCCTTTCACATTTTATTTCAAAAATTAATTTAAGAGTCATACACAAAAATGAATATGAGATACCGAAGGGATGGATAAACATGATTTATCGATAAGGAATTGAAGATGGTATGTTTGAAACAAGAGAAACAATGACAATAACCAACATATCGAAAATAAAGAAGACAAAGGGAATTTAGTGTAGTTGATTTTCCATGATTTGGATTTGGAGATGGTGCATTTGAAACAAAAGATATGACAAAAACAACAAATGTGCTAGAGATAACGAAGAAAAAGAGAATTTAGCACATATGTTCCTTTTGAAAAGTCTCGCTTGATACAAACAAATACTCATCTCTAGGCTTTTCCTATAGTTCTATTCCATAAGCATTGGCCCAATGAAAATTCCAAGTAAGCTACCTCATTGAGGAATTTTTTTGTAGCTTCTAATATGGCCAAGGGCTAATGTTTTTGTTTGAAATGCAAGGTCAGGTGGCCCAAAAGCTGTCTATTAACCCTTTCTACCTTTTCTCCATTTTTTTCTTATTCTTATTTCTCAATAAGCTTTCATATCAATGTTCGCACACTAAACGACAAAAGGATATAAATTGGTTGTAATGGGGTTAAATGGTACAAGATGCGACTCAAGAAAGGAAGGATATATAAGCTCAAAGATTGATGTTGGGTCTCCTTGAGAATCTCTTTCCGTTTGAGGTCCTCTGAAAAGGATTAGGGCTCCTAGTCAATCATTTACTAAACTTCCACATTCTTTCTTTTGATTTTGGCTTTTTTTGCAGAATACTTTTCTTCATCTTCTTTTTTTCTCTCTCTTTTCTCATCTTTCTTCTTTTTTCCTTCTTTTCTGCTTTTTCACTGTTCCTTTGAATATTTTACTTCTTTCCCTTGGCTTTTCATTTTTTTCCTCCACATTTTCTCTTCCTTTATCAAGACTGCTAGATTTTTTTCCCTTTCGAAGGACCGTCTTAGTCTACAATAGATTCTCATCTATATCCAGGTGAGAAAACATAGGTATCAAACAAGTGTATGGCTTAAAGGGATAGCAAGGGTTAATAATTGCTTTGTGATAGCAGAAAAAAGATATCCTTTTACGTCCTAGCATTTGAACAGTTAGCATGAAAACTCATTGAAAGCCTAACCTCCTAAGGTGAAACATGAGCTCTGGTTAATGAAAAACAAACACTTTTTCAAGGCTTAAAAGGGGCGGCTAGTGATAAATCTCCATGGTGTTTAGGAAATAGAAAAATGCCTCAATTCATCAGAAAAGCTTAACAAGGAATATTTTTTTTAAGCTTTTCAAGTTTGTGGATATGGTGAGTGTCGTAACCGACCTTTCGGCAGAATAAAATAAAAAGGAGTTTAAATTGATTCCCAAAAACGAATCTTGAAAATCAATTTATTTGGAGTCGCCACCAAAATTTTTAATGGAAAACTTTGGAAAACCAATTTAAATAAAAAGAAAAAGGCAATATGGTCTGCAAAATCAGAGATGAGTTCGGGAGTCTATTTAAGTGTGGGGAAGGTGTTAGGCACCCCACAACACCTGTCCATAAGGACGGTTACCTTAAACCAGTTAGCTGAAATAGAATATGGCTTTTAAATTTACCTCAATTACCCTTTTTATCGATAGGCATGTCTGTTAAACAGAAGTGACAAAACAACAAGAATGAAGGCAAACAGATAGATATTTACAAAGGGCGAACTTGACCTAGGATGAATACCTAGGGCCTACGTACCCTACGATAGGGATCAAAGTCCACATTGTTCGACCAAGAGGCATGTTTGTGGGTTGGTGATTTTTTGATTTGTGATGAGAATAGGAGGATTTTAATTAAAACAGATCATTGTAAACAAAACGGAATTGGAATTTGGTTTGTATGTTGTAATTTACTACAATCTGATTAACCTCGTTCTCCTGACCTCTTCACATTTTCTCTTTTAAATTTTTTTTGTCGATTTTATTATTATTATTATCTTTTGAGTTTTGGGAGTTTTGGGAGTTTATATTCCGGGAATTAATGCATAATTTATAATGAAATGAATATATTTTTTTTTATGAATTTTTGAATTTATTGTTGGTAAATATTGCTTATTATTATTATTGATTATAGGTAAATAATTTAATTCAAGTGCCATTATTTATTTATTTATCTGTTTATTTGGAACGAATATACGCTAATTTTTGGGTTCTATGGAGATTAAAATCCCACACGAGCCCGGGAAGTCGAGGAGAGAAAAGTATGCTCACACGATTCATTTTGTATAAATATTTAATCAAAGTTAATATTTAATTATTGTCCATTTATTTATTTTTTGTATTGTTATTATTATCATTAATATTATTATTATTTCTGAATTAATTATAGGGGTTTAAGGAGATTAGAACCTCACATAATCCCACGCAATCCAGGAGAACGATATTCTCACATGATAATTTCATAAATAATGGGAAATGTTTAATTAAAGCAAATCTTTTAATTATTTATTATTTATTATTCTTTTTTTTTTTAACAAAACAAAGGTATGCTAACTTCAGGGATCTAAGGAGATTAAAATCTCACACGATCCCAGGTAATCAGGGAGAACAATATTCTCACACGATAATTTTGCAAATAATGGGAAACAGTTCATTAAAGCAAATATTTTAATTATGATTATTATTATGATTTAATCAAAATTAATATCTAATTATCATTCATTTATTTTTCACCATTCATTCATTAATATTATTATCACTTTTCAATTATTCAATTGGTTGTAACGATTTAAGGAGATTAACATCTCACATAACCCCCGGTAGTGGAGGAGAATAAAATTCTCACACGATGATTTTTATGCATCATGACAATATTTATTAATTATCATTCACTTATTTTTCACCATTCATCCATTAATATTTCATTAATATTATTATTGCTTTTCAATTATTCAATTCATTGTAAGGATTTAAGGAGATTAATATCTCATATAATCCCCGGTAATCGAGGAGAATAAAATTCTCACATGATAATTTTATGCGTGATAGCAATATTTCTTAATTATCATTCACTTATTTTTTGACCATTCATTCATTAATATTTCATTAATATTATTGTTGCCTTCCAATTATTTAATTAATTGCAAGGATTTAAGGAGATTAACATCTCACATAATCCCCGGTAATCGAGGAGAATAAAATTCTCACATGATAATTTTATGCATGATAGCAATATTTCTTAATTATCATTCACTTATTTTTTGACCATTCATTCATTAATATTTCATTAATATTATTGTTGCCTTCCAATTATTTAATTAATTGCAAGGATTTAAGGAGATTAACATCTCACATAATCCCCGGTAATCGAGGAGAACAAAATTCTCACACGATAATTTTATGCGTAATAGCAATATTTAATCAAAGTTAATGTTTAAACAATGGTAATAAACAAAATTAAAACAAGTTTAGGCAAATGAACAGTAGCACCTTAGATCAAAATGCATGAATAGTGCAGAATGCATGAGATTATCTTGAACCAACTCGTATGAACAGTAACATGTGTCGTAACCGACCTTTCGGCGGGATTGAAAAATATGGTATAAAACCGATTCCCAAAAATAGAATTTTGAAAATCGATTTTATTTGGAGTCGCCACCAAAATTTTTAACGAAAAATTTTAGAAAACCAATTTAAATAAAACAAAAAAGAAAAAGGCGAAATGGTCTGTGACGTCAGATATGGGTTCGAGAGTCTATTTGAGTGTGGGGAAGGTGTTAGGCACCCCACAACACCCGCCCATAAGGACGGTTACCTTAAACTAGTTAGTTGAAATAGAATATGGCCTTTAATTAATCTCAATTACCCTTTTATTGACAATGGATGCACGTTAGACACATAAGACAAAAAAAGAAAATGCATGCAAATTGATGGTTATTTACAAAGGACGGACTTGACCTAGGATGAAAGCCTAGGGCCTACGTATCCCATGAGGGGGATCAAAGTCCACGTAGTTCAACCAAAAAGCATTTTTATGATTGATGGTTTTTTATTTGTGATGAGAATAGGAGGATTTTAATTAAAACAGATCATTGTAAACAAAACGGGATAGGAATTTGGTTTGTATGTTTTAATTTACTACAATCTGATTAACCTCGTTCTCCTGAACTCTTCACATTTTTTTTTTTTTGGCTGTTTTATTATTATTTTTTTGAGTTTTGAGAGTTTATATTTTGGGAATTCATGCATAATTTATAATGAAAGAAATATATTTTTTTATTTTATGAGTTTTTGAATTTATTGTTGATAAATATTGATTATTATTATTATTGATTATTGGTAGACAATTTAATTTAAGTATTGTTATTTATTGGTTTATCTGTTTGTCTTTGAACAAATATATGCTAATTTTTGGGTTCTATGGAGATTAAAATCTCACACGAGCCCGGGAAGTCGAGGAGCGACAAGTATTCTCACACGATCCATTTTGCATAAATATTTAATCAAAGTTAACATTTAATTATTGTCCATTTATTCATTTTTTGTATTATTATCAATATTATTGTCATTTCGGAATTAATTATAGGGATTTAAGGAGATTAGAACCTCACGTAATCCCGCACAATCGAGGAGAACAATATTCTCACACGATAATTTCGCAAACGATAGGGAATGTTCACTAAGGCAAGCATTTTGATTATTATTATTATTATGATTTAATCCAAATTTAACATTTAATTATGGTTAATTTATTTTCCACCATTCACTCATTAAATTTCGTTAGTATCATCCAATTCATTGTAGGGATTTAAGGAGATTGATATCTTACATAATCCCTGGTAATCGAGGAGAACAAAATTCTCACACGATAATTTTATATACCATGACAATATTGATTATCATCCAATTATTAATATTTCATTAATATATATTGTCATTCCTTTATTTTCACCATTTATTAATTAACATTCCATTAATATTAATTGTCACTTTTCCCATTATTCAACTAATTACAAGGATTTTAGGAGATTAATATCTCACATAACCCCCGGTAATCGAGGAGAACAAAATTCTCACACGATAATTTTATGCACCATGACAATATTCATTAATTATCATTCAATTATTTTGCAACATTCTTCCATTAATAATTCATTAATATTAATTGTCTTCCAATTATTTAATCAATTGCAAAGACTTAAGGAGATGAAAAAAAAACTCACATAATCCCAACAATCAAGAGCAACAAAATTCCCACATGCTAATTTCATACATAATGGCCATACTTAATCAAAGCTAATGACTAAACAATTATAATGAACCAAAATACACTAAATTAAACACGTGAACAGTAGCATGGCATGTTAGAGTGCGTGAACAGTGCACGTGCATGAAATTGCATTGAAGGAAATCGGGTGAACAGTAACGACGTGCAGCAGAATTTCGTCCAGTGAAGAACGTGCAGCCATACCTGGTTTTCCAGCTCCTCCTTTGTGCTCTAATGACCAAGGACCTTCTCCTCTTCACTCACTAATGGAAGATGAACCTCTAACAGCCCCCTAAAGTGGCAAGTCTCGTCTGGAAGTGCAGAAATGGCGGACAACTCGTTGGACAGTTTCGTTGGAATTTTCTGGTTGGCTTTAGCGCTGGAAATTCTGCAAAAGGTGTCCCTACTTCATGGCTGGAAGATGGAGGCTGAGAGCTTCTCTTCTTCTCCACATTTCCTCTTCTTCCTTGTGCTTTCTAAGCTCTCCTCTATTCACCTCTGTTTTGTGAGCTTAAAACAGAGTTTTTTCATCCATGGTTCAGCTTCTATCACTCCCCTTTGCTGCCACTTTGTTTTGGATTCAGACTTCCTTGTTTATGCACATCATTTTGGCATCCAAACTCTCCATTTTCTGCCCCTTGGATGGTCTGAACTTCAACACCTATTCACTCCAGAATTTTGGACGTTACTTCCACCATTTTTCTGCACATTGGACAGCTTTGTTCAGCTCCTTTTCACTCCATGATTTGGGACGTTTCTGCACGATTTTCTGCACGTTTTTCTGCACCAATTTTCTGCACCGGTTTTCTGCAGTTTGGATCTCAGTTTGTTGCCTCGTTTTTGGTTCGTCTTCAGCTCAGTTCCCTCTCTCGGTTTGGTCTTCGTCTTCTCGGTCTGGCGTTGCTCTTTCTCCCAGCGTTTTTTTCCTTCCTCTCAGCTTGCTCCCACTCCCAGCGTTCTCTTCTCGGCTTGCTGCCACTCCCAACGTTTCTTCTCGGTTTGCTGCCACTCCCAGCGTTTCTTCTCGGTTTCCCCCTTCTCTCCACGAGCTGCCTCCTCTTTTCTCCTCCCCTCTTCTCTGCTTGCTGCCTCTCTTTATGCTCCAACGTCCCTCTCATTTTCTGCCCTCTTGCTCCCTTTTTCCATAGCTTTTTCTGCCACTTCCAGCCACCACTTTGCTGCACATGGTCTCCACTTTTTGCTGCCACCTCCAGCCACGCCACACTCCTCTCTCACTGCTCCAGCCACCCCACCTTCTGCCATGTTGCAGAACCACTCCCATTTGCTTTTTTGTCCCCCTTTGTCCCCTTGTGCATGTGTGTGCATGGTGCATGCATGTGGTGAGTGTGTGACCGTGGATGAGAGTGTGTGAGAGTGTGAGTGTGAGTGTGTGAGAGTGAGGTATCCGTGAGTGAGAATGTGAGTGTGTGAGAGTGATGTATGTCATGTGGTGAGAGCAAATGATCATATGAGAGCAAATGAGCATGTGGGAGTGTGAGTGTGAGTGTGTAAGAGTGATGTGTCCGTGGAGGGAAGTGCGAGTGTGTGAGAATGATGTGTGTCATGTGTGTGAGGGCAAATGAGCATGTGAGGAGCAAGTGAGCATGTGAGAGTGATGTGTGTCATGTGTGTGAGGGCAAGTGAGCATGTGGGAGCAATTGAGCATGAGAGTGTGTGAGTGTGAGCTAGTGAGAGTGTCTTGCAATTCCATTTCAAGTATGTGACTTTGTTCATTTTATTTTTTGCAAGATGATTGCCATACATCTTGAATTTTCCTTTTTATCATTTTTGGTTCTTATGTTTGGTTTTTTTCATATTACTTTTATTCTGTTTGCCTTTTGCAATTTTTTTTTTATTAATTGTTATTATTATTTTATTATTTTATATTTTTTGAAATTTTTTTCTTTTTATTTGTTATTATTATTGTGATTATTATTATTGTTAATTTGGGTGGGGTGTTCACAACATGCATGCAGAAAAATCGGCCATGCAGCCCGTGCAGCCATACCTGTGCGATTTCAGTCTCTCCCTTGTGCTCCAATGAAGAATGACCTTTTCCTCCTCACTCACCTATGGTAGATGGTCCTCCAATAGTCCCAAAGTGGCTGGTCTCGGCTAGAAGCAAGCAGAAATGGCGGACAGCACTTCGTTGGGCAGCGTTGGAAGTTCTGGTTGGTTTTAGCGCTGGAAATTCTGGCTGGAGGTGCTCACGTGTCTCTGCTCCTCGGCTAGAAGGCAAAGGCTGAAAGCTTCCCTTCCTCTCTACACTTTCTCTTCTTCCTTGTGCTCCCTAAGTTCTCCTCTATTTACCTCTGTTTTCTGGGCTCAAAACAGAGTTTTTTCTCCTCCATGGTTCAGCCTCTATCCATCCTTTTGCTGCCACTTTGTTTTGCATTCAAACCTCCTTGTTTCTGCTCATCATTTTGGCATCCAACTCTTCATTTTCTGCTTCTTGGATGGTCTGAACTTCAGCTCCTTTTCTCCCCATAGTTTGGACGTTCCTCTCCACAGTTTCTCTCCATGGTTTTCTGCACCATGACTCCCCCTCTCTTCCTCTCAGTTTCTACCTCATTCAGCTCCTCTCCCTCTCAGTTTCTGGTTTCATTTTCTCCCTCACGTTGCTACTTCGTTTTCTGGTTTCATTCAGCTCCCTCTTCTCTTCAACTCGTTTTTCTTCTCGGTCATGTGGTTCCTTCCTCTCTTCAGCGTTGTTTCTCCCTCCTTTCTCCCTCTTCTCTTCTCTTCTCTTCTCTTCAACTCTTTTTCTTCTCAGTTTACGTTGCTCTCCCTTTCTTCTCTTCAGCATGGTTTCTGCCTCCTTTCTCCCTCTCCCCTTCTCTTCTCTTCAGCCCTTTTCTTCTTAGCCGAGGCCTCCTCTCTTTATGCTCCAGCTCACCTCCCTTTTTCTGCCATGTTGCTCCCTTTTCTCCTTACTTTTTTGCAACTTCCAGCCACTCACTTACTGCTCACGGTCCCCTCCTTTTTCTGCCATTTTCAGCCACGCCACTCTCTCCTTTCTCTGCACCAGCCGCTCCACTTTCTGCCTCCTCTGAAGAACTAACTCCCTTTTGCTTTTTTGTCCCCCTTGTCCTCTTGTACATGTGTGTGCATGAGTGTATGCATGTGGGAGTGAGTGAATGTGTGTGTCCGTGGGTGAGAGTGTGTGAGAGTGTGAGTGTGAGTGTGTGAGGATGTGTGTCCGTGAATGAAAGTGTGAGTGTGTGAGAGTGATGTGCGTCATGTGTGTGAGGGCAAGTGAGCATGTAAGAGTGTGAGTGTGAGTGAGAGTGTGTGAGGAGGTGTGTCCGTGAGTGAGAGTGTGAGTGTGTGAGAGTGATGTGTGTCATATGTGTGAAGGCAAGTGAGCTTGTGGGAGCAAGTAAGCATGTGGGAGCAAGTGAGCATGTGAGAGTGTGTGAGTGTGAGCAAGTGAGAGTGTTTTGCAATTCCATTTCAAGTATATGGCCTTGTTCATTTTATTTCTTTGCAAGATGATTGTCATGTCTCTTCTTCAAACATATATCTTGAATTTTCCTTTTTATTATTTTTGGTTCTTATATTTGGTTTTTTCCATATTACTTCTATTTTTTTTTGCCTTTTGCAATTTTGTTTTAATTAATTATTATTATTATTATTTTAGAATTTTTTAATTCTATTTATTATTATTACCATGATTATTATTATTGTTAATTCGGGTGGGGTGTTCACAGTTGCCTCTCTTTGCTTGTCTCTTAAGTTAGGGAAGTGAATAGTGATATGACCTAATCTTAAGAGCAAGCAAAGACATGAACACACCACCTTCCTCATCGAGGGAAGACAGGGGGAGACAGGAGTAAATTCGTGCTTAGATGGGATGGTGAATATCCTGAACAAAATGCCTGGCTTTCGACATAAATGTAAATTGCCTGGACACGATGCAAGACTTTGACAGAAATGTAAATGGCCTGGACACAATGCAGGACTTTAGCAGAAACGTAAATTGCCTGGACTTGATGCAGGACTTTTGCAGAAATGTAAATTGCCTGGACTCGATGCAGGACTTTTGCAGAAATGTAAATTGCCTGGACTTGGTGCAGGACTTTTGTAGAAATGTAAATTGCCTGGACTTGATGCAGGACTTTTGCGGAAATGTAAATTGCCTGGACTTGAGCAGGACTTTTGTGGAAATGTAAATTGCCTGGACTTGATGCAGGACTTTTATGGAAATGTAAATTGCCTTGACTTGAGCAGGACTTTCGCAGGAATGTAAATTGCCTAGACTTGAGCAGGGCTTTTGCAGGAATGTAAATTGCCTGGACTTGATGCAGGACTTTTGCGGAAATGTAAATTGCCTAGACTTGAGCAGGACTTTTGCAGGAGTGTAAATTGCCTGGACTTGAGCAGGACTTTTGTAGGAATGTAAATTGCCTAGACTTGAGCAGGGCTTTTGCAGAAATGTAAATTGCCTGGACTTGATGCAGGACTTTTGTGGAAATGTAAATTGCCTGGACTTGAGCAGGACTTTTGCAGAAATGTAAATTGCCTGGACTTGATGCAGGACTTTTGCATAAATGTAAATTGCAAGGTCATGATGCATGAGCGAGGTAGGTGTCGAACATGGACAAACGTGTATGCGTGAGAAAGGCACATCCTTAAAGGATAATGAAAATTTTATTGGTTTTGATACAGGTTAAAATGATACCTATTCCTTTTGTGTTAGAAGTAAGGAGACTACTTGTGAGCGTAAAACCTCTATCTTTTATTTTGGAAATCGAAAGGGTGACATGTTAAATTATGATTCAAGACAATTGGAAAAACGTCAATATTGCCCAAAGTGAATGAACTGTCTAACCACGCTTCCTTCATTACGACCCTAAATCCATCGTTTCAACAGTTGATAATCTGCATACTTCGCTTCTTCACTACAAGCGGGCTTATACTCTCTTCTTTACAGTAAGCCCGAGGACATTGAAGTTGCTTCTATCTCCTTTTATACAAGGTAAACTGGTAACGAAAATGCCAAATTGCGTATATGTTGCATCCTTTAGGCCTCATCATAGTAATTGCATGGAAACACTTATTTAAAACGCATTGGGGTATTTCTGGGATGCATATCATCAGACAATATTTTGAATAGTGTTATTCACTTGAATGTTTTATTTTGCATATTGAATGTATGAGACAATCATAAAGGCAATATGGTTATGTAGGGGAAAAGAGTGATGAAAGGCAAGTTATATTAAATGAGTAAACAACTAAAGACCTAAAGGAATGTGGGCGGTAAGCCGAACGCAAGTATAAAGAATAGCAAAATACAACTGGGATGACTCTGAATTTTGGCTCCAGGCGACAATGGTTGCTTACACCTAGTGTTGCCATTGGATACACTTATTTTGAAACTGACTAATGAAGATAACCCCTAAGGATCCTTTTGGGTTGGCAATTAGTCTTCATTTGAACCTCCTTCTTGAACTGGTTTTAATTGCGAATTCTCCTTTCTTTCTTCTTCTTTTTTCTCTCGTCATTCCCATCTAAGCAAAGTATTTCTTGACTGCGTCAGAGTTAATTGGTTTTCCAAGCTCCCTACCATCCATATCGGCAAGAGTCAGGACCCCTTCAGAGAATGCTCGTGTCACCATATATGGACCTTCATATGAAGGTGCCCATTTGCCTCTATTATCTTCTTGATTTGGGAGGATCTTTTTCAAGACCAACTCCCCCGGCTTGAACTGTCTAGGATGAACCTTTTGATTGAAGGCCCTTGCCATCCTTTTTTGGTATAGCTGCCCATGACACATAGCTATTAATCGCTTTTCTTCGATCATATTGAGCTGCTCATACCGCGTCTTTACCCACTCGCTCTCCTCGAGGTTGGATTCGATCAACACTCGGAGAAAAGGGATCTCAACTTCAATCGGGGTGACCGCCTCCATGCCATATTCTAAAGAGTATGGAGTTGCCCCCGTGGATGTTCGTACCATCGTTCGTTACCCAGAAAGAGCATATGGGAGCATCTCATGCCAATCTTTATAAGTAATAGCCATCTTGCTAATGACCTTTTTGATAATTTTATTCGTTGCCTCAACTGCTCCGTTCATCTGTGGCCGGTAGGGTGCAGAGTTATGGTGCTTAATCTTGAATTGACCACACAATTTCTTAATGTCAGCTCCACTCAGGTTGGGAGCGTTATCTGTGATAATCCTTTCTGGTATACCATATCGACAAATGATGTTCGATTTCAAAAATCGGGGGAAAACCCTTTGGCCAATATTGGAAAACGAACATGCTTCTATCCATTTTGTAAAATAATCAATGGCTACCAAAATGAATCGGTGTCCATTTGACGCCTTTGGGTTGATGGGGCCAATCACATCTATTCCCCACATTGAGAATGGCCACGGTGCCACCAAGTTGTGTAGGGGTTGGGGTGGAGCATTGATCCTGTTGGCATATGTTTGGCATTTGTGACATTTTCTCACGTGATCAATGCAGTCCTTTCCCATGGTTAGCCAAAAGTATCCACATCTTTGAATTTGTCTAGCCATAATATGGCCATTAGCATGGGTCCCATAGATTCCCTCATGGATCTCTATCATTATCCTTCGTGCTTCTGATGCATCCACACATCTAAGCAGAGTGTTGTCCCACGACCTTTTATATAACACCTCTCCACTAAGGAAAAAATTCATCGCCAATTGACGAATGGTTTTTTTGTCATTCTCCGTTGCCTCAGCCGAATATTTCTGGTTCTGGACATAGTTCTTTATATCATGGAACCATGGTCGTCCATCATTTTCTTCCCCCACGTTCAAGCAGCAAGCCGGGGTGTCCCGGGTCTCAACCTGGATAAGGAGCATGTTAACTCCACAGTCCAACTTAATCATTACAGCTAGGGTGGCCAACGCATCAGCAAACTGATTTTTATCACGGGTCAAATGCGTGAAATTTATTTCCCTAAACCTCGACACCAATTTTGTCAGATGTTTTTGGTATGGGACCAGTTTGGGATCTTTGGTTTGCCACTCTCCTTTTACTTGATAAATTACAAGGGCTGAATCTCCAAACACCTCAAGATCTTTGGCACCAAACTCCAAGGCGGCTTGCAGACCATTGACACAAGCTTCATATTCTGCCACATTATTTGTGCAGTCAAAATTGAGCTTGACTGCCACTGGATATTGCTTGCCTTCAGGTGATATTACTACCGCTCCTAATCCACTACCATGTACATTGGCTGCCCCATCAAAATACATAGTCCATTTGGTTTCCTTTGGATCATCTTCTTCCAATGTCAGAATATCCTCATCGGGGAACTGGATGTCTAGCAGTTGATATTCATCCAAGGGATTGGCCGCCAAATGCTCAACTATAACGCTCCCTTTGACTGATTTATTGATCATATATTTCATGTCATATTCTGAGAGTATTACTTGCCATTTTGAGACTCTTCCCGATACATAAGGACTCTCAAAAATGTATTTGATTGGATCCATCTTGGAGATTAGCCATGTTACATGATAAAGCATGTACTGCCTCAGTCTCTTTGTGGTCCACACAAGACTGCAACAAGTCTTCTCAATTAACGAGTACCGCGACTCGCATTCGTTAAATTTCTTGCTTAGATAATAAATGGCTTGCTCCTTTCTTCCTGATTCGTCATGTTGTCCTAACACCGCACCCATGGACCCTGGTCGGATGGTCAAATAAAGGATAAGGGGCCGCCCCGGCATAGGAGGCACCAAGATAAGGGGGGTCAAGAGGTACTCCTTTATCTTATCGAACGCACGTTGGCAGGATTCGTTCTATTCTCCTGGTTGGTTCTTGCGTAATAATTTAAATATTGGTTCACAAGTGACAGTTAAATTTGCGATGAACCTGGCTATGTAGTTCAAACAACACAAGAACCCTCGGACTTCTATCTCTGTACTAGGTGGTGGCATGTCGCGAATCGCTCTAATTTTATCAGGGTCTATTTCTATCCCCTTCTTACTAACAATGAATCCCAAGAGCTTCCCAGATGTAGCCCCAAATACGCACTTACTTGGATTCAATCGAAGTTTGTATTTCCGTAGTCTTTCAAAGAGCTTTCGTAATACAGCCACATGACTTTCCCCTTCAGCTGATTTAGCGACCATGTCATCCACATATACCTCTATTTCTTTATGCATCAAGTCATGAAACAAGTCGACCATCGCACGTTGGTAGGTGGCCCAAGCATTTTTAAGTCCAAAGGGCATTACCTTGTAACAAAAGGTTCCCCATGGGGTAATGAATGTGGTTTTTTCCTTATCATCAGGGTGCATCAGGATTTGGTTATAGCCAGAGTATCCATCCATAAAGGAATACCTGAAGCTTTTTGCTGTATTATCGACTAAGACGTCAATGTGGGGTAATGGAAAGTCGTCTTTCGGGCTGGCCTGATTTAAGTCCCGATAATCGACACACATCCTCACTCGCCCATCTTTCTTTGGCACAGGGACTATGTTCGTGACCCATTGGGGGTATTTAGAAACTTCTAAGAAATTGGCATCCCATTGCTTCATTACTTCTTCTTTGATCTTAAGGGACATCTCTGGGCTCATCCTCCTCAGCTTCTGTTTCTTGGGTCCTATATTGGAATACAAAGGTATCCTATGGGCAGCAATTTCAGGATCTATTCCTAGCATATCCTGATAGGACCAAGCAAACACATCTATATATTCCCTAAACAACTTGATCATATCCTCCCTTTCTGGGTTATCAACTATTTTTAATTCCTTCTTGTCATCCTCTGTCTCCATATTGATCACTTCAGCGGTTTCTTCGTGCTGAACAATACCCCTTTCCGCAGACTCTACTATTTTAACAAAGGTTTGAGATATGTCATCATTATCATCAGTTTCTAAATCACTTGCATCCGTGACAACACAAGGCTCATTCAAGCAGTGCCCTAGTGCTTCTGCTTTAAACAAGAGTTTTGAGGATTCAAATTCCCTAGAAAGTGGGTAGAAAAAGCAAAAATAAATACGAAAAGGCAGGATTCAAACAAGATTTTGGCAAAAGATTGAAACTACTGCATTCATTCAATATTTAAAATAAAGTTTCAAGTCGTTAGCTATTACAGAATTTTAAAACACGATATTCAAAACATTACTCTAATGACATAACATCCGATAAAATTTTGGATTCCCAATTGTCTAGAGCTTTTCCAAGCTTGTCCGGCTAGATCCATGCTACCTCCATATGCTCTCCTTCTTCTTCACTTGCCATTATGACTAAGTCACCAGGGTGTATTATTTCAGTGGGAGTAGGAAAAGTTTCTCAGAGGTGAGGTATTTCTGCTTTCCCCTTTTGTTTACCCTCCTTCCATCGCACCTTACGGGTCTCCATGGACAGCTGGTATCCTAGCCCCTGTCGCCCTGGATTTTCGAGCAACTTAACTGGTTCCCCTATGCCTTGCAGATTTACGCCCAATCCTTTTCCCTTTTGATACCCACTGTTCATCATGATCTTGGCCACTACCTGATTGACTCCTTGGGTGGGTTCCCTCACTCCTAATGGCATTGGGTCAGTGCCCTTGTTAGAATTCCCAGCCTCCAATACTTCTAAACTCGGAAAAGAGCTGTCTATGACTTGCTCGGCATTTTCAATGTAAGGCACCGTACTTAACCTGCTGAGAATCATTTCTTCTTCACCTTTTATGGTGACGAGCCTCCCTTCATCGATGTATTTGATCCTCTGATGCACGGTCGATGGGACTGCACCAGCGGCATGAATCCAAGGTCTCCCTAGGAGCATCGTATATGCTGTGTCGATATCCATAACTTGGAACTCGACGGTAAATAAATTTGGACTGATTTCTAAAGGGAGTTCAACCTTTCCAATCACTTCCCTCCTGGTCCCATTGAAGGCTCTCACTACCAAGTCATTATACTCGATGCATGACTTCTCAATAGGTAATTGCCCTAAAGTGGACAAGGGCAAGACGTTCAGGGCTGACCCCCCATCGATGAGCACTTTAGCAATTATATACCCATAGCATTTCAGAGTAATATGGAAGGCTTTGGGCTTTCTGACCGACGTGGGGTGCATCTCGTCCTCAGAGAAGGAAATTAAGGTAGAATTTTTCACCGTATTTATCAGGTTCACGACCTTCTCCAGTGTGATATCAATTCGCACATAAGCTTCATTCAACACACCCTGTAATGCCCTTCGGTGAACTTCTGAATTCATTATTAGGCTCAAAATAGAAATTTGGGTTGGAGTTTTCCACAATTAATCAACCACGTCATATTCGCTCTGTTTCATAATTTTTAGAAACTCCTCTGTTTCGTCCCGTCCTTCCTTCCCAGGGGCTTCCTTGAGGTTCGAGCTTTCCCCTACTTCTAGGTTTGGATTCAGAACTCCTCCCACATCTTTGGAGTATACCCAACCACTGCGAGTGATCCCTCCTACAACGTCTAAATGACCTCCTTCCATGACAGACCTCTCTTTCGATGCCTCATCACCAGATGAACATTCTATCTTTAACCCGTAATTCCACGGCACGGCATGATCGCTCTGATACAAAAATGGAGAGGGCACGTAAATAGTGGCGGTTGGACTTTTGACAGGCACTGGCGTGGGTACTACAAGTAAAGACCCTTGCGCTATACTTCGTGGGTCACGATTGTTTTGGACCGGGGTGGCTCCCTTAACTTTATAGAGTGGTTTGTCAACCACCAGGAAGGATTTCCTAAGCCTTGTGGAGTCGGATGCTCCCTTGGTCCAGGCACCAACTTTTTCTGTGATGCACACATTCCCTTTAGTAGGCTTTCGAGTTCTTCTGATGGTTAGAAGTGGCTTAACAAGTCTAGGGCCCATAAGCTTCTTTGCCACTAAGTCATGAAAAAGCTCTGATCGACTAACATTGAAGTTGGGTAATGGCCTGTCATCGCGAGGCAGTAGCGTTGGCCTAAACCCTCGATTTTGGGCTGTCAGCTGTCGCGGCCCAGAATAAGGTTGCGGTGGTGTTGGGTAGCTCGTGTAATTCCCCATGGCTGGGCCTCGTGGCTGGTAGACATGGCTAGGTTCTGACCGCAAAAAGGTGCCTAGGGATATTGACTATGCATAGGGCAGGGATGTTGGAATGTGGCATGGATATGGCTAATATCCCCTTCCTTCTTTTGACTGTTTTAAGGTTTTCTAGTTTCCATAAAGGTAGTTTCAAATAACCCATCGCGCACATCAACGTCTATCCTCTCTCCAACTTGGATCAGATTAGTGAATTCATTTACGTGCATCCCTAGCATTATCTTACGGTATGGGTCTCCCAAGGTATGGATAAAATAAGTGCATAATTCCGAGTCTAGAAGTGGCGGTTGGACTTCAGTAGCTGCGACTCTCCATCTTTGGGCATATTCTTTAAAGGTCTCTGTTCCCTTTTTCTTCAGCCCTTTCAGGTGCTCTCAGGTAAGGGCTGTATCCAGATTGAACTTGTATTGGCTCATGAACACATCGGTGAGGTCTCTCCACCTCTTTAGCTTGGAGTGATCCAATTTCATGAACCAATGTAAGGCCGCGCCGGTCAGATTCTCATGAAAGAAGTTTATTAGGAACCTTTCGTCCCTAGACCATACCGACATCTTGGTGCAGTATGATTTTAGGTGGTAGTTTGGATCTCCACTACCATCGTATTTGGTGAACTCAGGCACCTTAAATTTTTTAGGGATGGGGACCTCTGGGGCTAGACACAACTCATCCAACTCAACAGACTTATAGTTAGTCGGCCTC
Source organism: Delonix regia (assembly GCA_037074485.1). Taxonomy (NCBI): domain Eukaryota; kingdom Viridiplantae; phylum Streptophyta; class Magnoliopsida; order Fabales; family Fabaceae; genus Delonix; species Delonix regia. Next base: position 25,674,282 of record CM073462.1, on the reverse strand, counting down.
TGCAGAGCTCGCAGTCAGTCTTTAACCTCTGCTATGTCCTCTTCCCAATCTTTCCTCTCATCGCCCTCTTTCATCTTGAAGCCAGTGTTGGCAGCAGGCCGAGCAGGCACTGCAATTCCAATAGTTGGTTCCCCCCTAGGAATGTGATAGGTGAAAACACCACCTTGGTTCCATTCTGGGTACCCTTGTCCTTCAGCCCCTGAAGCCAAAGGGTTTGGTGGTCGGTTTGCCACTGCTGGTCTTTGTGTCGGTTCGGGCACTCCGGTGGCAGAAGGACTACCCAGAGTTACTCCTGGTATTTCAACACCTATATTAGGGGTGCCATGGTCGACATTAGTGGGGTTTGACGAAACATGGTTCGCGGCCATGCTAGAACTCATATTCTGCAACAGCTTCATCATCTCTACCGTTTGCAACTACATGGCCCCCATTTGTTCCTTTAGGGCCCCTACTTCTGCCTCTAACCGCTGCTCAGTCTCTTATTGACTATTTTCAGCAGTTGTAGCTCTAGCCCGCGCTCGGGTTATATACGTTCTTCCAGACAGCTAGACCTGGTTAGACGAGTTCTTCCCCTCTCGGGCAATATTGACGTCTTACTTGTCATTATTTTCATTTTTTTTTTTAACAAAAATGAATGTAAATAAAAACGATTACCTAGATTTCTGATTTTCGGTGTGTTAACTCAGCATAAAGGATATAAGAACCCCAGACCTTTGAATCCTTGAGGATACATGTAGTAACACTCAATGAATCAAAGTTAACTGCTAACACAAGGGATATTTTGTATCCACATGTATAAGTCTATTTTTACACCACACAACCAATTTCCACACAAGATCTCTACTATTTCGAACATATTTGATGGCCAAAAGACGAAATCGTGCATTATAATAAAGTGTTTGATTACATCAACCGACTTTGAAGTTACTCATTAAAGGGACCCCATATATGAGTCCATTTAACAAAGTACTAAAGCGGTCTTTGTCCCGTACTCATCTAAAATTTCATCAACATTTTCAAATCCTCTATAAGGTCATGACACAGAACGAGAAACTCAGTTACTGCTACGAGAGTCTTCATGGGGATGGCATGCCCTTCCGCTTGCTTATATGCATGAACAAATTCAGGAATGGCATCATTGGCAAATAGGATCATTCTTCTGAAGCGTTCCAGCCACATTTCTTTCGCGGCTACTTGCTCTTCATGGCGTGACTCCCACAGCCGAGCCTTTTCTGCTTGATGGTTGAGTTGCTCAACTAAATTTTATATGGCTACTGCATTATCGCTCTTGACACTGATCACCTCCCTTGTCTTTTCTTCTAACCGTTTGGTGAGTACATCAATTTCTCGTTGGAGGTTACTATGAGACTTGAGCTCTTCTTCCCGCCTCATTATAGCATCTCTTTCTTTAATGGCCTTTGACAATCGAGTTTGATAATGGAAGACCTTCTTGCTACTCTCCTCAACTCGTTTTTGAATCCTTCTTATAGTATTTTTCAACTTGTCATTCTCCTCTTTCAATTTCCTCAACTCGGTGTTCATCTCCGACTCCTTTCTCCTTTTTGCTCTTTTTTTTTCTTGTGACTTAGATAAGTTCTCCAAGTGTCTTTTGCTTACTTCCTCCAGGTTTTGCAGCTTAACCTTTTTATCTTCTAATTGTTTGGCTAAACCCTCATTAACCTCTCGTAAATCATTACTCTACAAGGGGTTATAAGATCCTAGGGGTGGATGGATCCCCCCGGTCCTTTTCTGGAGCCAAATCTCATATTGCTTCGTGGTCGCCACGGCACATTTCCCTAACTTAAACTTCCCTTTACGCATTACACGGCCCCATGCATCCCTTATCCGTTGGATCATTTCCACCTTCAGGGGATCAGTGTAGTAGAAGCTGACACTTCGCACAACCTCTTCAGATGGGATGTCCTGTTCATATGCGAATTCACAATGAGCAACCGCAGGGTTATAATTAATACATCCTCTAGCTCCTACGAGAGGAACATTAGGGAAATGTCCACAACAGTATATAATATCCTCGCTCTCCCACCAAGAGAGCTTCCACCAAATAGTGGTATCTTTAAGTTCCCTTTTTTTCTTAATCCATTGATCACGACTCATTCTTGCTTGTAGCATAGCTGACCCTTCGCGATGGGCATAATCTCGGATCGGGTGATGAACGGTGTCAAACCTTGTGCCAAGTTGATATTTCCTGCCATAGATATGGTTAACCCACCATATATTCAAAAGTGGCAAACAACACTTCAACTTCCCTTTCTTTTCTCTATGACAAAAACTTAATGTCAAAAATGTTTTCGCTAGCAGTGCTGGTACAAGATTCACGCAGTGATTCTCTACCATCCATAAGACACTTACTGCTGCCAGATCAACTACACCCACTACTGATGGGAATAATACTAGCCCATATACTACTAAAGCAAGCACTCTTCTGAAAACAACCCAGTTCCCCTTCTCAGCTAAAGCTTCCAACCTTTTCTCTAAATACTTCCTGGATAATCCTTTTGTTAAACCCGAACGGCATATTTGTACTCGTGTAGGTTCCTCCCCTAAAATCTGGGCTACAACCTGTTTGGAAGGGAGATGTCCGGGGTACAAGTAGACAGGGGTATCCTTGGTAATAGGCATGCTCATCAATCCCCCGTATTCTTCCAACATGGGCGCAAGCTGGAAAGTGGGAAACGTGAAACATCTCAAGGAATCATCCCAATGTTGAGCTAGGGCTACAAGAGCATCGGGTTGGATAGGAACTGATAGCAACTCCAAAATATCTCCATAGTCCTTTTGAAAATGACAGAGTTGTTCCTCTCTGAGTTTCTCACTCATAATAATTAAGCTTTCTTCTGATTCAGCTTCTACCTTCACGTTAACTCTCTTTCTAGATGAGGCCATTTCTGTTGAGCTTGTGTCTTGTGGTTGTGTGGCGTCCGGTGAGTCTTTCATGTCTCTATGCCAATTAACGAAAATGACAGTTCACTGTAACAAATCCGTGGGTTAGAAATAAAACGAAATGAGCACACAATTTATTTAATCAATAGATTACTAATCACTTTCTTCATTACTAATCGCCAAAGACCTTATTGATCCATTGGGAATAGCAACTATAACTCTCATCCTAAGGAGAAATAGATCCTCACGTGGACGAGGCTTAAACAAGTGAACCAGGTAACCTATTGATGTATTACTTTCCTCAAAATTATTGATTTTCAAAAACTCCCAACTCCATCAATTAGGCAAATCTTACCACACTGCTGAAGTTTTCAATTGTAGCTCATTTCGCTTGGCTAACAACGCGTTAAAATGGAAATGTTGTGATAATTCAATACCCCATAAAAGTTTTTTCTTTTTTTTTTTTTAAAAAAATGTAATCATACCATGAATGATGTGTTGACATGCAAAATATGAGTGTAACATGATCCTTGGTGTCCTAACTTGGGCCAACCCTATGTGTGGGAATGGTACCCTAAAGACGATAGGTTCTAAGAAGATTATCTATTGAGGTGGTCCATTAAGGTGCATGGTTTGGGGGTAGATCTAGCATCTTAAAGCGTTATTGGTCTTCAGATTGTCCCCACCCACAAGAGTGAGGATCTCGCGACATGAATTAGACTAAAAGAGGATAGAATCCCACTCCAATCAAATCCATATAGCGAGACACAACCTGAGTGAGGTCTTCACAGTAGTCTCTAAAAGCGAGAAGCTTCACAGGAAAACCGTTATAAACCTCTACTAACCTAGGGCAATCAAGGACCCGGGTATAGAGCCCAAAAGGTGTGAGGTAGAGTGTCAATATGCTTAAGGTGCAAGGGGAACATATAAACCTCTAAACCAATAGTTTACCCAATCTTCACCTATCAAACAGACAAACTACAAAAGAAGCCAAGAACTTACAATATAGACAAGGGTCATCTACCCTAGGGTTTTATTCCGCATGTTATCTATCCTAGCATGTGTGTTACGAATAAACTAACGAAATTATATGGCAAATGAAGAGCATTAAGGATGTTGTATGATTGAAAAGGAAGAAATACACCTATACAAATAGGAAAAATGAATAGAAAATACATAGAAACATACAGGCATATCATATGACCACAAGAGATAAATAAACAAGAAAACAACGAAGAAGAATAAACAATTAAACCAAATAAAACACGACAAGGGAAATCAAGATACCAAAAAGCCATATTATTTCAACTGACTAATTAAACGAGCTTGACTCTCGAAATCTCCCCAGTGGAGTCGCCAAACTGTAGTAACCGACCTTTCAGCGGAATAGAATAAAAAGTTTAAAAATCGATTCCCAAAAATGAAATTTTGAAAATCAATTTTATTTGGAGTCCCCACCAAAATTTTTAATGGAAAACTTTGGAAAACCAATTTAAATAAAAAGAAAAAGGCGAAATGGTCTGCGAAATCAAAGATGGGTTCGGGAGTCTATTTGAGTGTGGGGAAGGTATTAGGCACCCCACAACACCCGTCCATAAGGACGGTTACCTTAAACTAGTCAGTTGAAATAGAATATGGCTTTTAAATTTACCTCAATTACCCTTTTATCGACAGGCATGTCTGTTAAACAAAGGCGACAAAACAACAAGAATGAAGGCAAACAGATAGATATTTACAAAGGGGCGGACTTGACCTAGGATGAGAGCCTAGGGCCTACGTACCCTGCGATGGGGATCAAAGTCCACGTAGTTCGACCAAAAGGCATGTTTTGTGGGTTGGTGGTTTTTAATTTTTGTGATGAGAACAGGAGAGTTCAAATTAAATAATTTTTGTAAACAAAACAGGATTGGAATTTGGATTTGTGTGTTTTAATATACAACAACCTAAGTAATCTAGCTCTCTTGATCCCTTCATTTTTTCTCTTTTAATTTTTTTGTTTATTTTTGAAATTTTAATTTTAATTTTGAAATTTAAATGAAATTATTATGGGATAAGATTTTTAGGAATTTTGGTAGTTTATATTGTTTGGAATTGAAGTGAAGTTATAAAAAAATATTTTTGCATTTTTAGATTTATTTGTTTTTTTGGATTTTCAAAATTGGAATTCACCTTTGAAATTAGGATGAAAATCAAATTATTTTTCTGATTTTTTGTATTTATGTATTTTTTGGATTTTGTTTTTTATTAATTTATCTTTAGATTTTTTAAAAAAAAAATCAAGATTTATTGTGAAATTAGAACAAAATTATAAAGGAAAGCCATTTTTTGGAATTTTTTAATTTATATATTTTTTTGGATTTTTGGATTTTCTTTTTTTGTTTCACTTGTTTTTATTTTTATTTCTTTTTTAAAAATCTAGATTGATTGTTGAAATTAGAACAAAATTATAATATAAAGCCATTTTTGGAGTTTTTGAACGTGGCATTTTAATTAATTAAATTTTTTAAAACCCTAACTTTATTTATTTTGTAAATAATTCAATTAAAATATTCATTTTTGCATTATTATTATTTTATCTATTTATCATCATTATTATTATTTATCTTTTAAACAAGTATGTACTAAATTTCAAGGTCTGAAGAGATTAAAATCTCACACAACCCCGAGTATTTGAGGAGAACTATATTCTCACACGATAATTTCGTAAATAATGGGAAATATTTAATTAGAATGAATATTTAATTATGATTGTTTGTTTTTTTTATTATTATTATATTATTATTATTATTAGATAGAGGTATATTAATTTTAGGGAACTAAAGAAATTAAAACCTCACATATTCCCATGCAATCGAAGAGAACCAACTCCTCACACAATAGTTTTGAAAATAATGAAAAAAGATATTTAATTCAAATCAATATTTAATTATTATTATTTTTAAAACAAATGTGCTAATTTTTAAAAGATCTAAGGAGATTAAAATCTCACATGATCTCATGCAATCGAGGAAAACCGAATCCTCACACGATAATTTCATAAATAATGGAAAATATTTAATTAAGTCAATATTAAATTATTATTATTTTTAAAAAAAATAAATGTGCTAATTTTTAAAAGATCTAAGGAGATTAAAATCTCACATGAGCTCATGCAATCGAGAAGAACCGAATTCTCACACGATAATTTCATAAAAAATGGAAAATATTTAATTAAGTCAATATTAAATTATTATTATTCTTAAAACAAACGTGCTAATTTTTAAAAGATCTAAGGTGATTAAAATCTCACATGATCTCATGCAATCGAGGAGAACCGAATCCTCACACGATAATTTCATAAATAATGGAAAATATTTAATTAAGTCAATATTAAATTGTTATTATTTTTAAAACAAATGTGCTAATTTTTAAAAGATCTAAGGAGATTAAAATCTCACATGATCTCATGCAATCGAGGAGAACCGAATTCTTACACGATAATTTCATAAAGCTTTACCCATGGGACCAAGATTAGTCTTATATTGACATTAAAAAAATATTAATAATAAAAATAAATTAGAATGCCAAAATTGAAGTAGAGTTACTTGGTATGCATGCACGTAACGTTACTTACCTCTCCAAATTTCCCTTGCAACAAAGTCCAATATGTATTGGTTGTCCCTCGAAGCAGTCATTGCAAATTCTTCTGTCTCTTCTATGTACCCTTTTTCCTCGAAGCAGTTAACCTTAACCTTCTATTTTGAAAGCTGATTACCATCTCCCTCTCAATCTTTGTTATCTTTTCTAGATCACCTCTTCCCCATCTGTTATGTCCTCACCAAACACAACATGTGCAGCACAACATCCACCATGAGCCCTCGTCATTTGCATTTTTAAATAACCAAAGATTATGTAACCTTGGTCTACCATATCTTCTCGAGGGTAGAACATAGATGTGGCAATTTCCTTGCCACCAAGAAGCCGTGTTTTCCCATCTGTGAACTTCAGAGACTCCAAGCAACTCGAAACAGTGGGCGAGCTTCATAGTTACCAAAGCATAGGTGATAGAACACGTGAAAGGTATGGGGAACAAAGAGAAAGCAAAGGAGCGAAGAGAAAAGAGGATGCAAGAGATATCGATTCTCAGGACCATTCCCTATTCTGATCACCAGAGGTGGTGGTCCAAGGAAACAGTTGTTGTGGTTACTAGTGGAAACAGAGGTATTGGATTTGAGATTTGTAGACAACTTGCTGGACATGGATTGACTGTTATATTGACGTCAAGAGATGCAAGTGCTGGTTGTGAATCAGTTAAGGCCTTGCATGAAGGTGGTCTTGGTGTGGTTTCACATCAACTGGATGTATTAGATTCTTCATCCATTAACCGTTTTGTTGAATGGTTGCAGGAAAAATATGGTGGTTTTCATATTCTGGTAAACAACGCTGGAGTTAATTTCAATCTTGGGTTTGATAACTCTGTTGAAAATGCCCGTAAAGTTATTGCAACAACTTATTATGGTGTTAAGAGTATGACTGAAGCTATGATCCCATTGGTGAAGCCTACGGCTGCTGTTGTTCGTATTGTAAATATGAGCTCATGTCTAGGTAGACTGGCGAGTCAGATTAATGCGAGCCAAGAACAATAACTTCCAAGCTTCAACGAAAATTTATTTCTCCTTGGTTTGCTTTTTTTCTGTCCGTGACTCCTCCCCTGTTCGTTTCTTCTCCTTCAACTCACTGCCTCTCAGTGTCTCCTATTTTCCTTCTGAGCTGTTTTAATGAAGACTTCACACCTCCTCATTAAACTGCAAAATGTGTTCTACAGTTCTTTTATTCTTCTTCTTACGAGGTTCTCTGCTTCTTCTTGCTATAACAGGGAAGAACAGAGCAACTTTTCTCCCTCTCTCTTCTCGGCTTTCTCGTCCATCCTCCCTTTCCTCTACCTGCTATCCTTCCTGTTTTCAAGAATCAAAACATAAATGACCAGTAGAACCACAACTATCAGGTCAGTGATCCATACTGCCATTGAAACTCCTCTGAGGTCCATAGCCTTTGTGAGGACTATGTTTACGGGTATGTGAAAAACCAGAGCCATAGCCGAACTAAACATGTCAGAACATTTATGCTTTGAGAGCTGAAGTAAGCTTTCAAGGGACAGAAGAATGAGGTGACCACCAAGTTGGGTATGAGACATTTGGCATATGTTCTAGCCACATTTGAAATATCTTTTTGCTGGCCAAAATGAATTAAGATTTTGTCGATGTTAAGCCACAGGAAAGAGATGGGAAGCATTAAGAAGAGTAACAAAAGGATCATCATGAGAAAGGTCTTATGAAGGAGCCTGAATTTTTTTTTAGCACCGTTAGCTTGTCCGCATATGGGTTCCATAGCATCACAAAGACCATTTAAGACAGAGAAGCCAGTAACATTAGCAAAAGTGAAGCTGAGGGCCCCTACCAGCTAGGTTGAACTCCCTAAGACGGCCCAGAAAAGCTGTTATGATGGTTGTCTTGGCAAACCAAGCCAAGTTCTTGGCCATCAAGGGAAGGGCCATTCTTCTTTGAACTACGAGTTCTAAAAAAACCAACTTCGCCTCATTGGAAGGACCTTTTTGAGCAATCGATGGAGAAGGAGAAGTGGCTTGGATCATATCTTCACAGAGGTTCTCTCCCTTCCCCGGATCTCGTACTGCTCCTGTCCCTCTCACCCCTTCTGCCTCTCCTTTCATTTCTCCTTTCCTATCCTCTTTCTTTTTCTTTTGTCCAATTCTTTCTCAAACCTCTTCTCTCTGCCTTTTTTTTGGATCACTCCTCTCCATGTATTTCTCTCTTTTCCCCTCTCACTCTTTCTGCTCCTTTCATTTCTGCTCCTGTTTTTTTCTCTTCTCTCTCCCACGAGCTGCTCCCTGCACCACCAGCATCCTTTTGCTTTTTGCCTTCCTTTTTTAGCTTTTGCTTCATTTTCTGATCCATCCTTGACGCTTGTTTTCTCTTTTTTTAATTTAATTTTTATTATTATTACTATTATTGTTAATTAATTTTTATTTTTTGATTTTTTGATTTTTGCTTTGTAATATATTTTATATTTTTAAATTTCTTTATTATCTTTCTTTGATTTATTATAATTATTTTAATTAGCTAATTTTTTGAATTTTGAGTTTCTCTCCCATTCTTTGAATATGCCCACGGGCAAGTTTTGTGCGGTGGGATATGCCCGCGGGCAAGTCCAATACGGTGGCGGATGGACCGCGGACAGGTTTTCCATGCCTTGGTATGGTGAGATAAGCCCCCAAGCAAGTTTTGGTATGGTGGAATATGCCCACGAGCAAGTTTGGTACGGTGGGATATGCCCGCGGGCAAGTCTGGTACGATGGCGGATGGACCGCGGGCAAGTTTGGTTCGGTGGCGGATGGACGCCGGACAGGTTTTCCATGCCTTGGTAGGGTGAGATATGCCCACGGGCAAGTTTTGGTACGGTGGAATATGCCCACGGGCAAATTTGGTACAGTGGGATATGCCCACGGGCAAGTTTTGTGCAGTGGGATATGCCCGCGAGCAAGTCTGGTACGGTGGCGAATGGACCGCGGGCAAGTTTGGTTCGGTGGCGGATGGACCCTGGACAGGTTTTCCATGCCTTGGTATGGTGAGATATGCCCCCAAGCAAGTTTTGGTACGGTGGAATATGCCCACGGGCATGTTTGGTACGGTGGGATATGCCCGCGGGCAAGTCTGGTACGGTGGCGGATGGACCCCGGACAGGTTTTCCATGCCTTGGTAGGGCGATATATGCCCACGGGCAAGTTTTGGTGCGATGGAATATGCCCACGGGCAAATTTGGTACGGTGGGATATGCCTGCGGGCAAGTCTGGTACAGTGGCGGATGGACCGCGGGCAAGTTTGGTTCGGTGGCGGATGGACCCTGGATAGGTTTTCCATGCCTTAGTAGGATCACATATGCCCAAGGGCAAGTTTTGGTACGGTGGAATATGCCCACGGGCAAATTTAGTACGGTGGGATATGCCCGCGGGCAAGTTTGGAACGGTAGCGGATGGACCACGGGCAAGTTTGGCTCGGTGGCGGATGGACCCCGGACAAGTTTTCCATGCCTTGATGGGGTGAGATATGCCCACGGGCAAGTTTTGGTGCGGTGGAATATGCCCACGAGCAAATTTGGTGCGGTGGGATATGCCTGCAGGCAAGTTTGGTTCGGTGGCGGATGGACCCCAGACAGGTTTTCCATGCCTTGGTATGGTGAGATATGCCCCCAAGCAAGTTTTGGTACAGTGGAATATGCCCACGAGCATGTTTGGTACGGTGGGATATGCCCGCGGGCAAGTTTGGTACGGTGGCGGATGACTGCGGGCAAGTTTGGTTCAGTGGCGGATGGACCCCGGACAGGTTTTCCATGCCTTGGTAGGGCGAGATATGCCCACAGGCAAGTTTTGGTGCGGTGGAATATGCCCACGGGCAAATTTGGTATGGTGGGATATGCCCGCGGGCAAGTCTGGTACGGTGGTGGATGGACCGCGGGCAAGTTTGGTTCGGTGGCGGATGGACCCCGGACAGGTTTTCCACGCCTTGGTAGGATGACATATGCTCAAGGGCAAGTTTTGGTACGGTGGAATATGCCCACGGGCAAATTTGGTACGGTGGAATATGCCCTCGGACAAGTCTGGAACGGTGGCGGATGGACCACGGGCAAGTTTGGCTCGGTGGCGGATGGACCCCGGACAAGTTTCCCATGCCTTGATAGGGTGAGATATGCCTACGGGCAAGTTTTGGTGCGGTGGAATATGCCCACCGGTAAATTTGGTACTGTGGGATATGCCCGCGGGCAAGTCTGGTACGGTGGCGAATGGACTGCAGGCAAGTTTGGTTCGGTGGCGGATGGACCTCGGACAGGTTTTCCATGCCTTGGTAGGGTGAGATATGCCCATGGGCAAGTTTTGGTACGGTGGATTATGCCCACGGGCAAATTTGGTTCGGTGGGATATGCCCCGGGCAAGTCTGGTACGGTGGCGGATGGACCACGGGCAAGTTTGGTTCGGTGGAGGTTGGACCCCGAACAGGTTTTCCATGCCTTGGTAGGGTGAGATATGCCCAAGGGCAAGTTTTGGTACGGTGGAATATGCCCACGAGCAAATTTGGTACGGTGGGATATGCCCGCGGGCAAGTCTGGTACGGTGGCGGAATAAAATAAAAAGGAGTTTAAATTGATTCCCAAAAACAAATCTTGAAAATCAATTTATTTGGAGTCGCCACCAAAATTTTCAACGAAAAACTTTGGAAAACCAATTTAAATAAAAAGAAAAAGGCAATATGGTCTGCAAAATCAGAGATGAGTTCGGGAGTCTATTTGAGTGTGGGGAAGGTGTTAGGCACCCCACAACACCTGTCCATAAGGACGGTTACCTTAAACCAGTCAACTGAAATAGAATATGGCTTTTAAATTTACCTCAATTACCCTTTTATCGACAAGCATGTCTGTTAAACAGAGGCGACAAAACAACAAGAATGAAGGCAAACTGATAGATATTTACAAAGGGCAGACTTGACCTAGGATGAAAACCTAGGGCCTATGTACCCTACGATAGGGATCAAAGTCCACGTAGTTTGACCAAGAGGCATGTTCGTGGGTTGGTGATTTTTTGATTTGTGATGAGAATAGGAGGATTTTAATTAAAACAGATCATTGTAAACAAAACGGGATTGGAATTTGGTTTGTATGTTGTAATTTACTACAATCTGATTAACCTCGTTCTCCTAACCTCTTCACATTTTCTCTTTTAAATTTTTTTTGTTGATTTTATTATTATTATTATCTTTTGAGTTTTGGGAGTTTTGGGAGTTTATATTTCGGGAATTAATGCATAATTTATAATGAAAGGAATATATTATTTTTTTTTATGAATTTTTGAATTTATTGTTGGTAAATATTGCTTATTATTATTATTGATTATGGGTAAATAATTTAATTCAAGTGCTATTATTTATTTATTTATCTGTTTATTTGGAACGAATATACGCTAATTTTTGGGTTTTATGGAGATTAAAATCCCACACGAGCCTGGGAAGTCAAGGAGAGAAAAGTATTCTCACACGATTCATTTTGTATAAATATTTAATCAAAGTTAATATTTAATTATTGTCCATTTATTTATTTTTTGTATTGTTATTATTATCATTAATATTATTATTATTTCTGAATTAATTATAGGGATTTAAGGAGATTAGAACCTCACATAATCCCACGCAATCGTGGAGAACGATATTCTCACACGATAATTTCGTAAATAATGGGAAATGTTTAATTAAAGCAAATCTTTTAATTATTTATTATTTATTATTCTTTTTTTTTTTAACAAAACAAAGGTATGCTAACTTCAGGGATTTAAGGAGATTAAAATCTCACACGATCCCAAGTAATCGGGAAGAACAATATTCTCACACGATAATTTTGCAAATAATGGGAAACAGTTTATTAAAGCAAATATTTTAATTATGATTATTATTATGATTTAATCAAAATTAATATCTAATTATCATTCATTTATTTTTCACCATTCATTCATTAATATTTCATTAATATTATTATCACTTTTTAATTATTCAATTGGTTGTACGGATTTAAGGAGATTAACATCTCACATAACCCCCGGTAGTGGAGGAGAATAAAATTCTCACACGATAATTTTTATGCATCATGACAATATTTATTAATTATCATTCACTTATTTTTCACCATTCATCCATTAATATTTCATTAATATTATTATTGCTTTGCAATTATTCAATTCATTGTAAGGATTTAAGGAGATTAATATCTCACATAATCCCCGGTAATCGAGGAGAATAAAATTCTCACATGATAATTTTATGCGTGATAGCAATATTTATTAATTATCATTCACTTATTTTTTTGACCATTCATTCATTAATATTTCATTAATATTATTTTTGCCTTCCAATTATTTAATTAATTGCAAGGATTTAAGGAGATTAACATCTCACATAATCCCCGGTAATCGAGGGGAACAAAATTCTCACACGATAATTTTATGCGTAATAGCAATATTTAATCAAAGTTAATGTTTAAACAATGGTAATAAACAAAATTAAAACAAGTTTAGGCAAATGAACAGTAGCACCTTAGATCAAAACACGTGAACAGTGCAGAATGCATGAGATTATCTTGAACCAACTTGTATGAACAGTAACATGCATGCAGAAAAATTGGCCATGCAGCCCGTGCAGCCATACCTGTGCGATTTCAGTCTCTCCCTTGTGCTCCAATGAAGAATGACCTTCTCCTCCTCACTCACCTATGGTAGATGGTCCTCCAACAGTCCCAAAGTGGCTGATCTCGACTGGAAGCAAGCAAAAATGGCGGACAGCACTTCGTTGGGCAGCGTTAGAAATTTTGGTTGGTTTCAGCGCTGGAAATTCTGGCTGGAGGTGCTCACATGTCTCTGCTCCTCGACTGGAAGGCAAAGGCTGAAAGCTTCCCTTCCTCTCTACACTTTCTCTTCTTCCTTGTGCTCCCTAAATTCTCCTCTATTTACCTCTGTTTTCTGGGCTCAAAACAGAGTTTTTTCTCCTCCATGGTTCAGCCTCTATCAATGCTTTTGCTGCCACTTTGTTTTGCATTCAGGCCTCCTTGTTTCTGCTCATCATTTTGGCATCCAACTCTCCATTTTCTGCTCCTCGAATTGTCTGAAGTTCAGCTCCTTTTCTCTCCACGATTTGGACGTTGCTTCAACTTCTCTCCCTCTCAATTTCTGGTTTCATTTTCTCTTCTATTTTTTGCACCACGACTCCCTCTCTCTTCCTCTTGGTTTCTGCCTCTCGTTTAGCTTCTCTCCCTCTCGGTTTCTGGTTTCATTTTCTCTTCTGTTTTCTCCCTCATGTTGCTGTCTCATTTTCTGGTTTCGTTCTGCTCCCTCTTCCTCTCGGTTTCTCTCTTATCCTCTCGGTTTCTGCTTCTCCCCTTTAGCTCTCATTTTTCTCTCAGTTTCTCTCTTATTCTCTCCCTCTTCTCTTCAACTCTTTTTCCTTCTCGGTTACGTGGTTCTCTCCCTCTTCTTTTCTCTTCTCTTCAGCTCCCCTTTTCCCAGCCGTGGTCTTCTCTCCTTTATACTCCAGCCCACCTCCCTTTTTCTGCCATGTTGCTCCCTTTTCTTCTTACTTTTCCTACAACTTCCAGCCACTCCACTTTTTGCTCACGGTCCCCTGCTTTTTCTACCATCTCCAACCACGCCACTCTCTCCTTTCTCTGCACCAGCCGCTCCACTTTCTGCCTCCTCCGAAAAACCAGCTCCTTCTTGCTTTTTTGTCCTCCTTGTCCTCTTATGCATGTGTGTGCATGAGTGTATGCATGTGGGAGTGAGTGAGTGTGTGTGTCCGTGTGAGTGTGAGTGTGTGAGGATGTGTGTCCGTGAGTGAGAGTGTGAGTGTGTGAGAGTGTGAGAGTGATGTGTGACATGTGTGTGAGGGCAAGTGAGCATGTGGGAGCAAGTGAGCATGCGAAAGTGTGTGAGTGTGAGCAAGTAAGAATGTTTTGCAATTTCATTTTAATTAGGTAGCCTTATTCATTTTATTTCTTTACAAGATGATTGCCATGTCTCTTCTTCAAACATATATTTTGAATTTTCCTTTTTATTATTTTTGGTTCTTATATTTGGTTTTTTCCATATTACTTCTATTTTTTTGCCTTTTGCAATTTTGTTTTAATTAATTATTTTTTTTTTGAATTTTTTAATTCTATTTATTATTATTACCATGATTATTATTATTGTTAATTCGGGTGAGGTGTTCACAGTGAGTCCTTTAGCCTAGGAAAAAACTTGTTTGTATCAATTATAGACTTCCAAAAGAAACAAATACATGCACAGGTAAAGTGACAGTAATTTACATTTTAAAGCCAGGAGGGAATTTTGCTATGGAGTTTTCAATTTTTGGAAACAACAAGAGGAAAAATAACAAGGGCGGTCAAATGAAATAGAATCAAATGAAAGGATATTTTATGCATGACTACTTCTATTAATGAATGAAATAAAACATGATCCAACTCATAAAGACTTTCAAATGAGAATTTTCAAAATAAATGACTTCAGACTAGGACTCTATGCCCCATATATTCAAAGATTGATCAAAGATGACTGGCAAGCATTCCCATCCATGATGAAACTCATAAGCTTAAGCAAATGATAGTATAAGAGAAAGGGTAATCATGGTGCATAGAAATGATTGACCTTCCTGAACCAATAATACAAGAAGTTGCGTATCAACCAATGGAAACATTGTGGGATAGAGTTGGTCCACAGAGGTAAAGATCTACTAAGTAATAATAAATACATTGACCTCCTTGAAATTTTTGAAATATACACTTATACCATTTTTAGTTTTTTTTTTTTATAAGAAATACTTCATTCTATCAACAAAATTGTTAAATACCCTATGCACTTTTCCACCTCAAAACTCACAATAGCCTAATTTGATAAATTACATATCACCAAAAGACTAACTTGAAGGTTGTGAAAATTTAAAATAAGGAATGTCAATGAATTTAGAGAAAAAAATTATAAAAAAAAAAAAACCTAGAAGGGGTTTGTGTAGATTTTATAAACTTTAGAGGAGGTATCATTATAAAAAATAATAATAATAATAATGTTGAACCCAATCCCCAATATCCAGCATGCCACACAACTACAGCCATCACTTAGTGAGAATTAGGATAACAAACCATAATGATCAATGTAATCATTAGCAAGACACAAGGGAAGATAAAACTTGATAGGAAGGATACCAAAAGTAGAAGAAAACAAATATATGCCAATCATGAAAACATAATTGTAGCATGTAATTATATATGATCACAAATAGGGAGAATAAATTAATCAAAATCTGACATGATGAAGATGACATAGTTATGATGTGGTACTGGTTGAGTCAGAATAATTTAAACCCCCAATGCCCAAGAGTGTTTCTAAGTGTTTGATGGCAAAGAGAATGATAGTAATTTTTTTTGTGTATCAAAATTAAAGCTTCAGTACTCTATTTATATAATGTTATTTTAATAACATAATTAATTATATTATTAAAATAAATTCCTTCAGAATCTTTAAAACGATTTCTTATTTAATTAATCAAAAAATGAGCCCATTAAATCTCTCTGGGTAACAATCTCATATTAGTAATCTGACGGAATGATTACTAATGCTCTTAGATTGTGGGTTAGGTTTCTGCCCAATGAGCTTGTGGATAATTAAACCCATCACTGATTATCCACAAATCAAGATAAAACTCAGTCCATTCATAGTTTACAAATTATAACATTAATTGCCTAATCAATAATAACAAGATATTAATCTAATAGAATAATTAATGCTAATCCATGAAATATTAAAATTATTCTAACAATCTCCCACTTGGATAGCATTAATTAAATTATTAGATCAATAAATGAATACATAATTAGGCAAAATAATGTTCACATGAACACATGGACATGTGTATATTTATAAACCATACAAAATTTAGAAGTGAAGCTATACACAAAGATCACTAAAACCGATATGGAATCAAGTGATATTGACATTTCCATAAATAAGTTTCATTATCTAAATAGAATGAAATACAAAGTAACATTCAAGATGTCAAATTACAATTCAAAAGTCCCTTAAGAAATTAATTTAGACTCTCACTAAACCAAGGCTACATTAAAATTTTCAACAACTCCTATGTGAGTCACAAGATTCTTAAAGACTCCTACAGGTAAGCCTTTGGTCAACGGATCCGCCAACAAATGTTCACCAGGAATGTGAACCAAATGAATCTAAGATTCCACAACCTTTTCTCTGACAAATAGGAACTTAACATCAAAGTTTCTATGATTCTAAGAAAAACTAATAGCAGATGAACTATCACAGTATACGGTTAAAGGTCGTGATATAGAATCAACCAAATTCATGCTAGATATCAGTTTCCTCAATCATATGGCTTGGCGGGTAACCTTATAACATGCAATATACTCTGCCTCTATAGTCGAGGTGGCTGTTACTGATTGCTTACAACTCTTCTATGATACAGCTCCTCCAGACATTATGAAGATGTATCCAGAAGTGGATTTACAACCATCCACACAAGATGCATAAACAGAATCTGAATAACTCACAATTTCAAGTGGATCAGGTCTCCTAAAAGTAAGCATGTGATGTTTCATACCTTGTAGATACCTTATAACTTTCTTCGTAGCCCTCCAATGATCAGGACCAGGATTACTCAAGTATCTACCAAGTACACTGATAGCGAAAGCAATATCAAGTCATGTGCATACCTAAGCGTACATAAGGCTGCCAACAACAGATGCATATGGAATCTTATTCATTTCAATTTTTGAATCATCATCTTTGGGACAAGATGATCTAGACAACCTCTCACCTTTTTGTACAAGTGCAACACAAGGAGCGCAAGCATGCATATTAAATTTCTTCAGTACTCAATCTATATAGGTTGCTAGAGATAAACCAAGAGTGCCATAAGATCTATCATGATGAATCTAAATTCCCAAGACAAAAGAAGCTTCACCAAGATCTTTCATGTCAAAATGGCATGACATAACATGTTTAACCTTATTGAACATAGTTACTAAGATACTGGCTAACAGTATGCCATCAACATACAGCACGAATATCATGAAGTTGTCTCTATCAAATTTCTAATAGATACATTGATCAGCAATATTCTCTATGAAACTAAGTGAAGTGACATTGATCAGCAATATTATCTGTGAAACTAAGTGAAGTGATTATCTGATCAAACTTCAAATATCACAGTCTTGAGGCCTATTTAAGCCCATAGATAGACCTTTTCAGCTTGCACACTAAGTGGTCATTCCATGCTTTAGTGAATCCATCAGGTTTTGTCATATGTTTACATCCTCAAGTAAATCACTGTTTTAGAATGTTGTTTTGACATCCATCTGATGAAGTTCAAGATCCAACTGTGCAACAAGAGCCATTATAACTTTGAAGGCATCTTTAGTATATACGGGTGAAAATGTTTCCGTATAATTGATTCCTTCCTTCTGATTATAGCCTTTAACTACAAGTCTGGCTTTGAATCTTTCAACTTAACTATTGGCCCCTCTTTTGGTCTTAAAGACCCATTTGCAACAAATGGGTTTACAACCATCTGGTAACTCAATTAATTCCCATACATGGTTACGGGACATGGAGGACATCTCATCATTCATAGCCTCCAACCACTCAGATGAATGAGATCCTGACACAGCCTCAGCATAAGAAATTGCATTTGTGCCATTAACAACGTCTGACTCAAATTCCTGCAAGTACATTATGTAATCATCTAAAATTATAGGTCTACAAATCCTTTGTGATCATCTCAAATTAATGGGTGATTCTCTTACATCAGTTATAGGAGCTTTTACAATGGGATCAATCAAATTCTCAATAAGAGTGTCATCTCTAATATCATGATCCACAGGTAGAGATGACAACAGTGGTATGGGTAAGATAGTATCCACACAATGCAAGTTAATTACTCTAAGGACACCACTCCCACTATCCTAGTCATCCTCAAAATAGAATGCTCTATTAGATTCAATGACCCTGGTATTGTGATTGGGACAATAAAATCTACATCCTCTAGATCCTGAATAATACCCAATGAAGAATCCACTAACAGTCCTAGAATCAAGTTTCTTGAGCTGCGGATTATAGGGTCTCACTTTTACTTTACAACCTCACATGCAAAAGTGCCTCAGAATAGGCTTCTTACCGATGAAAAGCTCATATAGTGTCTTTTCAACAGACTTACTCAAAACTTGATTCAGGACATAAGCTGCTATCTTAAGGGCATCACCCCACAGAAATTTTGGTAACATAGAGTGACTGATCATACTTCTGACCATGTCCATCAGGGTGTGATTACGCCTCTCAGCAACTCCATTTTGCTGTGGAGTGTCAAGCATAGTATACTGAGCTTCAATTCCTTGCTCCTGTAAGAATAAAGCAAACGGTCTAGGGTTTCTCCTAGTTTCAGTATACCTCCCATAATATTCTCCACCTCTGTCTGATCTTGCACTCTTGATAACCTTTCCAAACTTAAATCAACAACAGCCTTAAATGCCTTAAAGGCATCTAACGAGTCAAATTTTTCATGCAATAGATCAATCCAGCTGAATCTGGAATAGTCGTCTATAAAGGTTATAAAATATTTGTAATTACCCATTTCAACAGGAGTAATTGGTCCACTAATATCTGTGTGGATCAATTCCAAAATAGTCTCAAATCTATTAGCCCATTTCTTCCTAACTCTAGTGGGAAGTTTTCCCTTAATGTAGTCAACACATAATTCAAAGTCAGAAAATTTAGGTCATGCAATATTCCTTATCTAATCATCCTCTCCAATCTCTCTTTGGAGATATGACCCAAACCCCAGGGCCATAACATAAAAGAGTTCTCATCAATTCTTCGGCATTTGTGTCTAATGACAGCATTAATTGGTGCCATAGAAGTAGAATGTCAACAAACATTTGCATTCAAGCAATATAAATAGCTCATTAATCTAACAATTCCAACAATGACTGAATTAAAGTAAACATCAATTCTGTCATTTCCTTGCCAAAAAGAATATCCATCTTTGTCTAATACAGAACTTGAAACCAAATTCCTCCTTGAAGAAGGCACATAGACAACATTATATAAAGTTAAAGTATGTCCATAATATAAATTCAAAACTATAGTTCATATGCAATCCACTGCAGCTGAACTTCTTTTCACTCCTAAAATGGTCTTTCCTATCTCATTTGGGCTCCTTCTGTCTTTGAGCCCCTGCAAGGAATTAGTTATATGAACAGTCGCTACAAAATCCAACCACCAAGTGTCCATAGAGGTTTCAAAATTATTGGATTCAAGACAAACTAGAGCTAAGGGGCCAATTTCAGGAAAGATACCTTCTTTCTCACGCTTGTACTTCAGCTTAAGGCAATCTGAGATCTTGTGTCCAGGCTTCTTACAATACTTACATTCACCCTTAAATATCTTCTTCTTCTGACCCTTATTCTTCTTATTGTTCTTCTTGATCTCAAAGAACTTTTTACCATTAGGCCTGCCCTCAAGTTTCTTTCCCTTAAGCTTCTTATTTCCAGCCTTGCTTGACGAACCATGAGAGATATAGTTCACTAAATGACCACGTGACCTCGATTTCTTTAATGACTCCTCCTTCTGAGTCACAATGGACATCATCTAATCAACGGTCCATTCAGCTTCTTGCGAGTTGCAGGTGGTTTTGAGAACCCCATATTCTACTAAAAGAGACTGTAAGACTTTGTAGACTAGATAACTCTCACCCAAGTCCACATTTAGAGACTTCAGCTTGTTGAAGTAATTCACTAGCTTCATCATATGCTCGCATACACCAGACACTCCATCATAACAAGTGTTATCCAATAAGGAAAGATAGTATGCCTTCTGCATCTTATCAAACTTCTTGAACTTCTCACTCACAACCTTGAGGTATTCTACAGCAATGTCCTTCTTAGGAATGCTCTGTCTAATTGTTTTCTCAATAGTATACTTTATAACTGTTAGACAAATCCTGTTGGACTCATACCACTGCTTGTGATAAGCTCTGTCAATAGTACTAGACTCAGCAATGAAATCTGCTAGTTTTGGTTCTCTCATGGCTAAATCCTCCTTAAAGATGATCAGGTACATGTTGAGAGACTCATGCCAATCATCAAAATTCGTCCCATTCAGAGTTTTCACCACAAACAGTTGCTGGAACATGGAAGCCGATGTAACAAAATTAAGAATTAATTATGTCCCGTAAACATAATTATAAAACAATAAGGAAAGATAGTACACCTTCTACGCCTTATCGAACTTATTGAACTTCTCACTCACAGCCTTGAGGTATTCTACAACAGTGTCCTTCTTAGGAATGCTCTATCTGATTATCTTCTAAATAGTATACTTTATAATTGTTAGACAGATCTTGTTGGACTCATACCACTGCTTGTGATAAGCTCTGTCAGTAGTACTAGACACAATAGTGAGATCTACCAGTTTTGGTTCTTTCATGGCCAAATCCTCCTTAAAGATGATCAGGTACATGTTGAGGGACTTATGCCAATCATCAAAATTCATCACATTTAAAGTTTTCACCACAAACAGTTGCTGGAACATGGAAACTGATGCAACAAAATTAAGAAACATTAATTATGTCTCGGAAACATAATTATAAAACAAGGTTTCCTTCACAAAATTCAGCTTATGCAACTGTATAATCAAAGTGTTCATTATAATCTCACTTTAAAGTTTTGGATTACAACAAATCAAGAAAGAAAACTCATATGTACCATAGATTTGACCATAAAGAGAAATAACAAAATGCATCCATGGTTTCCATATCGATAAAATATAAGTAATAATGAAAGTATTGGTTTAAAATACTGCTAACCATTTGAAATATATCTATTGCTCAAAATTATATTAACAATGTCATACCAATAGAGTATGTCCATCATTAACATAATATATACTCTCTCTAGTTGACTTATTGTAATATTCAGACTCATCCCTGATGAAGGTAATTAAATTATTCTAAAATATAGGAAATTAAATGACAAACATAGTATAAATTAATTTATAAAAGACATATCACCATAATTGTGCCCACGATAGGTGAGCACACAATCAATAAGTGTATGTGACCCAAAAGTCTCAACAATTTCCACACGTAAATTATTCCTTTTAAGGTATATGCTTAAATTAGGAATAAAATCTAATAATTAATACAAAGAAATTAATTATAATTTATTTACACATAATCAGGGAGAGTGAGCTGAATATGTTGTCTCGTATTTTGTCTATTCTTTGCGTAAATTTTCTCATATCAAAATACCTTGTCTACACATTATTTTAAGGCCCTAAATTTTCAAAAAAAATATTAAAACTCCTATTTCCAAGGCTCAAAAAATTATGAAAAAATCACCATAATTTAGATTAAGGCAAGTGGAGGCTAACTTTAAATTTTAAACTTGATCTAACAGGCGGTGTGGCCGCAAGTGCCAACACGCGCAGGCAGTGTGCGTGGGCCTTGCCCACGCGTACCTTCTTCATCCACTAGCAGGTTGATTAAACCTGCCAGTACCCAACCCTTGACCCGCCAATTTTCTGCATCTTAGGTTCGAAACCAGGGTCCTTTTGATCATCGTTTCACAATCTTTAACCCCTTTGTAGCAGTTTCGAGTAATTCCTTCCTAGTTAAGAGAAATCTTTGATTGAAAATAGGTTTTTGACAGTGGATTTGGCTCAACGGTTCAAAACGGGGTTCACTACCGATGTGAACCAACCACGGTGGCTTTCTCAGTTTGAATTGCCGATGATCGCTTCGAATGGCGGCAGTGAATAATGAAAAAAAAAAAATTCATGCTGAAATTTCTTTATCTCGCCGACAATGGAGTATAATGGTAATGGTGATTTTACAAAAAAAAAATTATAATAACAATACATAAAATTTAAAATTTCATAAGCCATAGAAAAATTAAAATTTGGCCAACAAAATTTAGAGAATGAAATAAAAAAAAATTTTAATCCATAAAACCGAAGTTGATGGAGACGAAATTCAAAGAAAGAAAAATTTCATAATCATAAAACCGTGGCTCTGATACCATTTGAAAACATAATTGTATCATGTAATTATATATGATCACAAATAGGGAGAATAAATTAATCAAAATCTGACCTGATGAAGACAACATAGTTATGATGTGGTACTGGTTGAGTCAGAATAATTTCAACCTCCAATGCCCAAGAGTGTTTCTCAATATTTGATGGCAGAGAGAATGATAGTAATTTTTATGTGTATCAAAATTAGGGCTTTAGTGCTCTATTTATAGAATTTTATTTTAATAACATAATTAATTATATTATTAAAATAAAATCCTTCAAAATCTTTAAAATAATTTCTTATTTAATTAATCAAAAAATGAGCCCACTAAATCTCTCTGGGTAACAATCTTATATTAGTAATTAGATGGGATGATTATGTGTGAATGAATGAAGAAGTAAAATTTGTTTAAATTACCCAAATTATAACATATGTATAAAGAAAAAAAATAAAGAATGTAACATATAGAAAGGACATTTATTGACAAGATCAAACTAGAAATAGTAACAATAATAATAATAACAATAACAATAACAATAATAATAATAAATAAATAATTGGTGGATTTTCTTTCTTTTCTATTATTCTTTAATTTATTTTTAAATAGTATTTTCAAAATTTATTTTTTTCTTTATAAAAATGCATATGATAAAAAAAGTAAGATTGAGAACAAAAACAAAAATAAAGTCATTCAAGTGTGTGCACTTGTATATGGATGTTTGTATAGAATAAAAAATGATAAAAAAATAAGACATGTTTTAAAAACCTAATAATAGATGCATAAAGGAATAAAATAGAATAAAATAACACATAATAAGAATATTAACAAAAGGGAAAAATTACAATTTTTATGAAATTAAACAAGAAATAATAATATGAATGAATAATAATAATAATAATTAAAAATAAAGTGTATGGACTTTACAGGGATTAAATGATTACTTTTCCCCGATAGAATTTATGAACTAGCATGTTATCTAGGATCAGGCAAAATACCAATAAAAAAGAATGCAAATGGAAAACATCCTATGATAGAAAACAAAAATTAAATACAATGGAATCAAATAAAATACAAGATATAGAAGAAATAATGGGAAAGAATAAGAGGAGTTAGAACAAATGAAACAACAACTTGAAAATCTAAAGTAGGATATGGACAAAAAGAGATAGATATGCAATAGATTACAGAAAAAAGAGTAAAAAAATAAGTAAAAGCAACATTATTAGTTTTAATAGCAAAAAATGCAGAAAAACTAGTCGTACCAGTATTGGTAGAATCATTCTTCATTGGAATAGTACATGATTAGTGGAACAGTAGAGAGACTTCAGGAATATAGTTAAAAATGTATCTCACTTAGTAGATGGAGGGGTCAGTAGAAGAGAATAATACTTAGGAATAATGAACCAGTATGAGAAAACCATAAGAAATGAATTCATAGGAATAAATACATTAGCCAGAGAAGATACAACACAATAGAGAGCAAAATTAAAACTACATGAAATAGGTATATGCTCATTAGAACCTTACTATTTAAACCAATACATATGTGAATTTAACATTATTATGAAGTAGGATTACAATAATATAATGAAAACAGACTATACCTAGGTCTATTCTATGCAAGATTACCCACACGAACCAATGGGTCAAGAATATTATAACACCATTAGAAAGGCCATGTTAACAACAGCCGAAGCTATAATAATAGATACTATGGAAGGAGAGAAGATTTACTAAAAGAATATTTGACACAAAAATGTAGAGATTCATGGAGAATGAACAAATTCTATAAAACAAATAAGTATATTTTAAAATGCGACCAATTAGGTGATAACATGCCATAGTTATTAAAGTTATTGATAAAATGCTTGGTGCAATTTCTTACCCCTTTCCTCATGGAAATGGGTACATGTAACTCCTCATGATTCTGAACTTAGAATAAGAAAAGTGATTTGACCTTCCTCAGGATATGTACTTTCATTTGTATCTTGCTGCTTTGTTATTTGTTTTTCCTTCTTTCTACTATAAATCATTTCGTTCTGTTGTATGGCATTTGGGCAAGTCACAAGTTCTTTAGAAGAGTTTGAGGCCCAATATCACTTTTGGTTTAAAAAACATTACATCAAGGACAGTGTAGAAACATTTGATAGAAGGAGAATTGCATTTGTAACCACTTTTATGGAAGAAAATCGAAGAAAAATACACTTAAGAGCCCTAGGTTCAAGTTTGCCCCATGGACATTATAAACAAAAGAGTTGCAATCGATGATAAAGATATACCAACTTCTTAGCCGGTAACGTCTGACATTTAGCGTTGCCGTTGGAATATCCGAGCTTGATTTTCCGCTCTGCCATATTTATAGAGCATGACTTAGTTCCTGTCTTGCTATGGGTAATTGCTGCCCCAATGCATAATTAGAGAGCATCAGCCTATCCCATTCCTAAGATTTTGAAAATAGCGAGATTAGCAATTGAAGAGAGTACCATTGGAAAGTATCATTGGTCTGACTACCGTTGGTCTCTTAGTAGCAGCGAATATTTTGAAAAGAAACACCAATGAAGAAGAGTCAGAATGAGTCAAATGTTTGTCAACTCTAAACGATCCATAGATTTTCTTTCTCATTTATAATTTGGTAAAAATCTACTTTTGATTCCTTAATTTTATTTGGGGTTTTAGTTTCTTCCCCTATCTTCATTTAATTCTTATTTGCTCCTTTAACGTTTTGCTTCTATCCTTTTGACTTTGTTTGATTCTAATTTGATCGTTAATTTTATTTTAAGTTCTACTTTTATCCCTTAAATTCATCAAATTACAATTTGGTCCCTTAACTTTATTTTTTTCTCTTCAATAGGATGCTATCCTATACAAAAAATATATAAAATTTTAATATATCTTTGTGTATTATAATAATTTTTAATAGTAATAATTATTAAAATTAAATTTATAAGGTCACGTGGCAATTTTTGAGGCATTAATTAAAATCAAATGGTTTAGATTTAGCTCTTACATTCATCTGCAGGGATTGTAGGGGATCCAAAGTACATAAGATCCTTTCCAGTTCATATTAGATTGGAAGGGAGGGAGAAAACATTTTGGGTAAGCGAAATTTATATATATATATATATATATATATATTCAAAAAGTTTAATTTCGAAATTTAACAAAATTCTTCCATCAAGTAAAATTCAAAATTTAATCCATCAGGTTGAAGCGACTATCTTATACAAGGTAACAAATTTTTTGAATATGACGCTTATTCATATTTTAGTTTGAAAAGACGTTATTTTGATTATGCTGAGAAATTACAATAATTTTGTTTTTAGAATCCTTTTGATAGTAACAAGGCAATTATTCAATTTAATGTGGTCCAAGATATAAAATTTTCTTCTCATATATGTGGAAAATTTGAGCATAATATGATAGTAAGAAACTTTATTTTTTATTTCCTATTCTAACAAAAAATAAACACACAAAAGTTTAATTAAAATAGTTAATTCTTTTCTAAACAAAGTTGCAAGAACTTGCCCTCAATTTTTGGAGAAAGAAAATCTTTCATCATGTGGGTGTGTGTTTGTGTGTGTGTGTCTCTCTCTCTCTCTCTCTATATATATATATATATATAACATTTTAGTTTTTAAGAAAATTAAAAGATAAACTAATACAATTATCAATTTAGACTACTCATATAATAAAATAATATTGTACAAATTGCTAAATTAATAAGATGAAGAGGTATATGGTCAAGAAACAAAATGAAGAAATACCCTTTCTCAACTCCTTTTTTCTTTGTGCAAAATTAGAATTTTTTTTTCTAATTCCTCCGTAAAAAATTAATGCATTAAAAAGTAAATTTAAATTCATATATATATATATATAATATTTTTATAAATTTATAACATTTTATGTTTTTTTAGAAGATATGAACAAATTAGAAATGGCAAAAAGATTTTCAATTTAAGCTTTACACAAAATGCATCAAGGGAGTTTTGGGATGGGATGAGATATACTTTTTGCTTCTTGGGTTTCCATCCGAGTCAATTTCATATACATACCTATTAAAGTCTTTTGCACATATGTTACTTGGCCCCTCAGAGTAATCATACATGGATAAAAGAATGAAGGGAGGAAAAAAAAAAAAAGAAACAGAATAGTATATAGAGTAAAAGTAATGATTTTGTATTGAAAAATTATAATTTTTAATTTGGTTTCAATTTTTTTTCTATTAATAGTTCTTCCATGAGGCGAATTTATCCATATTAATATGTAGAAACCACATGGCTATTCGTATTTGAATTTGCCCAGGTTTTCTCGAAAACAATATTATATAGGTAAATTGTATGTAATCAAGTAATCATAAAAATGATATTTTTAAATACCTTTTTTTTTTAAGAAAAATTAATTCACATGAACTTTTGTAGTTTTGTAAAATATTTATCCAATAGTTGGACTGTCATTTGCATGTGCACGCTCTGCGTATAGAGAATTTTGGTTTCTCACTTTTTACCTCATTGTCAATTTAGTTATTTGCAAATTTATAATACCAAAATGACCCTTAAAAAATTCAACATTAATTGAAAGGACTATTTTTATTAATGTTGAATTTTTTAGAAACTATTATAATACTCTAAATTTATGGATGACTAATTTGAAATTAAAACAAAAAGTGAATGATTGAAATAGTACTTTTTTCTATACATATGTATAGTGGCAGGTCCAGAGGATGCATTGCCCCCTCCTTAAAAAAAAAAAACACACACACACACACACACTCGCACAAATATATATATATATATATATATGATTTTTAAAAAAAAATTTATATCATTAAAAATACAGTTGTATGAGCATTCTATTGTAACATTGCATATAACACCATTAGTTTTCTTATCACAATTAGGATTGTATTTAGGTAAGAAACACTAGCTGAGAATAATTAGTTTAAAGGGTAAAGAAATTAATATTTACAAGAAAAAAGAATTATTCTCAATAATCACGAAACAAAACAATATAATAAATAAAATGAAATATAAAACAATTAAAGAGTTAAATTTAACCTAGAACCTACGTAGCTTAAAAGTAATTTCACAAAAAGATTAATTGGTTTACAAGTTTTGATCTTGAAAATCATGTAAATCTCTCCACTCCTAATTTTCTTCATTTCCAATTCAATTTTCTTATAACAATTGCTTTGAAATTCTCATTTTTCTTCATATGAATACCATTTAAAGGAATAGAATAAAAGAAATAAAGACATAAAAAGAATATATATAAAAGGGTAAAATAAGATATTTATGAAACTAAAAACATAATAATAGTAGTAGTAATAATGATGATAATAACAACAACACCAATAATTAATGAAGTGGAAAGAAATTTATATTTATATGAATAAAGAAATATTTACAAAAATAGCAATAAATGAATGAGAAGGGATAATGAATGATAAGAAATCTTCACAAAGAATATAGTGTAATAAATAAATAGAAATGGAATGTAATTTGTAGAAGGAAAAAAAAATATTTATAAAAGTATTTGAAAAATCAAGTTATAATCATCTCATCAAAATTTAGATGGTGTTGTAATGGAGATGAACGATAGGGACCAATCTTTAAACGTTTAGAAAGTATAAGGAATTATTTTAAAAAAACAAATTATAGAAACCATTTTAAAAATTGATGTAAAATATAGGAGCTAAATTATTATTATTATTATTATTATTATTATTATTATTATTATTATTATTATTATTATTATTATTATTATTATTATTTATCAAACTTGAAAAGCTTGAGAATCCAAAGTAGAAAGTGATATGCATGAAATGTGCTTCCAGGCCATCTTGTTTGTATTTTGTCTCTAAACTTCCGCAATTACTAAATGAGATTTCAAAACCTATATTTCATGAAATTAACAATATTATTGCCTAATCTATCAAAGGGCAATTAATGTACCCAAAAGCAGAATCGTTCACTATGGCGGCCACCAGCTGATAGAAATATAATTGTATGTTTTCTTAAGTAAAACATAATAAATTTATTATATATAAGTAAAAACTCTATTTGACTAATGAAAAGTTTTGTTTATCAAACCCTCAAAAATTCATATAATATCTTTTCATCTTTTACATATATGTATAAAATTTTTGAAATACATAAATTCTTTGTAGTTAATGAGAGTAAAGTAATTAATTTGCATTAAAGATTTTGTAATCAATAAAAAAATTAATTGATAAATTAATTACCTATTTCTTAAAACAAAAATTTTTTGAAATTTGATAATTTTTTTGAAATTTGAGAATTTTTTTGAAAATTCTTTAGATTGAACGAAAAAATTAATAATTAATAAACAACCTCTCAAATTATAAATTCTTTAGAGTCTAGACCTTTTTGGAATCAATAAAAAAAATAATAAATTAATTAATTAATTATTTCTTAAAGTTTTTAATATAATTTAACATGATCTAAAATTAAAACAAGAAAAAATAATATATAGTTAAATAATTTATAATAATACTCTCAATATTATCACTTTTATTTCACCTATCTCAACTAATTTTATGAAATTTCTCTAATTTTTTATGTTTTCTTTATATTATAATATATTACTAAATTTAATTTTTTACTAACACTTACAAATATCATTGATTTAAAATGTATTAATATATAATAATACAAGCTGATTTTCTTCAAGGCTCGTGCAACAAGAGCAAATAAACTAGTTTAATATAATATAATCCTAATTTAGACTTACGGATTTTCATGGGAGGAGCAGGTCGCATTGACAAGCAAATTAACCCATAATTATTCTTACCATATAAACAAAAGATTTTAATAAATTAAAAGAAATAATATTTTCTTTCGAAACCAAAATATGTTACTTAAATTTTTTTAAGTACCCATCTTAAGAATGATCAAGAAGTCTCAATTACTTTATAAAAGGGTCTTCACCAAACAACATGATCATATTAGGATATCTAAATTCATACAAGCATTCTCCCCATCTTTCATCTTTCGATCTTCGTCACTTGGTGGTGTAATTCACATATATTGCTTTTCTTTGGTGGTATATATATATGACTGCACACTGTTGGATCCTGCAGAGAGACATGCTACTGGCAAGTCCGGATGAAGGAAAAAAGTACAACTTTCAGGGTGTTAAAACAGAACATTTTCAGGTTCAAGCTTAACCCAAACAAAGAGCAACTTTTCAGTATCAGGAACGACTAAGACCCTGGAACTGTGCAAAAGGAGAAGCATACCTGAGATTTTGGTAATTTCTCTCAGGAGAACACTTTTTGAAATCAGAACATAGATATATTTAACAGTGACTTTCAAACTACAAAAATATTTACATTCACTTTCGAAAGCATGCGAATTCGCACCTTTCCAGGTCTTGCTTAAACATTGACCAAAAAGTTGAGAACCTATGTCATGTGACATGTAAAACTAACTTTGTAATGACAAATTCAAGGACATGGACCTCATTTGTCACCCAATGGCCTGGAACCTTATTTGGCAGAAACCTTTAAAAAATCGAAGACCTGGATGAGAGCTGAGAAATTTGTAACTATGAATTACTGTAAAGCAAAAATAGTGATGCTAAAATTCCCAATACTTTGCTCCAGGCATCTTCTCCCAAAATTTCAGCATATGAAATAATTTATCCCTGCAGCAGCAAAACATTTTGCATCACAACTCTTGGAGTCAATGAATGCTACACCCGGCCGTCAGACAGGCATGCTACTGGCAAGTCTGGATGCAAAAGCCAAAGGTAGCACAAATGTCATACTATAACGGCTTCATCAGATCCATCATCACAATTGGGTTTAACGACTGTAGCAGCTAAGAGACAGAGAACTCCTTCTGTTGTCTTGGCATCATAACAGCCAATTGCAGAACCCCTTGCTGGCATAACTTCGCTGGATCTTTGAATATTGTGATCCTGGCAACATTATTTGCCATGAATGCTACATGTGCAATACTAAAAGATTCACCTTTATCAAGTGCAAACTGCCATTCTCTCATTGTTATAATGAACCAGTCTTTTCTCAGAGATCTGGTTGCTTTAACTTCAATAAACTCTTTACTGTTCTCCTCCTCAATAACTAGGTCATATGGAAGCCCCGTTTCATTAACTTCATTAACCCACTTTACAGCTGCCTTGCCAACTTTACCAACAAAATATTTGTGCGCAAGAAGCTCACCTAGTCTGCCTGTTGCCCTTGCTTGTGTTGCATCAAACGAGCCAGTTGAGAGCTGATCTCTCTTGCTAAAAGCTACCGAACTAATGTATGGTTCGTAAAGAGCCTCCTCAAAACTCATAGAGTCAAATCCAGTATAGGGAATAGAAGCAGTCTGATAGCAGTCTTGGCAGGATTGATCTTCCAAGTTGTCACTTTCACCCAACACTAATGCCACCGACCTTCCTTCTGGCCCATCTTCAATAGTCCAGTCAGTAGCAATTGATTCTGGATCTGCAGAAACTGATGGGGAATTAAGTCTCTCAAAATCATCATTCTTTATTTCTATGCAGCTGCTAGTCTGAGCAGCCTGGGTCTTGAATCCATTGGCACGGGCATAATTAAAATCTGGTGCAGTTTTCCAATCAGCAGGTGGCCAGTTTGAGTATACTCCAGTCTTCCTTCTGGGAAAGATCTGTTCATTTGTCATTGGTACATGATTTGATGGTTGCAAATTATCAGTCTCCTTCAGGGATGACGATGAGACAGCCCAAAGTGATTCGTCATCAGGAATTTTAGGCACATTTTGGCTATTTGATATGAAAAGTTCTATTTGCTCCATAGAAGAACCAGCTTCTGCCATGGTTGTTATCATATGAAGGAAATTGGCCAAGTGTAACTCAGGATTCCCATCAAAGAACAAACGAGAAAGCTCCAGAAACATGGAATGATAATCTGATCCTTGGGTGGTGTACAAAATGTTTTCCTGTAATACATATACACGTATAAGAATATAGGTTCCAAGAGAAAATTATCACAGGATATTTAATAAGAGTTGTGACTAATACAGAAATTGCTTGATCTGTCAAATGAGACAAATAATTGACCCTCTAATATTATATATTATTGTACAAAATCTCAAAAATCACTTGAATAGATAAGATGAGCTGAGAATAGAGTTGTATCAAGTAGAAACTTGAGTGACCAAACAAAAGCCCAAAGGAATGTAACTCATCCCTTAAATCAGAGGATCAAAGTAATGAAAAAGAAAATTAAATAAATTTGTCTCGTATTGTAGAGAAACTAAAAATTTGATTTAATCATGCAACAGTAATAACAAAGAAAATTTTTCAAGAATAATCTGATGTTTTAGATATTTCAAATTACAAGCGAAGCGGACATTTGCATCAGGTTTCCTTTCAATTTCATTCAGAATATTCATCCAAATGATAAAAATTGATTTTTCTCATAGGAAAAATTGAAAAATTTCAACATACCTGAAGAAGACAACTACATTCAACTCGCTTTTTTGATACACTTGGACAGCCAATTATGACATTCCTGTAGAACAGCTTCTCAACAACAATGACTTTAAGGCGATTCAGAATATCAGATCCAGAGTGCTTCAACTGGACAAATTTATCATTATGAAGTTTATATATGTAGCGCTGAGCATATGGCAGAGTCCAGTTTATCAATGATGTTTTCATGCTGCAATCAGCAAGACCATAATATATTGCTTCACGAGTTACAATCTGCACATAATGCATAGATGTAACGTTTGAAACCACAGGTGCACAATCATTCTTTCTAAAGTGAACAGATTCATATCTACTACTGACAACTGAAGGTTAAATTTGTATCCAAGAAAGCAAAGCTTATGAAGCCCATACCCTCTTATGACAACCAGTAAACTCAAATAATTATAAATTTAGAAAAAAGCCCTCATCAAGAAGGATTTCTTAGAAGAAAACAAAATTAACAGTTAATTGATCTTTGAAAATAACTAATACCTAGAGAATACATTCTTGACATATAATAACTTCCCTGGTGAGAAAAATGGTGCCAGATCTAGAGGTTGATGTACATGCTATATACACAAGAGATAGCACTCCTCTAATCAAGTCAATATGGTCATGGGCATAAAGATATCTCAGAGATGCTTGTTAACTCTTTGTCGCTATCATACATCTTTAGATAGTTCTCCAATCCAAAACTTCTATTCTATATTGGGTTCTAATCTATCTTGGAATCATCATCTTTTCAGAAACTTTACTAATACAGAAAGTAATAGGTTCCCTTCTGCTTTTACTGGATCCAACATAGAATTCTTCTAGCTCATACAGAAGAATTGGACTCTTAATTTTCTAAGCATGTTTTCTTTTAGGTCTTATCTTCAGTTTCCAACTAGGGATCCTTTTGTACAGGCTCATTTACAAACCTTAAACTCCCTTAGGCTCAAGTCTTCTGTTTGGACAATGCTACTGAATATGATTAATTCATGTGACATGTTGGGAATTTGCAGACATCACAATTCTGTCTCTCTCCCAAACAATCTGTAGGTCTGGAAATAGCTCAGTATTTTTACATTGCTGGCAGGCTACTTTTTTATGGAAAAATTCGTTGTATGGGATTCATGGTTATCACAGGAGCATCCTCCCACCTTAGGGCAATTTTCCAAATATACTACGGGGGTTCTTTAAGGGCTTCTCATCGCTTCAGCAGTTCAAGTAGGACAGAATAGTGTTTGCAATTTCCCATTTGTGTTCCTTTCATGGTCTCTTCAAAGGGCCTTCTTTTAACAGATATGCGGAGAGATTGAGCAGCTTTATTGTTTCTTGACTGTGTAGTCTCCTTAATTTTTCTTTGGATTTCTTCATTCCTTGATTCTTCAAGTAGGATCCCTTATTTCCTCCCTCATAATCTTGTCTTTCAAATTAATTTTCTTTGAAAGGCGAAGTTTTTTTTTTTTTTCAGGGGGAGGGAGGGACCTGAGGTGTGAACTGTTAAACCAAGGCCTTCCTTCTCTTTAACTGCTTATCCCATAAATATTTTGTAAATTTAGTTCCATTATGTTTACTTGGTAAGACAAATTTAACCAACACCACTCATGGTATTGGAACCCTATCAAACACCCAACCTACTCCAAATAAGGCATATATGCATTATTATGCATTAAGAAAAAAGATACACATGCTCACATGAGTGCATAATGTGTACATGTCACTAATGAGAAGGAGGAAGAGTGATCATACCTCTGATAGAGATGAAATACCTAAGTTTTTCATGAGGATGGAAAGTTTTTGTTGAACAATTTCTTGATCATCATCAGTGAGTTCTCCAAAGTAGAGAAAGTCAAGGTTATCTGAATGCTTAAATTCTTTTTTCAACTTTTGGTCATCACACCAGCACACAAGACCAAAGGAAGGATGCAATGAAGCCCACTTATCTTGCACCGTGGGAAGCACTGGAAATTCCAATTTTGAAAGGCATTCTTTCAGATATATGACATCCTCAAGACTCAGCAGCCCAGATTTCAGTCCATCTGCCCACTTGAGGAAAACTTGGAGAACCTACAAAGAGATAGAGAGGTTTCAGGGAATAGGAGAAATCCACAATAAAAAAGGAATTACTGATTATTTATATCTCGAGAATTTACTTTATCTGCTGCCCGGGATGGTAAAGCAACAGTAGATAGCTGCAGCAAAATATGAATATAGCTGCGCATTGGAGGTGTCTCATATACTCTACACTCATCAACAAAGAAACCATGAAGGCCAGGGTAAATGTTGCATAGTGACTTGTTAATAGGGGAATGAGTTCCCCCATTTGAACCACTTTGAGGACCAATCTCCTTCGCTTGGTCTACAGCGCCAGTTGAATCATACCAATACACTTCGGAGGGAGACAAAAATGTTCCACAAACAATGTCATCATGCCTAGAGACAAATGAGTACGGAATAAATATGAAGGACCCAGACATCAATTCTTCCATTGTTTTCTGCCTTGAAGGTGCCATTTCATTCCAAATGAATGCATATAATTTGGACATTTGTGTTATACTGGCATAATCAATACAAAAAGAAAAAAATTAGCTCCATTTAAATAAATAAATTCATGCAAATTAAAAAGACAAGAAAAAAAAAAAAAGAAGGAAGCACAAAATAGTCCTTCACAGCTAATGTGCAAAGACTGTATATTAAGAATAAGAGCAAAAATTTCCCAAACTCAAAGGCTACAGACACACTTGTCGTACTGTGGCAACCCTTTCTTCTCATATAAGAACATTATCAAGATAGAGATTGACTACAACATAAGCTACTATTACAATTGTAAACATCCAAAACAATTATAAACTTGAAGACTTCAGATAATGACACAATCAGACTCCAAATAATGATAAAATCCTGATCTTAATGCTTCACTCAAATCAGTTCCTCAATAGAATGCAAGAAAATTGTTGTTTCAAACTTACTTCCAATCTTCTCTCAGTCCTTTTGGTGCAAATACTGCAATCTAAGATATCACAAAGACAGTATAGCCCCCTGTGGTTCATCTCATTCAACTCCCATATGTTTTTCTTTTTTTCAGGTAACCACTTAATCTTCATGTGGTAGTTGTCAATTAGGTCAAGTACAAGAGTTGGTACATGTTGTACAAGCCCAATCCAACTGATCACTTAACACACTTAGTTTATCCAAGATGTCACACATCAAACTTTACTAACACTTCCCCTCAAGCTAAATGTTATACAAACTTCAACTTGTTACAATAAAAATAATGTAGAATAGGTTAGAAATATTGTATTATTTGTTTGTAATTTCGTTATCAAGGATAAACCTAGAGATTTTATTTTCTGTAATTGAGTTATCAAACAGCCCTGCTCTTCCCATTACAGCATTCAAACACCATGACAACCTGCCTGAACCACCACCCTCTACAGTTTCAGCCCCTGAACCTGGGACTAATAATGATAGTGAGGGTCACAAATAGAAAGAGCTACAAATTTACTCACAAAGGAAGAAAGTAAGTGAATTTGAATCCTGTATACTTCATGGACAGCATTGGAGTTGGAAATCAAGGAGCTAGGGAAGGTATTTCTAAGGTATGAAAGTTGCTTGCTCAAAAGGAGGCATTGTGATCACTCAGAAGAAATACACTCAAGATCTTCTAAAGGAAACTGCCACGCTTGGTTGTAAACCAGCAAAGACTCCTAAGGCGACTACATATAAGTTGGGATTCACGGAAGACACTCCACTACTGGACACATGGAAATACCAGAGACTTGTTGAAAAACTATTTATTGTTCTCATACTAGACCAGACATCAATTTCCCAGTAAATGTAATTTAGAGCGGTTGGTCAGTTCATGATAAACCAACAAATGAGCACATGTCTGCTGTTTTCAGGATTCAAAAGTATTCGAAGTTGACACCAGGAAAGGGGATTCAATTTTAAAAGAGCGTTGAAAGAATGTTGAAGGTGTATACTAATGCCAACTAGGCAGGCTCCATTACTGACAAGGATCCACCACTGGATATTGTCCCTATGTACAGGGAAATTTAGTTACAGGCAAAAGCAAGGTGCAATCAATTGTTGCATGAAGCATTGCAAAAGCTGAGTACAGAGCCTTATCATGGGGAATTTGTGAAAAGATGTGGCTGAAGCATCTATTATGGGAGTTGAGAATTCCTTCTAGACTTCCTACGAAGGTGTTACATGACCACAATAAGCATAGTCTGTTCATGATGATAGAACTAAGCATGCGGATCTTAACCAGAACTTTATCAAAGAGAAACTGGACTCTGGAACGTTTGAACTTCTTGACACCCCTACTCAATTTCAAGAAGCAGATTTATTGACCTAAGTTGTTCCACGAGTGAAGTTTAAGAATTTGACTTGCAACCTGAGAATGCTAAACCTCTACACTCTGGCTTAATGGGGATTGTCAGTGCTTGTATTGTGTTTGTCATGCTCGGTGTGGTGTGTGTTTATGTTTGTCCTTATCCTTTAGTGGTCGTTCAGTTAATTATCTTGGTCTGTTATGTTTTTAGAATATATTTTAGTTATTTTCTAATTGTATTTATTTTAGGAGTTAGTTTCCTATTCTAACTATGACTGCCTTTAGTTACAGTTTTTTTATATTTTAGGAATTATTTTCCTTATCAAACTAAGACTCCCTCCCACAATTTTCTTCCCTAAAATATATGAAGAAAACAAAAAAACTGAAGAGCAGAGTGCTGCTCAGTTTTCCTCCTTCTGCTATCCCTATTTTCTCAACAACTAACAATAGCCTTATTCATGATAGCATTATGCTTATTCAATGGATTCACCCAGTGGGTCATGGCTGCCCAAATTCTCCACCACTTGAACTTCATGCAGTTACATTTTCTCCCTCATCTTCATGTGCAGAGATGAATAAGTAGGTGTTCCAATTTCTCACAGCTGGTCATCAACAAATGGAGACTAAGGCAGAAGAACAAACTAAGGATGGGAGCTATAAACATATAGTACCACTTAAGGACAGGGCCAGTTTAATTGTTTTCTTTCCAGTACATAGGACCCAACAGGAAAAATCCAATCAGCCAATATGACCCAACAAGTTCGAATGCTCAAATCCAAGGAGTCAGTGGGATCATATGGGATCATAAGATCTTACTATCTAGATCTTGACAACCATGTTCTTTACTCCAGAAAACAAAATAATGGCAGGTCAGAAGTGTTGGTTACATTATGTCTCTTACTCATCAAAATCACTCTGTTGATGTTGAAAAGCTGCAA
Source organism: Delonix regia (assembly GCA_037074485.1). NCBI lineage: Eukaryota > Viridiplantae > Streptophyta > Magnoliopsida > Fabales > Fabaceae > Delonix > Delonix regia. The sequence goes on along the minus strand of CM073462.1, from coordinate 25,636,968 downwards.
GGAACATACCTGGCCTTAAATGGAATCTCTGAATTTCTCCAGACTTTAAGAATATCCAAAATGTCACCAAGGGTAACTCTAGTCTTAAACCCAATATCTTTTACCAGCCTCTCACTTTTCACCTGATTTAATACAGAAAACTTAAGTTCTGAGTACTGAGAATTTAAGTCCCAATGTAAGATTAAGTCCTGAACATATTACAAAACACTAACCTTTGGAACAGCATATGGCGCAGAAGCTCCCATGATCATTCGGACCGCTTCACAATCGTAAAATAAATCTTTAGGATAGTGAAGCTCATCATCCATAGTTGACACCACCCACTGCATATCACATATTTGGCATATAAAAGAAGACTTAAAGGTATAGCTATCCCCACCAGAATGAGAGAAGTAACCTGTGGTTTTATCACTATAATAATCATCCCATAATGTATCAAGTATCTCCAAGAGATGTTCACAATTTTCCCTGCTGCCACTTTTAGACAACAGGGTTAGTAACTGCACTAGTTCTGGGGATTCCCAATCTTTGGCTAATAATTCATGGGATATTAGACCCTTATCCAAAATCACATGCTTAAAAGAGGCATCAGATACATCAGCAACACTCTTATCCACCTGAACTATTTGAGCAAAATCAGTGACACCAATTTTCCCGAAAAACTTCCTCCAATTTTCAAGTCCACATGAAAGTGACTCATTAACTGGGTGCTTTACATAGTTCATGTCAACCTCATGCCAACTCATATTCACAACATCAGCCAACATTTTTGCATTCACAGGATTCCTATATTCTCTACAGAAATGAATTGGCACATCAGCTGGATGTTTAAAACCACAATTTGTCAATATCAAAGATTTGCTTCGTAGCTCTGAGATTATAGGCTCCCTCTCAATAGAACATTCAGAGCAGGTAGATCTCAGGTGCAACATTATAAAACATATGTATTCAATCATCAACATTGTGTCTTGGTTAACCCTTTTTACCTCAGACATAGCTGGTAAGATATGCAGCTTAACAATATCATGTCCAGATAACCGTTGAACACCAATACCCTGAAGCAACCTGGAAACATTGTCCACGACAGTCAAATTCAAGCTTGAAGTATCAGCAGCAGAAGCAGAAAGAAGGGAAGGAGCTATAGTTCGAAGAGTAGCACATATATTAGGGAAAGCTTCAATTTTATGCCCACCATCAAAACCTGTGCTTATAGTATTTGAGTGCAACCATATAGTGCCTTCATCAACTGAGCTGTATGTACCATCAGAAAGTGGAATAAATGGAATTTTTCGTAGACTTTTGAAAATATCTTCACTCGTTTCAAAATTTATAGACATTTTACCAGCTGAATATAATAATGTTACATAGATTGTATTTAGACAAGAAGCCAACCAACTCATACCCATTGATATCATTCCATTCTTTGTGTGACATAAAGATGACAATACTCGTACAAGGATGTTTGCTCCAAACTCCTCCATGCCAAGTGCCTTGGCTAGTGCATCTGATAATTCTACATTTTTATCCAAGTATCTAAGTCCAAGGTGTTGGTAAAGTAAGTCATCAGTAAGAAGACTGCGCACCTGCTCAGTCCAACCTCTAAGGACCTTGCATGGAGGGACCCATTCATTGTTGCCACCTTCCACAAGTAAGCAGTTCATCATACGTAGTTTAGAAATGATCAAACGGGGAAGACTGGAGAAAAAGCCATGCACTTCCCCAACTAAAGGAACAAAACTCATGAAAGCAGACAATGCTTTTCCTGGCTCATTCCTGAAACAAGGAAGTTCACAAAACTCTCTCTCTGCTCTGACAAACAAACTAGGATACTCTGACAATAACCACTGATTCCAGGCACTATCTCCATCAACTTCCTCTCGAGATGAGGGTAGAACAAAATCACCCTGAAGAATAAATTTCAGGCCATATGCTCTTAAAGGGAGAAATGCAAAAACTGGCTGCTGATCTAAACAAGGACTGTAGCCATTATCTGATTCCAGCAGTGTAAATGCCATGGAGATTTCAGTTGTTTGCACATCTGAACGAAGGGAATTTGCCTGCAACTTCTGAGATACAACAAACCATGTCATTTTTTCTTTCCCATGTGAAACCTTAATGATACCATCTCCTACAATCTCTTTTCTCATAACAATAAGGGTATCATTGAACAAGTTTCTGAACTTGATACACTGAAGGTGGTGAAGGAACAGTAACAATGAAGGATGAAGATCTGAAAACATAGTTATAATGCTATTCATGACGGTCCCTTCAGATAGAGGAGATCTAAATGGAAGCACAATGCATGTTTTCCAGGCATTACCATCACATGAATCAAGACCAGTGGATGCCATCCTACTGAACAGATCAATATCACAAGGAGGTACTACTGTAGGCAAAACAAAGCCAATCTGGCCTTCACTAATGTCAAATTTGACATGAAAACCATTAGAATGAATCTCTGGAGCATCAGTGACCTGAATTCAAACGAACCTAAGTTAATGAAACTAATTGTCAGCAGTACGCAACCAATTAAAAAAGAAAAGGGACATACTCTCCAGCTTGCAGTAACAACCATACACATCCATAATACATTTTCAAGCAAATTAGAACTTCTCACATAAGCACCAAAGTCAGCTGCTTAAATATTTGAGAAGGTCATATGCCATGTAAAAATAAGAGAACAACTTGGAAAGAGAAAGAAACCAAAAAGGAAAAAGAAAATAGGAAGGGGCAAATTGGGGAACAAAAACAATAGAGCATTCTGAAAACAGTTAACTCAACAAACATGCCAGCACAAATCTTCATCAGACCATTAATACAGGCAAAGACAAGGTAACATGACCATAATCCTAGGGAGATTTAAAAGCATGATCCTCAATATGGAGCACAACATCTAAAAATTAAATGTCCTCATAATTTAACATCATAGGTAATCACAAATCAATTGAAATCTTGATCAAACAAACTAACAGTATTATATCCTTGAATACACAACTCTTGACATGTAGAACGTTGTACTTAAAAAGCTATAGTACTAATATTAACAAATTATGGCCCTTGCAGATGATTAAATATATCAAACCAATTTTCATATCATATATGGCGAATTGTATATCCAGATTGACAATATCCAAACTGGAGGGCATGCGTTTGATCACTTTCTGAGCCATAATCATTCAAACATAACTATTTATAGCATCATTAATAGCTAGCAAGTAGCAAACAGTGCAAGCAAATCAAGCAAGAAAATCCACAAAAGTGATTAAATAGTAACCAAATGATAGAAATGAAGCATAATCCTGCAAAGAAAAGGGAAAAAAGGAAAGATTACTTAAAAGAATTAAAAATTACAAAGAACTGTATAGGAGAAGGAAGTTCATGACATATATTCTGCAACCTATCAGATGTGATGAAGCAACTCTACACCCTTTGCACTATCTCAATGTCTTTCCAGATACTTTCGTTTCTCAGCATCCATATTTGAATAGATAATACTAATTTAAAGAGAAATTCAATAAAATGAAACAAACAACTATTTTTAACATACTCGGAACACAGACTTGAAGCCAATGCCTTTCTGCCCAATGTATCCAGCATTAGACCCTTTCTTTGTTGAATTTCCAACATCACAAAGAGCTCTCATATTTTGAGCAGAGAAACCTTGCTCATTATTTAAAACAATAATGTCAGAATCTCGAAGAATAAATGTCAGAGTTGGTTCCACATTCTCTAGATAATTATTGTCATCTGCATTTTGAACCTGAAACCAATACGAGGAACAGTTAGATACATGTGCAGAGTATTAACTTTAACAAATGCCAGCTGCTTTACCAACACAACATTAAACTAAATTTCCCAAGCTCAAAATAAAGCTAAAATGTGAATAACTTATTGTCAACTAATTATCATAAAACAATGCAAAGTGATAGTAAAGATTAAAGATGTATACCAGATACATCAAGAATAATAGGAGATACTCACTAGGAAACCAGTGACAAATGCCAGCTTTCCTAATTTTGAGGAAAAATTATTAGTCTTCAAATAATCCTGAAATTTTATGAGACTTTATTTAAATAAAGTATTTAGCTTAAAAATAATTACATGGATGATCAAAGAACTCTAGATAGGAACTTTTATACCCAAAAGAGTAAACTTGTATCATCACTTTAACTAGCATGAGATTCAGCCACCTCATGCAAAATTCAAGGAATCATGTTTTAATAATTATAAGACTTGGAGAGTGGTGGCTTAAATTAAGGGGATTAGGAAGGAGACAAGGCATCCTTTTACCCATTAGGTTTTACACTTGGCACAATGGCCAAATCAGGAAAAGATTCCTTCTCCCTTTAGACATTGATTGGCCAAAAAAGGAAGTGATAGGGACTTGCTTCAGCCATTAATTATCTTGTAAGTAACAGTTCCTTGTCAAGGGAATAAGACAAAGCTGTCAAGACTCCTTCAATGCACAACGCCCCAACTCCCATTTCTCTATGATGGCTAAATAGGTACAATTAGAGAATCAAATATTGTGAAGCCTTTTCAACACTTAGGACTCAATAGAAGCATGGCCATTATGTAGTGCTAGTAAGGAAGTAAAGACAAAATACATACTTCAGCCAAATTGAGATAAATGACCAATTGGAGACACCGTACCTCATGTTTTGTTGTTTTCCTACCCAGTGACACCTACATGAGAGAACTACTTTCAAGTTTTGACCATGGACCTTTTTGCTGGTATGGATGGCATTCAGGTAATTAAGCATATTATGGACCCCAGTTGTAACCCTTGATGTGTGGCACATCTGAGGGGTAGTCCTCAAAGTAATGCTTTGAGATATAACTAACTACTGAGATGAACATCTCATTCTTCTTGTTTACTAATATTAATTCCAAGTACCAAAGAAGCTACTCAATCATCTGAGCCTCAAATTTGGAATCTCCATAGAATGTATACTTGTATTTGCTACTTTTGGAATGTGAACTAAGTATATTTTATATCACAAGGATGAAAATGTTAGAGCTTCTTTTTGGAAAGTTCATAATGTATATTCACGTGGATGTATGAAGAAAAATTAAGGTAAAATATGTTGTAGAGAAAAATGAAATGCAGTATCCTTATTCTGACCAGTTTATGAGTATGCGTATGAATGACCTATCAAACGATCTTAAAATGACTAGAAATTTAGTACAGATCTCCTTCACATGTTAAACCTCTATTCTAGAAAGCTTTACAGCAATTGGAAATGGGTAAATAGGGTAACAAACCCAAACAGTTCAAGTATTTGCAAAAGAGGCAAAACAGGGTACCATTCTAATCTCCTAGCCTAGATGTTACACCAAACAAACCCTTTAAGGTTTTCTTGGAGGCTGATGGGAGGTTAGAAGGGTTTGTTAGGCATTTCAAAGAAATAGCCAAGCCAAGATTGGTGGTTCTAGTTGGAGGGGGCCATTCTAATGTTAATGAAGATGAAATAAACGGAGAGGTCTTTAACATGGGATAATAATAAGAAGCTTATGATCAATTCAGCAAGCACCTAAGCTAAAGAACAACCTTGGTTCAGGTAGGATGGGCAATGGGTCTTCAATCTTGAATACAACTCTAGGTGATTGTGCAATTGGTGCTAAGAGTGCTGACAAGATGATTCCACTACTCTTACAGAGCATTTCAGGGGCAGAGGTCGCCAAAAATCGCAAAAAGGAGGCTGAAATTGAAAACACCCTGCTTTGGCGCAACATTTAGGGGCAGGGGTCAAAATGGTGTAGAGGATATTAAAATTAAAAACTCACTAAAAGGTACTATGGTTCAGGGGCAAGTCAATATAAATGGCACATAAAAAGGTCAAAATTGAGGAGCCAGCCTCAGATTCTGGTACACCAGCCTCAAATGTGGTTGGAGAAGCTGTTAATGTGACATTAATGCCAAAAATAGTGCTGGTCCATGGAAGAGTAGTCCTGATAATCAAGGGTTAGGAGCAAGTCAAGTTAGAAGGGTTTGAAAATGCTAAACCAAGCATGGTGTTGTAACACACCCAAGTGGGTCTAGCGAGGTCATTTGGGCTGGTTAAAGGCTGAGTGCAGCAGTGTCCATTGGGAGATTAGAAGGGGTGGACAAAGGGAAAGAGCAAGTACTGGATGACATTGCTTCTGCCCCATATTATGAAGGGTCCTGCTTTGTGGTGACTCTGGTTAGAATTGAATGCTAGAGTGTTCAGTCTGGAAGTGCTTCCACCAAATCTTTGGGATAGGATTGTCTTTATGTCCACTTTGTGGGTTTCTGCTAATGGTTTCAAGGGGGAGTCCGTTATGGATCTTCGAGGGATTGGAATGTGCTAGGGACATGAGTAGTATGGGATACCTAAGTCCCACATTGAGTAGTATGGGATGTTTGATGGAGTACTTAAGGGGTGTGGTTCTTTCCCCTTGCAAGCTGGTTTTCAATGGTGGGTTCCCCACACTCCCTTGGGTCCTATCAATTGGTATCAGAGCCTGGGGTCGACGTCACAGAGAGGGCTACCTACGAAGGGTTTCTAACCGGCAAGAAGACCAAGTAAAATGTCGTGGAGTGCAGCTGCCAAGACATCAGCTCTTCAAGGGCGGTGCTATAATAGGGATATGGGTAGTATGGGATACCTAAGTCCCACATCGATTAGTATGAGATACTTGATGAGGTATTTAAGGGGTGTGGTTCTTCCCCCTTGCAAGCTGGTTTTCAAGGATGGGTTTCCCACACTCCCTTGGATCCTATCAAAATGCTCTTTTACGATAGAGCCTGGTTTCTTTCTTTTGTTTGGAGACGATCTCTTGTCCTTTGTTTTGTTATTTTTTGTAAGTTCATTTCTTGTCATCAATAAATTATTTTTTCATCTAAAAAGAATAATAGTAAACTATTGATAGAAGTATTGGTTCAAGATGTTGTTCTTGTTGCACTCTTTAGCCTCTATGGCTTTCTAGTTTCTGTTTATTTGTGCAGATTGTATATTCTAAACTCCCCTACTTGTGCATCTCTTTCCTATCGAATAAAATTTCTTCATATATGAAATAAATGCCTATCTGTCTCCTTCATAAAACAAAAAAAAAAAATTCATGACCATGGACAAGAATTATTTCCATTAAGAAGCATGAATATTCCAAAATAGGAGACACACCCGTATCAAATATTTATCTGATATGATATGCGATACGATACACTTTCATACATATTGGATACGTATCAAAAATTTTCTTTTTGTAGGATATATTTCAAAATGTGCCAAAATGACATCAAATCAACCTTGAAATATTTTTATCTAATTTTTTTTATTAGTTGCAACATTATTTTATCATTTTATCTTTCATTTTATTAAAAATTGTCGTATCGCATGTATGGTATCATGCCATATCTAATACCCGTACCCATATCAATGCTTTCCAACCAATAAGCACTATTTGACAGCTATGTAATATATTTCCCTTTCTATCAGAACTCAATTGTTTAAAAAATCTAATTACTAAGATGCTCATTAGATTTTCACAAGTTCTACAGAGTTCAGCGTTTCATAACTACACTATTAATTACTTCCTCCTTCTGTAATACTGAGATATGAATCTGCTTCTTCCTCCTGTGAAAATATATGTTTGAATTGGAAGAAGGATGCATCAGACCAGTAGAGGCATGGGGAATGTGGCAGTTTTCTCAGCTTTGGGCATGGGTTATGGCAGTTACAGTTAACATGACAGTTACCATACAAGTCAGGAAGTGGGAACAGATAATGGGATGAAAGCATTTAATCTGTAGTAGTTATTATTTTAATCTGCAGCAGTTACTATTTTAATTTGTAGTAGTTATTGTTCTGCAGCAGTTAGGAATTCTGAGTAGGAAGGTATTAGCTTTAAAGGGTCAGTAGCAGTTAGAGGAAGGGAAATCTGAATATTATGATTCTGTGAATTTGGAGCTTGGTCCTCTCCATATGTACTGTTTTAATTGGAGGAGCTCTGTGTTTAAGATTCTTGCACTGGTTTCTCTAATTTTCACTCTCATCTCTATTAATTTTTACTGTTTGCTTTCCCTAATTTTCAGTGCTAATCAAAGACTGTCATCTTCAATCCAGAAAGGAAAAAATGCTTCACAACATCTTAATATATAGCAAGTACTAACAATACGAAGCAAGAGGCAAAACATAGTCCACATGTCGTCAATATATTCATTTTAAATGCAAATAGACATATATATACCATTTCTAAGGACGGGCTGTAAAATAAATGCAACCTTCTTTCATAGAAGTCACCAACTTAATGAGATAAAGAACTAAAAATCGACAGACAGGAGACTCAAAACAAACATACAAGGAAAATCAGGAAGAAAAAACAAACAAAAAGATTAGCAATTCCAATCCCTCTGCAAATCCATAAGGACCTCTAAAATAACCATGAGTTGAACCCCCAAGAGATGTCAAAAAATTAACACTCCCAAAAATGGTGTTTTGGAAGAAAATTCTCGCTAAAGATTCTAGCATTCATTTAAAAAACTAAAACAGAAAATAGAATAAAAAATGCTTACCAGTTCAAGAATAAAATGTGAATCTTGAGAATACAGTTCCTGTGAAAGACAATGAAGTGCTCTCCCTAAGCGAGCATGTTGCTTCTTCAACATGCTGCTCTCAATGTCAGAAAGACTAGGATCTAGACCAAATTCATCCCGCCTAATGGATTCAATGACCAGAGCTGCATCCTTATCTTCACTATGTCTAGGTTCATCTTGCAGGCCATTACTGACAGGTTCATCAAAATTGGATTTTCCTGTGTCAGCTGCATGACTGATTTCACTACTACCTTTGACAAACCCATCTGCCACAGATGATACAACCATATTTCCTTCAGGCACAGAAAATTTATCCATGATGTCTTGGTCCTGCATCAGGACTGGGCTTATCTCAGTCCTAGCAGCATCCAAGCACGAATCACCAGCACAAAACAGGTTAGAACTGTCATTTGAAATAAATGCATGGTAATCATCAATCCACTCTGAAATACCAAGAGAGAATCCTAGTTCATGAAGCCCGACAAGTTCCTCCTTCTTGCTGCATTCACATAAAATAGCTGAAGCAGCGTCCTTGAAAATAGATTGCATCCCAGAAAGCAACACATCAGCAGCAAAACTGTGAAATTCAGCAGGTAGATAGCCAAGACAATCAAGGAAAAATCTTGACAGGATAGGCCCTGCCTTATTTGTTTTCTTTATATGTTTGCACAATTCACTTCTCATATTAGTTGTTGAAATTTCAGCAGAAATTTTCATATCATCAAAAGCTTCCCTGGGCAGCAGAGAATTCCTATCATTGCTGACTTCCATATTTTCCATGGTGTTTCTTAACATGACTTCAAATGCATGACGTGCATGGCATTTTAGAAGTGACAATGGAACATATTTTTCTCCCCCAACAAGAGAGAATAAAGATAGCAAATTCACTGCTGTTTGAAAAGAGGATCCTTGAACTGCAGCCTCAAGGAATGAGTCCAAAGTAGCAGAGGGATCTAAACGTATCACTTTTCCATCCCTGGCCACCAAACACAACAACTCCTTGGTATTTACATCATTCAACAACCATGATGGAAGAGAGCCAAGGGAAGGTGCAAATATAAGATCCCAATGAGACCACTTGCTCAAGTCAGATAACATCGGTGCCCTAAGTAAGACTTCAATGGCATTTTTAGATGCAACAGTTCGAGAGCTTTTTATTTTCTGGCCCATATCAAACCTATCAGTAGTGATTTCAGAACAATTGCCATCTCTAAGGCCAAATGAATCTCCAAAATGGTACTTTTCGATCATTGTAGCAGAAAATATAACACATTTTGATGTTACACTGGTTTTACGCTGTCCCAAAGTGACTAGAAAATCTTCAAGAGAACTATTTTCTAAAACTTCAAAACCAATTGATGGAAATTGCCTCATAAGCAGCAAGGAAATCATCTGTTTGGTTATGGTTTGGTTCTCCCACAAACTACAAAGAGCTTGTGACACTAGAGCAGCCAACTGATTTGATGGCAAGCAGGCCACCAAAGAGGGTTTGTCACATGTGCCACCAACCAACAACTTAAAGAGCTCATGAGGTAACTGAGAAACATGCTTCTCAAGGAAGAATAAGAAATCCCCATAACCAAGAGAACTGAAGTTCTGTACACTAAACTGCTCAGTCACCCAACCTTCACAGTTGTGAAGCTTCCTCAACAACGTAATTTTATTTTGTACTGGCCAGTTGCTAAATTTATGTACTTCACTATCAAGGTCAAAATAGTCTCCAATTTTTCTGATGATGTCATCAGTAGAATAACCTGTCAGATTCAGTAAACACTTTCACAAAGTGAGATAAGAGCGAAAGCAACTTCTCATATAGAAGGGAGAAATGAAGTGAAAGACCAGTAATCAACAAGCCACAGCAAATAATGCTCATATCCTTTGGCACTTAAAACAAAAGAAAAAAATTTTCTTGATTACTCATATAAGCATGAATGGGGAAAATACATTTGAACTGAGAGTTTAACTGTGTTAGCAGTAAATATGAAATATAGCCATATTTTTCTAATTGGATAAAAGAACTACTAACCCATATAGAAATCCCCAAAAGCTTATCATGTTATTGTCTATTATTTTTCAAGTATAATTTCTATTAGAATTTAAAATGATACAAATAAACCAAACAACAAAACCAAAACAAAACAAAACTTAATCTGGTCTATCACTGCCCTTTGATCTTTTTTGGTATGTCAAATTTAATTGAATGTAGTCAATTAGAGAAAACGAGATACAAGACAAATATGATGAAAAGGGGCAAATAAGGCAGTCCCAAATCTACGTATTAGCATTCAATAGGCACCTTTCCTTTATCAAGAAGATATTATATATAAGTAAATTAAGAGAAAGAAGAGAAGTACAAAGGAGAATCCTCCTAGGACATCCAAAAGGATAAACAAAATAAGAGACTAAAGTGAAAATATTATCCCAAACAAGCTCTTCAGTTTCATTGTGAATGCCCAAGAGAAACCATAATCTGAAGCCCTCAGGGACAACAAAAAAGACACTATCCCAAAGAGGAGCAATTATATTAAAGTAACTGGCATTTCATTCCAATTATAACCATTAAAAACCAACAAATGCAGCACATTGCATATAGATCTTACACTCCTTCCTTCTACGAAAGCCTCTAGATGGAAAATATAATAATAATAAAATAAACTTGTTTAAAATCTGGGGTTTTTCTCATATTTTTCACATGTTTTATTAACTCTATTTGCATTATTCTGTCTTTATTTTCTTTCCCTTTCTGTTGTTGACCGTTGTTGATCATTTATTAGGAGATTTGTCTATTATGTCTGCTAATTGTATGGGATGTCTGTTCCCTTTTGTTTGCTGCCTGTTATGTACAACTTCTCTAATGAAATAATGCAAGAAATTCAGAATAATTTTTCCTTCAAATCTCCACATGGCTCCATGAGGGCTGTCAATACTGATGTATAGGGCTCCAATAGGGCAGAACCCTCTCCAATCATAGCACCTAATCACCTTATGACTCAGCCACTTGGTGCTGCCACAAAAACTACAGGCCAGATAGTCCAGACACCACCACATGCGCCTCCATTTGCCAAATTGACGTTCTGCCCAAACACCTACACGCCAGCACATGAGGGCACATGGAGGGTCCTCTCCGGTAGTCATCTAACTCAAAAATGATCTCCAGCCACAGTTCTCCTTCCCTCCTCAATTTGTTGAGACTAATCCCATTCTATATCCCAGTGAAACCTCCATCTTTGCAACTCATGGCCTATTGACTCAAGGATATGACAATGGACAAAAGGGAAATAGAATGGGATTTAGTGTGAACACATCAAATAATGTGGTAAAGACTGGAAATATGGCCCAAGCGAGTAAATATTTTATAGCATTGGGCTCACAAACATTGAAAAAGACTACTTGGATTGTAGACTCTAACACTACAGATCATATGACAAGTAATCTCTCCTTGTTTGATGAAGTTATGGTACCTTGACTAATGTGACCGGGGTTGGTACAACCACTGTTTCCAATCAACTAATCCTTAAAAATGTTATTTTTGGCTCCAAAACTTGTAATCATTTGTCAATCAACAAACTGATTAAGAAGAACTATTGTGTGGCTAACTTCATTGATGGTGTTAGTAATTTTCAGGACTTGGCATCTAAGAAGACTAATGGCAATCCTGAAGAAGTTGATGGTCTCTACCTTATGGCCTCAAATAAAACCATCAAGTGTGGTCATTTTGCTAGTAGAGATTCTTAAATGTTGTTGGGGCATGATTGATAACGGCACCTAATCTACCAATATATGAAGAAAATGCATCCTAACTTGCTCAAAAAGGGTTCTACTATTACCCAATGCAAATTTTCCAATTTGCCATGCATACCAAAAAAAATTACCCCTCACAAGGCTATAAAACCATCCTGTCCTTTCTCGTTAATTCAAGAGATGTTTGGAGACTATCAAAAGTTACTAGTGTCTCAGATGCTAGGTGATTTGTCACCTTTGTAGATGACCACACTAGGATCAAATGAAAGGTAACGATGAGGTTCCCTCCATTTTCAGAAATTTCAATCAATTCATTCAAACCCAAATTAGGGTCCTTCATCTGATAATGACCAGAAGTACATCAACTCCCAACTTGACACCAATCTTGCTGAACTGGGATTTGCCACCGAAGTACTTGTTTTCACACCCACCAACAAAATGGGATAGCCGAAAGAAAGAACAGACACCTTCTAGAGGTTGCTATATCCCTTATGCTTACTGCTAATATGCCTAAAAGGTTTTGGGGGGAAGCCATCCTTACCTCTACATATCTCATCAATTATATGCTTTCAATCAAAAGCTCTTAATTTCCAGACCTCTTGTTCCACCAAAATTCATCTTCCTTGGGTACTCCACATCCAAAAAAGGGTACAAATGTTACTCACCTGTTTCAAGGAAATTTCTTGTTTCAATGGATATTACTTTCTTTACAGACCTTGGACCATTGAAGTACTTTTCTAGCAAAGGAAATGGCAAGGTCAAGGAAGGGGATTGTCATTTCATGAAGGAAATACACTCTTGACTTGCTTAGGGAAACTAGAACATTGGGTTGCAAGCCTACAAACACTCCAATGGAAGCAGACTACAAACTCAATATCTCTAAATTCACCAATTGACACCAAGAGATATAAAAGGTGGGTAGGTAAACTTATTTACCTATCTTATACTAGACCTGAAATTAGTTTTCAAGTGAGTGTCATCAGTCAATTCATGAGTAAATCTACTAAAGAACACCTTGAAGCTGCCAATAAAATCTTGGCATGCGTTTCTTTGTCTTGAAGAATACCTTATCACCTGATTGTACTTTTCTCTCTTCTATAGAATGAACAATTGTTGTCTAAAATATCATGAAATTGAAGAATTCAATACATAAAAATGAGGTCAAATTGCCACACACCTTAAGTTTGTTTCAAAGTATACCCATTAGACATGGAAGTAGTATTATTTTGGCTGGCTTTAGTACTTCTGCATATACACCTTCATAGATTTTTAACATTCCATTTTTTTTTTTTTGGCATATTTTATGCAACAGTTAAACTAGCTAATGATGATTAAGAAGAGGCTAAGGTGTTGCAGAGCTGTTCTCTGTTTGCCAGCAAGTATTGCATTTAGTTGAAGGAAAAATCAACAATTTCAGACAGAGATTTCTACCAGTGAATCTTCTTTGGGATAGGAGAGATTGCTTGGCAACTAGATGGGTTTATGCTCATGGTTTTTCAAAGGGAGTTGCTTGTCAGATTTGCAAACATAATAAGAAGCTCTTTTCAGCTGATTTTTTTTTTATCTCTTCTTCTCATTTTATGTAATTTTTTTTCCAAAAGGAAATACTACAGTAAAGTAAGACAAAAATCTTGGCCAATATAATAGATGGCCACTAGAAAATTAATCAGCCAAAGCTTATTATGATTTATGAAGCTACATGAACTCACAATTTATATTCTCTGAGTCATCCTTTGTTATAACTGGTACAGTTTCTACACTTGGTCCAACATCTATGGTCTCATATTCAGAATCCTTGTTGGCAACAGAGTTATCTAATTCATTATTGCTGATAGCTTGGAAGGAATCATAGATGCTGTTCCACAATCCAGACTTAATAGAGGAAACCTGCAGCAACAGAGAGCCAAGAAAACCTTAACTGATGAATCACATAAGGGAGCCATAAATACTAGCAGAATATGCAAATGAAGACATAGACAATAATTCTGATGCACAACAAGTGACAAATAACAGAGGAAATGGGTGAGAGAGAAGAAGGCAGGAGATGAAGAAGAAAAGGGGAGAGATATGTAGAGAGAAATACAGGGGGAAGGAGAAGAAGGGAGGGAAAGAGATTGCTAACAAGTCAAGAGAACTTTATTAATAATCGATAAAAGGCAACCCTAACCCTAATTACTTAGAACTTCATATAGAACCCAAGAGATAACTCCTAAAAGTTAAATCAATTCAAAAAATAATAATTTGACAAAGGGATAATATAAGCCCAACAAAAGGATAATTATTAAAGTCTGACAAAGGAGAATTAAATCCACAATAAAACTAATTAAATAATTTTTAATTCTTATGTTTATTCTTAACTTCTAACTTACAAATAATTAATATCACTATTCTCTTCCCAATCTCCATTATACTCCTCTAGTTTGAGAAAACTCGACCTCAAGTTCTGAATTTTGGAAACAATAGAAAACTCCACTTTAGAGCATTAGCTAGGTCAAGGGGCATTGTTTTAAAATTTAATAGCAAATGCAACTTCGGCACTGTTTCCATTGTTTTGACAACAAATTACCGAGACTCAAATTGCCCCTTCTCAACCTTAATCAAATACCCCAACTAACAAGGTGGTCTCTTCTCAAAAACAAATGGCCTTGTATCCTTCTCTAACTTCTAGGCCACCCCCACCAAAATTTGAAAGAAGGAAAAGATAAATGGAAATATTGGATAAACAAGACTGAACAAGAGTAATTTGAAAACGCAGAGAGAAAGAAAAAGCAAACACTTCCTTCTGTCCAGAAACTTAGAGACCTTAAAGACTACTAAAAGGAACCCAAAAACAAAAGGCCTTTAGCTTACTCCATACACCCAAATAGGTAAGTCCTTGAAGAATTTGACACCCTACTTAAGACAAAGTAAAACGTGGATCAACATTCAAACCTTCCAAACCATTCTTATCTAAATCAATCTTCAACTTAAATAACAATTATAACCAACAATTATAACCAAAAATCAACCTCAAAAATCCAAAGAATGAGAACAAGACCCACAAAACTACCCTCAATAGTGTTTTAAGATAAAGAACCATATCATCAGCTGGACCGTCAAAATGGGCTGAACCGATTGGGTTGGACAGTATAACCCACCATTTTCACAGCTTGGACTGAAACTTTAGAAACCCACATAATATTATGATTAAACTGGCCTAACCCACTTAACCTATCTATTAAATGAGCCAACCCACCAAACCCACAAGTTGAACCATTATTCCCCCTAATCCTCCCAAGTTTGCCAATTAGCAATGAGAAGGATTAAAAGAGTGACCCACATCTGTATGATCCATATTCACAAGGAAAGGAATGTCTGCACCAATGGGCTAGCTAGACATGTGATCCACAAAAAAGTTGGACTTCACAAACTCTTTTGTATTATTTCCCAAATTTTTGTCTAGTACCTTTGAGGTAGATCATGTTGGGATTGTGTTCTCACGTAGAATAGGAATTGGATTATCTATATATGTATATGTGTTTATGTGTGTAAGTGGGGATGTGTGGATGTATATGCATACAAGTTAACAAATTTCACAATTGAATGAATGCTATTTACATTTTTCTTTCTAGTGACCAATAGGTCAGTTAAATGGGCCAAACTATATAACCTACAACCAGTGGTCCTGCCCAGCGGACCAAATTGGCCCCTTTAGACAGCCCTATCAAACATGAGCCCAAGGTGAAACAACAAAATCTTTTCCAAACCAACATGAATCCCCTTAATGAAACCTCCATGTCAAAAGCCTTCAATACCATTCTACTGAGCACATCAACTACTATAGCAAACAAAAAAGTAGATAGTGGGTCCCCCTAACTATTCTCTAACAAGGAAACAAAGAATTTGACTACCATTTCACAATCATAGCAAAAGGAGAAAAAGAGATACCGCCAGAAATCCAAACTCTCTGCTTCACACCTAGCCCTTTTGTATCAAACAACATCAAGGATCATAGGCCTTCTCGAATTACAGATTAAAAAACCAAACCATGAAATTCCTTCTCCCCGCACCTGTCTACCACCTTGTTGGCTACCAAAGCAGAATCTAGAATCTGTCTACGCAAAATAAACTCACTTTGATTATAAGAGATAATTTCTGACAACATTACATTCAACCCAAGGGAAAGAACCACAATGATGAGCTTGTAACACTAGTCGCCAAACTAATTGGCCTATAATCCTTCAGTCCAATGGACCTATCCTTGCCAAGCACATGAGTGATAAAACTATATCCATACTTACAATAATCTTACCACTACAATGCAAGTCCTCAAACATATGAAAAAACTGTTAAGGTAAAATTTATATGCTATAATATAATAAATTTGATAAACCATAAAAAGCAACATTATAATACATGTGGAAGATACTATGACAAAGTTGACAAAAAGTAGCTTACAGCAGCATTTAGTAACCCAATGAAAGGATATGATAAAAACATCAACATGATCTTCCTTCTTCGTTGTGGTTTTATTTCATAAAATTGAAGCATCCTCTCCAAAACCTACATGATAACTGTCCATTAGGAACAATGTTTATCACTTTTAAAAGCAAGTATAAGACAGAGTTTCAAGACTACTACTGACAACTACTGACATAATATGAAATACCAAAAGGAAAAGAATAACAACTCATAGCAGGATATATTATCCTCTGTTTCTTGTAGTTCTATTTCTTCACTGACAATAAATATTATGAAGAAAACAACAAGAATTAATAACAGTCAACAAAAAAATTACTTGACTGCATCAGCCTGTTGTGGAAGACTATAAAAGGAATACTTTGCAGAAAAAGCATCATAACAGAAACAGCTAAAACAAGTTAAAATTGCAGACAAAACAAAATGCATTTTCACCATTGATTTTCAATCTTTTCATCCACATCTTTACCTTTTCATTTTGGGAAGGCATAAAATCCCTATTAACAATTTAACAAAGACTTGCACCCTTGGAATATATTAGTTATCAAGGATGATAAATGTCTCTATATAATTATGAATACATGATGTGTAAACTAACAATTTGATCTAAAAATTATCAGACCAATTTAGCTTTAGTCCCCTAAAATTAATGCGTGAACAAATTAGTCCCCAAAAATAGAAACTCATTGGCCATTAGCCCTTTTGTCAAGTGAACAAGGATGCCAAAAGGACTAAGAGTCCTTTTGTCAAGGACCAAATTGTTGTTTAATCATGATGAATAACATTAATAAAGTAAAAATTGTGAAGTAAGAAAATAATGAAGGGACTAAGAAATGTTCAAACATCTGGCACTTAGATATCCTGGGACCACGAAGTGGTAAATGAGGGTATATCTATCCTAGAGCATGTAGCAAAAACAGAAAAGATGGTTATGAATATAATACAATTCCTTTTTATCCATAGCTTCAATTTTATATCACTATCAGTTGCAGCTTAATGATCCAACTATACAGACTTGTAACTGTGATTCAGCCCTAAAGCTCAATAGTAACGAACATATATTCATCTTTGAGGTCCATGTGATTTTGAATCATATCAAGATTGAAGCAACCCTAACTGAACTCAATCTCAAATGCCTCAAAAAAGGCTGGATATTTTTTAGTCTTAATAGCCCCAACACCTGAACCTCCAATTTCATAAGTAGCATTTTGTTATTTTGGACAACCAATTTCATAAGTATCTACATCAGCTAAAGTTTATAAATCAACAAATTTATAAATTCTCATGTGACTAGATTAATACATGGTAATACCACGTGATATTAATATTTACCCAAAAATAAGGGAGAAAGAAACTTTTCACAGCAACAGAGAAATGTCAAATCCACTCTTCAAAATGTACCTTGCCATAATTACACCGTCAACTTTTTACATTAGACCAACAAAATGAACCTATTTCCAATGGGAGACCAAAGTGGTACTGCCACTAAAATACATACTTTTGTCATACTAGTTTGCAAATTCCTGGATAACATTATGCTTTTTCTATCAAGAAATAAATCTACCTCAGCAACACTGTGCCCCCAACATGCTTCCTTCCATGTTGCGACAAACATCTGCAAAGAGTCATTAGCAATTGAAAGATTATCATTTGTGTTGCTTGCTACCTTGATCTTGTCCTCACTCTCCACTAGATTTGCACCAACTTGTCTCTTTCCTCTCTTAAACAACTTAGAAGGTGCAGATTTTGTACTGGTTACATTTTCAGATTTTCTTTTCTTTTTAGGAGGCCCATTAACTCCCTTTTTAAGGTTGGCATTAACAGGAGAGCATCCTGTCATATCACCTTGCAACCCAAGCCGTGTCATCTCTTCAGTTGCAGATGGGTAAGGGCAGCTACTCACTCGGTCTGAACCTTTTTCAAATTGCAATGATGAATTTGACTGATTGCCAGCAATACTGTTATTATTTCGACCATCATCTGAAGAATTATTACTATCATCATCTTCCGAGCTAGATGAAATAAATCTTATGTGCTTGCCACTGAAAACCTTTTCTACAGAAGAAAATGACTCAACACGTTGAGAAATGGCACTGAAACGTTCATCTAGCTGCTTCTTCTGTGAGGAAAAAATAGGACGCTTCTTCTTGAACTTCTCACTTTTCAATCTTAATGTCCTCACGCATTTTTCTAAGGTGGATTGCTCCAACTTC
Source organism: Delonix regia (assembly GCA_037074485.1). Lineage (NCBI taxonomy): Eukaryota > Viridiplantae > Streptophyta > Magnoliopsida > Fabales > Fabaceae > Delonix > Delonix regia. Next base: position 25,617,999 of record CM073462.1, on the reverse strand, counting down.
CTGGCTTCCCGTATGGCGGATATATGCATACTATGATAATAAAAATGAACATTTTAAATCAGAATGCCTATCTATAACTGCCTCTATTTTAGATATCATATAAAGTAACAAATATCCTGACAATAACATGAGCAATAATATCCCTCCTGTATGGGTGGGTGATGTGCACTAAAGTTACTGCATTTCAATATGGACTGGCCCAAAGGCATTTTGTCTTCAGAGTCAAAACGTGTGTAAGAAAATTTAATGCTTTTGGTCACATATTTAAAGGGGAAGGGGATTAAATTTTTTATTAAAAAATAATTTGTTGTGGGAAAGAAAAGATCTATAACACTTCAGGACAATGAATTATCCTATAACAAATATCAACCAAAAAACAGGGGGAAAAAAATTTGCCAAAAGAGAGAAGGAAATCAATTAGAAATGGGGACATAGCCTGAGTTGGGACCAAAAAAAAAAAATCCACACGATGAGGAGGGCAAGAAAAAACAATGCACTTTCTCATGCACAAATTACTGATATTTCTTGTTCAAATCAAGATTGTAATGAAACATGTTAAACCAACTGCTTAAAGTATAAAATCTAAATATAAAAAATAAAATAATAATAAAATAAAAAAGAAAACAGAGTCAATTGAATCCAAAGGAGTTTGGAGAAATCATAGAGCAGTAAATCAAGAAAGTAAGTTTTAGATGTTCTTCAAGCAATTCTAAGACAACATTACAACCCTCCCCAACCCCACTCGCCACACTCTCTCTCTATATTTACACATACACAATCCTACACACTAAGCATTACATGAATCAATCATCATTCATGTGCACAATTGAGCTTGTTCAATTGATGGTATATTCCATACGCTCGTTAATTTAGCATCAAATCTGCTTTCTTGTGCCAAAATTTTGCATACAAAAGCTTATCTAATCATCACCATCACATAAACAGTTATCATTACACTTCTCCATCTTTCTAATACTGTATACATTATATTTTATCAAAATGTAGGAACAGGACAGCATACCCCAGGTTCTGAACTCGAATTCCAAGCAATTCCCTGCATTTAACTGATCGCTTCTTGGCAATAAAATCCAAAAACTCTTCAACCTTGATTTCCTTATTTATAGAAGCATCTAATAATTCAATAAGGAAAAGAATTATCTCCTCACTAGTTATCTTAAACACTTCAGTAATATGGGGCAGAACTGAAAAATAATGCACAACCAGAGGGTGCCGCAAAAAGGGCCCCAATCCAAGTGCTTCAAAGTCATCAACCCCCTCATTCTTGCAAATTGCCACTTCCAAATCATATAATGAAGTGATTCTTCGAACCCCAACAAAGCAATGCACAAATGCATTTACCTACATGACAAATAAAAAAATTCAGAATAACACTTTCTAATTGTAACCAAAGGTAAAAAGTTCACAAAAATCCCACATTTATTTATTAAGAAACTGAACAAGAGAGGGTCAAACAGAAGCTTTGGATTGCATTTAGCCATTATATTATAACATTTTTTTTAAATAAAAAATTGGAAACTCTATTTTATCAGGTGAATCTGACTTAAGTTAAAGTTACAACCAAAAAACTAAAGGAATTTGGCCAATCCAAGATAAGTTGGTAAAATTCTAAACCAGCAATAAAACCAATAAACTCTATCCTTAAAACTTTAAAAAGCAGTTTCGTATAGCCTAAAGCAAACCATCATTATACAAAAATTAGATTTGAACCATCATACTAAAATTGTATAGGCTCTATCAATGGTCATTGTGGCCTCCTAAAAAATCTACCGAATTCATTGAGATCTTACAGGGGATCAAGATGGCCAGTTATTAAAGGAATTTCTTCTAGACTCTCAATAAATACTGGCTTTGGCAAGGCTTCCAGAATCCAAATGCATCCTAAGCTAAATCATGCTGACAAACAATTAACCCACAATGAATAGGAAGGTTTAATCAGGGATATTTGCTAATAAAGGTTACCAAATTCAGCCAAGAGAAAGAAACCTATAATATGGTTGTTGCTCATGGCTATGTTGGCTGACTGGTCTTGTGATATTCTAGTTCTAACAAGTCTTCCTGGCTACTTGGCCGGTAGTAGCCTAATATGGTTTACAGCAATAGTTATTAGGACAGCTTCAATTTCAACAAATCTGTAGTAAAATTTTGGTTAAACTAAGAGCGTACTTGGTATACACAGTCACAAAATTTTCAAATGAAATAGTAAAGCCAAAGAATATATTTTACCTTCCCTTCAATAATCATAAGGCGGTGAAGGCACGGAACTTGCTGCATTTTAACCCCCAAAGAGCTCCATGAATCAACTTGAAGCATCAGCAATGCTTTCTGAGACACCTTCCATGCGGAGACAGACTCCCCAGCCTTAAGAAGATCATCACGAGCCTTTGCAACAGCCCTGTAAGTCTTCTCGATACATTCATTTGGATTCAAAGACGAGCTTGGCGTTTGGACCGAACTGGGAGGCAACTGCTGCGGAGGAAAACTCCCTATGTTTTGAACTGGCAAAGCAGGGTTTTGTAGGAATGGCCAAATAGGGTTTTGAAGGTGGAAACCATGGTTTTGAACAACCTGAGGGTGAGGCGAGTAAGATGGGACTGTTTGGGACAAAATATAAGGGTTTTGAATGGTAGTAACGCTTACAGGTGGCGCCGCCGGCTGTTGAGGGCGGCCGCCACGGGGAGGGTGGAAAAGGTTGTGGTGTCCGTACATCAGCGGGGAAAGGGGAACAAGTGATAGTGGACAAGAGCGGCAAGATTAAAGTTTTTAAACTGTGAGATTTATGACGGGATGTCAATTTGTGGGTAAATTCCCTACTCTTGTGTGAAAATAAAAAATAACTAAATTGAACCGTATACGGATACATTTAATTTTATTATAGGGTTATAATTATGATGTTATTATTTTTTATTAATATTATTATAAGTATATTTTTACATTATAAATATTGGTGTACTTAAAATTATAAATATACTAAAAATTTTACACTAAATCAATGGCATGTATTAAGTAGAAAATACATAATGATAATACCATATTAAAATATATTGTTTATATTTAATTTTAAATAATTTATTAATTTATATTTTAATTTTAAAATTTAAAATTTTGTTTATAAACTTAAAGCCTCTCTTGATTTTTATTAACTTATTCATTCTATTTTCTTCATTATTTAATAATTTATAAATTAGAGATAATAATATAATTAGAGATTTAAATATTATTAAAAAATAAAAAATAATAAAGAGTGTAAGTTAACAAGTATAGAAATAATAGTTAAGGTTTAAGGTTTTATGATTGGGTATTTAGGGTTTAAGGCAATAATATATTTTGAAATGACATACTTTTTTCTTAATGTGTCATATAATAATGATATTGGTACACTATATTTCATAATGTATTAAATAATTCATCAAAAAAGAAATTCACTTGGTTAATTAGTTATAATTGATTAAAATATCTAAGATATCTTTTTTGTATAACTTAAACATATTTTAAACATGCTCTTATTAACTTTCCTTTTTTAGCCATTATTCCTAGTTTCTATTTTAATTCTTAATTTTCACACTTGAGTATATCTCAGCTTATAAATTCAACAAAATGGTTTTGTCTTTTACAATTAACCTTTATCTTTTAAGGAAATTTAATAATAATTCATTCTCATATGCAAATTATTACTTGATTATTAAAGTCACATTTTGTATACTGAAATTATTATTAGTATTATAATAATAAGAATAAAATTGACATGAACTTTAATAGAATGAAATTATGTAATTTTTTCATGACATGAAAAGCGATTGACATCTAATTCTTTTCTTATCTTTAGTTGAAAGAAGGCAATGGCAATAAGGCAAAGGAAAGATATGTAAATTACCATAATACCCCTAATGCAAACCATTTCTCTCTTTTCCTCGTAAAAAAGGGACAATTAATAAATAAAGAACGGCATAATACTAACATGGAACATGATTATGCGCGAAGCATTGGAATAAATGCAAGAGAGTAAAAGGAAAAAAAAAAAAAAAAAACTATTGATATACATCATGGCTACATTAAAGATCACAAGATTGTAGGTTCCAAAATCTATGGACATTTATCAAGGAAAAAGATAACTATAAGTGAAAAATGAAACAACAGTACAATCATTTGAAGTGTTCTACTTTGTTGATGAAACAACTTATTTGTTGGATTAATATATTAAAGGCCGTTTAATTGATAAAAATATTTGTAAAAATAATAATAAAAGTGAGAATAAGAGAGTGAAAAAAAAAAAGAATAAAATATGTTTGGTTGGCATAAGGAAAAAAATAAAAAGGATATGAATCCCTTTTTTAGTAGGCTGAATTAAGAAGTGAAAGGAATGAGTTAAGAGTGAAAGTACTAAAATAACCTTGGTAAAAGAGAAGTTAAAAAATCACAATATTAGTTAAAAATTTATAAGCATGTAAACCCAATTGCAATATTTTAAATTATAATAATCATATTAAAAGTGAAATTATAAAAATTAGATGAAAGTCACAATCAAATTTTTATTTTAACTTGAGAATGCCTCTATTAATACTTCGGCAAAAACAATCAGCTTGCTTACTAAAAAAAAAAAATTGTATAACTTTTTATCCGATATTATTACTTAGATTTGATTATCTAAACCCAACCTGACATTATTACTTAGATTGAAGGTGTGTTTTACTTCCCGAACTACACCCTTGATTTTTTTTTGTTGGCCAAGTGAGTGTTTCTTTATGGATTAACATATGGATTTGCATCTTCCTTCATCATCTCTGCACCACGTGACTCTACTACCAAACAGAAACAGGAAACTCTAGAATAATCGATAACACAAATCAGAGCCTCGTCCAAATTACTCAATTCTTCCTCTACAGCGCACAGCGTATGGTGCTTATGCAATTCTCAATGTCTCGATTGTCATTGTACCCCATTTGTTCTGTATCTTCGACTTTGGTTATTGTCAGTCGCCCTGAGTCGTGGATTGTCGACGTCCATCGTCCGTGAAGGACTGTGTCCAACTGCAACGTGACTTCTGATTCTGTCCGTGTACCTGATTTTGATCCCTGAGCATTTATGGATGAATCTGCAACTTAACTTCACCATGGATCTGGAACAATATGTGAAGCTCATACATTTTCTTCTTATTTACAGTGACATGACTGTACGGGCGAGGCTAATTTCCCCAACAAAAGTAGCCCTCCTAGGAAGCCTAACTCATTCCCTTCATATTTGGAGGGAAGCTAGTCTCCCTTGCCTGTGAGAGAGACGTCTGCTAAGGTAGAGATATTATTAAAGTTGTCAAATTCGCGATTTTAAATAAATTCGTAAAAGAAAAGTAGAATTATAATGTAGAATCATAAAAATTTACAATAATAGATATTAGACATAATTATATCATAAAATTACAAAAAATTTCATACATAAATATTCATTTCATTATTCATAATCTACATTCTATACTTTTAATTCAAGTCAATATACAAATTTTAATAAGCTTCATAATTTATTATTCATGATAAAATAATACTCATTTAACATAACTAAATCTCAAATAAAAATAATATATAAGTTCGCATTAGATAGAGAAAAATTCTAATTTCTTAACCATTATAGAAAAGAAATAAAGAAAATATAAATTGATCTTTTATCACAAATTAGCTAATGAAAAACCTTAATTACCTAACCATATATACATCAAATTTTAGCAATTTGTATTAATAATATATAAATTCTTCATTATTTTTGGGTAACTATATTAAATAATTAATATTTAAATTTTCCAATATATTAAAACTTAATTTGTTTAAATTGAGACTCCAAAATTTTTTAGTATTCAATATATCAAATCAATTAAATTATAGCTTTATATATATATATAGAGTGAAGCATTACATTATGTAGTAATTATATATAATGTATTATATATATATGTCAAGGGTAACCTTGTAGTTGAGTGGCATGAAGCACTGAGAGCAATTGACAGGATGCGTGTTTTGAGTCTGGCCCAACGCATTGGGTATTACATCGCTCATAACGCAATCAAACGTGACTAAGGGAATCCATCTCCCTCTCCCATGCCATAATCCTTCCAAACATAATGTAAAGTGTTTTGTAATCAAATGCCAAGTTTTCCCATGAGGCAATCCCATTCTTTCAAAGAACCTCTCATCTTATTTGTATCCCTGTTTTATTCAAAGTCTAGTTTAAGCCTATCAAGTTGTCCTTAGTATATAACATTGAGGAGAGAAGACAATTCAAAGTTAATATGCTCCTCCAACATGAATTTTCCAAGACTACATACACAAATGAAAATCAATCCAATTAAGATGAGAGGTTCTTTGAATATATAACTTCCTCATAGTACAAATAATATAAACATTAAACATTTAATATATATATATTATATTCTAAGTAACAAATAAACTTGATAATAACTTGAAAAAAGTTTGTTGACCTAGTCGATTTAACTAAAGTAAATAAATATAAGTTCAAATAAAAATAAGTTTTGAGTTCATTTTTTTCACCAAAGTTTGATTGATGATTAGGTCTAATCTAAATTTATGTGAAAAAATGTTGATGCTAAGATTTTATATTATAAATTTTGATGACGACAATTATATGACTAATTAGTTATAAATATAATATCTATATGCTTAGTCATTAGCTTGTAATAATTTATTCATAAATCATTACATATCCTTTATATAAGATATGCTTAGTTGCTTACTCATACAATGTCCAATAACATTTAATATTATATATAATCTAAATTGTACATATAATTATAACAATCTCATATACATAATAAAAAATTTTATATTGTACCAATTAGGATTGCACATAGAACCTAAAGACAGGCCAAAATTGGGAAAAATAGTGTTGGGATAGGATTCAGGGCTAGCCCAATACTAAGCAATGTTGTCAAATTTGCGAGTTTAGGTAGAATTGAAAAGGGGGGTATAGACTCGTATCGTAAACTTGTAACGTAGAATCGTAAGAGTTTACTTATATTAATAAATAATTATTTAAATATATAATTATATAGTTAAAATATAATATATAACATGAGGTTTATTCAAATATTATTTATATTTAAAATCATAAAAAATGAATGGGATATACCATTAAAATCATAAATTTACCATCCGTAGATAAAAGTAATAACATTGTGATTTTACAGTTATCTAGAATTCATAGTATCTAAAAATATATTTAATATAATTTTTTAAAAAAAATTATATGGATTTTCTCCCTATACAAGTTATTATATAAAAATTTTATATTTATTTTTTTAAATAATTTAAAATGGTTCATGGAAAAAAAATTAACAAAAAGTTTGATTTCATGTTAAAATTCCAAAATTAAATGGATCAAGTGAAATAAAAAACAGGAACTAGTTTATATATAAAAGGTGAGATATACATATTAAGTGCAACCATTGGCTAAATGGTGAAGACGCTGGCAAATGAGATGAAGGGTCACGTCTACGAGCTCTGGGTGTGTATGTTTTGCTGAAATTTTTTAATGAACCGGCCTGACTTGTGCTTGTTAACTCAGCTCACTATGTTTATCAGAGATTGTGCAACTTATGCTTTTCCTTTAGCAACTCATCAGAATGCATAAAGATTGGATTTGTGTAGTTAGATCTAGATGTTTCAGTTAAAGAGGCACCAAGACAAACCAAAAAAGGTTAATCCTAACATCAAACTCATGCTTTAGAATAGCTCATACGTCTTCTTCTACAACCCATTTGACTACCTAGAGATTTTAATCCTACAAATGAGCTCGACATTCAATTAAAGAAGAATGAAGTTAAATTGACATCAAACAACACATTGTTTTGACTTTCGAAAATTAAGAAAAGTGGTGGAACACTACATTTCACTTAAGTCTAGTTTGCATGGCACACTCTAAATCATTAGATGAATCCAATGCTCAAAAGCTTTTAAGTGCAACTGCATTTTACACTCTAATACTACAAATTTGACGTCTCATTTGGTTGGCTTAATCCTAGCATGGGAATGGGAATGGCAAGCCCTCTCTCACAATTGGTTGGCAAAATAATGGTGGGATGGATCCCTATCTCCCAACAGTGCCATCTATTGTACCTTAAAAATTGATGGAATTGCAAAGCTTTTCCTAGAATACAATGTCAAAGCCCAAAAATGGCCCTATCAACACCACAACTATTACAACAAACTACCTGGTAAGGATGACAATTTTGTGGGGTGAAGGCCAGGAGTCTTTCCTTGCTCCTCGTCTTCACTATCGTTTGTGTCCCCCATTCTAATTTTTCCCTATCTCTATTTTCTATAGGGATATGGATCTCTAAGAATCTCTACTATGACCTTATATTTTTTAAAAGAAAATTACAAAAATTAATATTGATAAACATACAAAAATAAGCATATTGAAATAAAACTTAAAACATAGTATTATTGTTTATGTTATTCAATAAGTTTTAATCCAAATAAAAAAAATCCAAATGATAAGTTATAAATAAGTTATAAAAATTCAAAAAAACTTATAGAAATAATAATTTCAATAAATTAAGGACATCAATTTCAAGTCATATTGATATCAAAATATTTTTTTCACCATGTGAGAGCGAAGTCTTTATCATTGTTTTATCCTTATGTGCATGTTAGTTATTTTAGTCTATTTTGTTTCTACTAACATATAATATCAAAAACTAACAATGATTCTAACTTGATATTATTAGTTGAAGCAATATCTTTTATATATGGGAAATAATTACACTTTTAACTTTTTATCTTTGTAAGAAAATTTACCTTCATTAAACTTGAAAAATATAGTAAAAGTACTATTAATAATATATCTATATAAAAAATTTTAAAAGATACCAGTAATACATCTACAGAAAAATTTGTAAATTTTTAAATAAAATTTTCAGAGATGAGAATTCTACGATACGGGAGCATAATCCTCGTCCATATCTCTAAATAATTTTTGGAGAGATTTTTTCTGCATTTTTGTTCCTGTCCAAAAAAATTTTCAAACACATGTCCCTAAATTGGACAATCCGTAATCTCCGAGGAAACTTTTTGCCATCACTGCTGCCTAGTCAAAAACACGCCTGGACTACAACACGCAACATCCCAGACTAGCACACCATGCAATAAGGCTTCAACGAGTGGGTGGCAACAGATAAAATGAAAAATCAAATCAAACTAAGCGTGCTTGGTCTCTGTTTGCCATCCCAGTGTCTTTGTTCTATATTGGGATTTCTGCTGGTTCATTGCATTGCTGCCTTCCCATCATCCTTGTTTTCCCAACTTTGTTTCATTTTGCCTTTGCACTTAGTTTGTTCGTTTTGTGCATTTCTAAAGTGCTCGGTTTGTTTGGTTCATTCATTCATTTCTCTCCGATTTTATTTGGGTTATTTTTATTCTGATATTATATTTTTTATCTAATAAATTCTTTTTGTTAATTAGTTTTGCTTTATGGATTTTTCTTCTGGTTCAACATTTTTGTTATGGGTATTTTTGTTATCTGGTAGATGATTTATTTTTGTTATGATTCAATATTTTTATCCTGTGCATTTTTCTTCTGGTTCCTTTTTTTGTTTATGAATTTTTCTTTGTTTTAATAAAGTAGCTACCTCTTTTATTTTTGCTTGCTTCTTTATGCTCAATTTTCTATAGACTTCTTATATTATTGAAATGCTTTTGAAGAGTCATTTTATATATCAATTTTTTAATGTGTTATTTTTTTTTTCCGATATATATGCATATATATGAAATTATTTTTTTAGAAAATTATCAAAATTAATATTAAAAAAATTGACAAGTATAAAAAAGTATTGAATGAAAGAAAAGAGTTAATATCATATATAGATATTATGGGAAGAAAAGAAAATTATTTAAGAGAATACTTATCTGATAAATACAAAAAAGCTTAGAGAAATAAAGTACTATAAAACAAATAAATTAGTATTAAAATATAAAAAACTAAAAACATTTCACAGGTGGGGATTTAAAGTATAAAAAAGGAAATGTAAAAAGAAAAAGAAATATTCCAAACCATACAAAAAATATAAATTTAAGAGATATCCAAAATATAAAGTTAAAAATCATTATAAACTAAGAAAATGTCGAAACTACAACTGTAGACAAATAAGACATATATCCATAAAATGTTTTAAACTACAAAATAAGACAGACATAAAACCATAGAAATAATTGAAGAACATAGATTAGAACATTTAGAATATTAAGAAATATCTGGAAGTGAAATCAATAAATTTGATTTAGAAATATATAAAAATGGTTATGAAGGCTGAAAGTAATTCAGAAAAAACTGAAAGTGATTCAAAAACAATATAAATATTCTCCAATAGAAGAAGACAATAGAATATATATGATACAACGAGAGACTAGTAGTTTGCACAGAATATGAACAATATGAAGAAATAAAAAATGCTAAAGAAGGAATAATAGAAAGAAGAGTACAATTTAGCCAAAAACAAAATGATAAAATTATAAATAAAGAATTGGATTTAATACCCCAATACTGCCTATCCTTCATGTTTACATGGTGTAATTAATACTAGACCATTTTGTGCAAATTCAATGGCATAAACTATTTTGAAAAATCCATTCATATTATAATATTTGGTGTAGTTTCATTAAATATTGAAATTTTTAGTTCATAATCTCTTATTTGTATTGGTACATTTTTTGCTAATAATTTTATTACATGAATATCTTTTCCTATACTAGATATTTTCATTGGTTTTTCTTTTTTTTATAATTCTAAAGATAATACATTATATTTAGCTATTGTTACATTAACTTCTGTGTTCATCATCGCGTGACATTTCTTAGATTGATATTTATCATAATTAAATTTTACTAATATTACCAATTGGTGATCTATATCAATTAATATTTTATTTTCTTGGATTTTATAAGGTTTTACTTGCTCTAAAAAGTTTTACGCTAAAATCAATTTATGTATTATATTATTATTAACTTTACTGTCTAGCCATAATTTTTTTTTTATTCTGTCCATATTATTAAATCTTATTATGACATTTGTTTTTGTTTCTTGTTCTTCTATTTCTATATTATTATTTGGATATTCTAATTATATAGTATTTTTTTTCATAATTAGGTTTTATTAATGCTATTACTTCTAGCCATACTCCATCTTTCTTTATCTCTAATAATACATAACCTCTTATTTATTAGTTAGATTTATCTATGGTGTTCTTCTATTTTTTCAATTAAATTTGATATTATTGGTATAACTGTTAATCTACTTTATTCATTTAATTTTTCATAATTACTTTGATTTCTTGATCTTATTAAATCTCTTCTGGACAATGGTCTAAATTCTTCCATACTCCTCCTTCGATGATTTATATTTATATTTATTCTTGAAGGTGTATTTATACCGATATTTTTTCTTCCAAAAGTGCTATCTTATTTTATCTTTCTTGGGGTATTCTCATATTGAGTTATCTCTCTAATATTATCTAATTTTATTTGTAATTATCTTGATATATTTATATTTATAGGGTCTAATTTTAATTCTTTTAATATTAGCATAAAATTTATATATATATATATATATATGTGCCATCTTTGTACAATTCTAAAATTGCTTGCATCCAAGTAATTATTGTATCATATTAAAAAAAAGATATGTGACAAAAACATGTATATATTTTGATTGTATATCAATTTAGAATCACTTGTTATATTTATATTTTGACCTTAATATTTTTAACTTTTATTTATGAACTCAAAACCTTTTAAAAAAAATTTTCAATTTATCTCCTCTACTTTTTTTTTTTTAGTAATCCTACAAAATACTAATTCAAAAATTGAAAATAAGAATAAAATTAGGAAATTGTATAGTTATTAAAAAATAAAATTAACAAAGTTATAAATTAATATTTCTATGTGGGTTACTAAAAAATAAAAAATAGATGGTGTAAATTTAATTTTAGATTCATAAAATAAATATAATAATAATGGAGTCAAAATATAAATAAAATAAATCTTTTAAATTGTTACATGTTAACCCTAAACACATTATTATCACATATTTTTTTTTTAGTATGTGATATAATAAGTATACTAATATAACTAATTTTATAGTTGCACAAAAAAATTTGTCATATGTTTATATTCTTTTACTTGAATTCTAAAATTTTAAAAATCAAATTACATTTGACAGGCATATTGGTGCTTCTTAGGTGGTAGCCTCGGGATTTTTGCACCCAAATTCTCTTCATCATTTTCCACGAGTTATAACGATTACTTCCTTCTTAATTCTTTTCATTCTTTTCCTTAATCATAATACCAGACAAACCATTAGACTATCATTTCCATTCTTTCCAACTTGCAATGTACTTACACTATGCATATATTCTAACTACAATATATGTTATTCCATAATGTGTATTTCAACGAATATGTATACCAATATTTCATTACTTTATAAAAGTTAATTAATTAATTAATCAACTTGTGACCAATTAATTAAATATTTTGCTTCAAAATTAATCTAAAATGTCGCAGATGTTGTCCGAATACAATTTTTCATAATTAAATGACACCAAAAAATATTTAGACAAAAAATGACATGGGCCACTAATTACAGTAACATCAGCGCACTAAAATGTCCAAAAATAAATCCTTGCAGCCAAAAAAATTAAAATTGTAAAAAACTAAGGCATGATAATATATATATATATATATATATATATATATATATATATAGTTGTATCCAAACAATTGATTTTGCATAAATTTGGTATAATTTACTGTAAGTGAAATTGCTTTTACACCCTGTAGCATTGGAAACCTCATCTCGGCTTTTTCTTCCATGTTTCAGGTTTTTGCTGTCGATTTTCTTCCTGTTTCCATCACTAGCAAGGGGAGCACATACCACACTGTTATCCGACAATAATTAGTCGACGGAGACGGCCGCGGCGAAGTCCCTTTTAGGTTTTGGCCGATGCAGTCTCCACTTCTCTCTCTTCTTTGTGCTTAAAAAGGTTGGCTCTCTCTCTTAGTTCTTCGATTTCTTTATTTCTTTAAGATGCAGCTTGCATTGCTTGTCTTCGTTACCCGATGAGAGTAATCAATCTTCCAGTTTCAATTGCTATGTTATTCTGTTTGCTTTATGAAGTTTTTCCATTTCAGCTAGGTCTTACTTATGTGTCCATGCATTAAGTGCTATTTAAGAAATATATAAATTTCTATGTTGTGTTCTGTGCTGTTAGTTTTATTCACACACTAATAGCTGTGTGCTGTTTTAAACTGTGTAATCATGGAATCTAATCCTTCTGTTGATTCGTTCGCAATTTATCTTTGCTTACTCAGCTTGCTGGCTTTTATGCGTTAGTTTTTCCTATTGCGTATTTGTTATTTTGTGTTGAATATTAACTGTTTTGTTTGCCTGTTTAAGACAATGAACTAACCTTGATTTTTCTGAATTTTATTCGTGTCAAGCATCACTGGTTTTCATATCTGTGTATACGGTTACTATTTGTGCTTCATGCAATTTCAAAAGCCCATTTATGGTGATTTACATGCTCATTGATATTTAAAGGTTATGTGTTGCTTGCCATCTAGGGTCTTACGGTTTTATTGTTTGATTTTTGCGGATTCTCAACTAAACCAAATAAAACCTCAATCTTGACAACCTTGACAGACACCTTTCTATTGGAAGTCTTGTTTTCTCATCTTAATCTGATCGTTAAAGCCAAACAACCAATTATGGGTTTTTCGGAATGACGAAGGAGAGCTGGTCATTGGAACAACCTGTTTGTTTTGTCCATTGCGGGCTGGGTGGTTGATATTAAGGATGCCTTCTTCCATCTTTTATTTCATGCTTATAGTGATGGGGATGGAGAGGAATATTATCTGCTGGAGATTCAATAAGAATATGAACTTCACTATTATGACCTTCTATTTGAGGTTGTATTCATGGGGGACAATTGACTCCCTTGGGATTTTTGGCATCCTCAATTTTAATAAAAGGTAGATTGCTGCTATTGTTTATTTTTTATTTTCCTTATTATTTTAGTGCAATCAACTTTTGTTTATTCGCTTTAACGTAGGTAGGTTTTGCATTATTGGTTTATGCAACCCTTTTAAATGTGGTGAGTGGCTATTGGGTCTTTAACTTCTCTTCCATGTTACTAGAAGAATGTGGACTTGGATTTTACTCTTTTTTGCTTTTCCTTATCATGTCATGACCTGTGTTGGATGTTTTGTCATGTGACTATAGGAGAATTGGGTTAGCAGTGCTGAGTTTTTGCACATAGGCCTTGAATGTAGAGTTCATTAAAATGGTGAAGACTCGGGGTGGTTTTCTTTGATAACCAAAGAGTGATCTGGCATAGTTGGACACCCTTTTCTCTGAGGACTGGAATTATCTTTCTTACCTCAAATTTTCTATTGCATTTGACCTGGTTTGAACTTTAACATTCATTTTTATATCTGAAATTTAAATGCTTTAGATCCTACTATGCCTTTCCTTTCTTGCAGATATTTCATTACATGTTAATTGTAGGGAAGTTGAAGTATTCAAATGCAAAAGACCTTGAGCCCCATAGCACCTCGAGGTGTGAAGCTTCCATATTTTAGCTTCCTTTTACAGGCTTTTTGTTGGGGAATTAAGCACTGTTATGGTTCCCATTAATGATTGCTCTAAAAAGGACACATTCCAGTGGACTGCTACTGCCTCTTAGGCCTTTGAGTCCATCCAGTGGAAACTTTTTGAAGCTCCTATTTTGTCTCTACTAGACTTTGCCAAACCTCTTTTGAAGTTGCTTGTTAAAAAATGAATATGCCTGACTTTGGGATAATATTTTATGAATAATACCTGGACTTTCTCATTAATGACGGGTTATCATTTCTCACTATTAGCTTGTGCATTCCTCACACATCTATTAAAGATTTTCCCATGTGGAAACTACATTTGTGAGGATACATTGATCGCTATGGGTGGGATAAGACCATAGCTTTAGTTGTAGATGGGTGTTATTGGCCCTCCTTAAAATGCATTATTGCTTGATTTTTTTCCCAATGTCATACATGCTAAACTTCGAAAGCCAAGAAGCTGAATACATGGTTTTACATTCCCTTTCCTGTTTCCTATGATCCATGGATGGAGCTTAGTATGGACTTTATGCTAGGATTGCCTCCAACCGCTCCTGGTCATAATTTCTTTCATTGTTGTTTCTAAGATGGCTCATTGATGTCCATGTAGTAAAACCATAGATGCCTCCCATCCAGTTAAATTATTCTTATGTGAGGTTACATGTTTACATGGGCTACCTACTACCATTGTCTTTGATAGGGAAGCTAAATGTATTAGTTACTTTTGGAAAACCCTTTGGAAACTTTTTGGCGCTCAATTGAAGTTTTCCTTTGATTTCCACCTTGAAACTGATGGTCAGATTGAGATTATTAATCGAAGCTTAGGTGTTTGCTTAGGACCCTAGTAGGAAATAAAATTGGCAATTAAGATTGAGATCTCCTACCAATGGCTTATTTTGCCTATGATAAGAAGTCCATAAGTAAGAGCATCTTTGAAATTGTCCAAGGCTTTACCTCTTGCTAGCCTATTGACCTTACACACATTCCTTAACTTCCTGTACTTCTAAATCCACCAAGTCATTGTCAATTGGTTACTAATATCCACCATCATGGTCAATTTTTTAATGAGGGAGATTATATAAGGGCTTGTATGTCCTGTGCACTATATTAAGTGGTCTTTGAAAAAGTAAGATGCTTATGCCTCTAGTCCCTTTTATATTTCTAAGAAACTTGGGTCTTATGCATACTTACTTGACTTACCTCTTGATATGTTCATTAGTCCAGTTCTCAATAAAGAGTACTTGTTTCCTTACTGCCTCTGAGCCTCCCTTTTTGCTTGCTGATAATCTTGCACATAGTAGTCAATGTGTGCTCTGAGCCTATTCTCCTTCTGTTGCACCACCTGTTTGGGCAGTTGATGGAATTTTGGATGACCAGGTTCTTGATCCCCCAAAGGTCCCTATCTACTGCTGCCTTGTTTGTCGAAAAGAGTGCTTAGAGTTAGATGCTACTTGGATCACTAAGGAGGAATTCCTCCGCATCAACCCTATTGTGTTGCAGGTTTATACATTGTCTTCCTCTCAGGAGGAGTGTTCTTCTCAACTAGGGGCAAGTGATGGGAAACCTACTCTAGACATATAAAAATAATATTTAAATTGGAAATAATATTTTAAAATGACACAATAGTTATTAGCTTTAACTCCTTTTTGCTATCCTTTTGTTTTATTTAGTTTCATCCTTATCTCTTGGGCTCTATGGAAAGCCCTTAGTATTAGGGTTAGACTTAGATTGATTAATAAGATTTCAAATTTCTGCCTCCTTTGCTCTTCTTTTCCCTTTCCTTTCTATTTCTTCTATATCTCCCTCCATTATGCTTTTCCCTACCTTATTTTGCTTTATTCTTCCTGTTGTTCCTACAAATTTTGTCTTCCTTTCCTTTTCCTCTTATGAATATTAAAACACTTTGGAACGACTAATTGTTCCCGTCAAAGTGATGTTCAATGATGATCATTGGACAAGTCTCATGAATGCCATGATGGGAGAGAAAGGTGTCGTGTGTGTTTCATAGAGTTGGGCAGGACAATTCAGACAAGGAATTGTGTTTTTCCATGTCTAGTACCATCACAGAGCTGAACTTGTCAAGGGGAAGGGTCAGGTCTTTTGGGGGTCTGATACCATGAAGAAACTCACAATTCTTGATGCTTTGATTCTGTGTTATTCAAAGTAAAAGCTTTAAGTGCATAAGTAGGGAAGATGGCAACAAACTCTTCCAATTGAATTCCACAAAATCAACAAAACAAATATTCAAAAAATAAATGATCATAAACCACTGAAATACATGGGTGAAAAGATAAACAAAAACATTGACTAACATTAAAAAATATAAGTCTGATATTACAGCCCATAAAGGCACATGATCTTCAATCCCTTAAAGAATTATACAAGATTCCTTATCAAGGCTTATCCTTGTCTGCATGTAACATCAGGTAAGGCTAGATTGTATTAAGTTATACTATCTGTTCTAGTTTTATACAAAGCACCAGGGGCCTAAACTTCAAAAGCCTTGGGTTTAAAAGGAAGAAAAAGGATAGAAATTTAACAAGATGAAATTTCAGCAACTTTTGGTATATCTTCTACTAAAAATAAATTCTTATTGTTGATAAGGGTGAGTAAAAGTCTGAGAGGATATGAAGGGATGCTAAACAAAATTGAAAGACTCAAATTATTGTGTATTTAACATTAACGTCTCACCTGCTATTTATACTTATGCTATAACCACACAAAAAGACATTTACAATTTACACTTTGGGTTTGCTATAAGTAATTATTTTCTTAATCTTTAAGACTTTACTAAATTCCTAGTACCTCTTAGTCTTAGAATATGAATAATATTCATTCAACTGTCATTATTTATATGTAATATGTTCATAAAGTTAGTTTGTCTTTTGTAATATGTAGTCATTGCTTCTATAATAATTATTTGTCTTTGTGCAATGGCATGGAAAATCATAGGCAGGCAAAGCATTATCTTTCATTGTGTAGGGAAATGAATTTTGGCCAAGCTGAATATGGGGAAGGTATTATATCTTCAGAAATTAACTTGTAGCCAAACATCTACTAAATTATGACAACTTCAGTATTTCAAAGATCTTTCTTGTTTTTACTGTCTAGCCCACTGCATTGCAAGTTGTGTAGTAGAAGTACTGCTGGATATAATCAGTTGGTGCATCTTTTCTGATTAATCTAGTTTTCCCTCAGTCTAAATTACAAAAAATATGGTGTTATTTGCAGGTTGCCTCCACTCGTCACTCATGTTTTGCATGTTTGCTAATATGTGCAAAGTGGCAGGATAAGTGAATAAGTGCAAGTTTGACTTGATATCTTCTGCTGAACCTCAAATTATCAAGATGTCTGGGGTCAATTCATCTGTGGCACCTAGTGGTGGCCAAAAGCTCTCCAGGCTTGCTGCCAAATCTGGATTTGTTATCCCTAAAAACAAATTGTCAGGTTCGTTAGTTCCCATCTTCAGGGGGGCTAAGAATCATGGGACTACAGGAGGTACCAATGAAGAAAGTTCCAAACAAATGCATAGGAAAACAAAATGGGGACCTGATCTGATGCAGGATGCAGCTGTAAGAAGAGGAAGAGCTTTAGCTTTACAGGTATTCTAAGGGATTTTTTCAATTAATTTTTCATAATTATTTTTGTTTTTATGTTATATTAGGCCTTTCTTTTTCTTATGAAGATTCCATTATGATTTCCTTGAATATATTACTGTTATATATATATGGTTAGGGTTTTATTTCATTATTATATACTTTTGATTGAAAAGGTCACGTGTGTGTCCTGCATCATCTGCTTTTTGACAATTACTTTGTATATTCTCAGATTTGTATATTTCATTTATTAAAAAATAAAAATTTGACTAAGGTTAGTAAAGATGTATTCATTGCAACATCTTCGTGTGGAATGTATAATGCTTATCTGCAAGCTATTAAAATTTCTTTATAAGATTGGTGCTATTATGAGAGCATAAGTAAATAATCATCATAGAAGTTCTTTTCAAGGTGTCAATTAGTGACACTGCTTCTCTGTTATCTTCTGTAGATTCGAGTGGATCAAATTAAAGAGCAGTTAAAATCACGAAGGTTGGAGGTTGGGGACACTCATGACTCATCATTAGGTGCTAAGAATCCAGATCAAAGCTACCTCAATACTCAAACTGATGACCAGGTTGACGACAATTGACACTCTTCTTTTTCTACTTGTTATTTTTTGTTACTGTCTAGTTCCTTCTTACATAAGCTACTGATAGATATTTCTTTACGTGGATCTAACTATCTAAGAAGTCAGAGATGCTTGAACATGAAAAGTGGGAAGCAATAGGTTTGTATTCCTTGAAGTGTATCTTTTCTTTTTGTTGTAGTGTGTGTGTGTATCATTTTCCTTTCTTTCACTTACACTCTTATATGCTTTTCATCCAACATAATCTTGATCTAAATGATATTCAGGTGAAATTCTTAGATTAGATCCAAGTTACAAGCCTCCTCCTGACTTTAAACCATTGTTAAAAGAGGCCAGTGTCCCACTGCCTGTAAGTATCAGTTCCAAAAATTCTGTTAGATCTAATTCCTTTCTAACTAAATGCCATTGTCAATTCCTTTCACTTAATAAAGGCATATTTCCTGAATCTGAATTTATTTTCTGTGCTACTAGCATGGTTTGTTTAATTTGCTTGTCCTTTAATTGATGAACAGAGATATTTTGAGTATTTCTGTGCATTAAAATTTTTATGATTAATGTTCATTAAGGGTGAGGCTGAGGCTCTGTGGTTCTCATTTTATTATTTCGATTGCTCTGAGTTGGCATTGTGATTTTCACGAATTTGAGTGGCATCAAATTGTTTTCCATGTCAGTGAGATAGTTAATTATTTAGATTTAACTTAAACATTGATGATATAATGGTATTTGACTTGAGCATTGTCACACCTAGAATGTGAAATGCATGGATTATTTTTTTGACACCATGCATGTTACATTTTGGGCGTGACAAGCATCATAGTGAAGATTAATATGCTTATATAAAGAAAAAAAATGGATTTGATTTGGAGAGAAAAATCAATTCCACAGTTATATTGACAGAAATATGAAGGTCAAGGAGAAGCAATATTTTTTGTTCTTGAATACCTGGTAGTTCATTTTTTTTCTCTAGCATCCTTTAATATGTGGATCTGCGGATAAGTTCTTCTCATGCATAATAAATATTTCCATGCCTGCTTTCTCATAGATTCATGATTTCACGGATCCTTATATTCTTCATACCATTGAAAACTAGTTTGTGTTAATAAGTATGAGTAATTGAGCTTGACTGCTGAATAACACTGAAGATTAGTGCCAAATTATCTTTAGGAATGTCAAATGACTCAATCACTTTTGCTACTTATGTGTTGATGCTATATCTTCTACTCTCCTTTGGAATATTGCAATATTATCAGTAGGATATAGTTATTGCTTTGAAGAGTAAAGAATTTTAATTGACTCCATCTTTGTTGCTTATGTTGTGCTCTTCTGCATTCCTTTAGAATTGTAATTTAATATGAAAACAATCTGTTGTATTTTGTCAAATATAAAATGTCCTAGTTAACTAAATGTGAAGTTCTGGAATACAATAAACGCTCTAGTTATTAATGATTGTATGTGCTGTATTATTATTACAGGTCAAAGAATATCCTGGATTCAATTTTACTGGCCTAATATATGGTTCTGAAGGTGATAATCAAAAGCGGCTAGAAAAGGTGATAACCTTTTGTTCTTGTCTCTTATAATTCATGCTAGCTTATGTTAAAGCTAATATTAATGATCTGCAGTCTATAAGCTGTATTGGCTGATTGAGATTATTAATTTATATGCCTTGATTAAAAAAAATTACTTTCTTGTATGTGTATCAGGAAACTGGAGCCAAGATTCAAGTTCATGGAATCAAAGCAGGCGTGAAGGTTAGTTTATTAATTATATAGCTGGTTCCAAACAAAATTCTGAAAGAATCCTTTTGTTCCCCCTCTTAAGCCATTTCAATTTCACTTTGATATATCTTGTAATTTATTTTGACAGGAAATAATTAGAATTGTTTTCATATGTTTCCTCTTTTGTCTTCATTTAACTGTTTCAATTTTAGGATGAAATTAAACCAGGAAATGATGTCCACTGCACTTACGAAGAGATGCAAGTTAATGTATCAGCTGATAGTTTTGAAAAAGTGGATGCAGCTGTGTCCATCATTGAACTGCTGATCACCTCTGTAACTGTGAGTTTCACAATTGTACTCCTGTGATAAGCTTCTTGATTTATGATTAGCTCAGTTTATAACAATTTTTTTTTCAACCTTTTGTTGACATTATTTTGTTTACTTTGATTCTTGTAACTTAGTTGCTGTCAATTGTGCAGGGGAATTTAGCCACTGCTTCCACAACCGCTATGGCAGTTTCTGGGGATAACACAAATGTTCCTAGTCAAAGTGAGGAACAGCTCTCTTCTCATCTAGTTCCTATGGCTTTGGAAAACCACGCCATGGTGCAGCCAGTAGCTGGAGTTACACAAATGCTTGGAGATCATTTTCAATACTCTGGTCCATGGGTTTCAGCTGTTTCATCTCATGCCCCAGTTTTTGCTTCTTCCGGCAATATTGCCCCTCCAAATCCTTCTAGTACCGCTAGACCTCATTTTCCATTGCAATCAATGAATCCTTTAAACATGGGCTCAACTCTTGCTGCTCAACATGCACCTGTTGGATTCAACTCAATTATTCCAGATCGAACTGGCGTTTTGCTGCAGCCAACAAGAGAACAGTTTCAGCACTCACAAATGAGCCAGGCAAGTGCTTTAGGACACATTGGGCCACCTAGAAATACTTCTGTAGTACATATGCAGACTTCATCAGCTCCAACAAGTGCTTCAATTTCATTTCCAATAAATGGAGGCCAACCAGCACCAGTAGGTCAACTCCAGGCATTAGTGCCTTCGATGCCTCAACCTATGTCTGGTATTTCACCAGCACCGGTACCCAACAATATGGGGCAGATTGCTCCATCAGTGGTTCCTCCTCCAAGACCTGTTTCTCTACAAGAAGATGTTGCATTTAAGCCATCAGTGTCAAATATATCAATGCCATCACATTCTGCTGCTTTTCCTCCACATCAAGCAGGGATTCCCCTTGGACTGCCCTCTTCTATGGGACCAATGCAGCCATCAATACCTGCAACTACTTATCCATCTGTAAATCATTTATCAGGATCTGTTTCATTTCCTTCATCAAAACTACCCACTTCACATCCGCTATCTCAGCAATCTGGAATCCCTAGCTCTGCTTCTGCAGTCACATATCATACCCCTGTAAAACCACCACTTTTGACAGCTCCTAATTCTGGGAATTTTACTTTCCAACCTCAGCGTCCCAATATAGACTTTCAAGTGATTTCCAGACCAAACACTGCTATCCAGGGTGGTATAAAAGATCCACCTTCTGGTCCTCAGCCACCACGTTTTGGGTTTGCTATTCCTGATCGACCTGTCAATCAAATCTTTCCAAGGACACAAGTCCCCAGCCAATTTGATCAAACTAAAGTTCCATATGCTGTTCCCTTTGGGGGAGGACCAGGTGCCATCCCAATTACACCCAGACAAACTACATTACCATTTGCCAATCAACCTGCACCTAGGTCTCCAGTCCCACAAATGGTTATGAGAAATTTTGTTCCTCCCCCCCAAATGTCAAATTTTTCTAATCCTGGAGCCCCAAGGTCTGGAAGCATGCAGATTCGACAGATTCATCCTGCTCAGAGATGGCCAGATATTCCCTTGCCCCCAAATCAGAAGTTTGGCAGCAATTACTCCGTGGCTTCTTGTAAGCCAGTATGTCCTGAACAGATTTATGATCCTTTTTCACCCACTTCTATTGCTACTCCGCAGCAAAAAGATGATCCTGCGAAGTGAGAAAAGAGAATAGTGCCGACCTAAACCATATACTCAGTGAATACATAGAAGTTATTGCTACAGTTGTTGGCAGTCAGGATACCAGTTTCTATACTACAATAATGGGCACCATGGCATGCTCTCTATAATCTAGTAACTACTAGTGAGAAAGCCTAGTTGATACCTTGAATTAATGGTTGTATATGCTTTTGATGCCCATTTGCAAAGCTTGATTAGGATGAAATTTCTAGGAACGCAGATCCTTTCACCATTTTGACGTATCAGTGTATTGAATAATTACATGGATAGCATTCAACTTTGACTAAAACAGTACTATTTTGATTTCTGCTGTGCCATGTATCTTTTGTTGAACATATTAGATGTATCTTACATTCTGGCTTGTAATTGTGGATCGTGATGTCTATAAGCGCTCATTTGGCACATCGCATAATGGCGTGTGTGGATAAAGTCCGGCAAAAATGTTAGTATTTTGCACCGTTGATATTGAGAGAGAGAAAAAACATGTAGAATTAAAATATATTTTTAATTCATTCTTTATACAATAAAATCTAATTAAGGTAAGAAAAGTTTGATATTATGCGAATCCCTAATAATAGTGAACTACGCTGTATAACATTTGATCTAATCAACAGGTGCCACTGACGTGGATAAGATGGAAGTTGGTTGTTCGTCAAATTCTCGCATGTTTGACTTTTAAAACGTTCCATTTAACATTCAATTACTTAGATTTGAATTATTCCATTCCAAACCTGTAGAATGTGTGTACAAATAAAAAAAAAAATTTCATTTAACACACATTATATGTGTTTTGAATAATGTAAATAAAGAATAATTAGTTTGAAATATTTATTTTATTTTTGTTGTGATTTTATATGAATATATTTTGTGTAAATGCATCTTTGAAAAGTATTTGAAGTTTTTTTAGGTAAATAGGTTAAAGTGTGGAGATTTAAAGATTATGGGATGACATTATAAAGATTAGTAGTGCTCACATGTGGGAAGAATGAGAAATGACGAGTCTCATTTGAAGATATGAGACTCATTGAAATGAATTTCACTTATTTTGTGTTTGTCTCTTTATCACATAACAGAGAGGATCCACATCCAAGAAAATGTTGAGGATTGCGAATCAGGAGTTTCACATTGGAATGAGTGTCCAATTTATAAATATACATAAAACCTAATGAAAGATTTTCTGTGTTTCTCAAGCTTCTTGAGTCCTAGCAAAAGAACCCTATACACCATTCAAAACCTGTCATGTTCTGGGTAATTATGTTCCATGCATTGGCAGACACCATCCATGTGACAGTCAGGTAAAAATTTAATCCATGGGAGCAGTTGCTTGGTTTGTCTCTGAAGTAAAATGGTTGTTGATAGGGTATTGCCCTTATAAATGCTAAGTTGTTTTATTTTAAGACATTTTCAGCCCCAACAAACCTTGAGAAGAGATCCTCTTCGGTCCAGATCTGAAGGGGAGCGGCAGTTCAAAAGGTTTGTATTGTTTGAGGAACAATCGTTGAGTTAGATTTATAGCAGTTTTTATTACAAATAATTAGACTACTGAATTTTATTTAATGATCCAGATGTCACACATTGCACAGTCCACATTTGGATTTGCAAACCCTAGAGGCAGCAACAGAGTGTTGGGAAACAAAATATGGAGGCTAATGTAAATAGATTTATTTGATGGATAGAAGAAGCTAATAATTAATTAATTAAATAATATTTATTAGTAAATTAAAAACGAGTTAAGTTGTCTGCAATTCTTGAGTATGGCTTTGAGTGTAACAGATTCTCTCCATTTGGGGGTTTCAACTGTAGCTACAAATGGGTTAATGATATCCATTGGATCAAGCATTTAAATCATTATAGCTCTCAGATCATATTTTTAAAAAGTTATCGACTTTAGTTTTTAAAAATTATTGAAATCAGTAATTTATTCTTAAATATAGGTTGTTAGATTTGTACATTTATTTAAAGTGGATCATTAAATTTACTCTACTATTGAGATTTTGAATCTAACTTCGAGTGTTCAATGATTGGGTTAATTTACGCACTGCATTCATTCAGTGTAGTTAAGAAAAAATATTAGTTATCTTTCGAATAATTTCTTTTATGAGTTTTTAGAAAAATATTTGTGAATTATCATTTTATGAGATTGAGATGAGGCACAATGATATTAGTGAACAATGTCAAAGAAGGAAAGGATTTTGTGTCCCCAGACATAGAGTAATCAATGTTTCATTTGCTCAGTCTTATATAATCAACTTAGACAAGTGGCAAATATAGTATTAGGGATACCTCTGGGACTAGATGAGTGCTTGAACTTTCCAAAATTGACTTTAGACAATAGCTAGAGCTACCTATTAGTGTCATATTTGACAACTCGTCGAAAGTTAATCTCAAAGGGAGGGTTAAAATGAAATGTTTTGATTTTTTAAAACAATTTTAAAAGTTAATTTATTGGGATTGCAACCAAAAAATCATTTTAAAAGACAATTTCGGAAAACCTATTTTTGAAAATAGATAGAATGGAGTTTTCTAAAACAAAATATATGTTCAAAAATCTATTTAAGTATAAGAAAAAAAGTCAAGCATTTTACAGAAAATAGATCCTCTTCTATGTTGCAAAATACATTCATTTGGTAGTCTCTTACTTCTTCTTCTTCTTTTTTTTTTTTAAAAGAAAATTAATATTATTTTTGTATATTATAATAAAATTTTTTTAAAATAATATTTATTAAAAAAGAAATAGCGCATCTCTTTGTTATCGCAAGAACTGGAGAGGATCCTAACCCCATTTCATAGGGAAACCCTTAAGCTACTCACACAATAGCATAATTAATAAAAACCTACGTTATTAGTACATTGTGTAAAAATACATACAAACAAGCATTATATAATTAAGCAAACATTCAATACTTTTAAACTCATGCCTATATTAAAAAGTAATAACTTACTCTTTTTAACTTTTATGGATTAAAAGAAAGAATTTTAAGGTTCTAAAGATATATATATACACTGAACCAATAATTCAACACTGCAAAATGAAATTTTATCTTTAAAGGCTTTCATTGATTTTAAGAAAGGATCCTCAGATGTAGAAAGAAGCATGTATGCTAAAGTGTTACACATCCAACACTTTAATATTCCCAAAAAAGATCTCAAGGCAACACGTAAGTAATATCTATGCTTGTTGGCCTTCTTTTATAAAAGTGGAAAGGTCCTTGGGAGAAAAAAACTAAACCTATGTATGCTAGAATTATATGGAATTTAGCACGTTAATGATTGCCATAAAAACAAAAGCAGTCATATCTACGAACAATCCCTAACCTTATTGACCTTCATGAATTGAAGTAGAAGGGTCCTTTGGCATCAAAAGCAATAGGCATCTACATAAGATTTTATGGAATTCAGCACTTTAATGTATCCCAAAGCAACACAAAACATCACATAAACAAAGCCCTATTCTTATTGACCTTCATTAATTGAAGTAGAAGGGTCCTTTTGGCATCAAAAGCAATAGGCATCTACATAAAATTATATGGAATTCAGCACTTTAATGTATCCCAAAGCAACACAAAACATCACATAAACAAAGCCTTATTCTTATTAACCTTCATTAATTAAAGTATGATGGTCCTTGGGCATCAAAAGCAAGAGACATATATGCTAGAAATACATAGAACTCAGCATGTTGATAGATCTCAAAGCAACACAAAATGATACGCAGAAAAAGGCCTTATTCTTATTAACATTCCTTACTTAAAGTATATGGGTCCTTGGGCAGCAAAAGCAAGATGCTTGTATCCTTGAATTTCACGGTATTTAGTACTATGATATAGCCAAAATATCATAAATTAAAGTATTTAATCCACTTGACAAATCAAGCTAGATAATTGTGTGGAGAGTTCAAACTCCATTGCCTTTTCATTTATTTCTCAATTATTATGGCCAAAAAACTGCACTTAAATAATCCAGTCATGGAGGAAATGCATTTAAACCAAAGGCAAAGTAAATCCAAAAACCATTACAATATTTCAATATCCCCTCCATTATTTGGAAAACAATGGAATTTGAGAATTTGAAAAAGGCATTTACATCATCAATTAAAGAGCATTCCAAACCATAAGCAAGACAAGGAAGAAATAAGCACAAATGGACCTTATTTCCATCCACTTCTATTTATTGGAATAGTGATGTCCGTCAAGACTTGAACGAGGCATCATCATCCTAGTAAAACCAATTCTGGCATTAAAGCCATAAGCAAGACAAGGGTAAAAAGTGGCGCAATGAGCCTCAATCTCCTCCACTTCCACTAATTGGAAGGTTAAAGTACTTGAGGACTTGAATGATGCATTTACATCATCCAAGTACGTGAGGACTTGAATGAGGCATTCTAATAGCAAAACCATAGGCAAAACAAAGATAAAAGTGTGGCAATATTTGGGCAACTTTTGGCTACATATTAGTAAGATTTAAGCTTTATTGTGGTGTATTTTAGTGTTAAATTTGTATAAAATTATAATTTGTGAATTGATGAGTTTATTTTGGAGAAGGAAATCATGAGCCAATAGACATGCATAAATAATTATAAGGATCCAAACTAGAGTATTTGATTCAATAATCTATATATGAGAAATTTATCAACCAAAAGACGAATGACACCCTACTCCTATTAAACCCATAAGTCATGGTTTGATCAATTTGCTCTTAGATGATAATTATTAGACACTACTCATGGAAGAACGAAGAAGGAAACTTAAGCCAAATAATAGTGATTTCAGCTTAGTATTTTTGAGTGTGCTATAGAAATAAAACTTGCAGAAGAATATTGAGTAGTCATCACCAACGTTAGGCAAGCATTTCTAGTTTCGTAATTCCCAAATATGAGAAGTGCATGGTAATTTGGGCTTTGTACGCACAAAAGGTGAATTAATTTTTAGGTATTGATCAAACATGTGATTCACATTTGTGATGACTCATGAAGAGCTATTTATAATTTGGAGGGAGGCTCTTAAATAAAGACAAATGAGAAATTATTTGATAAAATGAGACATTTTCGGGATAAAAAAATTTTTAGATTATTTTTCTAATGTTAATGTGAAAATGTTTGTGATGATGTGACAAAGACTATGGTATTTCTTTATTTTATGTATGTGATATTGTATGTTAAATTCCTTTAATTTTCAACATGTTAGTACTACTACCATAATATATGTTTTGATGGGTGGGACTTCTTTGATTTGTAGAAATGTGATAATAAAAAAAACTATAATTTAAAAAATATATATTTTAGATAAATGCGATAGATAGATAATGACATTCTTAGAATACATGTGATAGAAGTAAGACAAACATTAACTTCCGATCATGATCCTAACAATGTTATTATTTGTATAGTCAAAGTTTATTACATATTCATATAATATATTTTCTATACATAATGATTTTGTGCTATGTCTATATAGAGGTCTGATAGGGATTATAACTATTAAAAACATTATTGCTTAACTTAATCAAAGTAATAAGATTATATCAATGAGGCAATTTAATACCATAAGGTTCCTACATGCTTGAGGAGCAGGATGTTAAGAAACTAACAAAAAATGTCAAATTGGAGTTTATGCATGAAAATAAATACATGGAAGAGATTAAGAGATCTATACTACTACTCATGGATTGTTAATGAGTAACATGGATGGTGCCTTTATACACGAATATGAGTCTTATCTGATTGTTCATGCCATGAGGATAATCCTTAAGAACAAGTTTGGAATACTAATACAACCAAACTAAGAAAGTAACTTGTTATAAGATCTCATCCTACTAGTTGGAAGCATATGAAAATGAACTTAGCTTACAGTGAGCATATCACTACTGTTAATAATATTTCCTATCATTAAGGGCCTAAGGATAAGCATATGCTATGAGATCCTCCATACAAGCCTATGTAGAATGTATGGACTTTAATGTCCAATGACAATAAATGTCATATACGAAGAATGAATTCAACTAATATTTTAAGATGACTAGGATATAATTTAAGAAGAGAGACAAGCATTGTTAAAAGGGACTTGGCATTATTAAAGTTAGTTATTACTCCTACTAGAGGTTGGGTCACTTTGTTCGTGACTATATTGAGCAAAATAAAATTCCAATAAACCACATAGCTAGATACTAAGGATTATTTATGGAATACTGTTGGCAGCTTTTGGATTGGAAATGGGACAAGATTTAAATTTAAATGGTTTGGAACATGCAAATTAATTTAGTATGAACAACAAGCTCTCATCCTATATGATGTATTGTGACATCCTGCCTTGAAATAGCTCTTGTTTAGGCCTAAATTGTAAGTTTTAAGAAAATTTGGGTTGAAAATTTTCATTTTTATTTACCTTTCTATCTAAGGCGAGAGTTTGAATAATTTAAATCCTTATCTCTATTCACTATTAAAGACCTTAAAGAATTTAATGAAATAAATATTTCCTTATTGCAGATATGTGTTTTATAGATTTCCTTAAATCTTATTGAAACTTTTATAATTTACAAGGTGTCACACCAAACAACTTGTCAAATGGTCAAGTGTGATGTAGATGGTGGCAAAAGAAAATAGAAACAAATTGGCTTTTAAAATCATTTAAAAAAAACAGATTTGTTTAGGAGTCACTACCAAAATTTTTAAAAGAAAACTTTGGAAAATTATTTTTAATATAAGTGAAAATGAAAAGGTGGTCTGCATAAACAAAGATGGGTTCAGGAGTCTGTTTGAATATAGAAAAGGTATTAGGCACCCTATAACTAATACGAGCATAGGTAACCATGACAATGGGCTCAAAAGAGGACTACAAAGAATTAAGGACTTTACATTTCCAGTGAGGTCAATTACAAGGTTACAGGCCAATAGATTCAAATATAACTTGTAAAGCTTTGTGGACCACTTGATGAACAAGTACATTTGTAAACCTCACTTCAAGCCACATGAGTTGAAGAAGCGAATGACCTTATTACATTATGCCTGGTGTTTGGGCCTCATTGAGAAGCCTTTATTTTGTGGGCCATATTTCATATTTCACTTTGTAATTTTCCTTAGGCTTCAAGTAGTTTCCTAATTTGTTATTTCCTTAGGCCTAAAATAGTTTCCTTATTTATTCTTTACTTAGGCATCAAGTAGTTTCTTTATTTGATATTTCCTTAGGCATTAGGTAGTCGCTTAATTTGTTATTTCCTTAGTAGTTATGAAGTTTCTTTATTTGATAATTTCCATAGGCATTAATTTAGTTGCCTTATTTGTTCTTTACTTGGGCACTAAGTTAATATTAGGATATAAATATTAGGTTTGGCATGTAAGATGCAAACAATTTTTGAGTAATTGAATTATATTGAGTTTTCTGAATTTCTTTGCAAGTGAGGCATACTTTTGTTTCTTGTTGTATCAAAAATTGATATCTTATCAAGGTAACTTTTACTTTGTGGTGATTTCAATTCTTATCCTTTCAAGCCTTATTTTCTGTGTTTCTAAGAACATGTTTCTTAGGGGTTCGGTAGGGTGAGAGTTTAAATTTAATTATTGCTTGAATCGATGTCTGTAGACATTTCAGTCTCCTTAGGTTGAGGTCATTTTGGTATCACAGCAAGTCAAAAATAAATTCTTATTTATATTTATTTTCAGTTGTAATTTGTAGTTTGTTAAAAAAAAAATTAAAAAAAAATTAAAAAAAATGAAAAAGAAAAAAGATAAGAAAAAAAGATAAAAAAAAAATATTCAAAAGGGTCTTGAGTTGGGGATTTTTGATTAATTTTGCATACTTAAAGTTGTCTATTTCCTTAGCTATTTTAGATTGAATTCCATATTTGGGTTTTTGTGTCTTATTAGACCTTCTTTTTAGGTTGTCTGAATTCTTCATAAAATTTGTCTTTGTCTTTTACTTGCATTCTTTGTTTTCATTTTTGTTCTTAGCCAATTTTAGATCTAATTACTTGATTTGAGTAATATTTTGCATTATTGTTACTCACCATATATACTCATATAACGTACATTTGTGTTTGTTTGTTATTTTTGTTTCTTTGTTGGTCGCATAGTTTTACCTTTAGATTTGTGCTTTTCATTATGTTTAAGGCTTTTCTTTGCTTTCCTATAATTGCTACCCTTAAGAGTTACCTTGCTTCAGTTGTTATGTTCTAAAGTGCAACTTGAAAAACAAAGCTTAAGTGGTAAAAGGCTAGAGTGTGGGTGCATAAAAGGAGGGTAAATGCCATACATTGAGCGTAAACATAGGAATTCCATCTTTTGAGTGAAACACGTGAGGGAGTGATTTGTGAGCCTATTTTCCTAATGAGTGGAACCCCAAGGTTATGAAGAACTTGAAACTCCTATAATACACACTATGGCAAGAACATGAAATGTCATGAATCCCCAACCTATTGAACCTCCAAATGACAGACGCAAATGGAAATGTAAATGATAGGTTGATTAGAAATAAGAATGAATTCGCCGCAAGAGATCACCTTGCTAAGAATTAATTCTTGTTGCAATAGAAGAAGAAAAAAATATCCTCCCTTATAGAACTCTAGCCAAGCCAAGAAGAAAACTAAAGAGTTCCTTAGTTATAATGAAATTTGATGTCTTACAAGGTTGAGAGTTAAGCCTTTTTATAAGCTTCTGTCCCCCTAAGAAACCCTAATTCGAAATGCTTCCTTGGGCCCCCAATAAGTTAGCTCAAATGATGTAAAAAATAACTTTAGATATTAAAATAGAAGCCCAATATATAACCGTATATATCCTAAGCCTAAATCAATTACAATGAGGCCCAAAACACTTATTTCAGTAGCAACATTTCTGGATGACATAACCCAAAAGAATTGAGTTTTCATTTGGGCTAGACATGAATCAGATAAATGACTTGGGTTTCATTCTCCAAGCCCAAGGTGTCCAAGTGGCTTTCTTATACATTTTCTAAGAATTTTTTGACATAAATTTGCAGCGATCCTTCAACTTCTTGGCTCTCAGTCTTGTAATTGGACCTGGAAGGAAATTCATGTCATTATTAAGCCATCACACCTTTTGTCATCTGTGCTCACATAATTCTCTCCTTTTTAAAAAAATTCATCCTCGAATTTGAACCAAAATCAAATGGAGAAAGGTAAGAAATAATGAAAGTTGCACTTACATTGTACTCACCTGACAAATCTATTTTGTATGCCTTGTTGTTGATCCTTTCTAGCCCTTGAAATGATTTATCACCCCTTGCATTAAACTTTGATTTTCTTTGTTGTGAAAACCTCTCCTTTTGCAAGTGCATCCAAACCCAATCTCTTGGTTAAAAGATAACTTGTTTTCGACCTTTATTGACTCTTTGAGCATACATGCGGTTCCTCTTTTTACTCGACTCATGTTCTTTCTCATGCATAACTTTAACTATTTCAGCCTTTTTCTTTCCATCCAAGTTAACAATTTCACTCGAAGGCAAAAACATTAAATCTAACAAAGTTAATGGATTAAAATCATATACAATTTCAAACAGTGAAAAACTTATGGAAGAATGTATAACTTGATTATATGCAAACTCAATAAATGACAAGCAATATTCCCAAGTTTTTAAATTCTTTCCCACAATAGCATGCAACATGGTTCCAAATGTCTTATTTACCACTTCAGTTTGACCATTAGTTTGTAGGTGACATGTAGTTAAGAATAAAGGCTTAGTACCTAACTTTCCCCTACAAGACTTTCTAAAAATGACTAAGGAACTTAGCATTCCTATTTGAAACTATAGTTCTTGGCACACTATGAAGTCTAACCACTTCTTTGAAGAAAAAATCAGAGATGTTTGTTGCATTATATGTTCTATGGCAAGCAATAAATGAGCTACTTTACAAAATTTATCAACTGCAATAAATATATTGTCTTTAAACCTTCTAGTCCTAGGTAGTCCCAAAACAAAATCCATTGATATATCAGTCTAAGGTTTAGTAGGAACGGGGATTGGTGTATACAAGGCATATGACTTAGACTTAGCTTATTTGCATGTGATACACTTAGCACAAACACTTTTGACATCTTTTCTCGTATTTGACCATCAAAAATGTTCAGTAAGCATATATAAAGTCTTGTGTACACTAAAATGTCCCATTAGCCCACCATCATGCGATTCCCTCACAAGTAATTCTTTAATAGAACATGTAGGATGCATAGTTGTTTATTTTTGAATAGAAATCCCTCATGCCTATAGAACTTGTTAAATGTAGCATGTTCACAAGCTTGATACACATCACCAAAATCAGAATCATTACAGTACAATTCTTTCAAATGCTCAAATCCAAGTAGCTTTGGGCTAATGATAGAAATCAAAGCATACCTTCTTGAAAGTGTATCAGCTTTAATGTTGTCCCTCCCTTGCCTTAATTTTATCACTTAGGGAAATGTTTCCAGATATTACACCATTTTGCATGCCTCTTGCTCAACTTTCCTTACTCCTTCAAGTATTTAGTGATTGGTGATCACTATGGATGACAAAGTCCTTAGGTAGTAAGTAATGTTCCCACACTTCAAGAACCCCACTAAGGCATAAAACTCTTTTTCATAAGTGGATTAATTTAGAGTTGGTCCACTTAAATTTTCACCAAAATATGCTATGGTTGGTTTTCTTACATCAAAATAGCCCTTATACCAATCTCGGAAGATTACATTTAATCTCAAAGGTTTTAGAAAAATCATGTAGACACAAACAGGTGTAGAATATAATGTTTTCTTCAAAGTATTAAACACATCTTCTTGTTCCTTTTTCCATTTAAATCTAACACTCTTTTTAACAATTTCATTGAGTGGGGTGATGATAGTAGAAAAATATGTAATAAATCACCTATAGAAACTTGCTAAATCATGGAAACTCATGACCTAAGTAACAGACTTAGGTGTTGGCCATTCATGGATAGCTTCCACCTTATCTGAGTCAACCTTAACTCCTTTTGAATTGACAACAAAACCTAAGAATATAACTTTATCCACACAAAAAGCACATTTCTTATGATTTGTATATAATTTCTCCTTCCTAAGCACATGTAAAATGACACTAAATGCAGTGTATGATCATCTAAGTTATTGCTGTAGATTAAAATGTCATTAAAAGAGACAACAACAAATTTTCTAAAAAACTCTTACAAGACATGATTCATTAAGTGTATGAATGTACTAGGTGCATTAGATAATCCAAAAGGCATCACTAACCACTCATACAATGTATCTTATGTCTTGTATGCAGTTTTTTATTCATCACCTTCTTTCATCCTAATCAGACAACAACCACTTTTTAAATCAATTTTAGAGAAAACACATGCACTATGTTGTTCATCCAATATATCATCTAATATAGGAATAGGATGACGATACTTTACAGTGATTTTGTTGACCGCCTTACAATCTACGCACATCCTTTAAGTTCCATCTTTCTTTGGTACTAAGATGATAGGAATAGGATAATACTCATGCTTTCCCTCACATACCCTTTTGCCAACAACTCATCTACTTACTTTTGCAACTCCTTTGTTTCCTTGGGATTGATTCAGTAAGCAGACTTGTTAGGAATTTGTGCTCTAAGGATGAAATCAATCTGATGTTCAATCCTTCTGAATGGTGGTAACCTATAAGATTCCTCTTTTGATAACACATCATCATACTCTTGTGATAAACTTATAAACACATTAGATAAATTTGAATCAAGGTAAGTGTTAGTGAACATAGTTTCCTTGAATTGTATTAGGATTAAAGCTCTTTCGCCTATGTATGCATTTTTAATTCTCTTTCTTTTGCATAATAACAATGTTGTGTCCTAAGTCCTTTCCCCCTCTTAATTTCTTTTTTCTCACTTTTTGCATTCTTTCTTGCTTTTCAATCATTAACTTCTTCTCTCCTACACATCTCACTTTCTTTTCCTCGCTTATGTATTCACTCACTATTTGGCCTTTTTCTTTATTCTTTAAACTCTTGGCCTTTTTTCTCTCTTTTCTTTTAGAACCCTCATAATCCTTGCCTTTATTTGTCAAAGACCTTGTTTTGAGCTGGTCTTGATAAATTTTAGATGGCGTCATAGGAGCAAGTGTAATCTTATGACCATTCATGTCAAACGTGTACCTTTTTGTGAATCCATCATGAATTGCCCTTGTATCACATTGCCAAGGTCTGCCTAATAAAACATGTCCAGCTTGCATAAGTACCACATCACACTTAACTTTGTCAATATATATGCCAATGGAAAATGGCACAACAACTTTCTTAGTCACTTTGACTCTCCAATATCATTCAACCACTAGAGTTTATATGATTTGTTGTGCTTTTCACACTATAGTCCCAACTTCTCTACCAAGTATGCACTAGCCACATTAGTACAATTACCATCATCTATGATCATGCTACAAACTTTCCTACTTACCAAGCATTTAGTATGAATTATATTTTCCCTTTGTTCTAAGCTTTCTTCCTTAACAATCAAATTTAATGCAGCCTAGTCACTAGGGATTCTCCTTGCATAGCATATTCAACATCCTTATCAGCATCTACACAATCATCTAAAGATGGCATACTCAAGTTATCATCAAGATCATTGTCATGCTCAGATTCAGAAACATTTTCATTTCCCCTAAAAAGCATAGCCTTTCAATTAGGGCTATTAGATGTGTATTGACCAATCCCTTGGCACTTAAAATACTTAATTTCTCTATCTTTAGAAGGTGGATTAAAAGTACCTTATTGATTCGAAGTACTGTTCACCTTGCCTTATTAGTATCATTGCCCTTCACTCTTGAATCTAGACTTGGTCCTTTCTTTTTATTGTCATCTTTACTCTATTTTGAGCTCTATTTATTGCTAGAATTTGAAAATGATCTTTCTGTACTCTTTTGTTTTTGTTACCTCTCCACTTTGATGGCTAGACAGACTAGATCCTCCATCTCTATATAAGGGAGCAAGTCTACCACATCAGCAATTTCTTTATTCGAACCAGCAAAAAATCTAGACATTGTTACTTTTCCATCTTCCTCAATATTAGCTTTTATCATTAGCATCTCCGTCTCCTTGTAGTAATCTTTAACTGACTTTGATCCTTGAATAAGCCTTTGTAGCTTCTGATGTATTTCTCTATAGTAATAAGAAGGCACAAATCACTTTCTTATAGCTTTCTTCATCTAAGTCCAAGTCTTAATTGGATCCTCCCTATTTCTTCTTTTAGACTTTAAAAGCTCATCTCACTAAACTAAAGCATAATATGAAAATTCAACTGTAGCCAATATGATATTCTTCTCCTCTGAATAATTGTGGCAAACAAATAACATCTTAACCTTCCTCTCACATTCAAATGATGCCAGAAATAACTTCAGATATTAAAATAGAAGCCCAATATATAACCATATATATCCTAAGCCTAAATCAATTATAATGGGCTGGACATGAATCAAATGAATGACTTGGGTTTCCTTTTCTAGGCTTAAGCCATCCAAGTGGCTTTCTTCTGCATTCTCCAAGAATTTCCCCATATAAATTTGCAATGATTCCTTGAACTTCTTAGCTCTCAGCCTTATAATTAGACCTGAAGGAAAATTTAGATCATCATTCAAGTTATCACACCTCTTGTCATTTGTGCTCACATCATTAACTTTCTTGTAGGTTATAAAAATGTCTAAATTTTCACCATGGCAGGATAGAAATGAGCATGTGCTTAGCGAAGAGGAACATGAAATGAAAATAATGTATAATGAATTGATGAAAGGGTTTCAAAAGTTAACTTCTAGAATGGATAAGATTGATGAGAGCACAAATGATGTGTCTAGGGTAAGGACACGTAACCAATATAGATCCAATGGTAATAGAAGACAGAGAGAGGAGGAAAGAAAGAGGTGGTGTGGTGGTGATGATAATGAGGTTGAAAGGAATAATATAATTAGCGATAAAAGGAAGGAAGCTAGTAAAAAAAGGATAAGCAACAAAAATTCCATCTAAATGAAGATTCCCTTATTCAAAGGGAAAAATGTTGTTGAAGCTTAACTTGAATGGAAAATAAAGGTGGAGATGGTTTTATGTGACATACTAACTTTGAGGTGAAGAAATTGGTAGTGGCAGAATTCATAGATTATGCTCCCTTTTTGTGGAATGAATTTGTGAAATCTAGGAGGAGATACAATGAAGGTCCGATTGCAACATGGGATTAGATGAAAAGGGTGGTGAGGAAGAGGTATGTTCCTTCCTATAGAGAGCTACACCAACAGTTGGATAGACTCACTTAAGGGTCTAAATCAGTGGAGGATTATCACAAGGAGATAGAGATGATCATGACTAAGACCAAAATAAAGGAGGATGAGGAGGTGACTATATATAGATTTGTGATAGCCTGAACAAGGAGATTGTTGATGTAATGGATTCATATTGTTATCTTGATATGGTAGATTTAGTTAGCATAACAATGAAGGTGGAAATGAAATTGACGAATAAGGCATCAATAAGGACTTATTTGGATTCTAACATTAACGGGTTCAAAATGGTCAAATTTTAATGACATAGATGAGAA
Organism: Delonix regia; assembly: GCA_037074485.1. Classification (NCBI taxonomy): domain Eukaryota; kingdom Viridiplantae; phylum Streptophyta; class Magnoliopsida; order Fabales; family Fabaceae; genus Delonix; species Delonix regia. The sequence continues at coordinate 25,580,846 of CM073462.1, read as the reverse complement.
TGACTCGAATTTCAAAGAGAAGGGGCTAGATAAAACCATAGGCAAGGAGAAGAGTACTACACAAAAAGGTACATCTTATTCTTCTCTTGGTTCATCTAGTCATAGAAAGCTTATATGCTTTAAATGCCAAGCGCGTGGCCATATGGCTAGTGAGTATCTTAATGAAATGAGTATGCTAATTAAATGTGATGATTTTGTTTTTGATTTTAAGCATAATGCTGATGTTAGTGTTGATAATATGCCATCATTAGATGATGTCACCAGTGATACAGAGAGTATTGAATATACAGTTATAGGTGATGAGTTTGTTTCCAATTCTGAGCATAAAGGTGATATTAGTGATGAAAATATTTTATTTTTTCAGAATGTTACTAGAGATGAAGAGAATGTTGAAACTGTTGCTAGAGATGAATCTCTTGATGTTAGACATAATGATAAAGATAGCCTAGAACAAAGAAAATGTCTTTCATTCCAGATGTTTAATTACTGGTGAAGAGTGTAACTTGATTATGGATAAAGGAAGTGGTGCTAATGTTGCTAGTACTACTTTGGTTGAAGAGTTGGATCTAAATTGTGTTGAGCATCCTAATCCTTATAAGTTGCAATGATTAAATGATAGTGGTGAAGTGCATTTAAGTAAGCATATTATGGTTGAATCCTTAGTTGATAGAAATTTTTGTATAACTGTGTGTGATGTAATACCGATGAATGTTAGCCAATTGTTTTTGAAGAGGCCATGACAAGTTGATTGGTGTGTAATACATGAAAGGTATGAAAATAGATATTCTTTTGAGCTTCATGAACCAAAATTTAATCTTGTTATTTTATCTATGAAAGTGGTGCACATCAAGGTGCACATCAACTGAATAAAAAGTCTTTCACATGGGGATTCAGGTAGTGAAGTAAAGAAACTGAAGAGAGAAAAGAGGTTATGGGAGAGAAGAAAAAGGATAAAGGGGGCAACGGTGAGTGACTGCACAAATAATAAAGAGAGAGGAATGTGTAAAAGAGAAAAGTGATTGATTGAAAAGAAAAAAGTGATAAGAGTGAGAAATTTTTTAGATTTTTTACAAAAGAGATAGACTTGAAAAGTGCTTATTTAGGTAGGAGAGCTTTGATAGTGGTTCGATTTTGGGAGATTTTGCTTTATGAAATTAACTCTTACCCAAGTTTACCTAGTTTTTTTGTCTTCTTATTACATGATTTGATGATATATTGCCATATGGGATTCCATTGGAGCTCCCTACATCACAGAGAATGGAACATCAAACCCCTAACCATTCAACTCATTGGAGTGATCTTGAGTAGACAATGGAGTTACAAAGCAAGCCCTAAGATGGTCATATAGAGCATATGTGGAAGGAACGATTTCCTAATTGAAGGAAGTTCAAAGTGGATCCAAGACGAGATGATGCTTTTCGAGTGTTGGAAAAGAATGATGATAATGTATACGCGACTACTTTGCCAAGTGAGTATAATATATCTATAACTATTAATGTCTCTAATTTATCTCCTTTTGATATGGTTTCAGATTCGAGGACAAATATTTTTGAGAAGGGAGGGACTGATACAAGCATGAGTAACCATGACAATGGGCTCAAAAGAAGACTACGAATGATTAAGGACTTTACATTTCCAGTGAGGTCAATTACAAGGTTGTGGGCTAATAGATTCAGATATAACTTGTAATTATTTGTGGGTCACTTGATGAACAAGCACATTTGTGGACCTTACATTAAGCCACAAGAATTGAAGAAATGGATGGCTTTATTACATTATGCTTGGTGTTTGGGCTTCATTGAGAGGCCTTTATTTTGTGGGCCATATTTCATATTTCACTTTATAATTTTCCTTAAGCTTCAAGTAGTTTCCAAATTTGTTATTTCCTTAGGCTTAAAGTATTTCCTTATTTATTCTTTACTTAGGCATCAAGTAGTTTCTCTAATTGATATTTCCTTAGGCATTAGGTAGTTGTCTAATATGTTATTTCCTTACTTGTTAAGAAGTTTCCTTATTTGATGATTTCCATAGGCATTAATTTAGTTGCCTTCTTTGTTTTTTACTTAGACACTAAGTTAATATCAGGCTATAAATATTAGGTTTTGGCATTATAAGTTGCAGACAATTTTTGAGTAATTGAATTATATTGAGTTTTCTCAATTTCTTTGCAAGTGAGGCACGCTTTCATTCCTTGTTGCATCAAAAATTTGATATCTTATCAAGGTAGCTTTTAGTTTGTGGTGTTTTTGATTCTTGTCCTTTCAACCCTTATTATCTATGTTTCTAAGAATGGATTTCTTATGGGTTTAGTAGGGTGGGAGTTTAAATTTGATTATTGCCTGAATCAAGTGTGTGTAGGCATTTCAGTTTCTTTAAGCTGGGGTTTCACATCAACAACACTTGTTCATAAGGAAGGCTTCCCTAAACCAGTCAAGTGAAATCAATGTAATATGACCCTAATCTTATTTCGATTATCCTCTTCAAAATGCATGCACATTAAACAGAGAAAATAGAAATGACAACAATGAAAATGAACAAATGAATATTTACAAAGGGTAGGCTTGACTTAAAATTAGAGCCTAGGTCCTATGTACCCTGTGAGAGGGATCAAAGTCAATGTTATTCATTTAGAGACGTGTTTCAGTGGCTTTGTGTTTTTTAATTTCATGAAAATAGCAAAAACAATTGAAATCAGACAAATTTTCGTAAATAAAACAATTTGGATGTTTTAATTCACAAAGTCAACATAATTTCACTTCATTTGCTCTTTTCACTTTCTCCTTTTTAATTTATAGATTTTTCATTTTATTTTAATTTTGAATGGAGAAAGATTTTTTTTAAAAGATTTTTGAATTTATTGATTTTTTTTGTATTTTTGGAAACTATATGTTAACTTTCAAAGCTTAAGAAGATTAGAGATTTCACGTGGTCTCTATCGATTAACTCTGAAGTGCTTGTAAAGACCTATAATCTCACATGATGATTTTATAAATTAAATAATAAAATTAAATAGGACATAAGATAAGATAAAATGAAAAACAGCCAAGTTTGTAAATTTCATTTATTTCTTATAAGAAAAATATATACTAACTTTCAAAGCCTAGGGGGATGAAAGATCGCACACAAAAACTACCGATTAGCTTCTATGTGCTTGCGGAGACCTATGACCTCACACAACGATTTTAAAAATTAAAGAATAAAATGAAATAAGAAATAAGATAAAATGAAATAAAAATATTTGTAAATTGAAATTGCTTTTTATTTATTTACTCATTTATTTATTTGTTATACAGAAAACATATATTAACTTTCAATGCCTAAAGGGACAAAAGATCCTACACGATTTTTACCGGTTAACCTATAAGTGTCTATAGAGATCTATGACCTCACACGATAATTTTAGAAATTAAATAATAAAATGAAGTAGGCAATAAGGTAAGAAAAAGTGAATATAAAAATATTTGTAAATTGAAATTTTTTTTATTTATTTACTCATTTATTAGAAAAATATATACTAACTTTTAAAGTCTAAGGAGATGAAAAATCCCACACAACTTTTGTCGATTAACTTCTAAGTGCCTGCAGAGACCTATGATCACACAGTGATTTTAGAAATTAAAAGATAAAGTAGGAAATAAGATAAGATAAAGTGAAAATAAACATGCCTATAATTGAAATTGCTTTTATTTATTTACTTTTTTATTCATTTGTTATAAGAAAAATATATTAATTTTCAAAGCCTAAGAGGACAAAAGATTCCACACAACTTCTGATTAATTCTTTAGTGCATGAGGGGATTGATGATATCACACAACAATGCTAGAGAAAATTAAAAAATAAAATAAAGAAAGAAATAAAAAATAAAAAAATAAAATAAAATGATTAGTTATTTTCATAATTACCAACTCATTTTTTTTATTTTATTATTACTCATTTATTTATTTGGAAGTCACATATTCACCTTCAAAAATCTAAGGAGACTAGGTTCCCACATGGCCTTTACTAGTTAATATTCATGTTATAGATGGGACTGGCGACCCCACTTGGTGACCTTGAGAAATAATTTTGAGTGAAAAGTAATCTTTAAAGCAATTTTTATTTTGATTTTAGAATAAAAATAAAAAATAAGAAAATAATAAGAAAATATTTCAAGATAAAATTTGAAAAAGGAAAATATTTTATTTGAATTCATGTATTAAATATTCTTGAATTGGTCAATCTTTAATATGAATCATATCTCAACAAAATATACCAAATATTTTTGAATGAACAAATCTTTAATATAAATAATATTTGAACTAATCATATCAAATATTTTTGAATGGATCAATATTTAATATGAATCATATCTCAATGAAATATACTAAATATTCTTGAAAGAACTAATCTTTGATATGGATCATATCTTTACAAATCATATCAAATATTCAATCTAAATAATGGGTGGTGACATGGATATGTATCATTTGTCGAGAAATAGGAAAAAAATGAAGTAAATAAAATATAAAATAAAAATAAAAATGAATAAATGGATTAAGAAATGAAAATGTGCAACATCTAAACATGCCATTCACATAATATAGGTGGTGAAGCAAGACATGCCAAATCACTTTCCCCCTGCCTTTCACTCTTCTTTTCATTCTCATGCTTTTGCCTTTCAACTTTTGAAATATTCTTCATTTATCCCCAAAACTAGAGAACTAATGACACAAAACATCACATACGCAGAAAATGGTGATAGCAACAATAAGAGACATATACAAACCATTATCTTGGAAGAACACACTCGAAAATTCATGTCACCGGCCTGAGACTTCAATGGCACTATCGGGATATCAATGTGATGCACTTAATGCTAGCTATGTTGCCAAAAAAATCCAAGCTACTCGAACCATTAAGTGATGAGTTGTCACGACCTTAGCCGATAAGACGTGACTAGTATGGGGAACGAGGTATCCTTCATCCACGTAGCCTATCAGATATCTTAAGGACAACAAAACTTAAACTAATACATGGATCCTCATATAGTAAACTTAAGACTGCATGTAAGTACTAAAAGAATTAGTTTAATCTTTGTGAAGAATTTTGGTATAGTCCCTACTAAAATATAGACATCTTGAAATTTCTACAATAAAACAATCTAATATATAGTAGAATGGAGAACTCAGTTTTTTAACAAATGTATACAGAATAGTCCATCACCATGGAGCTACATCAAAATAACTAGTTTGTATACAAGGGAGCAATTTAGTCTAATTACAAAATGTACAATAAGAAGGCAAGACTTGACAAAAATAGGAACACCATAACTCCTACTTTGTAGGTGGGTGTTTTGGATTAGTGCTAGGATATGAAAAATATTATATAATGGGGTGAGTAGAAACTCAGTGAGCAGAGAATACTAGTAATACAAGGGGAGGAACAGACTGACAATAATAGTGTTTATCACTAAAACTTCAGTTGTATAAAACCGAATAACTTTAGAGTTAAATCAACAGTTCCAAAAGCAAAAGAAAATCATTAACTATCAAATAAGTCTAATCTTGAATATTTAAAACATGTTCTTAAGTCAAATGAATCAACATATAATGAGAATTTAAAATATCCAATATAACAAAATACTTGGGAATCCCCTACAGAATCATCCAATGAACAGAATACAGAACTAGCTCAAGGCTAGTATAATCAAATCAGAGCAAATATCCATTATCGGCCTTAAGCTCTGAATAATCTTAACAATGGCCTTAAGCCTTAAATAGAGTATAGAGGTAGGGGCATCATACCCAATCATATCCGAATACCAATCGTAGTGCATTATGGCTAACATTTACTGTCGTTAGCTATAGGGTTCTGTTTTGGATACATTCCTAAAAGTTTCATTGTTATACAAAAATCCATAATTAAAAATTACAATGCCAAAATTAAAACACCTCAGAATTTCATATTTAAATAATTTAGATAATTTAAAAATGAAAAATCATAAAGCCTATAAAGCCAACCAAATTCTTAGGTTTCAGAATATGCAATAACATTTATAAATTCGAAACCCCAACGTACTAAAGATATAAAAAAATTGTATTTGAAATAAAAATCTTGCATCATTAGGATTATCTACGCACCTAGTTAAAGTACACACAAATCACCTTCTTACCTGCTGGGTATAAAAGAATAACTTTATCTCTAAAAATATAACAATGAATAGATCTTAACTTTCTATGTTAATCAAAGCGTTAATTAAAATAATTTCTAAAAGAAATTCCCACAATAGTTTATCTAAGCCAATGTGTGGTACTTATTTCTTTGTGTTCCCATTATTCCTTTTAACAACCCTAATTTCCATAATTCGCACATAATGGTATACATATGCTTGGAAAACACTTTGGGAACCTAATGATTCACAAACTTAAAACTCATCTTCATTGATGCTTAACATTGATATTTTTGCACTAAAATATATTTCCAAGGTTTTGAAAATATGTTGAGGCCAATAAACTCAGACAATACTCTTTGTAGTACTAGAGTTGGTTAACATTACCAATTGAGTCTTAAATTTATTCCAGTTATTTACAAAGTAATTATTGACATTAATAATTACTTTCATTGCATTCTTATTCATAAAACTTCCTCCCACAACATTGAAATTTAATATAAACTTGAGGCAAATTCTTAAAATCATTTACCACCCAAACGACAACTTTTAATAACTCATACAATCCTTTATGATGTCCAGTAACATTGAAGGATTAAAATTTCTTCAATTATCAGTACTCTACGCACCTCAATTCCCTACCTAGAAAAGGGGGTTTTTAATTTAGCGTTCCAAACATCAAATTGACACATGGAAATTGTTATAACCTCACTTAGGATCAAAACCCTTAAAGAATTTCCTTAAAACAACTTCAAATTATGCCTTAATCTCAAATTTTGAGTTTCAAATACTATTCACATCACTATTCATGTTCTTCATCCAAAATTAGTGATTTTCAAATTTAAGCACTAATTCACTAAATTAAGAGCTCAAATGGGCAAAGAACAATATGGAAATCACTCCTCAACAAGATCCTTCATGCAAAATAACAAAATTTCACCTAAATTTAGTTAAATTTCAAGTTCATCGGTACTATTCACGCGTGAGGGACAATCGAGAAAAGCTTCAATTTTTGATCACTTTACATGAAATTAAATACTGGAATTGATGCGGAACCCTAAGGTTATGAAGAACCTGAAACTCTTAGAACATACACTATGGCAAGGACATGAAATGGAATGAACCCCCAAATGGCATATGCAAATGGAAACACAAATAATAGGTTGATTAGAAACAAGAATAAATTCACCTTAAGAGATCACCTTGCTAAGAATTAATTCTTGTTGCAATAGAGGAAGATAAGCTATCCTCTCTTAGAGAACTTTAGTCAAGCCAATAAGGAAACTAAAATGTTTCTTTTGATAGAATGAAACTTGATGTCTTACAAGGTTGAGACTCAAGCTTTTTTATAAGCTTTAGACTCCCTAAGAAACTCTAATTCGTAATGCTTCCTTAGGCCATCAATAAGTTAGGCCAAATGAGGCCAAAATAACTTCAGACATTGAAAATGAAAGGCCAATACATAACCATATACTACCTAGGCCTAAATTAGTTACAATGAGATCCAAAATATTTATTTTAGTAACAACAATGAATGACATAACCCAAACGAATTGGGCCTTCATTTTGGTTGGACACGACTCAGATGAATGAATTGTGATTCCTTCTCTAAGCCTAAGTCGTCCAGGTGATTTTTTTTTACATTCTCTAAAAAATTTCCCACATAAATTTGTAGTGATTCCTTGAACTTCTTGGCTCTCAGTCATGTAATTAGGCCTGGAGGGAAATTCAGATTGTTGTTCAAGCCATTGCGCCTTTTGTCATCTGTGCTCACATCATTCCACCCTTCCTAAAAAAGATTCGACCTTAAATTTGAATCAAAATCAAATAGAGAAAGATAAGAAACATTGGAAGTGGCACTCACATTGTACTCACCTAGCAAATCTATTTTGTAAGCTTTCTTTCCATCTAGGTTAACAATTTCACTTGAAGGCAATGGCATCAAATCCAGATCGTCATTCAAGCCACCATGCCTCTTGTCATCTATGCTCACATCCTTCCATCCTTCGTAAACATGATTCAACCTCGAATTTGAATCAAAATCAAATGGAGAAAGCTTAGAAAGATTGAAAGTGACATTCACATTGTACTCACCTAGCAAATTTATTTTGTAAGCATTGTTATTGATCATTTCTAATACTTGAAATGGTCCATCACCCCTTGCATTAAGTTTTGTTTTTCTTTGCTGGGGAAACCTCTCCTTTCACAAGGGCACCCAAACCCAATCACCTGGTTGAAAAATAACTTGTTTTTTAACCCTTATTGGCTCTTTGAGTACACATGCAGTACCTCTTTTCAAAGGTTTTACAAAAATCAGGCAGATACAAAATTGGTGTAGAGCATAATTTGTTCTTCAAAGTGTTAAATGCATCTCCTTGTTTCTTCTTCCATTTAAATCCAACACTTTTTTTAACAATTTCATTTAGTAGGGCGACGATAGTAGAAAAATTACGAATAAATCACCTATAGAAACTTGCTAAACCATGGAAACTCCTAACCTCACTTACAGACTTCGTGGATTTATTAATGTTATAATGGTTGGCTTTATGGGTTTATTAATGAAAATTTTAGGTGGTTTCAGATCTTTTGCATTTGGCTCTTAACTATCCCAAAGCTAAAGAGTTTGCAGCATTATCAAAAGCTGCTAATAGTTTAATTTTATTGAAGTTTGAGTTAATTATATTTATATTCTCGAAGGGACTGGAACCATTTATGAAGGGTTTCTATGAATATCAAAACAAATTCATGAATAACATCAGCTATGTACACTGTCTCTAGACATTTGTAAATCAATTCAGGCTCAAAACTCATGGAGTTTATCTCTTCGCTAGTAACGTTGGACATTATCAAAAGTAAAGCAAGGTCCATTGGAGGGCTTAGGAGGAGTCAGATTATTTAGTGCTGGTTGTGCTGTTGGAACTTCATCATCATCATTGTCATTAATGACGTAAGACTATTCTGCTTCTTCGTCATGATCACTATGGTGGCCAGCTGGTTCAACCATGTACAGGGCAGAAATATCAACGAAGTGCTTAGAGTCTTCTAAGTTCATGATGGAAACATGGGTGTCTGAATCATTTTCTAAACATGAGTCTGAACATGAATGGTCAAATTAGAATTAATTATAAGGTTAAACCATAGCCATAGGAGGAGGATCTAGAGGGAATAAGGGGCTTTGACTATTTGGTTATCATGGTCATCAGGACGAAGAGGTGGCTTAGGTGATTTTAGAGGCTCTCTAAAGGAAACCCCTTGCGAGGTGATAGGTTTAGTATATGATGGGGAAGCAGTGTATTTCCTAAGGAAATGAGGAGGTCTTTGAGGTGAATGAAGAGATTTGGGTTGTGGTTTTGGAATTACCTTTTAGAAGATTTGATGGGTCATTTTAAAATGGTTTGTATAGTCGGCTTCCGAAGGGTATGGTGTATATATGAAGGGGAAGGGATGTAATGAGTTTGGTAAACAAGTGGGGAAATAAAGGAATCATAGACTAAAGGAGTAATTGAGGGAGTGGGAGGTATGGTAGGTGGTATTAATGGTGGTGGTAGCTTAGTTCGTATATCTACTTCAATTTGGGCGAGTTGGTCTTTAAGATATTGGATCTCGGTTTCTTTCTTGGTAATTCTGGATCAAAGTAGTTATGGGTAATAAAACTACAGGTTCGTAGTCCAAGGTCAAGATTTTTTGTTAAGTTTCTATATGGAGTTGCTCGACCTATTGAGAGAGGTGGTCTACTCTCTGGTGCGTTTGCTGGTTTGATTGAGACATGTAAGTTAGCTTGGAATCAATGGTTTTGAGAACCTGATTCTGAGCAGAGGCATTTTTGGTATGCCAGTTCAAAACTTCTTCTAAGGGATGTATTGGCTGAGGATTTCTTGAGACTGAGACTTTGGTAGAGGTGACATAAGGCCAGGTGACAACTCTGTTTTCATCTATGTATCTTTCAATGGGGAGAAAGGTCATCATAGGAAGATTCCTGTGGAATCACCATCATGCAAGGAATGAGATTGGTAGTAGAAGTTCCCATAGGTTCAAGCTTATAGAAGGATAGTGGTGGTTCAACAAAATATGGAGATACATTAGCAATAGTCTCCAGTGGTTCCCGATAATAGCCTATTTCTTTAATGAGCTTGATGAGAATTTCTTCTTGAAAGGGAGTTGTTGCAAGATTTGGGTTAGACCATGACTTCTAATCTAGATTTCGGTCCTTTTCGGTATGATATGAAAGGTTGAGTTGGTCGGCAAGTTTTCTTCTTTTTTTTTTTTTCTTAGTTGATCAACTGTTGCTTTTTCAGGGCACGCCTCTTCTTCCATCTATTGTATTTTATAGGAGTATTGCGGACATAAGCGCGAGAGAGTTCCTCAAAATCAATATGATTTGAGAAGAGATTGATTTCACTATTGTCATCATCAAAAAAGTAGGATGGGTCATGGCAAGAGCATCCTGGTTTGCACATCTCAAGTGCAACATCCCATATGAAATGATAATGGATGTGCAAGACATAAATTGGCTTTCCATTTGTCTCGAAATGATGGACTGAATGGTCCTTTTCTTGATTATGAATTAATATTAAATGATTTAAAAAATTATGAATACTAATTGGGATAAAGGATGATTTTATGGGTAAGACGAGTTAGTTGAAAAAAAAAAAACATATAGGGATGATTTAACATAATTATTAATTAATATTTTTGTATGGATTTTTGAGAATAAAAAATAGAGAGAGTAAAATAAAGAAAACAAAAAGAAGTTGGATTCATAAATAAAGTCTAAGATAATGGGGTTAAAATATAAATAGAGTAAGTTATTTTATGTTGTTATACGCATAATATATTATGCCATTGTCATATATCTTCTTTTTAGTATGCTATATAATAATTACACCTATATAATTAATTTTATAATTACACCAAAGAATTTACCAAATTATAAATACTGATTGGGATAATGGATGATTTTATGGGTATAGGATGGACCTATTGAATTTTTAAAATTTTAAAGTTTTATAAGAATTTATCAATTTATTTTATAAAAATTCGTCTCCTTAATCAAGAGTCTTGTCAAACATTTTAATATAATATAATTCAAAAAATTTTCTCCCTTTAAAATTATATACTAGATTCGTTCGTCAATTTTAAAATATTGATTGACATTAAAAATAAATTTAATAGAGAGCAAGTTTATGATCTATAAATTAGAATTTAGAATTTAGAATTTAAAATTTTAACTATTATCTATAATTTTATTTTTAATTTTTTATTTAATCTCTTATTTGATAAAAATTCGTCTTTCTATTTTATAAGAATTTACTGATTATCATTTTGATATAGTAAAATCTGAACATTTTCACTCCTTTTTATAATTACTTCATATATCTATTCATCCTTGATTAATATAGTTACAGCATAAATATTATAACACATAAAATTTAAAATATTTACATATAATTATAACATAATGTTGTATATAATACAAACATTTATCATTTATCATATATTGCATACAAACACAAATTTCTAAAAATATAATTCGTACTTTAGATTAACCGACAAAGGCTTTACATGACAAAAACAGAATTGAAGATGATAATAAACGATGGGAAACAGATGGAGACACAAGAACCAGATATCCTTAATTGCATTGATGAAATTAAGGACTCAAAAGTAAAATACATTGATAGGTAATAATACATTTATATAACTGTTTGATATCGTGTATTAGTTCTAATTAAATAATTTATAGAGAAGAGTAAAAGCTATTAAATGAACAATTTGGTTGGAACTAACACAGGTATAGATTCTTTACAGTTGGTCTCTCCATTTTGTGCTATCTCTACTGTTAAATCCAATTACTGTCAGATTAGTGTTAAAAATCTGACAATATAATTCATTCGATTGAAGCTGCTTTCTACTTTAACTATAGAGAATCTGTATCCGACTGACACACAACAACAACTACTTCATAAATGTGTTAATACCGTTGATAATTTATCCACTTAAAGTAGGAAGAAGAAGTGAGATATGGAAAAGAATGCAAAAATCCAAGAAGCCAACTCAGCCATCACCCTCCTCTTCCCCCCACCACCACTCTTTTGGTCAGAGCTTGGTGAGGCAGTACCACCAGTACCATTAATGGCTGCTGTTTGGATCCGTTTTAAGCACCAAGCCTAAAAGAAAGTTAGCTATTGGGATATTGAAAACATGGACAAAAGAAAAGTCCTATTTTGGTGTCTGACTTATTAGATTATTATTAATTTGATTAATTGTTAATTTCTATTTTTAATTTAGTCCCTTAATTATTAGTCCAATTATAATTTGATAACTCACTAATTCAATTTTTAATTTGATACCTCACTGATATAAATGCTAACTCATTTTGATCTAGATTTAGTTAAGCCCAACAAGTAAACGAAAGTTAGCTATTGGGATGGGAAAATGGGCAAAATCATAATACTAAGAAATAAAACAGAAGTATATTCGCAATTGGATCTTCATTGATTTATATGCTCAATCTGGTCTATCACTTATTAATTTATTCTTAATTTGGTTCATTATTCTTAATTTAGTCTATAACTTATCAATTTATTCTCAATTTGGTCCCTTACTACTTTGAATGTTAACATATTTTGTTCAAATTTAGTCAAGATTGTGATATTAAATTAATAATTGAAATTAATGAGTGACTAAATTGAAAATAGGCATTGTGAGGGATCAAATTGACAATGGATTGATAAGTAAGGGACTAAAATAATATTTTAATCTAATACTAAATTATACTAAATTTTTAACAATTTTATTCTTATTTCAAAAAATCATAACATCCCTAATATTTTATATATAACAAAATCTTTATTATTTATTTTCTGAAAATAAAATTAATCTTTTTTACAAAAGGCCATTGTTACAAAATCAATTCTACTTAACTGCTGTTATTGCCTTTTTGGCTAGACATTTTAACAAATAAGTAACTCATAACAAAAAAAAAAAAAAAAAAAAAAAAAACAACGTTTTCCAAAAAAGAAAGAAACTTCTTTTCCCTGAAATACCAGTTTTGGGTAAACAGTTTAAAGTATTTTGCCTGTCAAATCTGAGAAGTTGAATGACAAATTTAATTGCAATGATAATTTAAATATATTAAAGTATTAAGTATAATTAATTTAACCAAACTTCAAAGACATGGAAAAATTCTATTTTCAGTCCTTATAGTTTCATTTAAATTTTAGTTTGGTTCCTATTATTTAAAAATTTGTAATTAGGCTCTTATAGTTTACAAATGTTTTAATCTAGTACCTAGTATAAAGATTCTATTAAATTTTGTTAATGGAACTAACTGCATATTATCTTAATTAACAATTTAAAAATGTATTATTTATGTTAATAAAAGAGATAAAAATAAATAATTAATAAAATAAAATAAACTCATATATATGACAAACTATTGGTAAAAATTTTATGATAGGAACCAAATTAAAAATTATTTAAACTTCAATGGCTTCATTACAAATTTTTAAACTATAAAAATCAAATTTAAAATTAAGTGAAATTATAAAGACCAAAAATATAGTTTTTCCTGAAAAAAATATAAATATAATCAACTCAAACTTCAATAAAATTAATTACCACTGGAAACTGGGGTCGATCTGTTAGCAGCTTTTGCTAATGCTGCAAACTCTTTAGCTTCGGCAGAGTTAGGAGCCAAATGCAAAAGATCTGAAACAACCCAAAATTTTCATTAATAAATCCATAAAGCCAACCATTATAACATTAAAAATAATAGATAAACTTTGCATGCTCTCAAAAAGTTCATATAAGTTTCATAAAATTTATTTTCAAATTCGTAAAATCTAACTAAAAAGTTTAGGTACACTGCTGGCTAAAAAATAACAGTTTATATATAGGGACATTTATAATTTACTTAATATATATTAAATTAAACTTTTTCAGTTATACATCTTTTGGAGCATTAAAAAAATATTAAATTATTAGTGTTTGTGCGTGTTAAAATGGAATAATTATACTAAGAAATTTGACCTCCTTCAAAATCTGTGTAAAGTAAATTTATATTATTATATACATGTATATCAAAATAATCTAATTATAACGAGTTAGGAAGCCAAGCTACATACGTAACAAAATTAATTTAGATTCTTTCTATTTCAATCTGAAACGTACAGATCCGACGATTTGTGTTAAATTGTGTAAATGTCCGTATCTAAAGTTAAAAATTGAAATCGATAACCTTTAAATTCAAACAAATTCCGTACTTACCGGGGCACTCGGAAGATATTACCGGCGGCGTGACCAACCGTCGGAAGGAGGACGGCGAGGGTCGCATTGATCTTAAGGCCAAGACTGGGTTCGTTGCGGTCCTTGATGAGGACGCAAGGACACTTCTTGCTTTTGTCAAGCACCCCCTTGAGGCCATTGCAGCAGTCCTTGGTTGGAGCTTTGGCTTCGCCTCCAACGTAAGGAAGGCAAGTCGCCAAACCCACAAGTTTGTCTGAACATTCTGCTCTGTCTTGGGCTAAATCTGAGCTTCCAAAACCACCCATAAGAAGAAGAAGAAGAAACAGTATTCTGCATGGGAGTTCTAGGGTTTGCCCTGGATCCATTATTCTTGCCCTTTTGGAGTCAATGAAGGCAATATTATAAAGTACAAAAAGGAGGAAAGGGAGAGGCTATTACTTCTGTTTGATGCCTTGCTTGTGAGTTTATGAGCTTTGTTCATCAACGGAGGATAAAAGAGGTTGAGAAGAAGTAGGTGGGAGGGGAGGGTTAATGAAGTGGAGCCCAATATAATTAGTGTGACTCAATGCTACGTGTTATTGATTAATTACTTGTGCTGGGTGCCACGTGGGAATGAATGCTTTGGATAAGAGAGAGATAATTAAGGGTGTATAACTTTTAGCCCAAAAAATAAAGGGTGTATAACTTTCTCAATGTATCTCAACACTCCAGTAAAATTAAGATAAGGTTAAGCTGTAAAATTACAAAATTTATTTATATGAAAAAAATAAAGAAAAAATGATAAGGTTAAGTTCTTTTTATTAAAAGCACTTATGTTAACACATTTAGAAAAAATAAATTCATTAATTATAAGTAAGTTCAAAGGAAATTAGTAAATATCCTCAGTATTTATAAATAAAGTTGTAATGTAAAGTTTATTTAGGAAATTCAATATCATTTTTGTATATGGCTAAAGGATATACTATGACATATCTTCTCATAAAATAAGAGAATGGGATTAGCAAATCAAGAAAAAATGTAATAGATAGAGGACTTACGTATCCAATAACATATATATATATATATATATATATAAATTAAGTATCATAATTATTAGGAGATATAAAGAAACAATATAAAATTGGAACAAATAACTTGTTTAGGAAAAGGAAATATATATACATGCATATATTTATCAGATCTTCCAAAAGGTAATTCCAAAACCACAAATCAAATCTCCTTGTCCACCTCAATGACCTCCTCATTTCCCTAGGACTTCCCCATCATATACCAAACCTATCAACTCACAAGGGTCTTCCTCTAGAGAGCCTCCAAAATCACTTGAACCACCTCCTCCTGATGACCATGATAACCAAAGACTCAAAGGTTCCTTATTCCCTCAAGATCCTCCTCTTATGGCTATGACTGAACCTTATAATTATGTCTAGTTTGACCATTCATGTTTAGAAAATGATTCAGACACCCATGTTTCCATCACAGACTCAGAAGAATCTAAGCACTTTGTTGATATTTCTGCCTTGTACATGGTTGAACCAGCCGACCACCATTGTGATCATGACAAAGAAGCATAACAGTCTTACGTCGTTAATGACAATGATGATGATGAAGTTCCAACAGCACAACTTGCTCCAAATAATCTGACTCTTCCTAAGCCCTCCAATGGACCTTGGTTTAGTTTTAATAATGTCCAACCTTACCAACAGAGAGATAAACTCTATGAGTTTGCAGCCTGGATTGATTTATAGATGTCTAGAGTTGATGCAACATTAGTTGATATTATTTGTGAATTTGTTTTGAGATTCAAAGGAACCCTTTATGAATGGTTCCAATGCCTTGGAGAATATTTTCAATTACAAATTTTGTAGTTAGACAGTTTGACTTTTTTACTGGGTGAAATTCATAAAGAGTTTATTGGAGATTTCCAACTTATTGATAAACAGAAGCGCCAACAATATTTTTAGATGAAGTGTTGTTCACTAAAGAAACATTACTTGGATAAGCACATGAAATGGATGACAGAGAGATAGTATCTTCTTAATGGATTTAACGACATCACTCTCAGGCATGTCTTCATAGCCTCTTTACCAGAAGAGTTACAACCATAGCTAAATAGAGCACTCTAAGCCCTTCACAGGCCAATGGCTGACATTTATCTTGGAGAAATCTACTAATTAGCCCTAGACACTCTTGATAAGCTTTGTGAACAACAAAAGGCACTACATTTAGTTCTTTGTGGAAAATTAAAGTTCTAGAAAATCTGCCAAAATCCATATCTCAAGATTAAATGTCGAGATAAGCAGTCTTGTGACTGTAAGCCTAAAAAGAAGTTGCAGTTTTCTTACACTTCCTTATGATCTAATACTTTCAGAAGAAAGCATTGCCCTATGCGATACCTTAGGAAGAGCCATAAGAAGAAATCTTGCAAGCAAAAGTCTAATGTTTGTTATATTCGCGAAAAGAAG
The DNA here is from genome assembly GCA_037074485.1 of Delonix regia. Taxonomy (NCBI): domain Eukaryota; kingdom Viridiplantae; phylum Streptophyta; class Magnoliopsida; order Fabales; family Fabaceae; genus Delonix; species Delonix regia. The sequence continues at coordinate 25,563,989 of CM073462.1, read as the reverse complement.
GGGCATTTTGCTAGACAATGTCCAAACAAGCCTAAGTAAGTAGGCTATAAGAATGATTGAGAAGATTGATGCAACTCCCTCTTGAGGACAAAGATCTTGAAGAAATCCTCTCAGAGCAAAGTGAGCCTGATGGTGATACCATTTTTGGTCTTCCAAATTTGGATTCGACTCCTATGATCCATTTACCTATCACCATGGCCATATTTATAAGATTGACCATTACTAATCTCCCCAACACTAGACTTCCAGCTCTTTCCTAACTCTCCACCTTTCAATCCTTTTTGACAAATATGTCAAACCTCTTCCAGCTATTGTCCTCATAGATACAGGTTCCCAAGTCACCATGATGAATCTCTCTTTGCTTCCCACTAAAGCATGCCTCCTATTTCATGACAGTAAATGACTCAGTGTTCAAAGTTTCTTTGATCACCAGGCATAAGATTGGCATCATGTTCTTCCCTGAATGCATTATTTGGACTAATGTCCTTGGCAGTCACATTGTTGGCAAAGACATTCTCATTGGAATGGATTTTTTCCAAAAATCATAGGGTTTACAAATTGAAACCAAAGGAGTACCTTCAAACACAAATTTAGCTCATACACAGATATTCCTAAACTCTATTTGTTACATGCTGCCCACCCCCTTATGAAGGTGTAAAACAACAACTCTTAGAACACAGCCTAGAATCCCATTCAAAGTTTAATCATCCTCACCCATTGTGGAAAAATGAAGCTTTCTTCATTAAACTTCCTTTCAAGAAAAATAAGGATATTAACATTACAAAGGCTACACATCCAGGCATAAATCCTAATGATCTAAAGCTTGCTAAAGAAGAATGTGAATTTCTGCTCCAATAAGGATTAATTGAGCCAACCTGATCAGAATGGGCATGTCAAATGTTTTATGTTAGTAAGCGGTAAAAAAAAAATCGTTGAAAAAAGAGACTTTTCATTAACTACAATCTCTTCAATGTCTTTCTTGAAGATGATAAATTCCCAATTCTTAATCTTGCCATATGAAGAGCCTAATTATAAGGAGCTCAGTTATTCTCAAAGTTTGATTTGAAAGCTGGATTATGGCAACTTGGCATTCATCCCAGTGAGCATTACAAAACAATATTCTATATCCCTAATGCTAGTATTAATGGATAGTCATGCCATTTAGACTTAAAATAGCTCGATCACTATTCCAAAAGGCTATGGCTGAAATCTTCAATCCCATTCGTAATAATGCTTTGATCTATATTGATGACATTCTGCTATTTTCTGAAAATGAAGCTGAACACCTCAAGTTACTGGATCAGTTCACAGGCCTTGTCAAAAAATATGGCCTCATGTTTTCAGCTCGAAAAAGCCAATTGGCCTAAGCCCGAATTGATTTCTTGGGAATGCTCTTTGAAAATGGATGGTACAAGCTTAGCCCACACCTCACAAAACAACTGGCCCAATTTCTAGACAATGATCTCTCACTAAAATAAATTCAATAGTTCCTCAGAATTGTTAACTTTGTCAAAGATTTTATCCCTAATATCTATAACACCATTTTTAAATATTGTTCATGCTCACCTCGACACTTAGAGTAAACCTGTCATCAATAGAAACTATAACAAATCAATCAAGGAAGGGCTTAAAGACTCTATTCATCACGTCCATAAAAGCTGCGGGAGCATTAGTTAACCAAAAAGACATCACTAAGAACTCATAATGGTTGTAATGAGTTCTAAAAGCCATCATAGGAATATATTCTCATCTTATCTATAACTGATGATATCCTGACCACAAATCAATCTTAGAAAAACATTATGCACTCTATAACTAATCAAATAGATCATCAATGGTACTTATTCCACACTATAGCCTTATTTAGTTTTCTATAATCCTCACATAACTAGAGAGACCCATCTTTTTTCTTCACAAAAAAAATCAGAGCTCCCCACAATGATGAGCTCGGGCGGATAAAGCCTTTAACCAATAAATCTTGCAACTGATCCTTCAATTTGCTAAGTTCAAGTGGTGCCATTCTATAAGGAGGTATAGAGATAGGCTAAGTGCCCAATAGTAGATCAATGTTAAATTCAATATCCTTATCAGGAGGTAGCCCAGGTAACTCTTCTGGGAATACATCCAGAAACTCATTAACTACTGACACTTGATGCAATGTAGGAATCGTTACTTCTATATCTTGGACTAAGGCTAAATAGCCTTAACATCCACTTCTCAATAATTTTCTAGCCGCAATGGCAGATATTAAATTATTAGGAGCCACAATACGATCACCCTGGGTAACAATGGACGGTTCATTTGGAAACTCATATCTTATAACTTTAAGATGACAATCCAAAGTGGCATAACAGGAAGCCAATAAATCCATTCCAAGAATTACATCAAAGTTACTCTTCGCTAAAATTATTAAGTGAACCATTGTTTCATGGCCACCAATCATAATTGTGCATGATCTACATACTTGATCCACTAAAGTGGATTCCCCTAATAGAGTTTTTACTATTAAAGGGCTTTCTAAATTAATAGGACCCTTGCCAATCAATTTTACAAAATGCAGGGACACAAAAGAGTGAGTAGTAATATGATCAAACAACATATGAGTTACCTGAGAACATACTGTAATTATACCCATAATCACTGCATTTGATGTCTGAGCATCATGTTTATTAAGAGCAAATACCTGTGCTTGCCCCCTTTTAGAAGATGTCTGACCTCTACCTGAATATACCCTGCCACCATTTCCTCTACCACCCTGAACTAAAGCTGCACCCTAGGGCCTAGGTCCCGCATATGTAAAACCTGATGGTCGTATTGAACCCTGACTAGAACCGTAGGGAGTCTAAGGGTAATCTTGTATCATATGCCCTACCTGATCACATCTAAAACATGCCCTAAACTCTCTATGACATCGGCCAGGATGAAATTTCCTATATAAGGTGCAAAGATCTCTACCTCTTGGATTTTATCCTGAATTAGACTGGTGAGCAAGTCTGGAGTCTTTAGAATTTCCTCTATACCTACCAGTACTAGCCATTGATTGAGTTGAAGATTCTAGGTTGGATTGAAAAGATTAAGCCGGACTTGATGCCCTAAGTCCTCTAGATGATCCACCCATAGTAAAATTTCTTAAAAAATTCCCTTCCTTTGTATGCTTTCTCTTCTTCTGTATTGTATCGTCTTCTTTATCCCTTATTTCAATCATCCTAGCATAATCTACTTCTACAGTGAAAGAAGTTAACTAGCTAATCTGTGGCTCTATAACCCTAAACAATGGCTTTACCAAGCTCATCATGAAGCGTTTAATTTTATCCCTCTCAATGGGAACTAAATGAGGAGCATACTTGGACAATTCAGTAAACTGTATGACAAATTCATCAATAGATACCCTAGGGACTTGTCTTAAACTTTCAAATTCTCTAACATGAGCATCCTTAACACTCATAAGTAAAAATTGCTCTATAAACAGTTCCTTGAACTCTTCCTATTCAAGGGGAGGTAATTTAGTTGGTCTTCTTTATAAAAGTGACTCACACCATGATTTTGCTACTTTTTTCAACTGGAAAATAGCTAAAGTAACTGATTTCCTCTCAGGATAGTAAAGTGCCACACATATTTGTTCAATATCCTTGACAAACTATTGAGGATCCTTCTAATTATTAACCCTTGTAAAAATATGAGGCTTAAGTTTAATAAATTTAGTTAAGATTCTTCTACTTCCACCTTCTTCAGCCCTATCTTGAGATTCTCTTGCCATAACTTGCTCTGTAGGGGGTACAGTGGTTAAAGGGCATTATTGCCAGTCATTTATGTTGTTATCAAAGCTGACATTATCTACAGCTCTTTAAACACCCTAAAGTCCAGTTGCTAGCTTTGCATTAGTAGGAGCCTGAGGTTAATGAGGCTCTATCCCCTTCTTTGGAGCATCTCTTATGTGAGGCCTGACCGCTCACCCACCCTTAGCATGAGCTCTACCAACACTCCTCGCACGTGCTCATCCCCACCTCGACCTCTAGGGGATGGAATGTCAAGCTGAGTAGCAACCCCTTCAGAGGCTTCTTCTAGTACCTAATCAGTAGTTGAATATGACCTAAATAACATTGTCCTTTCAATTATAAGAAAAAGTTTGTTCAGTGCCAAATCTAGATATACAGACTCTCATGGATATAAGATATGAAATAGACCATAAGCATGACATTAAATAACCTATAAGGCCCCTAATAGAAATTCGGTTATGATTATGCCCAGGTATATAATGATAATTAAGATACTATTAAGGACCCCTTGCTCCATAAGATATAGGCATACCAAGGACCCCTAAACCAGGTGTCGATACCACTTTGTCACGACCTTAGCCAATAGGATGTCACAAACATGGGGAACGAGATCTTCATCCTTGAAAGTTAGTTAGATACCTTAAAGACAACAGAATTTAAACTAAAATATAGATCATCATTGAATAAACCAAGACTAATACATATGTATGTAATTACCAAATGAATCAATTTAATCTCTATGTAGAAATTTTAGCAGTCTCCCTTGAAATATGGACCTCATGAAATTTTTACAACAAAACAATTTGATATACCATAAAATGGAAAGATATGCTCTTTAACAAATGTATACAAAACAACCTTTAAACTATAGATCTACATCAAAATAACTAACTTGTATACAGGTACGTCTAATTTCAAAATGTACAATAAGAGACCTTTGCTCTAGCAACAGGTAAGGCTCACTAAAAATAGAAACATCACAACTCTTACTTCGTAGTGGGGTGTCTTAGATCGGCGCTGAGATTTGAAAAATGTTAAATAATGGGATAAGTGGAAACTCAGTGAGCAGATAATACTAATTGTATAAGGGGAGGGACAGACTAATAATGGTAGAGTTTACAACCCAAACATATGTTGTTGAAAACCAAATAACTTACATGGTTAAATCAACAATTCTAAAACCAGAAGAAAACCATTAACTATCAAATAAGTCCATCCTTGAACATTTAAAACATGTTCTTAATTCAAATGAATAAGCATATAATGAGAATTTAAAATATCCAATCTAATATAATACTTAGGAATTTGGTACAAAACCATTCAATGTATAGCAACAAAACTAGCCCAAGACTAATGTGGTCAGATCAGAGCAATTAACCATTATCGGCCTTAAGCCCTGAATAATCATTGCAATAGCCTTAAGCCTTAAATAGAATATGAAGGTAAGGGCATCATACCCAACCATATAAAAATATCAATCGTAGTACACTACGACTAACGTCCACTGTCGTTAGGTACAGGGTTCTATTTTGGATGCATTCCTAAAAGTTTCTTTAATGTACAAGAATTCATAATTAAGAATCAGAATTTCATAATTAGAATACCTAAGAATTTCAAATTTAAATAATTCACATAATTCAAAATGCCGAATCATAAAGTTTATAGACCCAATAAAATTCCTACGTTTCAAAATATACAATAACATTTATAAATTCATAAGCTTGCCACAAGTACCAGAGATATAAAAAATTTGTACTTGAAAATAGATCATTTAAAACAAAAAATCTTGCATAATTAGGATTATCTACTCATTTGGTCAAAGCACACAAAGATCACTCTCCTACCTGCTCGGTATAAAATGACAGCTTTAACCTAAAAAATATAGCAATTAATAGATCTTAACTTTCCATATTAATTAAAATCTTAATTGATTAAAATAATTTCTAAAATAAATTCCATAATAACTTATTTAAACCAAATTTGTGGTTCTTAATTTCTCTGCGCTCCCATTATTCCTCTTAATGATCCTAATTTCCATAATTTACACATAATGGTATACACATGCTTAGAAAATACTTTGGGAATCTAATGATCCACTACTTAAAGTTTCATCTTCCTTGATGCTCAACATTGATATTTTTGCACTAAAAATATTTTTGAGGCTTTGAAAATGTCCTAAGGCCAATAAACTCAAATAATACTCTTTGTAGACCTTGAGTTGCCTAACATTACCGATCAAGTCTAAAAATTATTTCATTCATTAACAAAGTGATTATTGAACATTAATAATTACTTTCATTGCACTCTTATTTATAAAACTCCTTCCCACAACAATGAAATTTAATATAAACTTGAAGGAAATTCTCAAAATCACTTACCACTCAAGCAACAACTTCTAATAACTCATGTTATCCTTCTTGATGTCCAATAACATGGGAGGATCAAAATTCCTTTAACTATCGGTACTCTACACACCTCAATTCCCTGCCAAGAAAGATGGATTTTAAATTTAGTGTTCCAAACATCAAATTAACATATGGGAATTGTTAGAACCTTGCTTAGGATCAAAATCCCTAAAGAATTTTTCCAAAACAACTTCAAATCATACCTCAATTTCAAATTTTAATTTTTAGATACTATTTATATTCTTCATCCAAAATTGGGGATTTCTAAATTCAACCACTAATTCATAAAATTGAGAGTTCAAATAGCTAGAGAACAACACGAAAATCACTTCTGAATAAAAGCCTTAATGCAAAACAATAAAATTTCACCTGAACCTGACCAAATTTTAAGTTTGTTTGCATTGTTCATGCATGTCGATTGACTGAGGAATGAGGTTCAATTTCTGATGAGTTTACACGAAATTAAAGGCTGGAATCAAGGAAGAACTGGTAGAATCGTTGATTAGAAATAAAACTTGCATCAAAATTGGATTAAACTCAACTGAAATGATATATTTTAGCTTAAAAAATCCTTGAAGTCGTCATCACTCTTCGCTAGATTTCTGAAGGTTTCTAGCCACCCTAAGTGATCGAGATTGATGGTAAAGTGTAGGGGTGGTGGTGCGAATCGGTAGGGGAAAGTGACTGAAATCTGAAATAGATGCAGAGCTTAGTAAGGAAGTGTCAGGAAGAAGGAAAAAAATGAAGAAGATGAAATGGGGTTATTTTCGTAATTTCTCTATTGGAGGACACATGGTAACCTAACAGGCTTAGCCACTTAAGCCAACCTAGAATTCATGAAATTTGTTACTTGAATCAATGGCAGTGATAAATCTCTAACAAAAGTTATCTAGAATAATATTGATAGCAAAAACAATTAGATTATAAATAAAATCTTATTGATTTCAAAGAAATTTTATCTATAACTTGGAAACTTACCATTATTAGTAAAGCTTTAAGCATTTTTTGTGATAAATTTTTAGGAAATGAAGCCGGAAAAGTACTAGAAAAGGATGGAGGAAAAATAAAAAACATGAAGAATCTAGCACTTAGGCATATATTCCAGAGACTCAGTGCCCAAGTGCCAAAAATCTAGTGCCTAGGCACCGAACGTGCACCTGAATTCCACCACCCAGGCACCAAGATTTCCAGAATAGTAGCTCCCAGGAGCCAAAAATAGAGAGTTGGCGCCCAGGCACCACGATACCAGTGCCTAAGTGCTAAAACTAGAGACATGGTGCCTTGTTGCCAGATGGGCTTTGCCTATTGCACCGTCAAAAACTTTAATTTAAACTGATGATTTAGGGTTTCATACATGACATATACTCCACTTTTAGGGTTTTTAAAGCCTATATATAAGGTCCTAAGAGTAAGTAGCAGGGGTACCAAGCTAGAGAAGAGTGGAAAAGACTTAATAAGAATTATGATTTGAGAGTTGTTGAAAAGAGGATTTGCTATAGAGTGAAGGGGCTCTTTATAGAGTTATTCCTCTTCTGAAATCTTCCCTCTCTTTCTTCTTCTTGTTTTCTTTATGCTTTTCTTTACATATTTGATTCTGCACCAATGCTTATAAGTGGCTAGTTGGTTTTATCTAGGATTTTGACTGAACCCTTTGAGAGGTTATTTTTATATGACAGTATCTTATTGATGTTTTGAACTAGGATTTAGACTAACTTAAAAGGGAAACCCTAAATGAAGAATTAAATAAAGATAATTTGTATTTGCATGTTTAAAGAGTAGTAAGCATAGTAATTACCAGTTAAGACGACAGTACTTGACTGTCTTAAATAACCAAGATTAGGGCAACACTTTATATCAATTGTCTTCTCAGCCGATTTTCATAGAAATATAGGAAATTAGGGGAAGCAGTTAGGTTTATGATGATTTGATAGAACTATACAAGCAGTTGAATCCCTAGGTTAGTAAACTAATTCATAACTCAATAAAGAAGTAACTATCAATACAAAATAACTACACATTGAGGTGAAGTCAAAATCCTAGGTTCATTTAGTTGATTGTTTACTCAATTTTGCATTATTGTCTAGTTATTCAATTATACATTTAATTTATTTACCTTAGTTAAAATTTTAGTAGTAGTACCAGTCTAGAATGATATCCTACTCACACTTTATTACATATCGTGATCACGTATACTTGTGTGTATTGATTCCAGTGAATAGGCAGGCTGTGTTGCCTAAATGGTCTCAATAAATCTAGAATGGACAAGAATGTATCCTTGTTAGGAACATCTTGAATTAAATTAACATTAAAGGGATTCCTAACCATCATAAAAACATAAGTATTTAGAGGATTACAAAAGAAATCTTGATAGTTCTGTCTCAAACTAATCCAATCTTGACCACATGATGGCTTGGATGACATATTAAGATAAAGATTATATTGTCAGACTTTGTCTTGGGTACTCGTTATGGGACACATAAGCTAAAGGTGGGGTCATGCCTGCCAGTCAAGTGTTATAGACTGGTGTCCATAAGACTTGATTGCCTGGGTATGACAGTCATATGTTAGGCTTCATGAGACTCGAATAACCCAAATATGACACCCTCAATGCCTATTGATCAAGGACATTGTCTGTCTCTAGTTGCATATGTTTGCTAATGCACATGTAAATGTTGTTTATATATCTGACATGCACACATATTTCATAAAAAAGATAGTTTTAAGTCTCATTATATTCAACGGATATTTCAAGTATCGTATATATTTTTTCATGTTACTAAGAATTTATTCTCACTTATCTGTTGTTGATGGCTTTTTAGGTGGCAATCTCCTAACTTAGTCATGAGGTGTATGCTAGTTGGGTATTTGTTCCACTTATTAAACAAGTACTATATATAGAAAATATTATGCTTGTGAGCTGTGTCATAGCTCTACGAGTCATTCCTATTATGTTCACACTACTGGTTAGCATGAATCCCACATGCCTTTTGAATCTAGAAGAAGAATATAATTAGAGCTTTTGTGGGTCCCTTAAATCATAGACCAATGCGTATTCAATGTAGACTTGGAAGGGGGTGGACTTGTAACGTAGAATTGTAAGAGTTTACCTATTGTTATTTAAGCTATTGAACATAACCATATCACATAAAATTTCATACATAGTTCATAATCCGTAATCCATAAAATATCATCCATAACACATAATACATAATAATAATTCATTTAACATAACAAACTTTCAATATAAATTCAATAAAGATCATTAATCCCACAACTATCATCACTTCCAAAATCTTGATCATCTCCTATATAACCTCCACCTATGTCATTCTCATTCTCACCATTATTATTATCTTCTTCTTCATCTTGGAAGTCATTGTTGAAATCCATACTGTTAAATTGTTCACTAGCACTAGTACCACCAACATTAGCATCAAGCTGAATAACCAAATCATCAATTTCTATTGCTATCAAAACAGGATTAACTTGAATGTGTTCAAGAACCTCATCATCTGCCTCCACATTACCTTCATTTCCCATCTCCTCGGTTATCCATTCATCATCATAATGAATATCATCAAAACATAAACATGAGTTCTTGTAGTTTGCTTATTTTTTAACTTCAAATTGCAAATCACAAATGTCAAGCCATTCATCTTCTTTTGGTGCAAGTGATTTCTTTTCTTAGTATGAATATAAACAAAATAAGTAATGTTGATAAGTATTCTAACCCCTAAAAAAATTAAAATGAAAATAAAGAAAGAAAGTAATTTATAATTTTATAATTACTTACCCTTTTAAAAGCACTCCAATTACGTTCACATCCAGAAGCGTTACAACATAAGCTAAGAATGCGAATTGTTAATCTTTTAAGTTCTGGGGATCTATCTCCATAGGATTTCCACCATTATGATGGGGCCAACTATGTTTTTAATGTCAGTGCAAAACCACAACTAAACATGCTCTTTGCGAAATGGAATTCAACCAATTGGAACTTAATTTTGTTTCTTTCTCCCTTATCTTTAACTAGTCTTGCTACGCATTCATACAACCCTTGCTTAACCGTATAATCAGCTTAAAAGTCCGTGTTGAAGTGAAAATGATGATTGCGGTAGTGTGCAGCTGCATGTAAAGGCCTATGCAATTGAGCATCCCACCTTTCATCAATTATGTTCAATACTAGCTCGTAGCTGTAGTAATCAACAAACAATCAAGCCAAAATATATTAAAGATAAAGACGCCAATATAAGGTATACTTGTTTGTATTTATCTCCTTAAAACATTATTAAAGTTTATCTTAATTTTTGCCTTTGCACTTTCTATTGCTTCATATATAAATCCCATTGCTAGTTTTTCCTTTGAATCTACTAAGAGAAGAACTTTAATGAGAGGAGCAGCAGCTTTAAGGCAAGTAATAATATTCTTCCACAACCTATTATACATAACACTTGCCGCTTCCTTCCTATCCTTGGTAGTAGAAAATTTGTTATCTTTCCATTCTTTAGAATTAAATAGATTTATCAATGCCACTTTATGGTCATTAAGACAACCTAATGTCAAATAAGTTGTGGCAAAACAAGTCACAGCTGGCCTAATTAAGTCTCTCCTTTTTGTGAATTTTCTTAACATATTGATGAGCATTGATCTTGCATAAATATAAGTTATAATTCTTCTGCCCCTACTTATGGTTTCTTTATGCAACTCTATTTTTTTTCGAAATCCTCCAACATCAAATCAATGTAATGGGATACACATGGTGTCCAATACAGGTGTTTTCTTTTCTCCATCAACTTTTGTCTAGCTGCCTTGTAATTTGCAGCATTGTCAATTATTATTTGCACCACATTCTCCTCTCCCACTTTCTCAACAACTTAATCAAGCATCTCAAACACTTTGTCAGTAGTTTTAGAAATATGAGAAGTGTCTAGTGAATATGAAAATATGGTCTCTTTAGGACTATTGACCAAAAAATTACAAATGGAATGCCTCTTATTATCCGTCTACCCATCATACATAGTTGAACAACCCATTTTTTTCCATTCTTGTTTAAACTATTCAAGCATGGCATGTGTGTTTTTAACTTCCATATTCAAGTATTTTTCCCTAATCTCATGATAGGATAGAGGTTTAAACCCTTGGCCATATCTTTCAATAATCTCACGCATCTTAATAAACTCAGGATTTTTTACATAATTAAAGGGAATGACACTTGTGTGAAAAAATTGAGCTACTTATTGGCAAGCTTCTTCCCTAATATCTTTCATGAACATGTGATTAATGATAGATTGTGAGCTACCTTGGCCACTGCTATGTTTTTTGGGAGCTTTCAATAAATTTAAGAGGTCTTGGGAATTAGAATGTCCTTGAGTGCCTGGAGTTTCCTCCTCACCAACATCAACTTATTATTTTTTCCTTTTAGATAATGCACATTTGGCATCAATAACAGGTTGTAACATCTGTGCCTTAACATCTTCTGGAACACTAAGACATGGTTCAACATTTATTCTTGTGCCAGCTAAATGATGTTTGAACCTATAGACTCCTCCACTATAAACCTTGCCACAATAACTACATTTAACCTTTTTACCATCCCCACTAACATCATTCTCATGTTTCCACCTTATATCTGATCAATTACTAGGAAAATTCTTTCTTCCAACAGTTACATTTTTTTCAGTAAGGACTGATGTAGCACTTGCACTTGAAGACATATTTCCTTTGATGTATTACAATAAAACAAAGATGAATAAATGTAAGAGATCAATTCATAGTTCACACAATAAGTTTTATTTGTTCAAAAGTGGAAAAATCTTATATTCACTCCTTAATCATGAAAGTGGAAAATGTAACCACCAATGAGAATCACCAATTCATAATATGACAATAAATTCTTGCATCTCATGCAGATTTAACTAACCATTTAATACTCTTGGCCAAAACAAAGAATTAAAATGATAGACATTCATATAATGACCAAGAAGAAAAAAGATGGAAAACATTTGTACATTGTGATACAAAACAGTTTTGATCAAACTTAACATCTTCATTGCTATATCTAAATAATTGTTTGGTAAACCATTGTCATACATATCATCTTATGCAAAACTTTACAATTAAAATTTACCATAAAAATAATATAATCAACATTCAACATTTTACACATGTATATGAACCCTTCTATCTATTGCATTCAGGATTCAGCAATCAACATTCTATAATCAGCATTCAGCATTCAACAAATGTGTGCTTCATATTGATTATGAGTATCTGACTAAATAATGATGAGTCTAATATAAGCCTATAACAAATATATGAACACAAATTTTGAGTTTCATGTTGAGGGTCGCATCTCCAATATCACAGGAACTAAATCAGATTTTGAATGAAGGAATGATTCAAAATTGTTTAAGAAGCTGATATATTTTCAAGGCAGAGGTCCAAGACTACCTGTAGGTGGAAGAACAAATGAGAATGAAGATGAGGGCAGGCCGGATTGTGTGATGCAGATGAACTTAGATGAAGACGAGGCTAGAGGTAGAGCACTATAAGGCGAAGAGAGCATCGTGAGGCGAGAGGCAGACCACTATGAGGCGAAGGCAAAGGCGAGACAATGAAGTTCATTGATGGAAGGGATTATGTGATGTGACGTTCACCAATTTTGGCTTTAAGGGATTTCAAGTCTTCCTGTTTAATATATCAGCACAGCGAGTAGCAGAGAGATTTTTTTTTTTTTTCAAGGAACTGGTGGGCTGGGCAATAGGCCTTTTTTTTTTTTTTAGTAAATAAGATGAGGGTTTTGGTTTTAGGCTGTAGAAATGGCCCACCAGGTAAACTCAGTGAACTTAGTCAAACTTGCCGAGTTTACCAAGTCTATGCGAGTTAGTAGCGAGATAGATTGAGTTAGCACTGATTCCGATTATTCTTGCGATTAAACATGAAAATCCTACCTAGGATCGTAAAATCGATGATTTTACTGAGTTAAATTGCGATTTTGACAACATTACCATAGATAATGTGAAATTAATTAGAGAGATTATTAGCTGCACAGAGTAGGCAGAAAGCTTATACAGATAATCGAACGGAAGATTTATAATTTTTGGTGGGTGATTAGGTGTTCCTACATGTGTCTTCATTGGAAGTGTAATGAGATTTGGAAGAAAGGAAAATTATGCCCTCGTTATGTTAGGCCATTTGAGATTCTAGGAAGAATTGGTGTGGTAGCGTATCGTTTAGCCCTACCTCCAAAATTAGCGAGCGTACATCTTATGTTTCATGTGTCTATACTTAGGAAGTATTTACCTGATCCATCTCATATGTTTAAAGCCCAAGATGTTCAATGAGATGTTGATTTGACTAATGAAGAAGTTCCCATGGCTATTCTTGACAGGTAAGTTAAAAAGCTTCGTTGTAAAGAAATTGCTTCTGTAAAGGTTTTATAGCATAATCATTCTCGAGAGGAAGCCACTTGGGAGATAGTGAATGACTTGCAAGCTAAATATCCATATTTGATTAAAACTTGAGGTATATATGTACTTAAATTCAAGGACTAAATTTCTTTAAGGGGGAGAGAATGTAATATTCCAAAATTTTATATTTAAAATTTTTACCTTGAGGGATAATTTTTTTGAACATTTATATAAGTTAAAAGGGGAGAAGAAATTTAATTAAGGAGAGAAGAAAAACATAAATAATAAATATAACAATTAAATTAGTTGTAGAAATGGAAAATTAAGGAGAGCTATTATATTAATTTAAGTAACAAATTTCATGAATTTTAGGCTAGCTTAAGTGGCTAAGCCTAATCCAAGCATCCATTAGGGCTTGACTTTGATTCCCCTCTCCTGCATCAAAGTATGATTTTTGTTGGGTTGCCACATGTCCTCCAATAATGAAATTACCAAAATACCCCCATTTCATCTTTTTTTTTTTTCAACACTTCCTTGCTAAGCTCTTTATCCATTTCAAATTTTAGCCTCTTTCCCCCACCAGTTCACATAAGCAATGCCATCCCTACACTTCATCGTCAATCTCAGTCGCTTAGGGTGGTTAAAAACCTTCAAAAATAAGGCAGAGAGTAACGGTGATAACAGGGGTTTTTTGAGCTAAAGTCCACGATTTTAAGTGAGTTTAGTTTGACTTTGATGGATGTTTTGTTTCAAATCAGCATTTCAACTGGTTCTTCCTTGATTTCAACCTTTAATTTCGTGTAAATTGATTAAAAATTGAAGTCAGCTTGTTGATGTGCGTGAACAGTGCAAACAAACTTAAAATTTGGTCAATTTAAGTGAAATTGTGTTGTTTTGCATAAGAGCTTTTATTCAAAAGTGATTTTCTTGTTGTTCTTTGCCAATTTGAGCTCCTAATTTCATGAATTAGTGCTTGAATTTGGAAATCCCCAATTTTAGATAAAGAACATGAATAGTGTCTGAAACTTGAAATTTGAAATTGAGACATGATTTGAAGTTGTTTTGGGGAAATTCTTTAAGGGTTTTGATCCTAAGTAAGGTTCTATCAATTCCCATGTGTCAATTTGATGTTTGGAACACTAAATTAAAAACCATATTTCTTGGTACAAAATTGAGGTGCATAAAGATCGATAGTTAAAAGAATTGTGATCCTCCCATGTTATTGGATATCAAGAAGGATAATATGAGTTATTAGAAGTTTTCGTTTGAGTGGTAAGTGATTTTGAGAATTTCCCTCAGGCTTATATTAAATTTCATTGTTGTGGGAGAGTTTCATAAATAAGAGTGTAATGAAAGTAATTATTAATGTTTAATAATTACTTTGTTAATGACTAGAATAATTTAGACTCAATTGGTAATGTTAGGCAACTCAAGGACTATAAAAGAGTATTATATGAGTTTATTGGCCTTCGGGCAATTTCAAAGCCTTGGAAATATTTTTAGTGCAAAAATATTAGTGATGAGCATCAACGAAGATGAAACTTTAAGTTATGGATCATTAGATTCCCAAAGTGTTTTATGAACATGTGTATTGTGGGAATTTCTTTTAGAAATTATTTTAATTAATTAAGATTTTGATTAATATGGAAAGTTAAGATTTATTAATTGTTATAGGTTAAGGTTATCCTTTTACACCTAGTGGGTAAGAGGGTGATTTGTGTGTGCTTTAACTAAGTGAATAGATAATCCTAATTATGCAAGATTTTTTGTTTTAAATTATACATTTTCAAGTATGAATTTTTGATATCTTTGGTACTTGGGGTAGGCTTCTGAATTTATAAATGTTATTGCATTTTGAAACCTAGGAATTTTATTGGCTCTATAAACTCTATGATTTTGCATTTTGAATTACCTAAACTATTTAAATTTGAAATTCTTAGGTATTATAATTATGAAATTCTGATTCTTGATTATGAATTTTTGTTTATTAAAGAAACTTTTGGGAATGCATCCAAAATAGGACTCTGTAGCTAACAATAGTGGACCTTAGAGGGTATGATGCCCTTATCTCTATATTCTGTTTGAGGCTTAAGGCCATTGTTATGATTATTCAAGGTTTAAGGCCAATAATGGTTAATTGCTTTGATCTGATTACACTAGTCTTGGGTTAGTTCTATATTCTGTACATTGAATGGTTTTGTATGAGATTCCCATGTATTTTATCAGACTGGATATTTTGAATTCTCATTATTTGCTAATTCATTTGAATTAAGAATATGTTTTAAATGTTCAAGGATGGACTTATTTGTTGTTAATGGTTTTGTTTTGCTTTTGGAACTGTTGATTTAACCATGTAAGTTATTTGGTTTTAAACAATGAATGTTTTGGTGGTAAACTCGACCATTGTTAGTCTGTCCCTCCCCTTGTACAATTAGTATTATTTGCTCATTGAATTTCCACTCACCTTATTATTTAACATTTTTTAGATCTCAGTGCCAATCCAGAACACCTAACTGTGGAGAAAGAGTTATAGTGTTTCTATTTTTCGTGAGCATTGCCTATTACCATAGCAACAGTCTCTTGTTGTACATTTTGTAATTAGACTTACTTGCTTCCTTGTATATAGATTGGTTGTTTTGATGTAGTTGTTTTGTATACATTTGTCGGAGAGCGGAGCTCTCCATTTTGTTGTAGAAATTTTAGGAGCTCCATATTTCAAGGGTGACTCTGCCAAAAATTCTACATAGAGATTAAAATGATTATTTTTGTAATTACATACAGATGTATTAGTCTTCGATTATTCGATGAGAATCTATGTTTAGTTTAAGTTTTGCTATCTTTAAGGTATCTGATAGGCTTAAGAGGATGAGGGATACCTCGTTTCTCATGCTGGTCACGTCCTATTGGCTATGGTCGTGACATGATTAATCTAAAATAATAAAATATCTAAGATATAATTATGGTGTAACCCCTAAATGTTAAGGTAGTGCCACATGTCCCTCCTTGTGAATTTACCATTTTGCCCTTAGCATTGTTTAAAAATGATTATTTTGCCTGTATGCCTTAAAACTTAGCTATATCTTATTTTCTTTAAATGATTTAACTGGGCATATTTTATTTTTATTTAATTCTCTCTAATTTTCCCCTAAATAATTTAACTTGTATTAAAAATCACTAAATTAGGAATGTTACAGGTGGAAAGAGAGAAATGAGCCTAAATACATTCTCACTCCTTATGTCTCTCTCTTTCTAATTTAGTGATACTTCGCTAGCTAATACTTTAGAGAAGAGAAAAATACATTTTTGGTCTCTCACTTATCGCAAAATTGCTATTTTGATCATTCACTCATTAAAATGCTCAAAACAATCTCTCACTCATTAGAAAATGTCATATTTGGTTCTCGACTTGTTAAAAAATTATCAAATTCAGTCCATCTACCAAACCCAAAACCTTAAATCTAAGGTAATGGTATTATTTTTTAAAAAAGTAAATGACCAAATGTGACTTTTTTCAATGAATAAAGGATTATTTTAAATATTTAATAAGTGAAAGATCAAAATGACAATTTAAATCCCCTGTTAAAAACTTCATTTCATGTTACACTACTAAATAACTTTAACTAGCTTATGTAATAATGGATTAGAAAATGTGATTGAATGTTTATCCTTAGATTAAGTTGGTTATTTTATATATTATGAAGTAATCCAATTTGTTCGGTCTCGCCTTGTGAGCTGTGAGCTTGTCAAAAATGTTTCGATGAGAACAATATATATGTTCACATTTTGAGTCATTGGATATGCACAATCGCATGCAACCATCCATAATTTAACAGTTCAAAGTATAAATAGCACCTACTGTAATAATCAAGGACCATATTTCCATCTAAATTGTGTGTTAGCCCTTTTTAGTTAACATTAATCTTTTTTTTAAAAAAATTATTATAATGCACCCCTACAGCGTTATTATTTTATATCTTTATGTATAGTAGAATATATCCTATTGAAAGGAAAAATATTGAATAGCTTTTGACATGAAAAGATGTTAGACTCCAAGTCTTGCACTCTATTTCTCTTTAATATGATATTATGTTAATGTACCAACATTGCATTAGATTATATACTGATATGATATTGATATGTGATTAAAACTTAAAAGATGTTAACACTAAATACCTAGATAAATAATATTGATGCTTGTCAAATATGATGTCATCTCGTTCAAGAAAAATAAACTATAAGATGTGGGGCTTAGCAGCTTCTTATGATAAAACCTCTTTAGTTTTTTTTGTCATTAATAAGATAGTATCTCGTATAAGAAAGAATTTAAAATATTAATATTATATGTATATATTATAATAGTTTTTTAAATATATTTACTATTGACTAAAATTAAAAATATGTCCAGAACGATGGGTGAATATAGCTTGTGATACTAATTTTGGTAATTTTTATGAGGCTCAAATGTAGAACTCAATAAATTATTAAATTTAAACTTTAGCTGCCAATAGGGCTATATCATATATTTCTCTTTAAAAATACTCTGAAATTTTAGATTGAACAAAAATAAATGCTTTCTTTTCATCATTCCCATGCTTGCATTATGCATATGGAGCTTGTATGTTATTTCAGTTAGCTTGACAAAACTTCAATCGTTAAACCTTTCTATATATATATATATTTTAGGGGACATAAAAATTTGTTAATTAATCACCAATAATTATACAGTCACATGTTCTGTATCATTTGAACAACCTATTAGTAAAGTAAATTGTTTTTAACATGTGAGCTTCATTGACCGATGAGAAATCTCTATTAATCAAATCCTTAGTTAATTCTTTGAAGTGTGTGATGGAAAATTTGGGAGATCATAATGAACACAAATAAATAATTAATTAGGAAAAAAACTTATCTGGAATGTATATCTTCATTGCAGCCATAAGTTTTGTAGTAGAGATAGAGTAAACAATTTGATTTGCCCAAAATCTTTTCTTTTGTATGTTAAAAGAATGAGAGTCACAAAGGATTTTAAAATAAGCCAAAGGAGTTATCTGGTGAGTCTTTAGAATATGGAAAGTTATTGTACATTCAGAGTATTTGTCTAATTTTAATAAATAAAATTATTTGAATTATTTAAAATGGTAACTTCCCATTTCTTAACTACTTAGATTTTAAATTAGATATGCTTATGGAATATTCTCCTCTTATCCTCTCAATCAGTAATATGATAAGATAATTGCAGACAAGATTTGGGCTATAGGTTGGAGCCTCTACTCAATTGGGTAATCTAACTTATACCTGATTACCTACAATTAACTCAAACTCAATTCATTCTTAGTTTATGTCAAAATTGGTTACTTAATTAATTAACCAAGTAAATTGAACTAATAATAAATTAATGCTAATCCATAATATTTAAAAAATATTTCAACAATCTCCTACTTGGATAACATTAATCAATTATTAGAACAATTAATTAAATAAATATTAAGTAAAATTAAGCAACCAACATATATATATATATATATATATAACCATACAAAGGTCAAAAACACAATATCATTAGATCTGATAGGGAAACAAATGATATTAATATGATCATAACACAAGATTATTGAATCCAATAGAGAAACAAATGATATTAATATGACCATACACATAGTTACAAAATCTAAACAAAACAGACATTTAAGATGCCAAATTACATTACAAAAGTCCTGTAAGGACACAACTCATACTCCCACTAGACCAAAGCAACATTAAGGATTGAACAAGACCTATATGAGCTCCTATAGGTGACCTTTGGTCAACTAATCCGCAACCAAATTTACACCAAGGATGTGAACCACATGAGTCTAATATAATGAGAAAATTAAAAAATGAAACAATGAATCAAGAACATCAAATCTAATAGGGAAAACAATACTATAAATGCCGGCAAAGTTTCAATTCTAAATTATGTCCAAAATTTTGGCACAACTAAGAACATTGAATCCAATTGGAAAACAAACATTATAGACGCCATAATATATCAAAGTGTCCCTTAAGAACACAGTTCAGACTCCCACTATACCAAGACATCAAAAGTTTTTAAATATCCAAGAGTAATAAGTTTTTAAAACTCTAATAGATTAGTTTTTGGTAAATAGATCACCTAAATGTTCTATATGAGTATGAGATACACAAATCTCTCTTCAACAAATAAGAACTAATAGTCAAAATATTTGATGCAATAAAATTCTTGTAATTTTGATATAAACCCATAATAAAGTCACTGTCACAATAAAAGTGGTCAAGGCTCAAAATATGTGCACAATAAAAGTTCATTCCTTTAACCACATTCACAAATGGCCATCACAAAACAAGTGACACACTTTTCACTCATATATATGAGGTAGCCATAAATGTCCAATTGACACTTCTTAAACAGATCCTCTATACATCATAAAAATGCATGCAAAGGTTAAAGTAGCTGTAAGTGTTTACATTATACTTTTGAACAAAACAACTCCTCTAAAACATCATAGTAACAAAAAATAATTCACGTTCATTAATACATGATGCATAATCTGAATCAAAATATTTCACTATCTTAAATGAATCATATTTCCTAAAAGTCAACATGTGATGTTTTATACTGTGAAGGTATTTCTCAACAATCTTTGTAGCCTTTCAATGATCTTACAGAGAATTATTTAGATATCTATCAAACACACCAACAAGAAAAGCGATGTCTAAACATATGCATATCTAGGCATATATTAGGCTACTAACAGTAGATGCATATGGAACTTTGTCCATCAAAGTCCTCTCATCATCATTTTAGGATACAATGATTTAAACAACCTATCTCCATTCTCAACTAATCTGACACATCAGATTCCAACTAAATAATAGCTTTAAATGCCTTAAAGGCATCTAGAGATTCAGACGCTTAATGTAACAAATCCATCCATGGCAATAGGTGTTATAAGTCCACTAATATTTGTGTGGATCAAATCCAAAATATTCTCATATATATATTTGGCCCTTTAGTTTAAGCTCTACGGAGATATTTTCCCTTAATACAGGTAACATAGGATTCAAAATTTGAGAAATCTAAGTCATGTAATGTTCCTTATTTGACCATACATTCTTAATTTCTTTATGGAGATATAACCTAAACGTTGATGTCATAACATAGAAGAATTTATTTATTTTATTCATTGATTCTTCTGTGTTTGTGTCCTATTATTACAATAATAGATGCATCGAGTGGAGAATTTGAACTAGCATTTATATTCAAATAACATAATCCATTCATCAAGGCAACAAACCTAACAATAACATAATTAAGGAAGATATTTCTTCCATTTCCTGTTCATAGTTGTTGTTAACAAGAGCTGAGGTAACAAAATAATGTGTTTGCACATAATTATAAACCATAGTTTCCTCCAAGAAACTTCAGTTTATGCAACTATAGTAACAAGATTGTTTATCATAATCTCACTTAAGGGTCTCGGATTATAATAAACCATGAGAAAATCATTATACATTAAAAGGCCTATACAATTAAAATGTCTCTAACATTTTCATTCCAATAGAGTACAAGAAATATTAAGACATCAATCTAATTATCTCTTTCACTAAAAACAAATTACATTGTTAGTGGCATATCGATAGGGTGTATCCATTGTAACACAATTTACCCTGTAAAAAGTAATTGAAATAGACACCTTAATCAAAGCAATAAAACACCCTACTAATTGGTCCTATGATAGGTGAACTCACAATTGTAGGGTGCTAATAGTCTAAGTGATCTTCATAGTAAGTAAAATCACTTAATCTTGCTTAAGAGCAAGCAAAAGCCAGCACTTTGGATTTCATGTTGTTTCAAATGATGCATGATTAACTACCAGGATTATAAAACTAATCATACTTTTGTTGAGCCCATTTGCTGAGTAACAAAGATTTTGATGATAACAACACAAAAAGAAAAGTTTTCCAATGTAACATTTAGGTTCTAAATGTTTTTAATGTTTAATCATGTAATAGGAGTCTTTGTAAATGGTATTGAGTTGATAGGAATCAATTAAATTAAATAAAAAAAATCAATTTCAGGTCTTAAAGGTTAAGAAAAGTTAATTTGGGAAGTTCCTATTAGTGAACAGTTGACTGGCCACTAGCCAGCAGTCAACTAGTCACTTATTGAGAAGCCTTCAGTCTACTATCAACTTGGAAACTGATCGATTGGGCACTCTTTATGAGTGAACAGTCGATTGGTCACAAGTCAGCAGTCAACTAGTCACCTTCTTGGATAAGACTAGTCAACTGCTAGCTCAAGCCTGATTAACTGGGAGCTCTTTGGAAGCAAGCAGTCAACTTGCCACTATGAGCAATCGACTAGTCACTTCCCATATCAAATATAAGTAAACTAGCAGCCTTGAGACTATTGACTGGGAGCTTTCTATAAGTGACCAGTCGACTGTCGAGGTCCCAAATTTGAAAATTATGAGAGGATGAACAAGCAGTAGACTGGTAAGTGGTAAACAGTTGAATGGTTAGTGACAAACAAACTATAACGAATCTATAACGACTATATTTTGAATTCTCTGATTTCCTACTTACCCCTAACAGATCTATTGGACCTCAATCCATATAAACTTGTTGAGAGTGCTTATATTAGTTGTTTTCATAGTCACTTTAGCTCATTATCATAATAGTGTTTCATTGTAACATCTACTTTGTTTCAGAGAGTTATTTGATTGTAAAATTTACTTTCTTCTAAAAGAGAGTCTCAAGGAAGTTCCTTGAGAGAGTTAACTTAAGAGAGAGCTTGGGTTCAAGGGGAATATATCCTTGAGAGTGAAAATTCAAGGAAGTTCCTTGAAGGTGTCAAGCTGTGAGGCTTAGGAATTGGGGAAAGGTTTTCCTGAGTTTTGTATTGATGTTTTGAGATAGTGAAAAATCCCAAGAGGTTGCTTGGG
Source organism: Delonix regia (assembly GCA_037074485.1). NCBI lineage: Eukaryota > Viridiplantae > Streptophyta > Magnoliopsida > Fabales > Fabaceae > Delonix > Delonix regia. The sequence continues at coordinate 25,541,439 of CM073462.1, read as the reverse complement.
GACTGGACGTAGGCTTGGGTAAAAGCTGAACCAAGATAAATCTTTGTGTCAATACTTCTCTCCTTACTTCTTTACATTATGCACATATGTGATTCAGTTGTTTTTGTTCTTTAAAGGAGTTTTTCAGTTAAAATTTTTATAAAACCTAATTCACCCCCCTTTTAGGTTCCAACCTTGCTCAATAGCTTTTTAACTTGAATTTTCTTTAAATTAGAAAATACCTAAACAAATAATATTTGGCTTTAAACAATCTTTATTAGTCTTTTATATGTAACCTAAAAAAGTTTCTCGAATTTCACAGTTTAAAGTCAACGGAAATAATGGAATTGAGGTCCAAAATTGGACTAAATCCCCTTTGGCAATTGTCTAGGCATCAGGCTATGAATGAGCCTTTTGGAATGGTATGATAAGCCTAAAAATTCTATTTATGCTATAAGTTATACCTATTTTAATTCAAGTTGCCTATTTAGGCATATATTTAGGCTTTCGATAGTTAATTTGGTTCAATTGCTCAACCGTAACAATTTATTTTACCTATGATATATTAGTATATTGCCTAAAATGTTTGAATAATTAGGACAATAATTTCCATAACCAAATTTACCAAATCTATACGGAAATTGGACTAAGAATTAAATTCAGCATAATATTGAATTTATATTAAATACAAATAAATAATTAATGAGAAAGAAAACTTATATGGAATGTAGATCTTTATTGCAGTTGTAAATTTTGTAGTAGAGATAGAGTAAACAATATACTTTGCCCAAAGTATATTCTTTTGTACGTTAAAAGAATGAGAGTTATAGAGGATTTTAAAATAAGACAAAGGAGTTATCAGGTGAGTCCTTAAAATATGAGAAGTTATTGTACGTTTAAAGTATTTGTCTAATTTTAATAAATAAAATTATTTGAATTATTTAATATGGTAACTTCCCACTTCTCAACTATTAAGATTTAAAATTGGATATGCTTGTAGAATATTTTTCTTTTATCCTCTTAGTCAGTAATATGATAGGATAATTATTAATAAGATATAGGCAGTAGATTGGGGCCTCTATCCAATGGGCTTGTAGGTAATCCAACCTATAATTGATTACCCACAACTAACTCAGACCCAATCCAGTCTCAAAATTGGTTACTTAATTAATTAACCAAGTAAATTGAACTAATAATAAATTAATGCTAATCCACAATATTTAAAAAATATTTCAACAATGTGTAAATTCTTCGTAGTTAATGAGAAAAATAATGAAACAATTAATTAATTGTCTCTTAAATGAAAAATTCTTTAAACTTCGGACTTTTTTTTAAATCAACAAGAAAAATAGTGAATTAATTAATTAACTATTTCTTACATTTTTTAATAATAGATTATAAATATAACTTAACATAATACAAAATTAAAACTAAGAGAAAATAATATATAATTGAATAGTTTCTAATTGTACCATTTCAATAAGTTTATTATCAGTACTTTTCTTCCATTAATATCATATAACTAATTTTATAGATTTTCTCTAATTTATTATATTTTCTTTATATCACAATATATTTCTAATTTCAAATTTTTACTAACATTTATAATTATATTAATTTAAAATATATTTAGATATAGCAGAACTAATTAATTTTTCTAAAGCTCATAAAACACTGACAAATAAAATAGTTCAAGAGAAAATGAGACCACTGTAGAGTTGTTAAATGACGTGCAAATTATGGATAATAAAAAATGACAAGTAAGATGAAGTACTTGAAGACAATAGTTCTGCACTGTAGAAACTTCGTGAAAAAATGTACTTAAAGCGACAATTATATACATTTATATATTGATTGTAATACAAGTGGATTGCACTTGAAGCTTCTTAATGCATTAAAAAAAGTTAAATGATGTCCAAAAAGACATCAATTGAAAAAAAAAAAAGGAAGAAAGAAACAAATTGACATTAATTGGAATTATGTTTCGCAAAAGACTCCTAATTAAGTTGTGCGTCTCTCTCTCTCTCTCTCTCTCTCTCTCTCTATATATATATATAGTTTGGTACAAGGAGATTATAAATTTAATCATAAAATGATAAGACATGTGTATCTCTTTTAAAATTTATCATTTGATAAATTTAGTGCAAAAAATTATATATATATATATATATATATAAAACTATTTATCAGTCCATCTCTATTGGAACTTTTACAAATATGAACATTAGTCCATTTAGTTCTATAGTTTTAATTATTTTTAGATTATTCTATCATTCAAATTAATGAGGGAAAAAATTAAGAATCTATTAATAATTATAGAACTAAAATGATATTTTACTCAAATAAATTATATTTTTGAGAGCTAAAATTGAATAGCATTAATAGACGTACCTTTGGGATGAAGTGATCCTTCTTCACTAGGCTAAGCAATTTGATAGAGGAGAAAATGAAAAAAAAAAAAAAAAGTTGAAACTTAGGAAAGAAAAAAGTAAAATTAATGGATAAAAATAACAATTGTATGCAAATATAACTATTATAATCGTGTTCGAACCACATCAATTAAAAATTTTATTCATGAATTCAATTATATTCTTTTTTAATTAGTTTTTATTTGGAAGGAATTTATTTTCTAATTTTATAAAATCCAACTGAGGTCCATTATTTGGTTTGCATATTAAAATGATATAGCTGAATTAAATATTTAATTTTAATGTAATTAACATTATTTTGTTAGTATACATTACTTCAAAAGAATGATGACGGGATATATATATATATATATATATCATTTTGTTACTTTTTTTTAATTTAAATTCTACGAAACCAAGATGGATTTTTAAAAAGGAATTGCATTCCTAATTTGATTTTTTCCAACATGATCACTTATAGGTAAAATTATTAGTGCACCCATAATTTTGAGTGCATCAATATATCTAGTTATAATGTAAGAACATAATTGTAATATTACTATTTTTTTAGGTTAATTGTATTACAATTATGCTCGTATATTATAACTAGGTAAATGATGTAATTAAAATTATAAGTGTACCTAAGATGATACTTCACTTATAATAGATATGTTTTGATTGATTAAAAAAAAAACCAAAAAGAAAAACACTGTCAAGGTTTATATTATTTCGAGAATGAATTTTTCTATTTTTGAAAAAAATAATTATTTAGCCCTTATACTTTACATTAGTTTTTAATTTAGTCCTTACACTTTATATTTTTTCAAACAGCTCCCAATACTTTGTAAAACCTTCAAGAATGGTTCTCACCGTTAAACTCAGTTATAACACCCCTTAAAAATTTCTAAAGTGGCTAATATGAATGATGTGGCATACCTATGTGGAAGCAAACAGAGGCTCCACTCCATTCCATAGTTTGAAAGCTAAGCGAAAGGGTTGATGACTATCTCTCTCTCCATATAAATTTGTGACCGTTCATCTGTCGCCATGTTTGTTTTCATATAGCCATGTCGACATTATTATTAGCCACTTCAGCAAGTTTTTAACGGTATTAAAACAGAGTTCAATGTTGAGGACCATTTTTGAAGGTTTTGCAAAGGTGTTTGAAAAAAAATAAAATATAAGGACTAAAGTAAAAACTAATGTAAAATATAAAGACTAAATAATGAAATTTCCCCTTATTTTTTTAGTAGATTTATTTTAAAATATATAATCACTTGAGTGTTGGGTTTCACTCATTCTATGACTATCGCTATAATGTAACAAGAAAATATATATATAAAAAAAAAAGAAATGAAAAGAAAAGAAAGAGCCATACAATCCTATTCAGTCTCATGTATGTTTGATTATATACTTGTAATATGTCTGTGAATTAATAATGAATAATAATGATAATAAATAAATAAATAAAGGATGGAAGCAAAAGATGGACTCACGAAAGTAACTTAAATCACATAAGCCATGGCGAAGAGTGGCCATGCATAATGCTTCTGTATTTACTTTAGTGTCTCTTGTGTTATAAATATTAATGCACGTTAAAGTGAGGAGTTCAATATTTGAATTTATAAGTTTACGATTATACTTAAGTAAAATGAGTTAATTTGATGTAAATTTAGATTTACTGTATCATAAATTGACTTACTAAATATACTAAGTTTATAATTTTAGTATATCAATTAGTTTGTGTGATCAGCAATATAAGATATAAATCTAAGACTATACGAGATATAAACAAATTTTATTTCCTTGAAACCATTATAATTTATTGTATTATAAGTTTAAACATACTTAAAAAATAATTAAAAGTACATTAAATTTGTACTTATTAAAATAAAAATAAATAAATATTATTTAATTGGTTATATTCAATGATTATTTATGTATGGCTATATAAAACTATTTATGTTTGTTACTATATATTATGAAATATGAATAACTTTTATTTGACTTAGTATAATTTAAATTGTATTTAGATAATTTTTTTATTGTATATAGCAGTTTAATTATATAATTATATATTTTAGAAACTATTTATTAATCATAATAAACTATTATAAATTTATGATTTGAGTGAATTTATTTCTTTCTTACAAGTTTGTTTACAAGTTTGTCTAAACTTACAAGTTTAACAAGTTTAAATGATAGTGAGGGTTATTTACGTAGATACAAAGAACAAGGGTGTAATTAATGTAGCTACATTAATTAATTACATTATTTGATCAAATTAATTAATATTAATGTCATTATAAATATATATAAAAATAGAATTAAGTGTGGTCCCTCCATTAATGACACGCAAATACAATAAAAGCATTAATAAAAGCTCCGTTATAGGGAGAAAATTATATACCTCCTGGTGTTTCCGCTAGCCATTATAAACTATTATTATTCTATTTGTTATGGTATTTAGCCCTCCTTATAAATCGAGCCTAGATTTTCTTATGTTCTTCCAACATATAAGGGTTATGTTCTTGTTATTATTCTTTAGATAAAAATTTAATAATTTAAATTTATAGATATGAAATCTGATCACATACCATGTATATTAATTAATATAAAATCTAAATCATTAAATTTTAATATAGATTTATATTGTTGAAACATAACAACCTTTATGTTCTCGCGAGAAGATAAGAGAATCCATTTTATTATAAATCTAAGAAATTATTAATTTAACTTATATTAACTCTAGATACACCACCATTAATTAATTGCTCAAAAAGTTTTAAGGCAATAATAATTTCCACTGACATACAAAATAAAAGGCAGCTAAAAATATGTCTCTGACAAAGTAAAGTCAAATTTATCATTTAATCAATGTTATTATTTTATTAACTATTAATTTATCGAGGTTATACTGTATTGGAAAATTAAATCCATAACTTTTAAAAAGACTCAAGCATATATACTAACTTTATTATAACATCAAATTCCCATTAGCGAGAAGGAGCGCATTAGATCTATAGCAATTTGGGAAATATGGTAATATATATGAAGCTTAGGGGCATTTGGGTTTTCCTTCCTTGGTCTTCCAGTTGTTATAGCAAGGACACTCTTCCTTGTGGCCATAAGTTCCTGATGGCACACACAGACATTTCTGGCAGCACATGTTGCAGTATTGCAAGCAATTGTTTCTATGGTGAGTTTTAGAACAGCGATAATCACATGCACTAGCACATTCTGTATGAGGAAGATTAGAGTTTTGAGCATCATTAGTTTATATAATTCTTGCTAATTATAATGTCAAATGGAATTAATAGAATAAATCATAGTAAAATATTATTTTGATTTCTTATTTATCAATTGATCCTCAATTTTATTCGTTGATTACAGAATGGATCTAAGGGAGGCACAAGGGACGGTTGCTCTCCTTGAATTTTTAAAATTTCATCTTTTATATATAATTTTATCTTATGCATTTTGTTTAGTTATTTAATTTATAAGAGCTTGTTCATTTGGATTGTAAAAATTTACTCATCTTGGTTCAAATCTTTGATCCAAAAACTTTTGTCCCCCTTAGAATCAAATGTTAGATCTGTCCCTGCTCACTTATTAATTCATTTTCAATTTGGTCCTCACTAATATGAATATTAGGACATTTAATCTATTCGTCTCAACTAAATTTGGACTAATATGTTAATATTCAAATAAGTGAAGCATCAAATTGTGAATGGACTATTGCAAGGGACCAAATTAAGAATAGAAATAGGTGAGGAACCAGATTGACAAGCAAGTGACGGACTAAAATGATGTTTTATTTAAATAAATTATAATTTTGAAAAATAAAATTGAATCACATGCACTTGCACATTCTGTGTGACACATTAGAGTTTTGAGCATTATTAGTATAATTATTGCTTATTACAAAGTCAAATGGAATCGATAGAAGAAATTAGAGTAAAACATCATTTTGGTCCCTCATTTATTAGTTGATCTTTAATTTAATCTCTCATTTATCAGTTGATCTTCAGTTTGGTCCTTCACTTATCAATCAATTCTTGATTTGGTCCCTCTTTAATATAAATATTAGAACATTTAGATCCTTAGTCTTAAATAAATTTAGACTAGATGTGCTATAGTCAAATTGTGAATGGACTATTAAGGGATCAAACTGGGAATAGAAATTAGTAAGGGACCAAATTGAAAATTTACTAATAAGTGAGGGAATAAGATAATGTTTCACTTAAATAAATTATATTTTTGAGAAGTAACATTGAATAGCATTAGCATGCATACCTTCAGGACGAAGTGATCCTTCTCCACCAGCCTAAGCAATTTAATTAGAGAAAAATTGAAATGGAAAAAATCATTAATTTGAATTCGGCAAAGAAAAATGAAATTAAAGAATAAAGTTGACTATTATGTGCAAATATGACTCCTACAATCATGTTTCAACCACAGCAATTAAGATTTTTTTTAATGAAGTCTATTATATTCTTTTATTTGGAATGAATCTTCTAATTTTATATAATCCAATTTGAGTTTTATTTTTTGGCTTGCATATTAAAATGATATAGTTTAATTAAATAGTTAACTTAGTTTAACGGTTTTGGTACCGAGTGCTATTAGGGCATTTGTTGAAGATTATTTATTACACAAATTAAATGATAACAATAAATGCTTACCAAATAATTTTATTAGTAAAGAATCATTTTTATCTGCAATAAATAATTTAGGACACTTGTTAGCAATACCCTTAATTTAATTAATAATATTTTTTTTAGTAATATTACAAGAACTATGATGGGATATAAAAGTCTTTTTGATACTATTTTCTTTTAATTTTTTACTTAGATTTTATAAAACCAAAAAGGATATTAAAAATAAAATTCATTTCTTAATTTATGAGTATTTTTTTAATATATAAAATTGTCAAAATGGCCAGGTGAGTTAATGTGCTAACTCATATGAGTTGGTGGGTAAAATGGTTTAAACTGTTTAACCACTTTAATTTGATGGGTCAAGATTATGAACTCACCAATAAAATATAAAAAAATTGTTAAAAGAAAGTACATAAAACATAAAAAAACTTCAATTATCAAACCAAATGTTTGATTCTAATACAAAAAATCATTAATTTTGTCCATTGTTGATCAAATATTGAATATTTAAAAACAAAAAAATAGGTAAGAACCACTTGATACTATGAAATATTTAACATTTTATAGAAAAAATATTCCATAAAAACTCTTAAATGGATCAACCCACTAACCTATCGAGGTAGCTCATTTAACTTACGGCTTAAGTGAGTTGGGTTAGTTTAACCTACCTATATTAAATAAGTTAAAAAATTTAACCCAACTCACCAAAATAATGGGTTAAACTGGGCTAAACTCGTTTTGACAGCTCTAGACTTTTTCAAACACAACCAATCATAATAAATATGTTTTAGTGGCTAAAGAAGAAAATAAAAAAAGAAAATAAGAACAAAGACAACAGGTTTGCTATTTTGGCCTCACATGGATAAAATATTATTTTAGTCTCTCACTTTTTAGTTTATGCTCAATTTGATTCTTTATTGATTTCTATTCTTAATGTAATTTCACACTAATGTTCAAGCAATTAGCACATTTAGTTTCTCAATCTTAACTAAACAAAAGGGATTAAATTGAGAATTAAATTTAGTGAAGAACCAATGTGAAAATGAAAATTAGTTAAAAATAAAGAAAAAATTAACTTATAAGTGAGAGACCAAAATGATATTTTAGCTCTATTGTTACATGCCAATAAAATACATGTGAAATAATAATAACAAATAAATAAATAAATCAAAAGAGGGAGAGAAAGATGGACTCACAAAAGCAACTTGAATCACAAAAGCCATGGCCAAGATGAGAAGAAAGCCAGAGCGAAGTGTCGTCATGTTAGCCATAATACTTCTCTATTTGCTTCAGTCTCCTAATGTTATATATAATATTGAGGGATATTTATGTAGATACAAAGAACAGGGGTGTAATTAATGTAGCCACATTAATTAATTGCATTACTTGGTCACATTAATTAATATTAATTTCATTGTAAATATAAAATGGAATTAAATGTGATCCCTCCATTAATGCCACGTAAATACAGTAAAAGCAGAAATAAATGCCCCGTTTTTATAGGGAGAAAATAAATGCTTGAGTATTCTCTAGCCATTATATACTAGTAATTACTTCCGACCATTTAATGAAATTTTAGATCAAAATAGAAATTAATAGGTTAAAATAATATTATAATCCTTTGATTTTATTTATTGTTTTAAATTAGTTTTTTAAGTTTGAAGTATTTCAAAATAGTCTCTTAAATTTTAAATTTATCACATATTCGTCCCTTAGGCACTATGTATGGAAGACGAATTTAATACATAAGATATTACTTTAAAACACTTCAAGTTTAACAGACCAATTTGATAATAAAGGAAAAAGAACTATGATATTATTTTGATTCTTTTTTTCCTTTTTGTCTTTTCCTTCCTACTGAGGACAAATGTGAAATAAATTTAAATTTTAAAAAATTATTTTAAAACGCTTCAAATTTAAGGAATTAATTTAAAATAATAAATAAAATTAAGAGATCAAAACATTATTTTGACAACTTAATTCAATTTAACACAACCTTGTGTACGATTTTCTTTTCTTCTTTTTTTAACGTATTTACCTTTCCTTGATTACCAAATGTCCCTCATTTTTGAACAAATAAAAGTGAAAGGGATTATGGAATATTTATGATGCTTTTCGAATTTATTTTGCCTTTCGTTGAAATGATTGTTGGCGTCATTATTTAAATACCTAAGCCATAATGACCGTTGCTTCCCAATTATAATGAGAATGAAGGTGAAAATAGGCTATATGCAAAAAATTATATAGCTTAATTTTTCAAGTAGTTTGAGCGTCTTGCCAAGATGTTTTTGGGTACATTAAAGTGTTAAAATTTGTTAAAATAGTTTCATTGCACATGGATCCTCCTACTTCAATCACTAATATGAGTGTTAGCATATTTTATTTGAATTTAATAAAGTACGACAAACTTAATGTGTTAACTTTTATATTAGTGAGAGATCAAATTAAGAATAAAAATTAGTGAGAGACTAAATTATTATTAGGTTGAAAAATGAGGGACCAAAACAAACAACAAAGTGAGGGATCAATCAATGAAGATCAAAGAGGAGGGGGCATTGTTTTTGTATCAGTTTGTGATATTTTGAGATAAATTATTGTGCCACAATTCATTAAAATTCTGTCTTCTGAACATTGTGTTATTATCCAAGGATCTATTTTGTTGGATTTTGGGGTGCTTATGATGGGCCGATCCAATAGTAAAATCCAGCTTAATCTAGTTAGTTAATTAATTGAATTAATTAATTAGCCAATATAAGTAATTAAATTATAATTGCTTATTAATATTTGAAATTCAATAATTAATTTAAAAGGGTTGGCTATTGGCCAAGGATGCACGGATACGATAGAAAAGGTCACATATCTGTGTCAAACATGAATTCAATACACACATATGATATGTGTGAATGCCTATATATATATATATATATATATATTGAAACACCTCGAGACAACTTCAAAACACATTGAAACAATTTTGAAACCTGTCGAAATGCAGATATGAAATGTATGGGATAAAAATAATAATAAAACCTGGTAGATCTACGCTGTTTGCTTTTGTCATGCTTTGGATTTCTCGCTTTTCTGGTTCGTCCATGGTTTGTTCTACATCTTCGGTTCGTTTCTTCCATTTCTAGTCCATCCTCCTCTATTCTTTGTCTATTTCTGCACCTCTATTTTGTTTGTGCCACTTCTATTTTGTCTTTCTTTGTTCGTAGTTCATTCCAACATCTATGCTCTATTACTCCGTATCTGATTTTAATTTTGTTATATCAGTTAAAAAAAAATTGCTTTTAGTGGTGACTTTTATAGTCTATAAATTGCCAGTAAAGGCCTTTAGTGGCGTTATCAATGTTGTTGCTTGAGGTTTTGTGACTGAATATATTTAATGTCAACAAAAATAATCGTCACTAAAGGTGATATACAGTGGCGACAAACATGATCTTCTTGCAGCAATTGGAGTTGCCACTAAAAGATTTTTTAATATAATATTTGAATGATAGTTAGAGCCCTAGAACCTGATAAGATAGAATCATTGAGTGCATAACCTGTAATAATGCATATAAGACCAGCTAGTAGCAACCCAGCCATGCAATGCAATACTTAAACACTAAATTATAATTTGGAAGCATTTGCAATTATACTTGTTACAATTAGAGATTCTCACACAAGAACCACTTTGAATCCCAAATACACCAACTAAACTTGAAAGGTAAGTCCTTCATCTAAATCAACACTAAAACATAGATGACATAAAGTGAACATGAAAGTTAATTCCTCGTACATGCACAAACAAGACTTTTAATATCTTACGAGATAATAGGAGAACTAATTTTTGTGTTCAATGCCATGATAAAAAGTGTTTCCAAAAAGTCTTTGTGGCTTATTGAGCTACTCCTAAATTTAATAAACTAGACCCATCAAATTAATGATTAGTTTCATTGATTAATATTTAGTTAATTGATTAATTTAATTTAAATAAGTTTTTTTAGTTAATTTAAATGGAAACTGACGTAAAAGAAAAATAAGTCTTACAAGATAATAGGAGAACTAATTTTTGTGTTCAATGCCATGATAAAAAGTGTTTCCAAAAAGTCTTTGTGGCTTATTGAGCTACTCCTAAATTTAATAAACTAGACCCATCAAATTAATGATTAGTTTCATTGATTAATATTTAGTTAATTGATTAATTTAATTTAAATAAGTTTTTTTAGTTAATTTAAATGGAAACTGACGTAAAAGAAAAATAAGCATGAAATATTTTTTTAACGTTATAAAGGCAACTAACTTTAATGTGATGACGTGTAATATTTTTTTAAATACATAAAATCTTATCATATACAAGGAAGATGAAATAAACGTAAGGATTAGTTATAAGGATGACAAAGTTTCTTACTTGAATATTTACTATGTCATTTCAACCAAAACCAGCCTTGGTCACGTAACATAGGCAAATTTTTTACCACAGTTAATATTTTCTTAAGTATTTACTCTGTCCATTGCACTATATTTATTTTGTAAAAAATTTCCATGTTATTTTCAATACTAACTATGTCAATTATACATACATACATACATACATATATATATATATATATATAATCAACATAACTTATTTATATGTATATATATACACACACATACACATCAACATAACCTGATCGCATATCTTACATATAAATTAATGATTATTATGGCATGTTAAAGTAAATTATATCATATTTTTATAGATATTGCATTACCTAATTTCATAATTTTAATATGTAAACAACGTTTTCAATATTTTTTTTTCTACTGAGGAACTTAATTATACAATGCAAGTAGTATTTTTAATTATATACTTTGCATTATTAGACAAACACTGCTATTTTAAGCTAAAAAAAAAAGTTGAAAAAGTCCTTAATTCAAGTTTTTACTTGTGTATATATATAACACTTCTCATCTATTTTTGTTAATTTTAAGATAACTTATCTCACACACACACACACACACACATATATATATACACCTCTCTCTCTTTATATATATATATATAGAAAGAGAGAGAGAGAGAGAGAGAGAGAGAGAGATATATATATATATATATATATATGAGAGTGCCCTGTATATTTTATGGCAACCAGGCATACAGGATCAAGATTTCAGGTTTTCAACCATTAGATAAATCCATTATTGTCTTGGTTGAACTTGAACAGAAGAAGATATAGCCATTGAAAATTAAAAGAAAATCCAGAAGCTGCATAGTTCAATGCACTAAGGAGTTAAAAGCAGACTAGCCAAATAATAATTCACCAATCATTTTTGGTTTATGTTGGCTTAGAGAGCTCAAAATATTGATCTTAATTACTATTTCATGATCAAATTAGTACACAAAACAAGGGAACAAGGAACCAATGAAGCAATATTTGGTGCAAATTATAATAAAATGTAATAGAGCTTTCACCAAATCGACAGAGCATTCAACAATATTGGTTTTTAATAGAGGAAATGAAAATGTCAGCTTAAACATAAGGCTTCAAATAGGTAAATACACTGGGCAAACAAATGACTGGATATATATATGTAATGTTCACTCTATATGGTCTATTGTTATTAGCATAGGACTATTATCTTGAATCATTCTGTGATGTTGGCTATTTTTAATGAATTTATGCCTTTGAAATTGTTGGATATTTCTTCAACTTGGTTTACTTCCACAATTGTGATGCTTAAAATCTTAAACTCATAAAACAACAAGAACGAAATACTTATAGAGATGATAAGTTAGAAAAGCAAATACTATTAAAGAGTTCATTCTTGATGACTCTAGGTGAGATAAAATTGATTACATTGTCTCTTTCACAAGGCCTATTTATAAGACATGCTAAGGTTTTGTGATACTAATAAGCCTATTCTTTATTTGGTCTCAATATGTGGGATTCAATGATAGACATCAATATATAACCATGACAAAAAGGAACTTTTTAATTATTCAAGATTTCATGAAGTTGTATATGAGATTATAATTGATCATTGTACAAAGACTTGCACACCTCTTTATTGCCTTGCTCACTCATTGAAATTAAGTTATTAAACTCCATGTTATTTTCATATTTAACTTTGTATGTGCTAAACAAGTGGCATTTATAATTCCTTTTTTCTACATGGGTATTATACTCCTCAATGATTTCAGGAGGCACCTAATAGAGTTCCTCCACATAGATATGATATGCTTTGTCATGTATTTTAAAGATCCAAGGGAGAGAAGATAATTCTTTAAGTGTTTTCTATGTCTTATAGAGCTTCGCAGATATATTCACTATTTGATTCTTTATAAGATAGGTGGATTTTAGAAACTAAAGAATGGTTGATAGATTATAATTTTTCAACCCTATAATTCAAGATCTTGCATTGAAGCTCCTTGGGCAATGATACTCATTATCTTGTTGTAAAGGTAATTAGGCCCTTACTCGTTCATTCACTCTCTAAAAAGGAACAAGATAAATCCAAAAATGGTGGATGACTTGGTTTATATGCATACCAACCTTCATCTTCTATCAAGGAAGAGTGAAATGTATTCCAAGGGATAAAGTAGCATGTGGGATATTAATGGGAATCATTCAAAGCCATTTTATGGGGTTGGAGGTTTTGAAGTTGCAAATTTATCCATAGATGAACTAAAATTGGAACAAGAGCTTAGAGGGAATCATATTGATGTTAATGAAGATGAAGAAGTTTAATTTAGTTTACTTTGTCCCATCACTTATGCTTTTATTTGTAACTTTCTATTGACATCTTCAAGGGTTTTTATTAAGTAATTTGACCTTTATTTCTAAGATTATTTGTTAGTCACCAAAGTGGTTGAATCGTAAGTATAATAAATTTGAAATGAAGATAATAATTATGTGATAATATATATTTATGTATTTAAGTAAATGTCTATTATTGCTGACTAAGTTCACTGATTGTTAAACCTTTAAGATTTATCAAAAGGTAAGTCAATTGTTTTAACAAATAGTGAATGCTCAAGTAGTAAATTAATTTTCATCAATCATATATATTTTTTCATCCAAAGATAATGTATGTACTTGATTGACGATTTTAATTTATGATAAAATTTTTGGAAATTTATTTATGATAGTATGTGTTGTGTGCAAAATGCCACCACTATGCAAGTAATGAACAAATTGTCGTCCTTGAACTCTGGCAAAGACTTATGCTAAGTACTATTACAATTGTAGTCACTTTATCTAAGCTATTTGTAATATTCAATTTTTTTTTTTAAAAAGACAATTTAGATGAACATTTAGAATGAAACTAAAGCAATAAATATGTGTCAAAGGAAAATCCCTAGGATTATGGTCAGATTTGACATTTTAATTGCAATATGGTTACTTTCCTAACTTGAACCTAGTGCTTATAATTTAGTCAAAACCTCTAATTTCATTATAAGAATTTGTCAATCCCTTATAAATTTTATCACCTTAATTCAATTTCCTATATTTTTATGAGAATCCAATTAAAGAGATGCTTTACATATGGCAAGTTACAACTCTACTAGACCAATAAGTATATGTATATCCTAAACATAAATCAAGTTAATTCAAGCACATAATTAACATCAATAAAGTTATATTCTCTCTATGACTAAATTTTGGTTTCTTTATCAAGAATATCTAAATTCTTAACATAAACCCTATTGGGTTGCCATGCAAAAAAGAAAACAATGCAAAATTGAACTGAATAAACTCATTCACAATAAAATTCATGATAGAAAATAACAATAATAATCAATTTACATGTAAAACCTCTTCAATCCTAGGAAAATAAAACCTAGCCTAGCATGTTTATAGTACAATCAAATCCATACCAAAAAACATAACTAGAAGAAGAATAAAGGAAGAGGAATAGAAGAAGGACTTTGTTTCCCAAAGTTTAATCGGCTTCCTCCTTTGAATCTCCTCTTAAAAAGCCTTAACTAAGTGAATCCTTGTTGTAGAACTCTAAGTTTCAGCTTCTCTTGCCTTAGAATATCTCTCATTCTCTAAAGAACCCTAAAAAACTTGTTATATCTCTTCCTAAATTGCAAAATGACAACTTTAGCTTCATTTTTCGTGCTTTGGTGCTAAGGTTTTGACCTTCTTGCTACCATTTGTACCAGTTTCAATGTTTTGACCACAACTTGCCTGACATTGGATTTCAATGAATTACCACTTGTTAGAAAGATCTTGAAGAGCTATTTAACTTTATGTGAAATGACTATATCTAAAAATCTAACGTTTGAGGGCCCAAAAGTTAACTCAAAGTTAGATGTTCACTTACTTGATGCCAAAACCATCATTTCTTTTTTCCAAAACCTGGACAAAAAATAAAACCCTATGAGTAGCTCATAAATAGCTCAATATTTGTATGTAATTAATCAAATTAACATAAACTAACACTAAATAACCTAAAACCTAAACTTTCAAAGATAAACCACTTAAGTTGACAAAAATAACTCAAAATTAAAGTAAAATTAACTTGATTACACAATGATAAAACATGAAAATGTCTTAAATAACTCTATGGAATGAAGTTATCAATATGTTTTATGAACTATCCAAAGGAAAGCTATAATAAGCTTTTATGTATGGTTTTTTTTATTTGAATATGTATAAAGTTCTAGATTTTTGTGCAATTATGTATTATTTTTGCAGATATTTCACTTCATTCATAAGCTCTATATGTTATTGTGTTTAATGGTGTGAATTTTTTTGAATGTGCGAATAGTTTCACTTAGGTGTGTTGGATCTTAATTTAGCACTCTTAGAAGATAACCTACTATTAATATTGTTTCAAGCAGTGTGGAAGAAGAATCACACCATAAGGCATGCAAATGTTTTAACAAACTAAGCCTTATGTTTATGCGAATAACTATTACCAACAACATTAAGAAAACTATTCTATAAGTAGAAGTGCAAATAAATGCCTTAAGTTTAGGGAATAATGCTTTCATTCTATAGATAAGTCACCTGCTTATAGCTTATGGCAGAACTTATGACCATGAAGTTTGACTGGCTGTGAGGTATGAAAAAGCATTTCATCGAGATGACTAACATTGTAACAAGATTAAGGACCTTGTGGATGACTTATCTATTATGTAGTTCATTTTGAACTTAGTTTTTCTTAAATATGGGTCATTTCAAATTCACTACAAGCTAATAAGGATAAGTGGGATTTTAATGAAATGGCTAAGAAGCTTGTTCAAGAGGAAACAAGATTAAAGAAGCAAGGAAGTCATTTAATCAACCTCATAGGCAAAGAATCTAGAGAATGACTTAAGCCAAAATCCAACATGTTTAAAAAAGGAAAAATGCCCGTTAATGTTTTTAAGGCTAAAAATAAGGAATAATAGGCAAGCATGTGCCAATTTTATGGAAAATTTGATCACTTCCAAAAGGATTTCTATAAACGCATAGTTTGTTTTGAAAGGAAAATTAAGCCTAGTGCTTTAGTATGTTTTGAATCAAACTTTGTCGAAATTCATCATAATACTTGGTACCTTGATTCAATTGATGGCAAGGACTTACCATTTGGTCTTAGATAATAGATATCATTTAGACCTATTAAGAGCTTTTTATGTGCCTTCAGTTGCTAAAAACCTTATTTCCTTATCTAGATTAGATGTTTTTGGATTTAATGTTAAGTTTGGACATGATTGTTTCAATCTGTTTAAAGACAATTCTTGTATTAGATCTAGTATCCTTTTTAATGGTTAATATAAATTGAAGCTTGATAGCGACTTTGTTGATTCCTTTGCAGTGCATTGTAATATTGGAATCAAATGTAGTAAACTCAATGATCCATCTCCTAACCTATGGCATGAACATTTAATCATATATCCAAAGAAAGAATAGAAAGATTAATAAGGAATGAAATTCTTCCTAATCTAGATTTTTCTTATTTTAATTTATGTGTGGATTAAGAGAAAGCAAACCAAACATTGTTCATAGACAGAGATATTTTAATGTTCTTTGATAATCAATAAAGTTTAATTTCCATGCTTACATATCTTTGTTTGAATGTTGTGTACATTCTTATTTATTATTAAGTATGTCGAGTAGACAAAAAGGTTAGTCTTCTTATACAGGTAACCAACTCAGTGTCTTTGTGACATTAAAGATGAGACAAGATTTTAAGAGAAATTATCAGGAGGATAATTTGAGAGTAATAACACTTAAAATCATTTAAGTCACTTGATTGATGACATAGGATCATTATAATTGATTTGATGAAATAAGTTCATCATTTCTAGTCTACCTTAGTTGCTAGATGTGAGTTCAAGACATTGTGTAGATCAAGGAACTCAGTTTTAGACTTGTAGTGTCTAAAATATCATCTATACAACATTATTTGTGAAATAGACATACACTCCATGAGAAAATGAGGAATACAGTAGCACATGTTTCATACCATGTGTGCAAATTACAACCATATGGGTTAACATGAGTGCGATCTTAACTCATGATTGTGTGAAACCCTTGAGCCTTTACGCTGGCTCTATATTTGTACCCTTGAGCCTTTATGTTGGCTCTATATTTGTACCCTTGGACTTTGATCAGGTACTTGAGATGCAGCTTGGTGTCTGTTATCTTAGCATGTTGCCTAAGGACTATGAGTAAAAATTTAGTATGGCGGGACATGTCTAGAAAAGTGAGCTAAGTTTATGTTGATAGGATTGTAAGAAAAGGAAGATCATAAAGAGAATATCATTTTTTGTATTCACCGGTATACCAGTTATGACTTATGTGTCATGATTATGAATACAAGATATTGTAATAGATGAGATCATTGAAAGAAATCTAAATGTAATTCTTACGATCTAGGGTATAAGCAAGGTTGTCAAACTCGTGAGTTTAGGTAAAATCGTTTGAGGGAGGTAAACTCATAACATAGAATCGTAAGAGTTTACCTATAATAAAAAATAATTATTAAAATATACAATTACATAGTTAAAATCAATATTTTTAAATTTAGACTAATAACTAAAACTACTGAATGCAATGATTAATAGTTTATTAGTTTGATTATAGTTGAATACATGATAATTAAATATAGATTTTTTAAAAAATTTTATATATTTAAATCTAAATATAATAACTACTAATAATCAAATATTAGTAATTTTAAATTTGAATTAAAATGATTTATAGAGTAATAAATATAATTATTAAAGATTAATTTATCAAAATAGGTCAAAAGATAATAATAGATAACTTTTCAAGTCATGACTAATGAAAAATTCAAAATAAAATTTCTATAACAAAATTCAATAATAAATAAATAAATATATATATATATATATATATAATGTATTACAAATTATGAACATGAAGTTTTTATTAGTTATGTGGTAATGGGTGATGAACTTATTCTAAGTATTTGGGTTTAAGTATAAGATGTTTTTTTTTAAACTAAGAAAATGCACTACAAATATATAAAATACAACACACATACATACTGAATGATCACGTTGGCTCAGTGGAAATGTGCAACTTTGCTGCCTGGATGTCACTAGTTCGAGTCTTGGAAGCTGTTCGTTTCTTTTTTTTTTTTTTTTGAAAACAATGCTATTGAGTCAACTCGTCCAAGTTTGGACGAGTTAAGCGCCGAGTTAATCGAGATTGAATGAGTTAATCACCGAGTCAAAGCGAGTTTGAGTTGGTTCTGAGTCAGAGACCGAATTGACTCGAAATTCTTACCTAAAAACGTGAACTCGGCGAGTCAACCGAGTTGACTCGTGAGTTTGATTACATTGGGTATAAGCATACTTTATGATCTACATGCAAGTGTGATTTCAATGAAAGGCTATATATTCATAACTAATGTATAGCATTGATGCTCTCATAGTATGCTGGTCGCACGACCTACTTTCCCTATATGAATGATTGTAGATTATAAAGATAAAGTGTTATCTTAGTTTACCAAGAATTTGTTTCTTGGATTTAGAGTGTATGAGCACTCCTATTATATGTGAGTGGGATATATTAGAATATCATATAATATCTAGGGTTTAAATCTATTAAGTATACAGTCTCCACCCATTAGGGATACTTATTAAGTAAGGGTAAAATAGAAATTACAGAAATTACTACTAAACCTTAACCTTAGCTAGCCTTTATAAAAGGACTAAACTATTATACGATAGATAATTGAGATACAAAAAAGAAAAATTTGTAGAGACTTGAGACACTTTGAGAGGAATACCTGTGAGTATTCTGTAGTTGAAATTCGAGAGGGAATTTAGGCTGTGAAAACTTGAGATACACTAAACACATTATGAGTATCTCATACGATCAGTGATCCCAGCTAAAGTTTGTTCAACTTCATAATTAGGAGAAGTATGTAAGTCTCTTATCTCTAAATTAAATTATGAATATGTTCTTTATTTAATTCCTTTCACAATTTAATTACACCAAATGGATATGAAAATAACTTTTCTAAATGGAAATCCTTAATAGGAAGTGTATATAGATCAACTTGATGGTCTTAGGTTAAAAGAAAAGACCATATGGTGTGTAGACTCAAGAAGTCAATATATGAACTAAAACAAGCTTTTAGACAATGGTATTTTAAACTCAACATCATCATAACATCTTTTGGATTTGATGAAAATGTGGTTAATCATTGCAGATATCAAAATGTCTATTGAAGCAAGTTTATTTCTTAGTTTTATATGTTAATGATAATAATTTGGGCAAATTGTGTCACACAAAAGATTTTTCCATTGAGAATTTTAAAATGAAAGATATAGAAGAGACATCTTATGTAATTGGAATTGAAATATTTCATGTTAAACACAGGGACTATTTGAATTATCACAAAAAAAAAACCTATATTTATAGAATTCTTAAGAAATTCAATATGCATAAATGTCAACCTAAAGTTTTTCCTATTAAAAAAGGTGAAAAATTCAATCTTAAGCAAAAGCAATGAATGGTTTAGAACAAAACAAATGAAATAAATTCCATATGCTTTTGTTGTATGCAATATAATGTATGTGTAAACTGTAATAGACTAGACATCATTTTTGTCGTTGGAATGCTAAGAAGGTATCAAATTAATCTAGGAATGAATCATTGGAAAGATGCTAAGAAAATAATATGGTACTTACTAGGAACAATGGACTACATGCTCACATATAAAAGCGCAAATCACTAGGAATTACTTGATGCTCAAATTCAGACTTTGATGGATGTATTGATACAAAAAGTCCACATTTGGTTACTTGTTCCTACCAGGAAAAGGAGAAATATAATGGAAAAGTGCAAAAGAGTCCATAATTGCATCATCTACTATCGAAGCAGAATTTGTGGCTTGTTATGAAGCAACAAATCATGTATTATAGCTGTGGAACTTTTTTCCAAGACTTAGGATTGTTGACACCATTATAAATTCACTAAAATTTTTTGGTGATAATGCTATAGTAGAATTATTCTTTAAGAACAACAAATACTCTTGTGGCACAAAGCATATTGAGTTAAAATTTTTTGTCGTCAAAGAAGTCAAGAAAGAAAGAATGTCTATTGAAAATATAAGACTTAATGAAATGATTACAAATCTTTTGACAAAATGATTACACACAAAACTATTTAAAGAACATATATATAAAATTTGTCTTGATTGTCCATATGATCCATACCTATTATGATCATTTAAACACTCTGACCTTATTATTTTATTTCAAACTTAGAGCATAAATTTCCTATATCTTATAATAGTATACACATTACACTTTCTTATTTGAATATAATAGAAAGTCTTTACATGACATTATAATGGACTATTATGAAATATGATTGACGTTTATGGACCTTGTATATTGGGTTGCAAATGTTGAGGTATATGGAAGGAAGTATGTCGCAGAACTATATACAACTACCATAACTCACATATGATGATTTACTGTACTATGATAAGTTTGATGATAGTTATAATGAGATTTATTCTTACATGTGCATAATGTTTAAGTTGTTACAACATTACGCTATCTATCCATTAGGCTAAGTGGAAGAATGTTGGAATGTAGCCTAATAAAATAATTATATTATCTTTAATATTATATAATTACATATAATTAAGGTTATATTTAATTTAAGTAATTGTTTTAATACTAAATAAATCTCAGTCGTTCATCTGGTTACTTAATGGACTTACTACATTAAAGCAAACTTAACACTAATTAAGTTGAGCCTATTTGTTGAAGACCAAAATTTTGATGATAACAAACTTAAAAAGAAATTATTTTTTTAATGTATTACTTAGGTTCTAGATGTTTTCAATGTGTGTTCATATATTAGGAACCTATGTAAATGATATTAAGCTGATAGAAATCATGTAAAATGAATATAGAATTAATTTCAGGTCTTAAAGGTTAAGAAAAGCTGATTTGGGGAACTCTGGAAGTCTCCAATCAATTGGCCACAAGCCAACAGTTGACTAAGCACTTTATAAGTCAGCTACTAGGCCTTAACCAGTCAAATGTGAGCTTTCTATTAGTAAACAGTTGACTGGCCACTAGCCAACAATGAATTGGTCACCTTCTGATAAGTCCCCAGTCTATTACCAGCTTGAGCCCTGATCAATTAGGCACTTTCTATGAGTGAACAGTTGACTGGTCACAAGCCAGTAGTCTCCTGGTCACCTTTTAAGAGACACCAGTCAGCTACCAGCTCGAGTCTTGATCGATTAGGAGCTTTCTATAAGTGAGCAGTCGACTAGTCACATGCCAACAGTTAACTAGTCACACCCAAATCAAGCATCAGTCAATAGCCAGCCTTGAGACCATCGACTAGGAGCTCTCTATGAGTGACCAATCGACTGGTCAAGAGTGAGTAATCAACTATTAGGATCTAAAATTTAAAAATTATGAGAGGGAAAGAAGGAGCAGTCAACTAGTCAACAATGAACAGTCGATTGGTTAATGGCAGACAAGCCATAACGGATTTATAAAGGTTATATTTTGAAATCTTTGATTTGCCACTTACTCCCAATGGATCTATTGGACCTTAATCTATATAAACTCAACCTAGAGACTCTAAAATAACAAGAAAAACATTCAAGAGTGATTATATCATTTGTTTATATCTTCAATTCTACTCTTTATTATATTAGTGCTTCATTATCTCATATACTCTATTCAAAGATATTATTATTTGTAATTCTTTCTTTCTTCTATAAAAGAAGCTCACGGAGGTTCCTTGAGGGTATCAAGCTAAAAGAAAGCTTAGGTTCAGGGGAGAATATCCCTAAGAGAGAATTCAAGGATGTTCCTTGAAGGAATCAAATTGTAAGAGCTTGGGAACTATGAAAGGTTCTCTTGGGTATTGTATTGATTTATTGAGATTGTGAAAAATCTCAAGAGGTTGCTTGGGGACTAAATATAGGCTTGAGTAGAAGTCAAACTAGGATAAATCATTGTGTCCACTCTTCTCACTTTCCCTCTTTCATTTTACATTTGTCTTTGTTTTACTTCAGTCTTAAAAGAGAGTTTTCTAGTAAAATTTTTACAAAACCCAATTCACCCTCTCTTGGGTTCCAACCTTGCTCAACACCTCTCTTTGCCCATAAAGTGGTTACACTCAAAAATTAAAAGAAGTGAAAGTCAGGGTTTCGTTATGTTATGAAAATTGGGGTACTGGTCAAGAAAGGGAAAGGATGAGAAACCAATTTGAGAAAGTGATCAATGAAGTCTTCTATAGTACTAGGTATTTACATTTAAGATTATTGTGAAAATTATGAAATTCTATAGATTTGGGAATTAAGGCTTTTTATGTAGATATGAGTGATCTTACATCTACTTCAGCAAACTTATGAACTTTACTAATCTCTAATTTCTTAGTTATTGTTAAAACTTGAAGGGGAATCTAAAGAGACAATTTTCTCTCCTTGATCCCAAGTTAGTAATCCTTTAAGTGTCACATTAAATTAAGAATATGTTTAGTACAATGATATGGATCCACATTAAATTAATTTGGATTAACTCATGTTCTATTTTATTATTTTTCCTATCACATTAGAGAGAAATAAACACAAAGCGAGTGGAACTCATCACTTTGTATCTTATTTCCATCCTTAAATCTTCATAAATGGTATTAAATATTTCAATATTTACCAGTTATATTTTTAATGTGATAATTAAAATATATCGATAGGGGCTGAAGAGAAGATTGGAAAAGCAGTGATTGAGAAAAACATGGAGATAAAGAAAGAAGATGGTGAACGACATAAGAGACAATGGAGAAGAATATTAGTAATGGGGAAAGAGGTGCCCTATTTTCAAGCAGAAAAAACATAGCGCATCGGAAGAGCAAAGAACAAAGGAGGGCCATGTTCTTATAAAGAGGAACATGAGCCGATGGGTGTGATAGGTTCCCCCTGGTGAGTTGTAAAATAATGTTTTTGAACTATCATTCTTCTATTTGGTTGAAAATTTAGCTTAAAATGATGGAAATAGCTCGTTGAGTGAAGCACAGCTCTTATTTAATGTTATTGTTTTATTCAGTTTGTCTTTATTCTTGATATTTGATACTTGACTAGAATCTGTTCAATAGGTGTGGGAAAACTTTTGAGTATAGTCTCCTGGTAATTTTTTTTTTTTTCGGGTTTCTCCATCAGGTGTAGGAGTCAGTCACCATTTGTCACTTTATCAAGGCCTTATGGTTTTGAATAGCAACTATAGAGATTGAATTAGGTGCAATACGTGTTATGAAGTGAGTTTTAATGGCTAGAATGTAATGTTGGATTGGATTTTGTTTGCACAAGTGGGGTCTTTCATCGTTATGGTCTTTTGATGGTTTAAATCAATGAACAAGGCTCCAAATGTATGAAGCGTGGGTTTATATTAATTGTGACTCATGTTTTGACTTTTGCTTTTGATGAGAGCCTTCACCATGAGGTATGAGTAAATTGAATTCATAAGGTTGCTGCAATGTTTTCATGGCATTCTTCATGATTCGGTTTACCTTAGTTAAGTTTTTAAATAAGTAAGCAGCATTCACTACCATAAAGTTTTTCCTAATATTTGAGAGGAACGTGTTAAGTAACAAAGAATCACTTGTGGGGAACGTTTTAGTGGATCAAGCCTTACTCAGTACTATTTTATATATATATATATATATGTATGTATATATATAAAGATTATGATTTGATCTATATATATATACTCTGCATCGGCCATGTATTAAAATTTTGACCTTGGATTATACTTGCACCAAATGCACATAAAATTTCTCCATAACTTTAATCAATTTTGTTATAAAATAATTGAAGTGCTATTTTTCCAAGAATTTAGGCTTATGCGCTACTTCTTTTTTAAAGGCAAAAAAAACATATAAAAAAATTAGAATAGAAATAAAATGAAGTAATTTTTTAGTTATGTTAGAAATATTAATTTGTGTCATATATAAAATTATTAAGGTATCATCTTTGATGCACTTACAATTTTAAGTGTAACGTGCACCTAGTTATAATGTAAGAATATAATTTTAACAATATAAATCCAAAAATTAATAATATTATACTTATATTCCTATATTATAACTGAGTGCATTAGTGTACTCAAACTTGTGAGTATACTAAAGATTTTACCAATTATTAAACAATACATAATAATTTATGAAAATTAATACTAAATTGATAAATATTTATGTGAAAGGATGGAAAATGCTAAATTAATAAATAATGAATATCACACATGTGTAATGGTTAAAACTAATAAGTTATGTTAATACAAAAGATTATAAAATTGGTTATTCAAAATTTAAAACTTTTCAAGAATTTGAAATTGAAATATTAAAAAATTTTAAAATAAGTAAATTATTAATTATAACCAATTCATTTTGAAGAATTTTAAATTTTTAAATAATAAATTACTATCATTTCTAAATAAATAAACTTAGAAACTTTTCAAGAATTTAAAATTAAATTTGAAACATTTGTAGTGGTAAGTAAAAATAATAAGTTATATTAATACGAAATAATAAGGAAATAGTTATTTAGAAATTTGAAACATTTCAAGAATTCAAAATTGAAATTGCAATATTTAAAAGTTTAAAAAATTTTAAATAAATAAATTAGGATCCATGGTAGTTTAACTCAGCTAGCACCTTAGTTTAGAAGAAGGAAAAGTAAAACTTGTGAAATTTAAAAATTTAGAAAAGTAAATAAGAAGGGTTTATTAATTAAAAAAATTTATGGATATGGTTAGCAATAAACAAGGTATAAGGAGAAATCCCTTTAATAATAATAAAAAAAGGATCTGAAAATAGCGAATGGGATTAGTAGCAGCTTCCAAGGTTGAGGAAGGATAAGGTAACAACTGAGTGAAAAGGTAAATATAAAAATAAAATAAAAAATCACAATACTTTTAATTATTTTAGAAAATTTTATTTTATGTAATAAATAACATTTTTCAAACTATAAAATTATTTTTGGAAGTAAAATAATATAATAAAAATAAATAACATAAGTATCATACTTAAATAATGCTAAAATATGGTGAATTGTGTAATATAAAATCATATTGATCCAAAATTTAAACTTTGTATCCAAATATTGAAATATAATATTTTATCTCTTAAATTATCAATTAAACCTTTCACATGGTTATTTTAAAATATTATAATTTTTAAAATTACTTTAACATTTTAAAACAAACTTTTATTCATTGGAAAAGAACTCATCTTAAAATTTACAGCATAATTTTTTAAACATATAATAAGCGGCCATGATCAAAGATGTTAATGTCTTATAACATTTTTAAATAAATAAAATAATCATAATGATCCAAAAAGATAAGTTTTGTATCCATATTTCATAATATAACATTTTATCTCTTAGATTATCTATTAAAACAAGCATGTTTATTTTAAAACATTATAATTTTTAAAATTTTAATGGAGAGAACTTCATGATGGAGCTTATCAATAGTTCACTGTATACTAAATTGTTGAATGGATTTGCTAATTCAGTACATCTAGCCTACATGTTTCTATATACGTCATTGGAAAAGTCAATAATCTATACGTATTCTATCTAGGGTTCTAGCTACTGAATTCTTACACTAATCAATATCCTATGCTATAAATACCCGTCTGGTTGGTAGAAATATGAGTAATGAAAACATAATAATAATGGAAATGAGAGTGTGAGTGAGAGTGAGAGTGAGAGTAAGAGTGAGAGAGAGAGAGTAAGTAAATATATTTGATTACACATGGAATAAACTAGAAATGAGACTATCATACTTTGTTTGATTTGATGAATCAGAAAAGGAAATGATTCAAAGAAAAGTTATCATATTACTTATGAATAAAAAATTATTATTGTAATATATATTCTAAAATATAATAATTATTAAATCTTAAAAGAAAAATAAAAAATAAAAAATTATATTCTACAAAATTTAAAATTATAAAATATAAAAAAGTGTGTATTTTTTAGATTATATATATATATATATATATTAATATTTAATATAATTTTCTAATTTATTGTAAATTTATATTAAAATATTTAGAACATTTAAAATTATCACATTAAATATATTTATCATTTTGAATTATATTCATTATATATATATATATTATATAAATATAATAACATTTCAATCAAATAATTAAAATATTAAAAATAGATTAAAAGATACATGCCACTTCTCCAATTTCATCTCGCATTTTCCATTTCCCATTTCAGTGGCACACTTTTTTTTTTGTTATTGATTTTCAGTGGTTCATCTTCTTATTTATCGCCATTCTTCTCCTTTAACCTATCCATCTAGCAAAAAGGAAGGAAAAAAACTTGATCTAAACTTCCTCATCGCATATCAGGAAAAAAAAAAAAAAAACACTGGAAATGGGAAAGCAGCAAATAGGAAATAAACATGCCGTTGACTTCCGCAAACAAGAGCAATTCTGAGGTGTGTTAAGCAGAGGGAGGAGTGGGTGGATGAGCTACTATGAACACCCATCCCCAAAATAAATTAAAAATAAAAATTAATGATAAATTAATTAATCAATTGATTAATTCATTAATTAAGTAAATATAAAAAGGAGAATCACAAAATAAAAATCTAAAATATAAGTAAAAACAAAAAAGATAAACAAAATAAAAAATAAAAAAATGAAAAACAAGATAAAAAATCAAAATATGGAAAAAAAAATAAAAATAAAAAAATAAGAGAAGAAAAATAAAAAGTACGATTAAAATCAAATATGAGAAAACAAAATAAATATAAAAATAGGAAAAACAAATAAAAAATTTGAAAATAGAAAAATAAAAATAAAAATAAAAACCCAAAGCCCTCTCATTTCGGTAATGGAGCAGCAAAGGAATACTCTCTAGCAATGCACCCATAGCCATATTTAGAAATACCAACCATGCTGCCAAAAATAGAAGAAGACAAAATAGAAGGAGAACTGAAAAAACAAAGGTAACTTTGTAGCATTTTACTGGCAGAGAGGACCAGACTATACAATGCTGCTCTTTGCCATAGCCACCTATAGCCATTAAAACATTGCAGTAGATGAAAGGGGCAGAGGAGAACATAAACCAAATAAAGAAGAAGCAGTGGAGAGAAGAGAAGGAGCCTAGAGTGATTAAGAAAGCTAAGACCAAGAGAGACTTAAAAAAAAAAGGGAAGCAAAAAACAGAGAAGGGTAGTCAGTGAAAGAAAAAATCGGAGCTGAAAAAAAGAAGGTGATACCGAAAGAGAGAGCAGAGCCTAAAAACAAAGAAACTCTAAAAGGAAGAACAGAGAAAAAATGGAGGGAAGGAGAGAGTAAAAGCCCAAGAGAAATCGAGAGAAGCCAGGAAAGATAGAAGGCTTCGTGGGAACCAACATTCCCTATTCTGGGCTAAAAACAGAGTCCATGCAACATAGATGAGAGCTTGAGGATGAAGGGAACTCGGACAAGGGAAAAGAGAAAGGAGAGGAGAAGGAAAATAGGGAAGTCAAGAGCGCAAAAAAAAAAAGAGAGGCCGAGGCCAAGAGGAAGAACAATTAGTAGAAAGTGAGTGCCCGAGGAAGAGATATCAAATCAGAAGGGAGAAAAGTTGAAGAACCAATGTGATGATGCCCCATATTCTCACATCTTGTAACAAGGACTAACAGAGAGAGAAAGAGAAGAGTAACGCGAAGAAGAGAAGGCTACGAGGAAGAAGGCAGGATTGGGTACATGAAGATTGTCTCCTCATGCATCTTTGGTTAGCAGTTCGAAATAGAAGAAGAGAACGGAACGCACAGTGGGAAGAACAAGAGAGCAAAAAATGCGAAAGAGAATAAGGGAGCTTTTAGATAAGTTCCTCTGAAAAAGAGAGACCGAGGCAAACTAATAAGAGTTTGGGTAAGGAAGGGAGAGAGCTAAGGAGGAAAAGATGAGAAACTATGAGGAGAGCAGAGAAAAACGTGGACATGGGTAGGAGAGAAGAGGAACAAGACACGATGAGGAGAAGATAAAACGTAGAAGAGGAAGGTTCTCTGTTCTGACACGTTAAAATAGAGCACAAACGATCAACAAAAAACGAAGACCAAAAGAAAAGGAAGGATATACAGGTATGCTGTTCTACTTTGCATCAAGTTGAGTAGCTTGTGAAATTTTTTTGGTGAATAGTAAACTTGGTGGCAATAAAGCAGTACAGTGTATTATGCCTCGATCATGCAGAGTCGTTGTTCTTCTTCCCTCACTCGTATAGTGGAGTTATTTATGTGTGTGCTTTGATGAAGGGTTGTTGATTTTTAGCCTTTTAGATAAGAGTATGTGTGTGTAATTTGGACCAAAACCTGATATAAGCAGTTTAAACTCCAACGTGCATATTGCATGATAGGAGTGGGAATTGTTATTGTGTTTAAATAAAATGCCCTTCGCCTTCGTTCTTTTTTTTTTTTGTGTATTTTCTTCTACTTAGGGAATAAAAAATGATTGCATGGTAAAAATTAGTAAAGATTTCTTCCTCACCCACGTCAGTATTTAGATATTGCAATAATGTGTGCTTAAAAACAATATAAGGTGAAGATATGAGGTACTGGGGCCAATCAGTGTATGCTTTAGTCAAAAGAAACATGTACAATGGAGATTTAAAATGCCATGAAGTTGCGACTGTGCTTGAAATGGATAAACACACACATGTTTAAAAATATGTTTTATTATTTATTATTATTATCATTGTTAATATTTATTTTTATTTTTATTTAGAGTCGTCACATGAGACTTAGTGTCTACTGTGGCACTTAATATAGTCAACCAGTGAACCTATATGAGACCTTGTGTCTCTTTAGATTATACCCAATGCAGATTATTTAGCATTTTTTTTAAAAATAAATTTGGGTTTCAATAAATCATACCCAATTAAGAGCTTTAATAATAATAATAAAATAAGAGAAAAAATTAGAAATAGCTCATACCCAATTTCTCTCCTTAAGATGACAAAAGACCCAAAAAAAAAAAAATACTTTTCTTTTCTTTTAGACATTTTAAAATGTTTGCTTTTAATTTGTTGTTCTACTAAAAATTTAAAAACTGCACTTAATTTTATTATTTTTTAATAAAAAAATTAAAAAATCTAAAATTGCAAAAGAATAAATAAAGAGAGCAAGAAAATGAGATTATGCGATTTTCATGAATTAAAACTCACCAATAAAATCTCAAAATCGTTTTGTCCACGAAAACCAATTTAAATTTGTCAATCTTGCTCTTTCCAAAAAAACAATAATAAATAAAAACCACAAATAATTTCTTTCGTATTTCATATTGCCATGTGAAATTATTAATCTCTTTAGGCACTTGTAGATCACTTAGTAGAAATCATATGAGATCCTTAGTCTCCTCAGACATTAAAATTTAATGTTTGTCTTTAATACAAAGATAAAACAATCCAAAAAATAAAAAATAAAAAGGAAACAAATAACAATAAAAAATGGTTTAGTTTTTCCTATTATTTGTAATTAAAAAAATCCCAAAAATACTTTTTCACTATAACCTCACTTTCCAAATGAAAAAAAAAAAAAGAAATCTAAAAATCCAAAAATTGAAAAGAGAAAATGAAAAGAACAAGGAAGTGATATTAAATCAACTTTCATAAATTAAGACACACCAACCATATTTCAAGTTTCATTTGGTTTGCGAAAATCTATCGAATTTCAACTATTATGTTCTTTTCACAAAAAAAAAAAAAAGTCACTAACCAATTGCCACATATCTTTAGTCGAACTACATGAACTTTGATCCTTATCACAGGGTACGTAGGCTTTAGGCTCTGATCTTAGATCAAGTCTATTTTTTTAAATATTTTATTTTTTCTTATTTTATTTTCTTACTTTCTTTATTATTTTCCTTTTTATGTGTGATTGATAACAGTAATTGAAATTTGAATAAAGGTCATACATATTTTACTTAACCAAATTTAAATAATTGTTCTTGAGAATGAGTGTTGTGGGGTGCCTAACACTTTTTTTATACACAATCGACTCTCGAACTTTATCCCTAGATCGTAGACCACCTCATCTTATAAATTGGTTTTTCAAAATTTATCCTTTAAAAATTTTAGTGGTGACTCCTAAATTTTGGATTCATTTTTTAATAAAAAATAAAATTATTCTCTTTTCGCAACAGGGCGGTCACATTTCAGCTGTGATAGCTACCTTCATTAGATTTATTTTGCTTAATAAATAGAACTAACTGAAAGGAGATGTGATTCAGGACAAAAAAAGGGTTAATTTTAGCATAAAATTTTTCTTTCCAGAGAGTGGTCTTCCTTTCCTACCCAGGATGGAGGTAAAGTTGCCTCCCATGTTCGTGCGAAAGAGGAACGACAAGGGAGAGGTAAAGCTATGTCAATCTGCATGCCAAAAAAGGGTGAGGGAAATCCCTCACCCTTTCTATGGCACCAAAGATGCGAACCAAACATGTTCAAAAAGAACTTTTAGTCAGAAACCATAATTGAATTCATCTAATATATGGTATTAATTTAAATTTGCCTTAGTCCTTATTTCTTATAGCTTCAACTTTTTCAGAAAAAAAAAATGAAATAGCATACCAATATTTTTCACTATTCTTCTCCTTTAGATTTTAATATTTTTGTCTCATTAAAATGTTTTGTATGGACTTCAGATGCAGGGTTTACCGACAATTAATGTCGTAATTTATGTTGACTATATTAGTATATCTTTCTGCACTGTTGGGACTGGATTTGATAAGTTTAAGTATCAGTCTTGGTTTTGTTATTGATGCCATGTAAATTATGAATAACTTATGTTATGAATAAACTTGGTCAATATGCTTCAATGTATTTATATTTTACCTATTATTTGATTATTGACGCCATGTAAATTATAGATGTTTAATTACGAAATATATTAAGTTTAATGCTTGGATATATAAACCTGCCATATATTAGATATATTATCAATTATTATTATTATTTCGTTTTAGTTGTTTTAGTATGATTTGATCTTGAAGGGAGGTATTTGAAGTGCTATTTCTCTATTCTCTCTTCTCTCTTCTTTTGTTAATATTCTATTGATGTAATGTTGTATGTAGTTACTGTTAAGGTTTAACAAAGTTGTTGACACTGATAAGGTGAAACTCTTAGAATTATTCTACGACCGTCATTTCGGAGATACATATCATAACTTTTTGTTTAGATTGCTTCTACAACATTAAGTTTTTCTTCTCGATGATTGTTTAATCAGTTATGTTTTTGCAACAATGTTCAATGAACCTCGCCTTTTAGTAATAAAGTTTCTTTTTGAATTCATTGTGCTGAGAATTATGTAATTTTGGTAACTCCTTTGTAATGAGTATTCTGATAAGATGCTTATCTTAGGGGCTAATTATGATAAAGTTTGTAAAATGAATAGTGATAGAAGGGATTAACATTTATGGAAGTATAATATAAGTGTTTATATTAAATTGCTTGACCGTCACCATTTTAGCAACAAGACCACAAATATTAATGTCTATATTAGTGGTTTTGTGTTTAGTTAGTCAACCAAGTAAATTCCATTTTAAAAAATTGTGTATTATCTTTTTATTTGAAAAAAATTTTAACGGTGACATTTTTTGCCAATAAATAGATTTAGTGGTGACTTTTTAAAGTCAGCCACTAAATCTCTTTAGCGGCGACATTAGAAGGTTGCCACTAACCTATAAAAGGTTGTTTTATTTTTACATTTAGTGACAATAACTTGTTGCTGCTCAAACAATTAGTGGTCATAGTAGTAGTCAGTAAATGTGTATTTATTGGTGATTTCTTTTGTCGTAACTAACACTTTTCAATTACATGAGCTCACGTGACAGCATAAGAGTAACTACTATATATTTAGCAACAACTTTAGGACTTTTAGCAAGCAAGTTTTTTCTGGTGTACAATATAATTTAATTTTTAAATCTTTCATTTAGTATCCATGTGGACCCTTTGTCCCACGTGCTTAAGGTGTCAACAGTAGAAGGCCACATGGGACCCTTTATCTCCGCAGGATTTACCTAATACTAGTCAATCATATTTAAATTAAATTTGGGATCCATCTATCCAAATTCAAAGTTCACAAAAATTAAAAATGAATTGATTGTTTATGGATTGAAGGCACTCACTGCTAAGTGGATTGAAATGAATTGATTGTCTATGGATTTTGCAAAAGAGTAATTGATTGAATTTAATTGTCTTAATTTTTTCATTTTTGTTTTTTACAGCTTCTTATCTTTCTCTTGCTGACATGTTTTTTCTCCCTTCTTTCTTTAATTATTTTCTTGTTTATTTCAAAAAAATTCCCAAAGGATGCATGAGAAAAGTAAGGAAATCATTACACAAGGAGTTGAAGAAATGATAGAAGAAAAGTTCTTATCAATCAAATGAAACTCCCACATTAAATAAAGTCTACTATAAATCTATATAATGAATTGCATAATTATTAATCTTTAATCACCTTTTTCTTCTGGTTCTTGACATAATTTGGAAAGGAAAATGTTTTTTCTCAGCATTTAAATTGTTAATGCACATTAAGTAATAAACCATATCATTGCAATTAATTGATTATGATTAACTAATATATAAGAGTAAATGATAATATTTATAACAAAGTTATTATTTTCGTAAGAGATTTATTATCAATATCATAAAAAGTCAAGTATTGTCAATCATTTAACAGTAACATTAATTATCAGTTCCTTACATAATTATTATTAGTAAAATAAAAAATTGTTATAAATATATTGAGGCATTCAATTGATCATAAAATTTGCCTTAATTATATCATTCATACATCCATAAGTAACAACTTAAAAATCAACTAACGTACTACTATTTTTTTGGGATAAATTGGAATAAAAGAAAATTATGGAACAAAATTAAGACCTAATGTAAATTTATGGGACCAAATTGGTAACAAATATGTCTAAGCTACAAAAATGAAACATATGGCAAAGTTAAGGAACCAAATTGAAAAAGGGACTTATAACCTCAAATAAAATCAAAGGATCAAAACTGCAATTTCTTTTTTTAATAAAATATTTATATAACACAATGATTTAACATTTAAGACTATAATTATGTTCAATTTTATCATATTATGTCCTGTTAATATTTATATTGTGATAATCAAGTTTTTTTTTTTATTAATCATATATAATTCTATTAAATATTTTTTAATTCTTAAAAGTATATGTCTTAATTATTTTTTAATCTTATCCTTACACAGTTTAAACTTGAAAAATGTGTCTCACTTATTGTTATGTTGTAATTTTGTCCTTTTTTTCTACTAAGAAACAGTGAGCCAAATAATTTTGAACAATATGTCATCAAAAATTTGTGTTGTGAAAATATTTTTTTAATAAAAGAAATTTACAATAATTGTTGTAATCTAATCCAATTAAGGAATTTTATTGAAACTAACATGAATATTATAAGGTGGAGTCCTTTCTTATTCTTCTAGTAGTAGTCTACATTGCATGGGTATCACCATTTGAGATTAATGTTGTTAACAGATTTCTCGTTGTGTATATAGTTCTAGCATTCTTCGTGGCTTACATCGACAAAGTCACCTACTTGCTGGTTGACAATCCAAAAAAAATTGCCTGGAAATATGCAAGTTCATAGTTGGCCTTCGATGTCATCTCTGTTACCCTTTCAGAGCTTCCTTGCAAGATCTCCCTTCACCAATTCGTTCGTATGGACTATGCAACATGCATCGCCTTTGGCATCTTTGAAGAGTTAGTGCTCTGTTTTATAGGAGCATGCTCAAGGTGTTCGTCATAATGTTTAGAGAAAATTTTGCGAGAAGCAACATGGTACCATTAGATTTTGGGAAAAAAAGAAAAAAAAAAAATCCTTGAACACAACTAGTATAACCTCTAAAGCTGAAAATTAAATTTTTAAAATTTTCTTAGATTAAACTTTTAATGTTATTAACTCTTTTGTCGTCTCCTCAAACATTCTCATAGACTTTGTCACGTTTAATATGGCCATGATGAGATGACGAATGAATTTATTATTATTAAGAAAAATGACCTATTTTTCAGAGTATAAAAATTAAAGAACCTAAAATTTTATTTTGAAAGTTTAGCGAGTTATTTACAAGTTGCTTGAAGTTTAATGGAGCCTTTTTCTTCTCTTTTTTTTTTTAACTAAACTTTTAGTTGTTTTTCACTGGTGAGATGTTTTGGTAGATTTTAAAATTTATATACTAATTTTGGAGTAAAATGTAATTTTGGTCCAACTTCTGTTTATTAGATCAGTTTGATCCTTTAAAAATGAAAAGTATCAAAATAGTCTTCTAAAGATAAAATCTTTCAAAAAATAATGATTTTTTAAAGATGAAATGATCCCTCAAAAGGACTAAATTAGTTCACTTTTTCATCTTTGTAGTACTAAACTTATCTTGAGGCCAAAAGTGAGTAATCAAGACTACATTTTTTCACAAATTTTGTAATTACTATTTGGCTTCTCCAAGATTTTGCTTCTTGGTTATAATTTCTTATTTCCAATCATTACAATTCTAAGCAAATTGGAGGACAGAAACTGTCATTTTTTTCTAGGTTCGATGTGTTAAACTTACTTGTCTAAGTTGCTTGTAATTGCGATATATTAAGTAATGCAAGTTATATCAATTAGTAACGTGGTTATATATGTAGGTCACCCTTTTCGTTGTTTACTGTACTGGATACTTCTATTATTGTATTACTTCAAGCTATCGTGATCCTAAAAAGATTTGGATTGGGGAATCAATGGAAGACTTCCTTCAACAGACCATGTAGACATGATTCGTGACATTTATGTACTAATCTATTACTACTTTAACAATCGTTAGCTATAGTGATTTTCATATGATGAATACAAGGGAGACAATCTTAGACATCTCGTACATGCTCTCCATTCTGGGGTTAATGGCATATTTGATTGGTAATATGACCAACTTGGTTGTCCATGACAGAAGTTGAATCAGAAAATTTGCAAGCAATTTTTTATATCTGGAATGTTGTTGTTGTTAAATCCATTTATCTGAATAACTTTAGTATTTATGAGTCCATACTTTCTAATTCGTCAAGAAATTTATAAGCCTTTTGATTTTATAATATAATTTTTAGAGGAATGCCGTAAACGCTGCCTTAAATTTTGCCCAAAGGAACCAACTGCCTGCTTGTCTAAAAGATTAAATGCTTCAACATTTGTGTTTAACATAGACTAGAGAGGTTTTAACAGCAAGAGAGCTTTGATGCTCATCCGAAAGTTATCGAATCAAACATTTCACGTAATCTTTGTTACTCTATGGTAGGGAATACCTACTTATTTTGTGGGATTTCAAGCGATTTGCGTTTTCAACTAGTAAATAGTAATAGTAATATTTTGTCTCGAACAAGAAAATTCCCAATTCTATCTCTTTCTTCTAAGAAAATTTTGTCTTCATTTTGCATTAAATGCAGATGTTTTTTTTCTATTTAACTTTCATAGATGAAAGCTGAGTATTTCCCTCACAACGATGTTATCTTGCATAACGAAGCACCCACAAATTTATATATATATATACCAGTCATTGCCGCTTTGGTAAATATCCAACTTATCTATGAGATTTTCTTCTTCAAGGTCTATGTCACAACATGTGAACATTTCAATTAATAAGACATGCTATTTTTAAAAATGGAGTTGAAGAGGCAAGTGTAATTACTGGAACTTATAATATCATTACATAAGTGCTTGAACTTATGGTATTTGGTATGCATCTCAATGATGATAACTGATTGTAGACAGTAGAAGAGGCAAAAGCTAGTGATCTCTATGGTGGGTTTGGGGTGCTTTGCTATAGGTCTCAATCTTTTACTATTTAAACCAACCAATTTAGTCACTACTGAGGCTAATCTAGACTCCACTTTAAAATATGATTCAGACCAATTGGGAGACGCAAAGAATAATCTCTTTCGTGTCTGCATAATATCATGATCATTCATAACAAAACAATCACATCCAACCAGAAGAAATTCTTTGCCACTTATTTTATGCCTTTAACATTAATTTGGACAGCATTTGAAACAGCTTGTGGACGCATTTATGAAGGGAATTTTAGTGGAGGCAAAGAACTTAATAATTTGGAGTACGATGAGCCTATCACTGAGTCACTCCTTTCGAGCACTAACAAGATATTACTATTTGTTGCATTGAAACAAGGCTTAGATCGGAATGAATCTAACAAGAAAAGCAGGACTGCTTTGGTATGTGAAACATGTTACTTTCTAATATTCTTTCCATTTTGGTTAGATTTTTTAATCTTTACCGATAATTCAGCATATAGCAATATCAAAAAAAAGGTGTAAACAATGTCATGCTTTTGTTGGATCATGAGGCGTGTTCTAACATTAGAGATAGATCCTTTGTATTTCTTGAATTACTTCTCAAATTCTTTGCACTATATTGTTCCAAGTTGTTAAATTTTAAAAGAACAATCAAATGAGTTTTGAAACTAGGTCTAAACTAATAACAAAGTATAACAAAACAAACCAATATAAACACATGGAAGATGAACAGACACATAACACTACTGCTCAACATATTGTACATGTTAGCTTAATATATGTGTTGAACAGAACAATCTGAACTTGGTCAAGAATATAGTGAGACATGGAGGAAATTAATGTAACTCTTTCTTGGAGCAGTGTTGGGACCACACCTCTACATGTTATATATTGTTGAGATTGTCAATTTCTTTCTCGAGAATGGGGTTAACATTAACGAATTAGACAAATATAGTTAAAACCCAGAAGAGCTAGTTGATCAATAGGGACACGAGTAAATAAGAGAGCTTAAGGTTTAACCTCTTGTCAATGCGATTCTTGAGAGGTGCATTAAGAGATCGGCAAGTGAATAAATAGTGCCTTTGTCTCAAGTAACTTATTATTGGGAAAATATCAACAATAAAAAACAAAAGGAAGAATGACTTATTCCTTCGCAACATAAATTATAGCAAAAATGGGAGGAACCTTGAAGCCATGCTAGAGTAACAATTAATTGCCCAGAAAAGGGTGAATTGCATAGAAACTAATGTTTCTACCCGAAAGCTTTAGGGAGCTACTTGAGATTGGAACTCATAAATTTGGTGTCATTCCAGCTATGATTCTAAGCAAAGATGGAGCAAAAATAGATGATCTAGATGTGATTAAAGATACTAATTATCTTTTGTTTGTTGGGAAGGCCCTAGATCCAAATGTCCCTATACATGATAATGTAGTGCTTTCCTAGCGGTCATATGAACTTTTTAAATAAAGCTAACAATTTTAGTGTCTTGTATTTTTAATGAATATGAACCCCACAGGATATATGAAACACTTTAGAATTATAATTATTACTTCATATGATATAAGCTTGTATTTAGTATAATTAAGAGGGCACATAGCACATATTGTGTCACACCTAAAATGTGATTGACCTATGTGGAAAGAGAAATTTTAATTTTTGTTTTTGAAAGTGAAAACCTAAATTAAGAGGTGTTGCTACCAATGTTTTCTAAATGATAAATTTTGAAAAACTAATTTTCTTTTTTTAAAAAAGGTAGTTTGCAAACCGCTCATGATGTTTGAAATCCAATTGTATATGAGAAGCTCTTAGGCACCCACAGTACTTATTTGTAAGAATGTTTACTCGTTGGTTATGTAGAATGAATATGGTCTTAATCTTGATTTGATTACTCTTATCAACCATGAACAAATAGAAAATTACAAAGGTTAAATGAACCAAAATACATAGATAAATAAAAAAATGAATTATTTGCAAAGAATAGACTTAATCTAAAATCAATGTCAGGGTCTATGTATCCTATAATAGGGTAATTCAATTAGGAAGGTGTATTTATTGGTTGGTGTTTTTTTTTTTTTTTTTTGTGAATAGGACAAGGAATATGAAATTAAATTGTTTTTTTTAAGAAAATGAATATGAGATTTGGTTAGTGTGTTTTAATTTATGAAATGAATGTAATCTTACTATCTTGTGCCATTTGTGTTCTCTCTTTCCTATGATTTGATTTTTTTATTTTTGAAATTTTTTCAAACTGAAATTTGATTTGACTTTTTATTTTTTAGATCAAAACAAGAATTTTAAAAGAAAATAAAAGAGAAAAATATTCTTTTGGTTTCTCATTTATCATAAAATTGTCATTTTTGTCCCTCACACTTGGTCCCCTGCATTTCAGAAAATTACCAAATTTACTTTCTCTATTAAACTTTAAACTCTAAATCTAAATGACTAATCTAGTATATTCTTGAAAAGTTAGGGGGTTATGTGTGATATTTTCCAATGAATGAGGGACCATTTTTGGCATTGCAATGAGTGAGAGACTAAAATGACAATTTTGTGATAAGTGAGGAACCAAAATTATATTTTACTTGAAAAGAATATATATATATATATAAATATATATATTATTTGAAAGAAAATAATGTTTTTCAAAAATGGGAAAACAAACCTTGAAAAAGAATTTTTTTTTAATTTGTATTTTTATTTTGGAACAAAAACATTCAAGGGAAATTTTAAACAAAATATATTATTTTGTTTTTCAATTATTCAAATTTTTAAAATTTTTGGATTTTATAGAAGTAGAGGATTTATAGGAAAAAGACAAAATCAAGATTTAAAAGTTAAAAAAGGTGAAATTTGATATAAGGAGAAATGATTTTAATTATTATTCACTAGCAATGCACTTGTGAACACATCATCTCTAATTATCTAATTATTTAATTAATTGATTTACCGATTAATTGACAATTAAGCGAATAAGAAAAATTAAAATGGCAAAGTCTCAAATAACATTTTTCAAGTAGGGATAATTTAAAATTAAAAATAAATAATGTAAGACAGTTAAATAAACTCAAAACTCAAAAGTCAAATTAGTTAATTTATTTTTTTTTAATAATAATAATAATAATGAACCTAAGAGGATCAAAATAAAATATAGAAAATGGAAAAATGCTTTGAATAATAAAAAGGCAAAAATGAAATTGAAAAATAAAAATAAAATCATAAAATAAGAAGGGAATAAAAGGAGAAAGATGACTTTAAATATAAAAACACAACAACAAAAAAACCGAAAAGGCAAAAATAAAAAATAAAAAAGGAAAGAATCAACGTAAGAGGCTTCGTTGCTGCATTGGTTCACTAATGAACAAACATCATTTTGGAAGGCTGCATAGCTAAATAGGGAATAGGTTTGATGTAAGCAAGAAGGAAGAAAGAAATCAGAGAAAAAAAAAAAAACAATGACATCTTCCTACTCCTACGATAGCTATCACGAAATGGAAAAAGGATTGCAACCTACTGGAAGATGCAGAGGAAAGCTGAAAAAAAAAAGAGGGTAAATGAAAAGTGAGAGGAAAGGTTAAAAAGGAGAATAGAAGAGAAGTGAGGAGATTGGATACTTTCCCAGTAGTGTGAGTTATTGAAGACTCTTCAGTAATATGTTATTGAAGACTCTTCAGTAATATTTAGAGTAATTGGTTTCATATATAATAACTTTAGATTTAATAGATATAAAAGAAATTTAAATATAAAAATAAGTATTTTTAAATATAATAAAAATAAAATATATTAAAATTTTAAATTTTACTTGAGATAATTTAGTCTTTTTGAATTATATTGTGAAATATGTAAAATAAATTGTTAGATACTAAAAATTATTTTGTAACATGCTAAAAATTATTTTATTTTTTAATAATAAAATATTATATTGAAATAAAATATCACTACTAGAGATTCTCTAGTAATCTAGTAAGATTTAAAGTCATTGAATCTAAATCTAATGACTTTAGATTCAATAGATATAAAAAAAAATTTAAAATATAATAATAAATATTTTTAAAAATAAGATATATTTAAATTTTAAATTCTATTGAAAATAATTTAATCTTTCTTAAGTATACTATGAGATATATAAAATATATTATAAGATACTAAATATTATTCTATTTTTTAATAATAAAATATTTTATTTTTTAAAAAATATTTATTTTTATATTTTAAATATTTTTTCATATTTATTAAATTTGGAGCCATTTAATATTACTTGAGATTCTACAGTACCGTGATCCAATCTCAGAAGTGAGAGGAGGGCACCGAGAAGGAAAAAGAGAAGGGAGACCGAA
Source organism: Delonix regia (assembly GCA_037074485.1). Classification (NCBI taxonomy): domain Eukaryota; kingdom Viridiplantae; phylum Streptophyta; class Magnoliopsida; order Fabales; family Fabaceae; genus Delonix; species Delonix regia. The sequence continues at coordinate 25,500,768 of CM073462.1, read as the reverse complement.
AGAAGAGAGGGCACCGGGAAGAGAAGAGAAAAAGAGAAAGAAGAAGAAGAGGAGAGAAAGAGCTGACGAAAGGAGGCCACTGAGCAAAGAAGGAGAACCGAAGAGGTGAGAAAGGGAGAAGAGAAGAAGAAGGATGAGCTCTCTGTTCTGAGCTTCGTGAGCAGAGGTGAACAAAGAGAGGAGAAACAGAAAAAGGGGGAAGGAAGGAGAAGAAGAAGGAGGAGAGAGAGGCGGTGCCGGAAGGGTGTTGCAATGACAGGCCGAGAAGAGTGGAGAGAGAGAGAGAGAAGGAAAAGAAGAAGATGAGAAAGAAGACTGATATGCCCTACTCCGAGCTCCGTGGGCAGAGGCTGAACAAAGGAAGAAGAAAGGAGGAAGAAGAAGAGTGGAAGAAGAAAAGGAGAGAGAGACATGAGAGGTTGGGCTATAGCAGTGCATGGTGGCACTAGTGTGGACCCAAATCTCCTGCCACAGTGTCAGAAGGAAGACAAGCAACTCCTCACATGCTGTCTCCATTTTGGCATCTTTACTTTTTGTTCCATTCTTCTAGCCATCGATGCCGTCGAACTTGTCATGAGGGAACTGGAAACAGACCCCTTGTTCAACTCTGGTCGTGGATCTGCTTGGACTAAAAATGGAACAGTGGAAATGGAGGTGAGCATCATGGATGATCAAAAAAGAAGATACGGTGTGGTTCAGTGCATACATGCCCGAGCCAATAAGGTGCATGATGGTGGACTGCCAGGACGGTTTGCTACCGCCACGTCAACTGGGGGTGCTCAAGAACAAGATGATTGGAAGGATCGGCCATTCACCCTTGATCAGTGCTGGGACCTATGCCTGCAACTTGTGTGAGGTATCGTGCATAGGATCGCGGGGTATCTAAAACAAGTATGTCTTGCCACCAAAAACAAGCCTCCTGACGCTGGAAGTCAAGCGTGGGTCACAGCACATTGGGAGTAAATTACATTTTTAAGTCATCTCGACAATTGTGCTGACATCGATGGGAACTCTCCAAGCAAAAATCAACTTCATTGTTCCTTTTATGGGCATCCAAGCAGCAAAAGAGATCATTTAAAATTTTCCTGTGAATATTGCATTACAAATGATGATGATGGTTGCATGAGAAAACCAGAGGGTTTTAGTTGTGGCTGCCCTTCCTGTGATACGATTAGAAGACAAAAAGAGCAGAAAAGGCATGAAATTTGGTATGAAAAACTTTTCACAAGATTGCAGAGGAGCCAAAGTTTCCCACAGTTGGAATCATTGAAATGTATGTGATGACAATGGTTGCTTTGCTGCACATGATGGTCCTTGCATCTCATGAAGAAGACCCGAAATTGAAATGGTGATAGACTCTTAAAATTTCATCTGCATTGAGATCCATCTTATGTTCGACGGCTAATTTTTCCTATGATGTCTACCATTTTTTTTGAAAGATATGCCTAGTACTCTTGGAGACAGTTTGTTATCATGGAAATGTGAGTGTGATTCAATCAAACGTGTGAAGATAAGATATGGATATCAATTTTATGTTATCAAGTGGAAATGTTCAGTGGACAACATCACTTGCATAATTCCATCTCATGAATCTTATATACAACAAGAAGATGTTTTTTGTTGACAGATGAAAATATTGGGCTTGTGAGGGCTGCTTTTCCAACAGAAGTTGAAAGGCTTTGACAGGAACAGGAACTGATGGAATTGAAAATAAGGAAGAATTCAACCCAAAGATCTCAACAAAATGATAAGTCTGCATGTATTATTATTATTATTATTTATTATACTTGCTATTCATTTCAATTGCAATGGTTTATTTGAGATTTCAAGAGTCAGTGTAAAACTTATTTTTTTGGACACTTAGTAATAGACAAGCAGAGACCATGTGTGGCCTTAGCCTCCTTAGGTTTCTAGAAGTCAGCTTACATTTTCTAAAATAAATGAATAAATAAATAATCATAATGTCAAAATACAAAATAATTAAATCTATCACTTCTGTGTGAAAGGAGGTTGCCACATGGAAACTCTAATCTCTTCATACAGTCAAAAGTTTATTGATAAAAGTCACGTGAAATCATTAATCCCTCAGGCGTATAAGATATCAACGGATAATGCCATTTGTGGGATCTCCATCTCCTTAGACATTAAAGGTTAACATTTAAATTTCAAAATGTAGAAGAAAGTAAAGTAATTTCTGAGTCATAAATTATTCTTGTGCCATTGTTTTATTAAATGTCGTCGTGTGAGATAGAATGTCTCCTCAGACACTTATGGAATCAACCGGTGGAGTCATGTGAAACCCCATGTCTCCTCAGGTTTTACCTAATATTGGATAAGCCATGTGCTTTCTAAATAAATTTGAGCTCTAATGCCCTTTTCCAAATATGAGATTTTTAAAGTATATATATATATATGTAATAGAAAATAAACAATTTGAAAAATGATTTTGGTTTGTTCCAAAACATATATATATATATATATATATCTAATTCCAAAATTCTATTTCCATTTTCAAATTCTCTTATTTAAAATAAAAAAAGGACTAAAAAATACATTTAACATTTATTTTAAAGTTTTCATTTTAATATCAAAGTAAAAAAAATCACAAATAATTTCTCCTGCATTTTAAACTATCACGTGAGATTAGTAATCTTCTCAAAGAACAAGTCGAGATCACGTGAGAACATTAATCTCCTCAGGCCTTAAGAGTTAACATTTGTTTTCAAAAATACAAAAATAAAACAATTCCCAAAATAGAAAAAAAGGGGTTTATTTTGCCTGCTATTAAAAATTCCAAAAACACTTTTTCATTATAATCTCGCCTCAAGTTCAAAATAAAATCCTAAATTCAAAAATCCCAAGATTCTTTTCCATTATCATTTCATTCAAGTTTTAGAATAAAGCTTAAAATTCCAAAAACAAATAAAACTTAAAAAAAGAAAAACAAAATGAGCAAGGAAGTGACATTAAATTAATTTTGTAAATTAAAACATACCAAATCAAAATTTCAATCCCATTTTGTTTATGAAAATTTGTTTAATTTGAACTCTCCTGTTCTCATCGCAAAAATTAAAAATCACCAACCAATAGATATGCCATTTTGGTCAAACTATGTAGACTTTGATCCCTATCACAAGGTACGTAGACCCTAGACTTTCATTCTAAGTCAAGTCCGCCATTTGTAGATATATACTTATTTACTTTCATTATTGTTATTTTTGCCTTCTCTATTTAATGAGCATGAATGTCAATAAAAGGTTAATTGAGATAAATTTAAGGTCATATTCTATCTCACTTGACTAGTTTAAGGTAATCGTTCTTATGGATGGGTGTTCTAGGGTGCCTAACACCTTCCCCACATTCAAATAGACTCCTGAACTCATCTATATTTTCGTAGAGCATTTTGCCTTTTCCTTTTTGTTTTAAATTAGTTTCTTAAAGTTTTCTGTTAAAAATTTTTGTGGCGACTCCAATAAATTGATTTTTAATATTCATTTTGAAAATTAATTTATATTACTTTTTATTCTTCTTGTTGAAAGGTCGGTTACGATAGCACTAATTATGAAGTAGACATTAGAACTTGAATTTATTATTTATCTGATAAAAGGAAACTAACCAATATTGGTAAAATTTGAATAAACACTAGGTCTCACAAGATCCTCATGGTTGGTGTCCTAAGTGTCTCAGGAGATACAAGGTCTATGACAACTCTAACATAAATTTTAAAATAAAAACGAAAATGAAGAAATAATAAACAAGTATTATATTATGTTGGTGTTTGCATATGTTCAATTAACTTATTATTCTGGTATTATTTACATCTAAATATGATTTGTAAATTTAAAATATAACCAGTAGTCCTCATATTTCTGCCTTTCTTTATGTAAACTTTAATTCTTTTGTACCAATCAGATCATTATTTATCACATTGAAGCTCTAAACACAATAATATAAAAATAATAAATAAAAGGAAGAAAGCAAACCTCAGCATTTTTTAATTTTCGATGAGTCTACAGTAATGTAATCTAAACATGCTTAATAAAATAAATTAAAAAAAAAAAGAAATTAGATTTTAATAATCTTACATTTGAATTTATACCTATACAATCTAAATTTCCCATAGCATTTTCATTAAAAAAAAAAATTAAGCATAAAACTTGGATCCATTCTTATTATACGCAGCCATTCGATCTTTTGTCATCACAGATCAACAGACATACATGGCATTGAGAGCAATCCGCAATAAGACAACGACTCAAAAGTCAACCCATATTCTCTTTCTAATTGGAGTCTTATATAATCATTATGGTTAAACCTAAGCTAATGGAATTATATTATCTACATTTGGATGCTGGAACTATTTCCAAATGTAAGTAATTTGAGTCCTTGGATGAGATTGAGTCATATGGCACCTTTAAAAAAAATATAGTAAAAAAATTAATTTATTTAAAATTTAATCAGAATACATAAATATTATAGTATCATATATGATCCTTTCCTATGCAGAACACCGTTATATTGAAGAGAAAAAACTAAGTAGCTTCTTCCCCACATTCACAAAATTAATACTAATTCTTTTTAGTACTAATATGTTGAATTTTTAAATACATATCATCATTTTAGTATATAATTGGTGCAAGTGCTACTGCATGAACAACATGCCATCATAGTGAAAAGAAATAGACAATAAGATGTGAGGTCTAGCAATTTCTCATGTTAGAAGATATTCATTTTTTCCTCAGGATGGTATCTTGTATAAGAAATGATAAAAAATTTTAGTATTGTCTTTAAGTATTAAAATATTATTTTTTAATAAAACTTAATATTTACCCAAATTCAATCAAAAAGATGAAAAACAAAAATAGTGTCACATCGATCCATCCAATGGCTGTGATTACCTACATCTTGACATAATACACACGTCTAAGTGTAGAGAAGGTTGAACACCCACCTGGTGGTCCTGACCAATTCGGTCATATTAGACTAGCTTTACTCCAGCAGAAAAAAGAAAAAATTGCATTTTGACCAAGCTGGGTCAGATCTCAAGTTCACTAAAAACTCAACTTGACCTAACTTGGTATAATTTTTTATTTTTAAATATTATTATGAACTTTATCACTGACAAATTTTTGCAGTATTAATACATTTCAACTCTTAATGATTTTTCACTATAAATTTTAATTTTTTCCATTCTATTTTTTTTTCATTTGTCTTTTAAAAATTATTTATGTAAATAATTTTTTTGCAAATTAAAAATAAATAAGAAACCCGTTTGGTCTAGTTACTAGCCAAGATAAACTAGGTTGGGCCAACTCTTAAGTCTTAAAAAATTAACTTGGATATAAATTAGGCCTTGTGGCGATCTTGTTCAAACCCGACTTGTGAATATCACTGGTGCAGAAAATCTGTTCTCATTAGGGACCTCGAACCAATATGGTATATATGGGTAACATTTGAAAAAGCTTAAAAACCAATTTATGGAGAGACTTTTGTTGAAGACAAAGAATTTACTAGGATGAACCTGAGTCTCTCCTTTGTAGTAGCAGCAAGGAGAGATTACTACTTTGTCGCATCAATGGTTAAAACGAAGCTTGGGTCCAAATGAATTAAAAAACAAAGAAAGAATTGCTTTAGCGTCTGAAATATTTTATTTTTTTATTTTTTTCCCTTATAATTAGAATCACTAATCTTTTTAACCTATGCCTACAATTCATCACATAGTAACATCTCAAAAAAGTGTAACAATGTTAGGCTTTTATTGGATCACAGGGCATATTTGAACATTAGAGGTGACTTTTCTTATCCCTTTTCTTTTTTCTTTTACTTCTCCAATTCTATGCAATTTATTCTTCCAACTTGTTCAATTTTAAAAAGAAATATAACAAACGTTCAACCTCATACAAGTTAGTTTAATACTAATGCAGATTCTTATGATAATGTCGTACTATGAGATGCTATTATGGGTGGACATGAGTGTATGATAAAATTGCTGGTAGAAAATGGTGCCAACTTAAAATTGCGTCTGGATCTTCCACGGGATAACAGATATATTATCCTGTGAATGGAGCTTTTAAAAAAATATATATGAGAGGGAAGGATTTTGGCAGGTCAGGAGATCTGTTATCCCACAGCAAATCCAAATCGCTTAAAATTTGGATACGTGGTAAATATGCATGTGTTGATATTGAACAAAACAATTTGAGCATGCTCAAAGATACAGTGAGACATGGAGGAAATGTAATTCTTTCAAGGTGACTTCACTTCCCACAATATCGCCGAAAGCATGGAAAAATCTCGCATTGAACCGATTTGGACCAAGTGCGCTATCAGCTTTAAGACTAAAATCAAGCTCTAGTGAAATCTTCCATTAAAATATACAGATGGTCATTAAATAGGGATGGAATAGGGATATTTTTTGAAAAACTGAATATAAAATCTTTGGAGGGCAGATTCATAGTATTATAAATTATTTGATAAAGGATACCGCTAAGTGTTCAATATCTGTGAAATCCTCGATCTATTTCATACTTATTCCAATGATAGCGTGGCATTGAAGTTCTAAAAAATCAGTAGCTAGGAAAGCCACGTTTAATAGACTTCCAATAGTGATTAACCAAATCTCTACTTTGATTGAAAACATCCAAAAATTTTCAAATATACGATGTCTTCTTCTATAAGGAGAGGTAAAATTAGAGAAAAAAAAGGAGAAAAGAGGAATGATCTAAGCTACAACAAGAGGTAACTGAGGAAATTGATTCAACCACAAATGATTGCAATGACCTCTATCTAGACGAGCCCAAACACAATCAATTAATGTTCTGTTTTGATGTCAATGAGCTAACATCTGTTAAAATGCATAGAGGAAATGAATTACTAAACTAAATCAAAGTAAAACGCACCTAATTTTACCGATTTTTGAGCTGAAAATTGCACCATGATATCCTGTCAGTGAAGCAGCGTTTTTTGGCAAATTAGTAGTCGATGGAAGTCACTGTGATGCTGGTGAGAATGTTGGGTTGCCAGACGTTCACTGATGAGGTTGAATGGTGGCTGGAAAGTGCTTTGAATGTCCATTGGAAAATTTGCACAATGAAGAACGCAGGAGAAAATGATGAGTAGCTGAGTTTGTCTAAAGAAAAATAATCTATTTAGGGTATTTGGTAATTTAATAGGGGATATTTTGCACTATTAGATCCCAAAAAAAAATTTCCTTCGAAGATACTTGTTCTCATACTCTATTCAAATATCCATGATAAAGCTTAGATACACACATTGATTGCTATCTTAGATAAAAATTTTATCTACACTTATATTTAGTATTTTTTAAAATTCTTTTTTGAGTATTCCATTATCATGTGAATTTTATCTCTAACTCAAAATAGATTTTCTTCCTCAACTCTTAAAATAAAATAAATTATTATTTTATTCTATTTTATTTTATTTTTATTTTTTTCTTTCTTCTTGGTATTACTCAATTAATGCTATGTTATTGGTGCATGTGAACCGCTGGCCTTCGGGATGATGTCAATGAGCTAACATCTGCCCAAAACCGATTTAAATTCTTTAGCTCTAGGGATGGACTTCACCTACACATTTTGATGAGCAACCACAGATAGCACATAATAGAAGCGGTAGTTTCCAACCAACCCTAGAGGATATATTTGTTAATCAATAATTAAAGAAGCAAAATTATCATTCCGTACTAACATAAGTCCCCCACTTTCCACAACAGCATTGGAAGCACACATTAATATATCAAAAAGATCTGATTTTATCAAAAGCTTTATGCACATGAAGCTTGGTTTGAACAAGAAACAAAACATCAAGGCGACACCTACTTACAATATTCCTGAAGCCCCATTTGGTTGTAAGATTTGAAATGGGGAATGGGAATTTGGTTTCTAGAATGGTTTGGCATAGTGCACTCAAGTTAAGGAATGGGGAACTCTCTTGAGAATGGGGTATTATATGACTAAATTGCCCCTCAGTGGTTGGTTGTTCTCCATAATGTGCGGCAATGGCGGTTTGTGAAGGCTTTATGTTTTCGGTCGCAGGCTAGGGAGAGAGACGTTGTTCTAGGGAGGGAGAAGGCGTTGTCGACCGGGGATTCTAGAAATCGAATACAAGAAATGGGATTCAAACGATTTCCATCACTGTTCTGGATGAAAACCATGCCTCGACGCTGCCGTCACTACTCTGACCACTCTTTCCACCATCACCTTGCCTCAAGGGATGGATTCGTCGTTTAGAAGCCATCCCAAACGTCCCTATGATCCATGAATTCCAACAACCCCTTCAAATTCGCATCCTCTGTTCCGTCGAGATTCTGTCGTGTGAATATAATTGCCATAGATCTGCAGATTTGGGCACCGGAAAGGAAGAAGATAGGTGAAGAGAAGAGAGACTTTGTCGAGGGAAGCCCACGGCCAAGATCTGCAGATTCAGGGCGTGAATGAAAGAAGATGATAGGTGTTGCAAAGAAGGAGGAAAAAATAATTTTTTTGATAAAATTAAAAAATAAAAAATAATATTTAATAATAGTTTTTATTTTCATTCTAATTAATTATCATTATAAAATAATTATTTTTAACAAATAAAATATTTTGTTAATTTTTAATTCTAATCCTTAAACCTTTATTTTTCATTCTTTTTTTTATTATTATTATAGACTCAAGATTTTATTCCTTTAAAATTTATTGTCGTTTCCAAGTTCACTCTCTTTCTCATGTTTATTATTTCCAACGATCTAACAGGATATGTTTGAAAGTTTAAGAGATGATTAAATGAAGTGATCATTAATGGAATTAAATGGAGTTAACTGATTTGATTAAATATATTGTTTGGAAGTTTTAATGAAACAATAGAAGGACTCCTCAAATTTTTGTTTAGAAGTTACAATTAAATGAATGGATTGAAATGACTTATTAATTATTTTTTTTAATATTACCCCTTATTATATAAACATATAACTAATAATTTTATTTTTGTTCAATACATGAAATAGGAATGTGATTCATTCTCTTGTCCATATTTTTTTACTTTCATTTAATAATTCTCATATATTTTTTTTTTTTTATTTCTCAACTCACAAAATGTAACATAATTCTGAAATTAAATTAGTATATATATATATATATATCTACTGTAAACAACATATAATATGCAAAAATTACTTATTTTAAAATTATTTTTAATAAATAAATTTGATATTTTAATTAATGATTCAATAAAAGAAAGGAACAAATATTAAATTTGTTATTCATTGAAGAAATGAAGTTTCAAGGAAAAATGCTTCACGATGCAAACATTAAATAAACTTGTAATTTTAAATAATTTGAAATGGTATAATAGTATTTTTAATTGATAAGTCACTTACTTCCATCTTTGACCCTCCAATTTGAAGGAACAATAAAAATAACATTTTGGATGACTAGGGAGGGTCTTGGAGGCCTTACCTTACCTTTCTATTCTATCTTTATAAAAATATCTAAACATGTATTCATCCTAATTTGACTATTATACTCTTTGTCACTCTCACCATCCAGACATAGCTTAACTCTTTTAATTGTCATAGTTTTCCACAATTCTAACACAAGCTTCTTAGCGATTAAGGAAGTTTCAACCCCAAATGAATACACAAAGGTGGCATCAGTGTTGGAAGAGAAACTGCATTTTGATTGGAGCTTGCCATTTGGTATTCAGCACTGGATTCATGAACTATCTCCAAAATCTGCAAAGAAGGCTTAATTCTTTTCATAACATTGGATATCAATTCTTGTCTTGCTTTCCGTCTTTTGATAGGAATTAAACTCAGAGTACTGCTTTGAGGAAAGCAACTAGATTGATCAGAGTGCAGAATTGATTTCCCTGCATTGGAATCACTCTGAGTTCAGTAAAAGGTTGTTCAAAAGCTTGTCTTCCTTCGTAACATTATCCAAAGGGTATATATCATCTGCAATGAAATTATTTCTTTATGATTTGATATCCAAAATTAGTTCTAAGTTTTGACGTATCATTGGATTAACAAATTCCTTTTAAGGTGACCGAGACCTAATTACATGTTTTGAATTACTTCTATGATTTTTTTTTTTTAATGAAACTAGAAAAGGGAAACTGGTGGTAATTGAAGTGCTTTAATTCCAATAATCATACTAAAAGTATTAGTCGTTGCACCAAGTAACTGCCAAAGAAGCATTCAAAGCTAGAAAGTATATAAGAAATTTCGCACAAGAGTTTGAAATAATCACCAATGAAGGCCCCTCTTAGAAAACTTAATATTTTTGTGACTAGTAGCAAAGATCTTTCTACTATCATCTACATCTTACTTCTTCAATTCAGCCTCACAAAGAATCACAAGAAATTGAAATGTATATAGATTACATATATTTTAGACTTTGCTATGGGATGACAAAGGGATAAAGTACCAAATTGGTATGGATTGTACCAGAGCGAATCCCTTGCATTAATGTTGTATATCATTGGATTAAGATTTAACAGTTCACAATTTTTCCGTACAAATAAAAAAAAAATTAAGAACTATGAATTATTATATCAAGATCCAACTGTCCAAATTTTTATTATAGATTCTACATTACTATAAAAAAAATCTGTGCTCCGATTGCACTATATGTCGTGCATAATCATTCTTATTATATATCATACATTATTTTTTTGTCTTACATGATTGTCCAATGTGTTAGTGTTGGAAACAGAATGCTTATTTGCATGCTAACTATTGAGATGGAAAGATCTCACTTTCTATGCACATCTGTTTCCCTGGAACCAAGGATAGTACAGAAGTGGAACCACATGATTCGCAAACATGCATAAGCTCTATTAAATATTAGTATTAGGCAGTGGTAATTATGTAACTATAGTTTTGTACCAGCTGCTAGTATGAATGATAAAATTTTGCAGGGACAAGTATTTGAATAGTAATGAAGGAAACTAGTTGAAGCTTTGAAAAAGTACGAATACTCAAGGATTTATGATGAAATGCACGTAAATCTAGATGTATATGTATATAATTGAATAAGCATCAAAATACTAAGTGAATATTTCTAAACAAGTTTTAGTATTAACAGTAAGAGAAGGGAAATCATTTGTAACGTCTACCCTTATATGCCCTTTTTGTAGGCGTTCTAATGTCTTAATTGCCCACATTTTAAAAAGTTACACTTTAATATTTTCTTTTCCTTATACCAATCTTTTTATCCCAACCAGTAGTCTAACTTACCTACAACGATTGGGAATCATTTATCAATTTATCCCAACCTCTCCTTAGGTATATGCTTGTGATTAATTACTACCAGTTATACTAGGGCTCATTCCACAAATACTTAATAAAATACTAGTAATAAGGAGAATGTTTATACGATTAAAAACATCATTTTATTTTTCAAATTATGCAAAACTCAAGCGTATAGAAGTTTTAAATCGACTACTAGATTATTTATATGCATATGCATGTCTTCCTAATCTTGTGGCTATACCTCAGCTGACTACCTTGATTTACCGAGAAATGGGTTAATTAAATCAAATATGAGTATTTTACATCTCAGTAATGAGAAAATAGTTAAAAATTCCACTTCCAACCTTATTATCTCATATAAATTTGATATAAAATAGACTATACACATGAGACTACCACGAGAAGCACCTTCGGTCGCATTGGCTCTACCTTTGAAGCCAGGTTTTATATAATCTCTCAACCGTCCCATACTAGCCAAGCGAGTCATAACGTAAAGATCAACACACACAAAAAACTTAGATACCAACCATTTGAAGTGCTTTGAGAAGGTTCAAATTGAACAATCTCAAAATACAAGTAAATTAAAGGAAAACAAAAAAAATCAACAATCTTGAATGTTAAGTGTGCACACCATACTTAAGAATATTAAGTTTGATTTGCCACATTCTATATTAGAAGAAAGAAAATGATAAAAATCTTGGATAATTCTGTTGCTAAATTTAAAAAATTTAGATTAAAAAACTCACACTTATGAGGGTAAGCCAATTTTCCAAGCATACAAAGTTGTCTTCCTCATTGAAATCTTGGGAATTTATATCCAAGAATACCCCTCCTGACATAGGTAAGCATTTCACCTAATTAAATGGATTCTTAATGACTTTGGAAATAATAATGACAGACTAGAAATAGTAAACCTCATGGTTTTTTTTTTTTTACGAAGACATTCAATATAGCATACCAAACTTAGATTTTATTCCATTGCAATGTATCCAACTTATACATTAATTCCATTGTAGCATACTTAACTTAGACTTTAATTAACTCTGACACATGATCAAATTGCTTATTTGGACTTTAATTCCCACACAATGTTGACTTTCAAACTTAATTTATCCCATTGCACATGACCAGATTGTTCCACTAGCACTCGAGTTTCATGTAGAAGTTGGGCTTGGACTTTAAGTGAGCTAAATCCACTTTAAGGTGTTTAACAAAAATTGCTTGAAATTTATTGGCCATAAAACAAGTAATTGACCTGGATAATAGTATTGCATGGCCTAGGATAGTCCCTTTGTCTTCAAGATGCTCATGACCTTTGGACATCCACATTATGTCATGCACATACAAAACACATAGTAAACCATATCACGTGTACGTAGTTGTAAGTGTAAATATTCAAAATAAATAAACTTTCAGAGCTAACTACATATTCCTCGTTTACTTTTAGAGTTTATTCCTTCTCTAAGCTTCCAAGACAACTCTAGAGTGTAATAAAATCATTTTTAAATTCTTTATGCTAAATACTATTAGAATATCGTATAATATCTAGGGTTTAAATCTATTAAGATATTATACAGTGTCCACCTATAAAGCGGTGCTCATTAAGTAAGAGTAAAATAGTAATTTTAGAAATTACTACTAAACCCTCACCTTAACTAGCCTTTTATAAAAAAAAAAAAACGGTTAGACTATTATACGATAGACAATTTAAGATAAAAAAGAGAACAATCTGTAGAGACTTGAGACACTCTGAGAGGAATACCTGTTAGTATTCTACAGTCGCATTAGAGAGGAGATTCAGGCTATGAAAACCTAAGATACACCCAACACATTATGGGTATCTCATTCGATCAGTGATCCCTACCAGAGTCTGATAAGCTTCTGCAATCATGAGAAGTATGTAAGTCTCTTACCCTGAATTATCTATGAATGTGTTCATTATTTAATTTCCTTCATTGGTATCAGAGCCTTAGATTAGTTTTCTGATCAACTGTAAAATTTATTGGGATATAAAAATGGCTTGAGTCTTTCTCAATTAAGGATTTTGAAATTCATTAAAAAAAATTGAATTTTTTTTTCATGTAGTTTCTTCTTCTTCATTGCCATCACTAATAAGGGATTTCTGCAATCACTAAGTAAGTGTTTCTTCTTCACTGTCACTAATGACAGTGGTCGCCAGCAACACTCCCCCATTAGGTGGACCTTGCTGTTGTCGACGACCACATCACCGGCACTTCCTGGGCTAAGAGCACTGGTTTGCCGTCGAACGAGAAAGAGAGGGAGAGAGAGTGTGTGACTCTCTCTGCTTCGTTGCTGGCAACTGTGGCTATAGGTGACGCTATAGTGGTGGCAGACACTGTCGCCGGCCACCTCTGCACCCTCCCCACCGACGAAGACATGAACGAAGGAGCTCAGAGAGGAGTTCGTCGCTACATACCAAGCCGACGACCTCCATCCCCACTGTTGCGTTTGACACTACTCTACTCACCGCACCATGCCAAACAGTGAAGCCGGCAAGTTGTAGCAAACTAGAGGACGACGATGGTAAGGAGAAAGGGGAAAAGGAAGAAGAAATTTGGGTTTCTCTTTTTTTTGGTATTTAAAAAAAAAAACATTTCAAAAATTTTTTTAAAAAAATTCAAAAACTCTAAATTTTTTGGTAAATGGGCTTATAAGGTTTGATTTGGGCTCATTACTAAAAAATTTTGTTTTGGGCCTTATATTCTAAGAAGAATTTTTTTAAGGTGGGTCTTTTCATTTTTTGGAAGAAGTTTAGGGTCTTTTAAGAATTTATTTTAATTAGGCATGTGGCTCATTTCAAAAATAATAAATTAGAGGCCTAATTGTTAAATCCCTAATTAATGAACATCTAGATATGTTCAAAAAAATATAAATTGTCTATTTATATTTTAGCCTCAAATAAATGCAATTAATTTTTGGTGAAAAATTATTTTTTTATATCCCAGTAAATTTTAGTCAAGTAATAAGTGATTGCTTGTCATTATGTTAATTAGTTTAACAATGTTTTTATTAAATTGTTTTGACAATTTTCTACCTATAGAAAATTTAGAAATATAATGTTAATTAGCTTAACATTGTGTATTTAATTGTGTTAATTTGTTTAATATACGTAAGTCCTTACTCTTATATTATTGCTCTTTGGATTCGTATATCGACTAAAAACTCAAAATTGTAAGCTACTGGTCCTAAGAGATCTGTTTTATATCTATGTTCTTAGTCTAACAATGTCACATATGGGATCCACTATCTGTTAAAGCATTAAATACATTATTAAATATGTTGATTAGTTTAACACGTTTATTAATAAATGTTAATTAGTTTAGCATTACATAATTGATTTATTAATGTGTTAATTAGTTTAACATAATAGTTAACAAATGTTAATTTGTTTAACATTTGAAAAATCATGATTTACAATTTGTTTGTAGCATGATTAGGACACTTAGTTAGGTTTAATTTTGTTGATTTACACCTTGCATACAACCTTAGGATAATGATTGGCACTTTATGCTCTTTTGACTCTGGGTTATGCATGGGTTAATTAGCTTAATCATATGATACTTAATGTCATAATTTGTAAGCATAGTGAACAAATATTGCCTGCTTTTTAATTATCTGATCGTGATTTATGTCTGTCTTTCTTTTTATGTAAAGAATGACTACAATTTTCAAAAGTATTATTACTAAGCTCAACAAATGGTTGAAGCTAAATGGTGACAATTATAAGATTTGGAGTATGAAAGTCCAATATTTCTTGAAAAAGCAAAAAGCTCTTGAGGTTTTTAATAATGTCATGGAAGAGCCAGAAGCTAAAAACACGACCTAGTATAGGCGGGACCATGAGGCTTATGATGCTTAGAAGAAAAAGAACTCTATTACTCACATTACGTTGCTGAGCACTCTGGAAGGTGACATCCTAAGGAAGTTCAAGGACCACCAAAGTGCTATGACGTTTTGGAATGCTCTGAGAACAAGGTTCGAACTATGTGCATATCCAAATTGTATTCCTTAACTATCAAATTTGACTCATATAAGAAACACCCAGAACATTCAATAAGGAAACATCTGAGGCTGATGTCAAATATGATTGAGCTAAAAGATATTGGAAATATCTTAACAAACGAGTAGCAAATCCAAGCCGTCATTTGCTCTTTGGCTAGTTTGTAGGAGCATATAAAGATGCATCTCACTCACAATGATAGAATCATGACTCTGGAGGGTGTCTGAAGGCACCTTGAACTCGAGGAAGAAAGGCTTAAATTAGTCAAGCCAATACATGAGTTGCATATAGCAACTTTAGGTGGAAAACATGATTCAAAGAGAAATAGTTAGGGGAAAAAACAAAAAACCAGCTCAACCTGAGAAAAACCTAAAGACTAATCAGTGAGGTAAAAAGAAGCAGCAAAAGGTGAATACAACAAACGTTAAGTGCTTTAATTGCTATAAGAAGGGATCTATGCGAGTGATTACCCTGAACCTTCCTGAAAGTTAACTTATATTGCTTATACTAGTGAAATTTGTGTTTTTAGCTCTATTATGCTCACTAAATCTTATCCTGTGTAGATTGTAGATTCATGAGTCACGGACCACACAGCGAGAGACTGTGAAGCCTTTGTTGACTTCCGACAAGTTCCCAATAGAGCATTCTAGATATATCTAGGCAACACACTAATGTTGCTATCAAAAGGATCGAAACATGCAAGTTAGTCCTGTGTGGTGGTCAAGACCTGATCTTACATGATGTCTTTTATGCACCTCAAATTCATCAGAATGTTATTTCAGTTTTGGTTTTACTTAGGCTAGGCTATGATGTGTATTTTCATGACAATTGTGTTAAATTGAGTTATGACTTAGTTTTTTATGGTTTTGGTTATATAACTAAAGGTTTTATTTCTATATATTTGGATGACAAATCTTACATTAATAATAATGTTAGTATTTTCATTTTTGCCTCTACGCATGATTATGATCATGATGTAAATATATAGCATGCTAGACTTTGTCATATTGGCCAACAGAGAATGCAACGGTTAGCAAAAGAGGGTTTTCTTCCCAACATTGAACGAGTGGATTTATTTACTTGTGAATTTTGTCTAACAGAAAAATCTACTATAAAACCCTTCGGTAAAGTAACTAGAGTTGATTTTCCATTGCAGTCAGTTCATTCTGACATCTATGGGCCTATGAATTTTAGGGTCAAACACAGAGTGAACTATTTCATCACATTCATTTATGATTAAACTCGTTTCGGTTATATCTATTTGATTTCTCAAAAGTCAAAAGTATTGAGCTACTTCAAAAACTATATGAACTTAATTAAGAATCAATCAGATAAGAAGATTAAGGTTTTTTGAACCGATTGAAACCGAGAATATTTGTTAGTTCAATTCAATGAATTATGCAATAAGAAAAGGATAGTTCATCAGTTGACTATTCCAAGTACTCCACAACAAAATGTTGCAGAAAAAAGGAATAGAACGCTCTTTGAGATAGTTAGGTTTATAATGGCACAGGTTAATTTGCCAATCACCTATTGGGGTGATGCATTGATGTCTATAGCTTACGTACTTAACCGTGTGCCAACGAAATCAGTTGCAACCACTCTATATGAGTTATGTACTAGGCAAAAGTCTAACCTAAGTGTTTGGAAACCTTAGGGATGTGCTATCTATATATATGATTCCTTTTACAAGTATAGCAAATTGGTCCCAAGTGGAAAGAAAAGTATCTTTATTAGATACTCAGAAACCTCAAAAGGTTATGTGTTTATAGGTCAGCAAGATAGTTGGAGCATGACTGAATTTGAATTTAGAGATGTCACATTCTTAGAGAATGAATATCCTAATAAGGGTGAAGTAGGTCAAGACCTATCCTTATTTGAGATAGAGTATTTGAACGCACTAGGACCACTCCATTCAAGTGAGAGGGTTATAGCAGATGATGAATTAGTTTCTTATCAGCAACATTCTTTATCATTAGATGTGAATGAAAGTGTTTCTAAGCCAATTGCTCCAAGTGGGAATGACCAAATTAATCTAATTCCAAGTGGGAATAAGACCATCATTCTTGATTCGAGTGGGAGCAATATTAATCCAAATGGGAATAATAAAGTAAGATTCAATAAATCACAACTGAGACGTAGTTCACGTAAAATGAATCCTCGCTGACAATATGAGATTGAAGGTGACGAACTTTTTAACAATGCCCCTACAAATTGAAGATGAGCCAAGAAATCTAAAAGAGGCTTTCTTATCCCCTTCTAAGGACAAATGGACTAAAGCTATCGAAGAGGAAATGGAGTCTATGAGAGTCAACAATGTTTGGG
This sequence comes from Delonix regia, assembly GCA_037074485.1. Taxonomy (NCBI): domain Eukaryota; kingdom Viridiplantae; phylum Streptophyta; class Magnoliopsida; order Fabales; family Fabaceae; genus Delonix; species Delonix regia. The sequence goes on along the minus strand of CM073462.1, from coordinate 25,483,171 downwards.
AAATTGTTGATCTTCCAAAGGGATGCAAAGCTATTGGGAACAAGCGAGTTCTCAAAATCAAGAAAGAGCTGATGGCACAATTAAAAAATTTAAGGCTCGACTAGTAGCAAAGGATATACACAATAGGAAGGAATTGACTATGAAGAGACTTTTTCTCCTGCTATACAATTTACCTCTGTTCGCTTTCTTCTATCTATAGTGGTTTGTTTAGATATTGAATTACATCAAATGGATATAAAGACTGCCTTTCTCAATGAAGAAATTTATATGGAACAACCTAAGGGTTTCATTAAAGAGCGCCAAGAAGAAAAAGTTTGCAGACTTTTGAAGTCTATCTATGGCCTTAAACAAGTAATGGTTTATTTGTTTTCATAATACAGTCATCTCTAGTGGTTTCACTATGATGAGTGAAGATAACTGTGTATATACCAAAAGATCTAAGGACAAGTATGTGATTATAACATTATATGTTGATGACATACTCATATCTGGAAATGATATGGAGCTTATCAACGAGGTAAAAACCTGGTTGTCATCTCACTTTGAGATGAAAGATATGGGTGAAGCTGCATACATTCTTAAAGTTAAGATTTTGAGAAATTATTCTAAGAAACATTTGTATCTCTCACAAGAGAATTACATCAAAAAGGTTTTGGAACGTTTTAGTATGGAAAGTTGTAACCCTGCTGACACTCCTATCAGCATAAGTGGAACCTTAAGGCCGAAATGCATCCTAAGACTACCATGGAAAGAAAGCATATGAGCCGAACTCCATATAGGAATGAGATCGGTTGTCTAATGTATGTTATGATGTGTACTAGACCTAATATCTGTCAAACAGTTAGCTTAGTGAGTAGATATCAAACCGACCCAGGTCATAAACATTAGGAAGCTATTAAAAGGATCTTAAGATATCTGAAGGGGACTACCGATTATACATTCTACTATCAAGGTAGCAGAGATCTACGATTGCAAGGATACACTGAAGCTGATCACGGAGGAGACTTAGATGAGCGAAAGTCTACCTTAGGATACGTTTTCTTACTCAGTGATGGCGTCATATCATGGAGTAGTAAGAAACAATCCTGTGTATCCTTGTCCACGATGGAGGCAGAGTTCGTGGCCTTATCTTCAGTAGCCCAGGAGGCTATTTGGTTGAAGAGGTTCTTGGATCAACTGTTGTGCAAAGCAGAAAACACTGAACCAGTGTTAGTGTACTGTGACAGTGAGGTTGCAATTGCATACACCAAGAATCCAAAGTACCATTGCAAAACCAAACACATAGATATCAAATATCACTATGTGAAGGACATGGTTGCACACAAGACTGTGAACGTGAAGTATGTGTCAACGCATGAGATGCTGGCAGATCTGCTAACCAAGCCAATTTCTAGAGATGTGTTTATGTGACACACTAGGTCTTTAGGATTATGTAGACTTTAGCATCTTAATTTGTATTTTTTATTTTTCCATTGTTCACAGGAAGAGATGTATTGATGTTCTTTAATAAATCAATAAATTTTGATTTCCATGTTTACATGTCTCTATTTGAATGTTGTGTACATTCTTATTTATTATTAAGTATGTCGGGTAGACAAAAGGGTTAGCCTTCTCACACAGGCAACCGCCTTAATGTCTTTGTGACATTAGAGATGAGACAAGATTTTAAGAGAAATTATCAGGAGGATAATTTGAGAGCAATTAAACTTAAAATTATATAAGTCACTTGATTGATGACATATGGTCATTAAAAGTGATTTGATGAAATAAGTTCATCATTTCTCGTCTACCATAGTTGCCATATGTGAGTTCAAGACATTGTGTAGATCTAGGAACTCAATTTTAGACTTGTGATGTCTAAAATATCATCTGTACAGCATTATTTGTGAAATAGACATACACTCTTCGGGAAAAGGAAGAATGCTATAACACATGTTTCATACCATGTATACAAATGCCGACCATTGGGGTTAACATGAGTGTGATCTCAACTCATGATTGTGTAAGACCCCTAAGCCTTTACGTTGGCTCTATATTTGCACCCTTGGACTCCGATCAAGTACTTGAGATACAGGTTAGTGTTTGCTATCTTAACGTGTTGCCTAAGGACTATGAGTAATGATTTAGTCTGGCAGGACATGTCTAAAAAAGCGAACTAAGTTTGTGTTAATAGGATCATGAGAAGAGGAAGATCATAAAGAGAATCTCATTATTCTGTATTCATCGATATACCAGTTATGACTTGTGTGTCATGATTGTGAATACAAGATATTGTGATAAATGAGATCATTAGGAGATATCTAAATGTGATTCTTATGATCTGGGGTACATGCATACTTTATGATCTACATGCAAGTGTGTTTCTCGACGAGAGGCTATATATGCGTAACTGATGTATAACATTAATACTCTCAAAGTATGCTGGTCGCACAGCCTACTTTTCCTGTATGAACGACTGCAAATTATAAAGAGAAAGTGTTCTCTTGATTTACCGAGAATATATTTCTTGGGTTTAGAGCATATGAGCATTCTTATTATATGTGAGTGGGAGATGTTAGAATATCGTATAATATCTAGATAATAAGTCTGTTAAGATATTATATTGTGTGCACTCATAAGGGGTGCTCATTAAATAAGGGTAAAATAGTAATTATAAGAATTACTATTAAACCCTAACCCTAGCTAGCCTTCTATAAATAGGGTTAAACTAGTGTATGTTGTGAACAACTCATTAGAGAGTGAGACTTGAGATGCTCTGACTAGAATACCTGCGAGTATTCTACAGTCATACTTGAGAGGAGATTTAGGCTGTGAAAACCCGAGATACACCCAATACATTATGGTTATCTCATTCGATAAGTGATCACAGCCAGAGATCAATAAGCTTCCGCAATTAGGAGATTAATGTAAGTCTCCTATTCAACTCTGAATATATATATTCTTGTGTTCTCTTATTCACAGGAACCAAAGTGAGAAGCAAATTGAAGAATCCTAAAAGAAGATGACTGAAATGGTTACCTGTATTGGTCAACCTGGAGCTTCAAAACCACCTAGCTCAGATGCACGATGGCCCAGCAGCAACATACAAAGAAGACGCAATGGCAGTCGCCGGCGTAAGCCGTCGAGGATGCCTTTCTGGAACGCCCTTCGGTCGAAAAGGGCTGCGGTTCAAGCTCTCCTCCGGTCTCAACGAAGGGATTAGATCCTTCCCAAACGGAAATCAACATTTCTTTATCGTAAATTTTCAATACATTTGAAAGACTGACGGACAAGTATGAGTACCGGAAATTCTCCTACACCTGGAAGTGTTATTAGGGTTTGGGGTTGTCCTAAAATGCACTAATTTTATAATTTAATATTAATAAAAACATTTGTTTATATGAAAAATAGTAATACACAAAAACATATTTATATTTTAGATCCTATTTTTATTTGATGAGAGGAAAAAAACAAATTTTAACATATTGTAATTTATATTTTATATGTTACAATTTATCTTTTTAATAGAATGTAAACGCAATATTATCTTATAAAAAGAGGAATTAAAAAATAAATATATTTTTATATATTATTACTTTTTAAAAAAGTAATTTTTTATTAATGGTAATAAAGTACATTTTAAGATTGTTGGATTTCAATGATCCCATTAGCACATCTAATTACTGGAAAATCTACTGTGACATGATCGGATATGATCCATGTTCAAATACACAAAAAAGAAATAGTATGAGGTTCATTTTTTTATTCTTTCTACTCTCTTTTTTCCCCCTTCCCTCTCTAACTTCAATTTCACATCTCTCTCTATTCCATTTTTAGCCAAATTTACTTGAATCCCTGTGATACAACAAACGTAAAAGTGAAATTTGGTTTTTTTTAATTTTATTTTTGCCATTTTATGTTTGGTGATTAAAACTAAATTTGATGTAACAAACTTGCCTCTTTATTGTAGTTTTTTATTTTTTATAATTCTTTTGATACAACAAATTTGATTGATACTAAATGTTAGCATTGAATTTAAGTACTGTGGATGACCTCACAGCAGTCTATAATAAATAATGAAAGTATTTGTTTTACCATGTATGTGCAAATTAACTAAATGGAAAATAGACATTATTTGTTCATGAGAAAATCTTACATTGTTATACACGTTAGTCATTAGAATATTTAAAGAACTAGTATTACTTTTATAGTTTTATAATTATTATAACTACAATAAGTTATAATATTTAATTTGCTTCAATATACTTAAAGTTTAAAAGAAGTTTACTTAAGTCACAAAAGAGTCACACTTTACCCATGGAAGTAGGAAATGTGCACTACAAAAATGCAATATGTCAATATTACTAGTGATAATATGATTAATTAAATAAGATTTTTAATGTTTTAATTAGCAATTAACGTTACTTTGTCCAACCAATAAAGACAAGAAAATTGAAGATCAAACCCATATTTAATGTTGTACGCATTTTGAATTCTAAAATAAAGTAACCACATGTTGTTTTATTTTCATCTAGTAACATATACCAAGTCTCATGGGACTCAATTTTGGCATAGACCAAGTTTAACTTGATTTATGATTGGACTAGATTGACTTGAGTCGGAACAACCAGATTTCTCTTTTACAATAGGTTTTTTTAATATTTTAAAAAATTGCTTTTTATCAATTTAAATTTGAAAAATAAAGAATGATTTATATATAATAAATGAAGTATCATATATTAATAAAAATTATCCATATTCAATTTTTAAAATACATTATTTTGGTTTTGGTTATCTACAAATTAAAAATTTTAAAATGATCCTCTATTTTTGGACATATTGTCATTTTGGTCCTCCAAAATTTGAAAGTCTTAAAAAATGGTCTTCCATTTTTTAAATTTTAACTCAAAATGGTTATCTTTAATCTCATTTAGAAAGGAATTGTTTTTTGTTAGATCTTGAAAGGTAGATGACCATTACAAGACTTTTAAATTGTGGAGGATAAATTCAAAAATGAAAGACCATTTTAAAAATTTTTAATATGTGAAGGTCTAAAATCAGACTAAGCTCAAAAGTGAGGAAATAAAATAGTATTTTTTTTCCTAAAAAAATAGAAAAATAGCATTTTAAAAAATCAAGCAAAAAATTAAAGAAATAATTTGTGAAAAAAATAAATAAATTTTTAGAATAAGAAAAATAGACATTCCACCTCATTAATCAATTGCAAAGCAAATGTGTTGAACATTTTACAAATTCATTATTGTTGACTAATATAAGTCAGGTTAAATTATAAACTAAAGTATGGATTACTGTTAATTCAAATTACTTATCATATTGTTTAGACCCATATACATATATATAATTAATTTATTGAGGACACATTAGTATGTAAACCTTATGAATGAACTTTTCTATAATGAAAGTTAGAGTAACCCCATAAAATTTTAACAATTTTGGTAGCCACGTGTTATCATTTTATGCTCATGGTATCTATTTTATTTTATTTCATAATAAAAGTATTCTCATATTTATGTATAATATTTTTGTTTAGCTACTGGAATTAGTGTATGAATTTTAATCAAAGCCAAATATCCCAACTAAAAATATTCTTACATTATTAAACATATGAAAAAATGATCATCAAAATAAGATAGATTGTTGTATAACTAATATATAATAATCTTTCTTAAGAATCAGTATTGTGAGATGTCCTTCTTACATTTAATTACACTCTTGAGCTTGTAGTTGTTTTCACATATAATTAAGAATGAGTATAACTCAAACTAATTATAATATCAAATGGAATTTATGAAGAATATTATAAAATAAAATATTATTTTGGTGATTCACTCATTTTTATTCTCAAATCTATCCTTTATTAATTTTGATTCTCAATTTAGTGATTAAATTATTAATACATTTTTAATTTAGTCTCTTACTAATACAAAAGTTAATATTTAGTCTCTCAATCTTAATCAAATTTGAATTATGTGATGGACTAAATTGAAAATAAAAAATAACTAATATTAAAATATTCAACTAAGAATTAATTAATAAATAAAGGATCAAAGTGATAATATAAATCAATCACTAATCAAGGACAAAATTAACAATTCAATTGGTGAGTAAAAGACTAAAATAATGTTTACTCAAATATTATATTTTTAAAAGCTAAAATTGAGTAACGTTACTATACATACGCTCTGGACGAAGTGATCCTTCTCCATCGTGGGAGCATTTTGTTAGAGAAAAATAAAATAAAAAATAAAACTAAAATAAAATATTTAGTGCATTCATAATTTTGAGTATACCAGTACATTTAATTATAATGTAGGGATATAATTATAACATTACTATTATTTGAATTGATATTATTACAATTATATCCTTATATTATAATTGAATACATTAATATATTAAAAACTATAGGACACCAAATATGACACCTAAAATTAAGCTAAGTTCAGAGGGAAGAGAAATGAAATAACAGAATCAAGTTGACAATTGTGTACCATTGTGAATGTGAAAAATGGTGTAAGAGCATCAATTAAAAATTTTTTTTTTCGTTCATGAATTCAATTAATTCTTGTATCTTTGAATTTTATACATTCCAATTGAATTTTACTATTGGGTTAGCATATTAAAGTGATATAGTTCAATTACATCGTTAGTTTTAAAATGTAATATTATTTTGTTTGTATATATTGTATCAAAAGAATGATAATGAGGTGTTCAAGTATTTTTTTTTGGTAATACTAAATCAATTCTTGATAATGAAATTCTTTGAATTTTGGTTGAATTTATAAATAATAAAGAATTTCAATTTATTAAAAAGAGAATTGAAGTCTACTTTGAATTATAATCAATACAAGTCAAATAATGACAGTTGAATTTCCAAATTCTTATATATTGTTCAAAAATGTTTAATTATTGAGATATAAATTAAAATTATTAAATTCAATCATAAAAATTTGCAGTTTCTCTTTTCAAAGAGCTTACAATAGCATTAAGTTTAAATCATCCTCATAGAGAAAAATAATTAATACTGTTCCTTTATTTTATTGTATAAAATTATTCCTCAATTGGATTTTATAATATAGTATATATTTTTAAAAAAATAAAAGTATCAAATTGGCCTATTATTTTTATACTTTGTAACAATTTGATCATTTATTAATTATTCGTACTAAATCAATTCTTCTCAATTGTGTAAAATTAGTTCCTCTATTATCTTATCAATTTATTAATTAAAAATTAATAAGGGATTAGATCTTATGCTTTTCTCTATTTTAAAGTAATACAATCCAGGTAAATTTTTAACTTTACAATAACATTCTTTGTTGATATTGCTTTGAAAAAAAAAATGAAAAGAAGATTAAATAAAGCCTCTTACAGTAGATGAACAATTAAGATTGACTTCCTGTATAAGATTTTGCTGCAACTTCCGTACTTGAATCATCTACATTTGGAAAAATGAAAATTGAAATTTTTTTAACTTGTTATTATTGTTATTAGTTTTATTATTATCCATGATTAAAGTTTCTTCAAGTTTGGCATGATTTAAGATAATAATTTTATCATGTAAATATTTTTTTCCTCAAATTCTAAGCAATACAAAATGCATTTTAAGAACAGAATCTCATTCCCAACTTAGGAGTGTTCCAAATGTTAGTGGATTCTCTTTCTTTTTCTTTTTTTCTTTTTTTTCATTTTCTTATCATGTTGAAAGATTCTTAGTGAGTAGAGCATATTTGAATGCTGATTTTCACTTAAAAATGTGGGACCTACTTAGTGATGGTCTTACTTATTTTGTATATACATCTTTTTTTGAATTAATCATTTGAACCCCATACAAGTTTTTTATATACCGGTAATTGATCAATGCGAAATAATAATAATAATAATAATAATAATAAGGGAGGAAGAGAAAGACTCGCAAAAGCAACTTGATTATTTAGAGCTACAGGAAATAGTGAGAGTAATTACTGTGGCCGCATTAATTAATTAAATTATTTGATCATATCAATTATTATTAATGCGATTATAAAAATGGAATGGAATTAATGTGATTCCTCCATTAATGTTTGATATTTACAATAAAACCATTAATTCAAACAGGGTAAACAATCAATCCAGTGACTGACAAATTTAATCAATTTTTGTCTTATTGAGCTAGATTTAGTCAAATCAAAATTAAAAAAATTATAAATTTATCAATACAAGCTGCTTTGTATTGAATTCACAAATCTATTGTAATATCTACCAAAGTTTTAGCCTTTTATGCTGAAAAATAGCAAAAATTAAAATTTCATTGTTTTCCTTTGTCAAATTTCGTCATTAAATTTTCATTTGTATTTTTTTAGTTTTACTTGATTTCATTTTCTTCTCCAATTAGCACCTAAACTTCTTCTAAATTCACATTTGAATTGACATAACATTTCTCTACAAAACATTTTTTAAAATGGCCCATTTTAGTCACCCGTTTTCAATTTAATCACTATTTTAAAGGAAATATTATTACTCTTTCTAATAGGCAAATCCCTACGTAATTTTCCAGTATAAGACTTCTAAAGAACTATAGCAAATAAAAAATCTTCAGATCTGAATGTGATATTCTAAGTCTGCCCCAAAAAAATTGAGCTATTCGTTCTAGTCCCTACATTCCATCCTACTCTATTTCAACATTAATCAAAATGATGCATTTGTGGAGATGATTTTCTTGATTATAAATTTTAATTCAATAGTGGATTAATTTTTTAAAAACTATTCAATGGTACAATATTAATTACTTACGATTGATAGAGTCTCAATTGATCCCTTCGACATCCCTTATAGAATATAAATAGTAAACCTTAAACATAAAATTTTCAAATCAATTTCTCTTTATTAGTTCGACTCTAAAGGGTCTATACGAAGCATACTACAAATCAATTAAATTGACCTTTAATACTTACTTCGTGGACTTGTAATAAGGATTCTATAGAATAGACACTAGTATTATTCACAACTTATGTTAAACTACCAAGGCCCATAGAAGAAAATTTGTAAGAATACAGTACTAGTATTAATTTAAAATGAGAAATGTATATAATTGGTCCATCAATTTTATATTTTGTAAAAATTTGGTCCTTTGAAAATTAATTATGACAAATTAGTCCATTACAAAATTAAATTTGTATAAAATTAGTTTATCATAAATTCAAATTTGTATGAAATTAATTTCTTCATTTGTATTAATGAAAAACTAATTTTGCATAAAATAGAATTTTCTGATAAACTAATTTGTCACAAATATTTGTAAAAAACCAAGTTGTCACAAGTGTAAAAGTGAGGGATTAAATTGATACATACATCATTTTTAAATAATCATAATAGGTCTAGATTAACAATTATTGCATACTAAATATTTATAGACCAATCTAAGTTTATTCTATTCATTGAATCCATAAAAGAGTCCAAAACTATTGTTTACAAAGCTAAGGCCCAAGTCAAATGGCCCAATCATGCTAACATAATTACGTAGTAGGCCTCCTCCTTATATGCATAGTAGAGATTTCAAGTCAACTCGATTTGCTGACTTGGAACCAACTCATACTTGTTTTGATGAAGTAGCATTGTTTTCAAAAAACGAACAGCTCTTAGGACTCAAACCAGCGACCTCCGAACAGCAAAACCACACCTCTCCACTGAGCCATCATTATCTTTCAATATATATATGAGTTGTATTATATATATTTGCACTTCATTTTCTTAATTTCAAAAAATACATCTCCTTATATTTGAATCAAAACACTTAGGAATAATTTCATTACCCATTACCACATAACCAATAAGAACTTCATATTCATAATTTGTAATATATTATATATATTTATTATTAGTTTTTTTTATATAAAAATTTTATTTTGAATTTTTCATTAGTCATAAATTGAAAAGTTATCTATTATTATCTTTTGACTTGTTTTGACAAAGTAATCTTTAATAATTATATTTATTACTCTATAAATCATTTTAATTCAAATTTAAAATTACTAGTATTTGATTATTAGTAGTTATTATATTTAGATTTAAATATATAAAGTTTTAAAAAATATCTATATTTAATTATCACTTATTCAGCTATAATCAAACTAATAACTATTAATCATTGCATTCAGTAGTTTTAGTTATTAGTCTAAATTTAAAAATATTGATTTTAACTATGTAATTGCATATTTTAATAATTATTTTTTATTATAGGTAAATTCTTCCAATTCTACTTTACGAGTTTACCTTCATTAAATGATTTTACTTAGACTCACGAGTTTGACAACCTTGGTGATAATTATGGGTCAGCACTTAAATTTAGACAAGACGTGGAACCTAGCCTTAACAAAGATTGGGCCAAAAAATTTATTCCAAAATCTAACTTGACCCAATATGATTCAATAAATGACTAAGTCACAGTAGATTTAATCGAGTCGGGCTAGGTTCATCTCAAATTTATATAATTTTTTATTTTAAAAAAATATTTTTTAATTATAAAAACAGTTTTTTAAAAAATAAAAAAATTTGAAGGTAAAAAAATATAATAATAATAAATTAAGATTTGGAATAAAAATAATTAAAATTTGAAAAGAATTAATATATTCAAAATTTATTATAAATAAAAAAAAGTTAAATTTAATTATGCAAAATATTTTTAAAACAAAAATATAACCAGACTAAATCAAGTAATAAATGAATTTAAGACTTAGCTCGATTTGAGATTTAATTTGATTGATAAACTTATAAATTTTTTTATTTAAACCTAATCAAACCCTATGGGCCTCTGAATTATGTGCTAACTCATACACAAAGTAGATCACCTCCGGTTAGGTGAATAAAAATTATTTTTAAAAAAATTTAATATATTTTTATTAATTTAATATTAATAAAATATTATTTTTTATTATCTCCCATTACTAAAAATCTTCCGTCCGAATTGAACCCATACATTCTACCTGTTTCTTAATTTAACACTAAAGCAAGTTTTGCATCCAAAGCTTGTCCTATACGTTTCTTTCATCTTATTCTTTAATAAATTTTACTCTCATAGTTGTTTTCCTGGGTGTTAAATGTCCAAGGGTGGAGTTTAGATTTCCTCTTGCGGTAAAATAAAGATCATTTGATTCTCAATTATTGAATAAAAATATAATAATTTGAATTTAAAATAAAAAATAATTATATTCAATCAGAATTTATTATTGAACTATTGAATCCAGACTCTTATAAGAACAACGCGAGAAAATCCCCAAAGGTGAGGCTGGAGTGGGCAGAACATCTTATTAAAATCTCATATTGTAAAGCGAGTCTCAAGATGGCCTAAATCTCTAGGCTGTATTAGCCATTTAATCATCTCTCTCTTCATTAATGTTTTCTCATCATAATATTATAAATGTCTTATCACAATTCTATCTTAGTCACATTTTATTAAATTCAATCTCTTTTCCTCCGTGACGCTTGTATTGCTCTCCCTTCTTCTAATGCTTTTCGATTATAGCGTAATAATTGAAGTAATTATTATTTTATATATACAGTAGTATCTAAATGTTATTCTTTTCATAATTACAGTAACAATTTAGTCCAAGACATAATTTTGTTGATTGTGTAAAAAGTCAGACTACAACTAGTGAGTTATGACTTCATCGAAGTATCAAAGTTATAACGATGAAGCTACAACTTTTTTTTTTTTTTTCAAAGTTAGAACTCATGAATTTTTTTTTTAATTTAAATTAATTACTTGAAATAATTAAATAAGTAATAATAAATTTATTTTATTAATAGAAAATATTTTTTGTTAAATAATTAAAAATAATTAATTAAAATTTATGAAATTTTAAAAAAAAATATGTATTTTATTTTAAATGTGAATAATTTAAACATATGTTGGTAGGATTTGAAATTAATATAATTGAAAACTCATAGATATAAACACAAGTATATATAAACTACAAAGCACACAACTGCATACATATACATAGTTGTTACATATAATTATATTATTTTTAATTAACTAAATACTTATCACGTCTTGATTGAAAACAATATAATAAAAATATTAGGAATTGCATTTAAGTCCAAATTTAAAAGATAATCTACTATTAAAATTTTTTAATAAAAATATTTTTAATTTATTATTTATGTAAATATTAAGTTATAATTTTTTATATACTAACAATTTAGAGTGCACCAGTGCACCTAATTATAATGTAGGGATATAATTATGATATTATTATTTTTTCGATTAATATTATTACAATTATATCCTTATATTATAATTGAATACATTGATGCACTCAAAATTATAAGTACATTAAAAATGACACCAAATATTAAATATAGTATGATCTATATAAGATAAGAAATTATATATAGTCCTTATTTTACATTTATTATTTATGTAAATATTAAATATAGTATGACCTAAAAGATAATCTAATTTATGACATCTATTTAATTTTTAGTTAAATCATGATATATATATATAGTTATTATATATAATTATATTATTTTTAAATTAAATTATATATTGTTATTATTGAACAAAATACTTATCATATTTTAATTAAAAACAATATAATAAAAATATAAGGAACTATATATAAGTTCAATTTTTTAAAATAATTTACATTTGGCTCGAGTTCAACATTGACTTTTCAAGGTAATGATGACATTGAAAGAAATCACATAATATTTGATAAAAGAACTGAAGAACTTAGTTGAATTTGATTCAGGTTTAGCTTGAGTTCAACGCTTGCTTTCAAGGTTTTATTCAAATTTTAAATTTCAAATAACAGAAAAGAGACAGTTTAGTTAAAAGGATAATCGTCATACCTTTCATTTAGTGTTTAAAATGTTCAAAAACTTGTTTGTACACTTAAATGTGAATTTTCTTTGTAATATATTATCGTTTGTTTTAATGCTTAATTTTTTTAAAATTAATTTTGCCCTCCAAACTCTCATTTTATACAGAAGTGAAAAATAATTAATTTTATATTAAATAAACTGTATATATGACAGAAATCAATTTTTAAACATAAATCACATTAATATAAAATCATATTTGACCAAAATTGATATGTATTGCAACCAATGCCACACCCAACATAATAGCAATATTGCAGCCACAATTATGGTTGAGGACCACAATTTAGTACCTTGATCCTAACCAAACTTAATGTGAATAAGAAGATGTTTCAACGAATAAGATAATGGCAATATTTGGTATCTTCATTAGCAAGTCATATTAGACAGTCATAAGTAGACAAGACAAGCATGGAATTAAAGATGCTGATATAGTAAGTATATATAGAAACAACTTAATGTGAAAAGAGAGAAACACAAACACAGATATAGTGTACATGTCTGGTCAGGAGGAACTAGAATTGCTTAGAAGTGTTTGGAGCCACAAGTACTGGCAAAGTAAGCCTCATGACTTTCATTGGTTCACCTTATGATCGTCGTTACAGGTTCTTAAATTCTGCTTTTCTTTATTTAAATATTCTGGTCTATTCGAACTTCAATTTTTTGTCTCAAAACAGATATTTACTCTTTGGTCCGTAATTTCTTGTCAAAGATCGCATAGTTATTGACTCCTTACATATTTCCCATATCAATCATTTGGGTTTTATCCCTTATTTTTCTTTATTTCTAAGATGGGATTTACTAGGAGATGCATTATTATTGATTTTCTTCTTTTATTTGAAGCTCAAATCTTTTTTCTTCATTCCAAACCGAGAAGGATAAGCATGCTAAATTTCTCTCACCATGAAGACTCCTTCAAGTGATGGGGAGACTGTGACGACAAAGGAAGCCATGTCTCTAGCCTCCTACAGCCTCATATTTCGTTGGCTTGTTAATTAGAAGAATCTAATATGAAGTCTTTAAGTTGTATTAAGGACTTTTAAGACTATGCTTTATTTTGAACTTTTGTTAATGGCTCGTATAAATGTGGCATCTTGTCATTAATGAATGGTTGTGTAATGGTTTATGAAGTATGTTTCTGTCTCCTATGTGTGTTGGCTGAGAGAGTTAAATGGTTAATGAAGGACGTTTAATGGATATTATATATATGTTTTGCCTTAAATGGACATGCATGGTTATCAAGTGATAAGGAAGTAATAAGAGTAGTTGGATAGGTAATGATGGCTATTTATGGCTAAATTAGGAGCTATTAGGCAAATCTAACCTGAGAATATCGATTAGATTGATCTTAGAGAAGATAAATCTAAGTATAAATAGGGTGAGTAGGGAAATGTAAATTATAGTATGACTCATTTTTGCAAGGCACTCGAAGAAATATTAGGTAAACAAGCTTTGATGAGTTAGATGATCATTGTAAATGAACACTAGAAATTAAAATGATCATTCAAGTGGATCCTTCCTTGGGGTATTTTGAGAATAAAATCTTAAAGTAAGAGGAGCCCTTACTTGAGCTGAGAGAACGAATTGGGTGTAAATAGGTTACTAACATAAATAGGTTACTAAAGTTTGAGAAATACTTGCTTCAAACCACCGAATGGGCTAACGACATTCTCAGCCATATAATGCTTCAAATAGTGCCATCTAAATGCTGGCTTGGCAATTGTTATTATAATGAAATTTTTCCAAGGTTAAGTAATTATTTCAACAACCACAATCTATAATCACGACTCCAAAATGTCTTCTAGAGTTTAAATTGTTTGCTCTCACTGATGTCAGTCTGGTTTGAAAAGTTATGCTAAGATTCAACCAGTTACCTAACTTAGGCCCTTTCACCATACAAGCCTCTCACTCCCACGACATTAATACTTTTGTCATCACCAACCTCATATATCACTGTAGCTACTGTGAACAAGAAGTTCTTCAATGCCATTGTTTTAACTCTTGAAGGAGATTGTTTCTGGGATGATTATAACCGGAACGAAAAATTGCCAAAATCGATGAAGCCCGAAGAATGATATGTATACCTTAGGTGTTCAATTTTATTCCTCTGGGAAAGAATATAGATGGTATTTGAAAATGTTACTTCAAATATGAGTATAAAAAACATAGCAGTTCTTTAGTTTGGGTGACTTCGGCAAATCTAGCATTTTGGGCGATGATGATATCAGTGCTGAAGACAGCGCATTTGGGTTGATGATAAAATTAGTCTGTATTGAGATGAAACCATGCATGTTATATATATAGATTAAGAATCGCAGATATCACAAATTATGAGGAAGCGAAGGGTCTATCTATCGAAGTGCCATTAAAATTCTGCGTTCTGGTAACGAGTGGGTGAGAGTATGAATTGGTGCATTATGGTCATAGTTTTGTTAAGACATCAATTATTCCACAGTGAGCCAAGTTGGTTGGGTCAATTATTGGAATGTGGCCTGATAAAATAGATAAAATAATTGTATTTATTTTAATATTATATAATTAAATATAATTAAGGTTATATTTAATTTAAGGTATTTTTTTAATAGCTTAATAAATCTCTATCGTACATCTAATTATTCAATGAATGTTCTAGATTAAAGCAAACTTAACTCTAATTAAATTGGTCATCTCTTTATTCATAAGGTAGTTACGCTTAGAAAATAAAAATGTGTAAAAGTCATGGTTCCATCAATTAAAAAAATTGGGGTGCGGATCAAGAAACGAAAAGTGGGAGAAACCAATTTGAGAAAGTGATCTATGATGTCTTGTACAATACTAGGTATCTACAATTTTAATTGATATGCGTTTGGTTTGCTTGATTTACTTGATTGATATATCTATACAATTTTCAAATCCAATTGGTATTATGCTATTACATGTCTATGGATGGTATACGGACATTAAATTAAAATTCTAATTTAATTGTTTTCAGGATGTTGAGATTAAAGTAATCTCTAAATATGTTAAATATAATTATTGGTTTGTATGATTTATTTTAAATGGATCTATTATTTAAGTAAATATATATTTGTATGATAGGTTTATATCTCCTATCTTGGAATAATATCAATTGAATGAATTTTGCTATTTCATGTGTTATCATCAAGTAATTTGAAATTTATTTTAAAGATGATTTGTTAGTCACCAGAGTAGCCGAATCGTAAGTATGATAAAATTCAAATATTGATAATCATTATATGATAATTTATATTTGTATATTTGAGTAAACGCCTATTATTTAAGATAGTACTTTATAATAACTACCCAAATGAGAGCTATAATATACTTTTACGGTATTGTTATTTGTTTACGATAGCTACAAATTTTTGTACAATTATGTATTATTTTGTAGCAATTTAACTTCATTTGCAACCTTCATTTGTTACTATGTTTAATGGTACGAATTTCTCTTAAAAGTGGGAACAAGTCAAGTTTAACTTAGCTATGTTGGATCTTGACTTAGCTCTTTTAAAAGATAAACCTACTACTATTACTATTTCAAGCAATATGGAAGAAAAATCACACCATAAGGCATGGGAATGATCTAACAAGCTAAGCCTTATGTTTATGCGAATGACTATTAAGAACAACAATAACGCAACTCTTATGTTTAGTTTGTGGAAGAACGCTTTGCTCTGTAAATAAGTCACTTTCTAGTAGGTTCATTGTAAAACTCATAACCATGAAGTTTGACAGATTGCGAGGTATGTAAGGGCATATCATCAAGATGACTAACATTGCAGTAATATAATCTTAAGGGATGAATGTTGATGACTCATTTATTATACAATTCATTATGAATTCACTTCCTCATGAATATGAGCTATTTTAAATTTACTATAACACTATAAAGGATAAGTGGATATAAATGAATTGGCCAGTAAACTTGTTTATTAGAAAACAAGATTGAAGAAGTAAGGAAGTCATTTAATTAACCTCATAGGTGAAAGAGCTAGAAAAGGACTTAAGCCAAAAGCTAACAAGTTTAAGAAAGAAAAAGTGTGTGCTAATGTTCTTAAGGTTGAAAATATGGAACTAAAGGCAAGCAATTGCCACTTTTATAGAAAAATTGGCCACTTCCATAAGGATCTCCATTAATGCATAGCTTGAATAGAAAAGTTAGTATGAAAAGAAAGGTAAGCCTAGCTTTAGTATGTTTTGAATCAAACTCAGCTGAAGTTCCTCATAATATTTGATGGCTTGATTTTGATGCATCATTGTATATATTGAAATGTCAGTGGGAGCATGTTTGTTTTACTAGTTCAATATGTTAATGATATTTTGCTTGCTACATATGTTTTGGACATATTACATCAAATGAAATGAAAGATATGGGAGAGACATCTTATGTAATTGGAATTGAAATGTTATATGATAGAACACAAGATTGTTAGGATTGTCTCAAAAAGCCTATATTGAAAGAATTCTTGAGAAATTCAATATGGATAAATGTTCAGTTAAAGGTGTTCCTAGTCAAAAAGAGGACAAATTTAGTCTTAAGAAATGCCTAAGGAATGATTCAGAAAGAAAGCAAATGGAATCAATTTCTTATACTTTTGCTGTAGGTAGTTTAATGTATGTGCAAACCTATACCAAACTAGATACCACTTTTGTTGTTGGAATGTTGGGAAGGTATCAGATTAATTCAAGAATGGCTCATTAGAAAATTGCCAAGAAAATCATGTATTACTTACATGGAATGAAAGACTACATGCTCACATATGAAGAAGCAAACCACATGGAAGTACTCAAATACTCAAATTCAAACTTTGCTAGATGTGTGGATAACACCTATTCTTACTAGTAGATGGAACAATATCGTGTAAAAGTATGAAAGAGTCCACAATTGCTTAATCTACTATGGAAGTAGAATTTGTGGCTTGCTATGAAGCAACAAATCATGCATTATGACTGCATAACATTATTTCAGGACTTGGGATTGTTGACACCATTATAAAGTTGTTGAAAATTTCTTATGATAATGCTATAATAGTATTAATCTCTAAGAACGAAAAATACTTTTATGGTACAAAACATATTGAGTTAAATATTTTTGTCATCAAAGAAGAAGTCAAGAAAGAAAAAGTGTCTATTGAAAGTATAAGATCTAATGAAGTGATTGCATATCCTCTTACAAAAAGATTACAACTAAAACTGGATAAAGAAAATGTTCATGGAATTAGTCTTGGTTGTAGTTAAGATTGATACCTATTATGAAGATGTTGACACTCAAATCTCAATTAATTTGTTTTAGACTTAAGTGTGAATTTCTTAATTCTTATGACAGTCTATACATTACACTTTCTTAAGTCAATATAATAGGAAAGTCTTTATATGACATTATAGTGGACCATAATGAAAATATGATTTACGGTTATGGGCCTTGTATGGTAAGTAAAAAATGTTGGGTTATATGGAAGGAAGCACATTATAGAACTACATACAACCGTTAGAACTCACATTTGATAATTTACTGTACTATGGAAAGTTTGATAACAGTCATTAATGATATTCGTTCTTACACGTGCATAATGTTTAAGCTATTGAAACGTTGTGTTATGTATGCATCAGGTCAAATGGAGAGTGTTGGAATGTGACCTAATGAAATGATTGTATTTATCATTAATATTATATAGTTAACAATAATTAAAGTTATATTTAATTTAAGTTATTATTTTAATAGTTGTATAAATCTCATAATAGACGTAATAGATTGAACTAGACTTAACCCAAATTAAATTGGTCATCTCTGTGCGTGTAAGGTTGTTATGCTCAGAAAATTAAAAGACATGTAAATTAGGATTCCATCAATTAAGAAAATTGGGTGCCGATCAAGAAAGTTTGCACAAGTGGGGTCCCTCATCTTTACGGTCTATTGATGTATGAAATCAGTGAATAAGGGTCCAAGAGTATCAATTGTGGGTTTATATTAATTATGTGACTTATGTTTTGGATTTTGCTAGTGATGAGCCTTCACCATGAGGTATAAGTTAATTGAATTTATAAGGTTGTGGCGATGTTTTTATGGCATTCTTCATGATTCAGTTTGCCTCAGTTAAGTTTTTTAATATGTATGCAATATTCACTACCGTAAAGATTTTTCTATTATTTGAGAGGAACTTGTCAATTAACAAAGAATCACTTGTGGGGAAAAGTTTTAGTGGATACCTTATTTTTGTGCATGTTTATTGATTAGAGATGCCTGTTTGTATATTTAACTTTTCACTTCATTTTATCTTCTTATTGTTAATGTTATTCTTGTCGTTGTTGTTGTTATTATTATTAGTCTTCTTCTTTTTTCTGTTTTGGTTATTTTTTTATAAGTTGCTGCGAGAAACCCCTTGTCTTTTTAGGCATACAAGGTATAGAACCATGTGGAACTTTAGTCTCCTTAGGTTTTATCCAATGTCAATCACATATATTTTGATTACTTTTGTTAATAAAAATGTTAGATTATAACAATTTGTCAAGTCAAAATTTCTAAAAATTAAAAATATATTTTCTTTAATTATTAAAAATGCTCTGAGACTTTTCCTTAAAAGAAAATAATAAAAGTAGATTTTGTTCTTCCTTATTTGAAAATTGCAGAATAATTTAATTTTCCAATCTTTCATTTAGTAGAAATGTAGGACCCTTTGTCTTATGTGCATAAAGTGTTGATATTGGGGGGTTGTGTGAGACTTTGTTTCCTTAGATTTTACCTAACACTAATCAATCACATTTAAAATAAATCCAGGTTCCAACTATCCAAATTCAAAGTTTACAAAAATTTAAAAGCAAAATCCACCTTTTTTATAAAGTTATGAAAATAGAAAAAATTTAAAAAGCCCAAAAATATTTCCCCTTAATAATTTCATCCTTTTAGGAAAATAAAAACAAAAATCATAATTTCAAAAAATCCAAAAATGAAAAAATCATAAATATACTTTTCCTTAATACTTATGTTCCTTTTTCAAAAATAAAATAAAAATCCTATATTCCAAAAATATTAGAAAAAAAAAAAGGAGAAAACAAAGAGAGCCAAAGAGCAAAATACTCTATTTTCATAATTAAAACAAACCACCAAAATTTTGAGCTTATTTTGTTTTTGAAAATCAAACAGATTTTCATTATCTTGCTTTTTTCCTAAAAATTAAAATTGACTGACTATCTACCATGCATTTTTATGTCTAATTATATGGACTTAGATCCCATCGTCGAGTACTGAGGCCCTTAGGTCTCATCATGGGTCAAATATGCCTTTTGCAAATATCCATTTTTGGCTTTCATTAATTCTATTTTTGTTTCCTTTGCTTATTATGCATGTGTTTTTATACAAGTAGTCAAGATAAATTTAAGGTCATATTCCATTGATTTCACTTGACAAGTTTATTTCCTACAAATGGGTATTGTAGGGTACCTAATATCTTTCCTACACTCAAGTAGACTCCTAAATTTATTTCTATTTATACAGACCACCATTCCTTTTCTTTTCCTTTTAATTTGGTTCTCTAAAGTTTTCCATAAAAAACTTTGGTAGCAACTCCTAAAATAAATCAATTTTTAAACTATTTTAGACCCTGATTTGTTCTTCTTTCTTTTCACGCCATTTGTGTCACACTTAACCCTGCAATGAGTTATCAGGTGTGACATTAACCAAAAAAATTAAATTAAATTACCTGGACAAAATACTATGACATGCTCTTCTAGTAAGGGTTGGAATATTGTCTTATAGCAATTGCCAAAGTTTGCCAAGAACAGTGATGGAAAAGGGACACCAATGGCAAGGAAGACTAGCTCGTTGGATTAAATTTTAAAATCGAAGATATCTTCGATTATATTTAGATAATTTAATTTGTGATATATATCTTATCTAATTGAAAGGACCAAATCATTTCACTTTTTTTCTTCTTTGGAGGACCATTTTAATATTTTCCATCTTTGGACCATTAAACTTATCTTGAGGCCAAAAAGTGAGGGATCTAGATTACGTTTTATCCATAAATTTTGTAATTAGTTTTTTCCTTCTCCAAGATTTTGCTTCTTGGTTATAATTTGTAATTTCCAGTCACTACAATTTTAAGTAGATTGGAGAAGGACGAAATTATAATTATTTTTGGGTTTGGTGTGCTAAACTTACCTGTGTAAGTTGTTTTTATTTATGATATATTAAGAAACAATTACATGTTACATCAATTAATTAAGTGGTTATTTATGTAGGTTATCTATTTTTCTATTCATTGTGCTTGATGCTTCTATTATCATATTGCTACAAGTTATCATGATAATTGAAGGATTTGGATTGGGAAATCAATAAAGATGGAAAAAGGTTCCCAAATCAAGGGATCTTTATGAGAACTGTCACATTTAAGGACTTACATCTGGGGAATTTCCCTGTGGGGATGAAGATATGAAAAACTCTCCCCAAAGGAAGTTTGAGATAGGGACAAGGATCATACCCACCAGCCCGTGAGATCCTTCTTCCCACCAATTCCATATATATATATATATATATATATGTTATATTTATAATAATTAAAAAAAATCAATTTAACCTAAACAATAATTCCACTCCTAACATATTAGTTCTCTACTTCTTCAAGATTTGGACAATATAGCGGGATGACTTTTAAAATACCTTAGAGTTGTGATCACTTTGTATTGGAAAATGCAAAGTGAATATTTGAAAAATAATATTGATTATTTGTAAATTAGGATTAAGGATAAACATATGAATTATAATTATTTAATTGGTTTTATTTTAAATTTAATTATCTTTTTGTTAAATTTATTTTTTTAGAATTAAATTACCGTATTAAATGTTATCTATTGTAACTTACAGAATTTGTTATTTGAATATTTGTAGTTTTTATGAACTTAGTTAGAGCTTGTTAGATAACATAAACAAGGAGCTTGGACTTTAAATCTATTTTTTAAAAATACATATATAATATTACTTTTTTCTAATTTTTATTAAAAAAAATTCTGAGTCCTCATAGAATCCACATCCCCATGAAGAATGGGGATTGGGGAAAAATCTCTATAGAGATGGGGAATGAGAATGGGGATGGGAGATATAATGGATGATGAGGGTGGAAAGTTGAGAGGTACTCCTTGCCTCCACCCTACAAAATTGTCATCCCTAGGAATCAATGAAAGATTTCCTTCAATAGACCTTGGAGATATGATATGTAACATTTATATATTGATCTATTACTACTTTAACAACCATTAGCTATGGTGATTTTCATCCAATGAGTACAAGGGAGATGATCTTTGACATCTTATACAAGCTCTTCAGTTTGGGGTTAATGACATATTTAATTAGTAATATGACCTAACTTGGTTGTCCATGACACAAGTTGAACTAGCAAATGTGTGAGTAAATTTTTTTTTTTTATCTAGAATGTTGTTGTCGTTTATTCCATTTATTTGAATAACTTTGGTATGTCGAAGTGTATGCTTTCTAATTTATTAGGAAGTTCATAAAATTTTTTTTGTAATATAATTTTAAGAGGGATACCATAAAAGTTGCCTCAAATTTATCCTAACGAAATTGATTACCAACTCATCTAAAAGACTTGATGCTTCAACATTTGTGTTTGAGGTTCACAATAGACTTAAAGAAGTTATAACAACAAGAGAGCCTTGATGTTCTTCCAAAAACCATAGCATTTCACATAGTCTTTATCACTTTGGGGTGGAAATTGAGTACTTGTTTTAAAGAGTTTTAAGCAACTAGCATTTTTAATGGGTAATCACAATATCTTATTTTAGGCATGAAAATTCTCAATTTTGTCTCTCTCTTCTAATAAAACTTTGTCTTCATTTTGCATTAAATGCATATGTTCTTTTTTAATTTAACTTTCATAGGTCTCAAAGATTTTTATATACTAGTCATTCATGTTATGATAAATGTCCAACTTATCTATGATATTAATTAAAATAACTGAAGAATGTGTCCATCAATCAAAATTACAAATTCCCACTAAAACCAAATATCCTTAAATGAGATAACACCTATATGAGTAGTATGCTCATGAAATACCTTAAGTGGTAATCCCATAGCAAATGGATTTGCAACCATGGAGTTTACGCCAATATGCTTTATACTAACAACTTTGAACTCTTTCTTTATTAATAAGGAACTTAATGTTTATGTGTTTTGACTTCCTTAAGCTCTTGTTGTTATTGGAAATATAAGACTGCTGACTTATTATCATAAAATAACTTAAGCAGTCTTTCAATGCCATCCATAATTTGCAACATAGTGACAAATTTTTGTAGCCATATTCCATAATTAAATGTCTTATAACATGCTATAAACATAGTTGCTTTGGTAGAAGGAGCTACAAGTGTTTTTTTGACACTTTTTCTAACAACTCTTACAACAAGCATATAGATATAACCTAAAGTAAATTTTATACTATGTAGGCATCTTGCAAAGTCATAATTTGAATACTTGATGATCTCAAACTTATTCGACCTCATGTATCTGAGCATGTAATATTTTGTTCTCTATGAATACTACAAGAATCATTTGGTCACTTTCCAATGATCTATTCTTAGATTGCTTAAATATCTACCTATTTTATGCCAACAACATATGCAATATTTGGATGCATACAAACTTGTACATACTTTAGACTCCTTATGCTAATGCATAAGGAATGTTCTTATTTCTTTTTGCTTAAAAGCATTCTTGAGAGCACTAGTCAAGACTAAGGTTGTTTCCTTTAGCCATAGGGGTATCACTTAGTTTACTATCTTGCATGCCATATCCTTTAAGAAACTTTTCAATATATGCCCTTATGATAACACAAGGATATCTTAATAGCGATCTTGATGCATCTGAATTCCTAACACAAGGGTTGCATCACTAAAATCTTTCATCTTAAAGTTTCTTGTTAGAAATCTCTTGGTTTCATGCAACATGTTTATATTGTTTGTGGCAAGCAATATTTCATTGACATATAAAACCAAAAAAATAAAAAAATTCTTACTACCATTGAATTTGTGGTATATACAATCATTAACCAAATTCATCTCAAACCCAAATGAGATCAAAACCTGGTGAAATTTGTAATACCATTGATAAGATACTTGATTAAGCCCATAGGTTGATTTCTTTAATTTGCAAACCATTGACTTAGCATCACCTGATACATAGCTTTTTGGTTGCGCTATATAAATTGTTCCATTAATGTCGCTATTGCCTTGACACCCATATGACTATTGCTACTAAAGCCATTATAATCCTAAAATGGTATTTTGATAAAACCAAAGAGAAAGTCTCTTTGTAATTGTTGCCATCTTTCTTTGTGAAGCCTTAAGTGACAATACGAGCTCTACCTTTCCATATCACGTTTCTAATCCTTTTTGGTTTAATTATCCTTTTGCAACCAATGGGCTTCACACCTTTAGGCAATGGGACAAGATCTCATACGTCATTGTCCTTCATGGACTTAGTTTGTTCATTTATGGCATCAATTTATTTTTGAGAGTTAGAACTTTCCATGACTTGATGAAAATTAATTGGAATACTTTCATCACTCTAATGTCAACATTATGTTCTTAGAGAAATACAATATAATAATCTGGAATTGCATTTCGCCTTTATGGCAATAGTTCTTGAGGTTGTAGAGTTTGTTCTTTTAAAATGACTTCTTGAACTTGTGTGAGAGATTTCATAACATTGTCTTGATCCAAAATTGCTTCTTAAACAACATTAAGTATAAGAAATTGCATTTGATATCTGTCAATCGAAATTAAAGGAATATCCACATATTCCTTTACAAAGTCAAAGTTCTTAACTCTTTCCCCCCTCCCCCCCTAGTGGACAAACTCAACATCTTTAAAGAACTAGGCATTCCTTGTTTTAAAAATATACGTAGTTATGGGATCATAAAATTTGTAACCCCTGGATCTTTTAGAGTATCCAATGTGATGTAACTGATAATCCTAGATTCTAGTTTCTTTTCACTTGGCCTATGGAGCTTTGCCTTAGCTGGATATCCCTAAATTTGAAAATGCTTTAAATTGAGTTTTTTTTTTGTCCAAAACTCATAAGGGGCTTTTAGTTACCTTAATTGAACTTTGTTAAGTATATATGTTGTAGCTTTTTTAATGTCTTTCCTTAAAGTGATTTAGGCAAGGTAGAATGACTAAACTCTTCACTATGTCCTCAAACATTCTATTTTGTCTTTCAGTAACACCATTAATGGTCAAACCCAACATAGTGTTGAATGTTGTTCACCTGTTCTGTCATATCTACCATAGTATTCACCACCAAGATCAAGTATGATGCTTTAATATTTTTGCTAAGTTGGTTTTCAACTTTAGCATTATAATCTTTTGAACATATCCACCACTTGTGTCAAGGTACTAAAGTCAATTGACCTCAGAACAAATGAAATTAAAAAGCATACCTTTCCTTGTATGCAATGCATGACAGTAAAATTAATTCCTTTTATGACTTGCAGCACTACAGAAGAAACAATTCTCTTAAGTTTGTCTTTATGTTATTTCTTCTACAGTGTTGTATCTGTGGCTTCCTTTTTTATTTTTTATTTTTTTTTTCATGTCCTTTGAAGTGGACGTCAATTGAGCACTTGTTGTCCCATCATGCTTGAATCTCTCCTCTTCCTTAACACAACATGAGATAAGCTTATTAAGTGATAGAGTCCTCTTAGTAGTTATTGCTCACCTTGAAGTAATTGAATTGTGCTGGAAGAGATATTAGAACTAAACTCTTTAACCTGCCTTCAAACAACTTTAATTGCCTTTAATTTTTGAAGCAAGATGATATATTTCCAAAATTTACTACCTTATGTTTCCTTTATCTATATACCTTATAGAGATAAATTTTGCTAGGGTTGTATTAGTTTAAACCTTTTCATTCTTAGCAAATTTCTTCTTATGATCCTGAAGGAAAGCCTTAGTCATGTCTGCTTGATCAGACATTTTGCCCCTAAAATTTTTTAGAGTGGTACATTTGAAGACCATAAGACTAATGTGATTACACTTTTCCTACTTTCTTCCTTTATTCATTTATTTATATTTTATATCTCCCTTTCGTTATATGAGGTACTCTATTGGTAGACTTATAAAACTTTAACACAAAGTCTAGATCCCCAACTTTGAGAGTAATTAGGGCACTCTCTTTCCATGCCTTAAAAATTATGCCATTAAATATAGGAATTAAGTTGATACTGACAGCAATATTAGTTGGAGTAAAAAGTAAATCAAGAACGAAATAAAAATAAACTCACATAAATACCAAAGTGAAACCAAAACAAAATAATAAATTTGAATATAGGTATATCCCATCATAAGATATCAGACACTCTATTAATATTTCATCATTGGACAAAATATTAACTTGTAAGTGATATTATGGTGTAGCAATCGAATAATAATAATAATAAAGTAATATGTCAACAATAATCCTCCATTAGGTTGATTTAAAACTCACATGTAAAAACCAAATAATTATCACGCATTTTATTACCACAAGTGCATGTGCAATTACATTAAATATAGACTTTCCTTTAGGCCAATCAATATTTACATAAATTACATACACCCAACCATTTATATATTTTAAAACAAATGAATTTTCATAATAGTCACTTTGGTGATATCTTGTTTCAATTAATTCATCTCAATATGTATGTATATATATATATATATATATATAGACACACATACCAACTATCAAATTTAAATTCCCCCAAAATTTCTAAACTTGTAGCACATCATTATATATCATAATTTTTTTCTTAATAATTAATGTACAATGAGCAAAAACTTGAATAAGGATGGTCAATCCTATATACTATCTCATATAAAATTAAAATGTAGAGTGCGTAATTTTTCATGCATATATATGCATAACATATTACGGCAAATCCCTTTTCATATATATGAACCACATACATGTATAAATATATATATATATATATATATATAATCACAACCTATGTAAAACTTATGCAACCAAATATCTATATTGCCATTTTTTTAATATTGACTAATCAATATAGAAGAAAATGAAACCTAAAGAGAATTCCATATTGCCACAAATTCCAAAGCCTTATATTGATATCTTATGAGTTCTTGAAATTGAAATCTAAATTGAAGCTCGTATGCAAAATCAAAACCAAAAGGAAATTCATGTTATCTTAGATCCAAAAAATAACTTGATAACTACTTTTTAATGATTCAACATGAAGTCGGCTCTGATACTACTTGTTGGGGTAAAACTTAATATTGATGAAATCCTCATCAAATCAATATTCATCATCTTAAATCATCAAGAATAAATTAAATGTGGAAGCATACCTAAATCCATATTACTAATTTAATGCTTTGATTCTATGGCTATTGATTCTCTAAATTGATATGTATGAATTTAGGGAGAATGAACTCTCTCTTTTCTAATAGTGAAATATTAGAAAAGAAACCTTATATATATATAATTTAGGGAACATAACTCTTCTTATAAAGGAACTATTACTCGAATTTTTAATTAGGCTCATCATCAAATTAAAAATTACATATATTAGAATATCTACACATATAAATGTATACTTTATGATATACTCTTAAGTCTATCTAAATTTTAAACTAAATTAGATTACTTTTAATATATAGGCTTATCCTTTTATATGACAGCAAATAACATATCATTATTATTATCTTTAATATATAATATATATGTCTATAAATACTAACAATAATTTCTTGAACTTGTAGTATTTGGTATGAATTTCAATTATGACTGTAAGAGAGACAAAAGTTGATTATGTCTATGGTGAGATTGTTGTGCTTTCTTGCAGGTCTCATCCCTTTACTATTCTAACCAAGTGTTTAAGCTAACTACGACTCAACTGTACTACATTTATAAATACTATTTAGGTGAATGTAAGTGATGCAAACCTAATCATCAATAATTTCCTTCAAGTCTGCATAACATCATAATCATTTATTACAAAAATCACAATTAACTAGAAACACTTTTTCACCATTCAAGTTTTTCATTTAACATTAAAATATTGGATTGACAATAGTATATATGGGATTGCATTTGAAAGAACTTGAGGAACCATTTATGAAAAGTTCTAGTGGAAACAAAGAACTTTCTAGGTTATGGTATGTTGAGTCCACCACTAAGTCTTTTCTCTGCAGCATTAATAAGAGATTATTGCTTCTTGCATAAACTATTGAAATGAAGTTTAAAGTCGAATAAATTTGACAACAAAGGAATGACCGCTGTGATGTGTGAAACATTTTACATCTTATTATTCTTTCCATTTTTGTTAGATTCTCAAATCTTTTTAATCTTTGCTTGTAATTCAGCATTTAAGCAGCATCCAATGGAAATTTTCTTGGAGCTTATTTTAAAAATAGAGATAGTTTTTCTTGCCCCTTTGGTTTTTATCATTTACTTTTTGAATTGAAAAGTTTTAACTTGCTAAAAAATGATAAGGCATTGATGAAATGTAACTCTTTCTTAACATTGGTACAACAGCTCTATTTGTTATAGTTTGCATAAACGTTGAGATTGTCAAGTTTTATTCTTTTATCATGGGGTTGACATTAACCAATCAGACAAGTATGATTAGAACTTAAGCGAGTTAGCAAAATAACAATATTTGAAAATTAAGATTATTTTTGAGTTTATTAGGGTGCCAAAGGTTCAACTTCCTATCTAGTTTGGGTAGATAGAAAATTTTACACCATAATTTGATCATAGAAATAGCATAAGTGTTTATATTAACATATTGATGCATTGATTATATTGTAAAATTTGTCTTAAATATACCACTGATACATCTATAAGTAACACCTCAAAAGTCAGCCAATATTCTACTTCTAATCAGAGTCTTACATACTCATTATGTTAAACCTAAAAAATATAAACAATAAAGGGCTTGGGGGTAGTTAATAGAATTAGATTATCTACATTTGGATGCGAGAACTGTGTCCAAATGTAAGTAAGTTGAGCTGCTGGATGAGATTGAGCCACATGGCACCTTTACTAAAAAAAATTAATTTATTTAAAATTTTATCATAATACGTAAAGATTATAGTAACATATTTGATCATTTCCTATGCAAAACACTATTATATAGAAGAGAAAAAAAAAAACTAAATAGCTTCTTCCCCATACTCACAAAAATAATACTAATTCTTTTTAATATTAATATCTTGAATCTT
Organism: Delonix regia; assembly: GCA_037074485.1. Lineage (NCBI taxonomy): Eukaryota > Viridiplantae > Streptophyta > Magnoliopsida > Fabales > Fabaceae > Delonix > Delonix regia. Next base: position 25,454,068 of record CM073462.1, on the reverse strand, counting down.
TAAATACATATCATTATAATTTTAGTATATAATCTAGTGCATTGCTAATGCGTGCACAAGATGCCACCCAAATGGAGAGAAATAGACTATAAGGTGTAAAGTCTAGCAACTTCTCATGTCAGAAGCTATTCAATTTTTCCTTCTTAGTAGGATGGTGTTTTGTATAAGAAACAATCTAAAATGCTAGTATTATCTTTGAGCATTAAGATTTTTTGCTTAGAGAAAAAATTAATATTTACTAAAATTTAATAAAAAAAGATATAAAACTGAAAAAAGTGTCACATGGATCAATCTTAGTCAATGGATCAATCCAACGATGTGAGTACCTGCATCTTGGCGCAATTCAAGCCTAAATGTAGAGTAGGGTGAATACCAACTTGGTGGAACCAATCAGGTTACATTAGGCTTGGTTCGCCCGAGCTAATAAAAATTAATATTGATCTAGTTGAACCAATTTCAAGTCCACTAAAAATTTAGTCTGACCCAATCTAGTATAATTTTTATTTTATTAAATATTATAATGAACATTATTAATGAAAAATTATTAAATATTAATTTTTTCAATATTTAATTATTTTTCATTTCAAATCTTAATTTCTTTCCGTTCTATTTTATTTATTTCAAATTTTAATTTTTTCCACTTTTTTCTTTTAAAAATATTTTATTAGTAATCTATTTTCGAAATTAAAAGAAAAAAGAGACCTTATAAATTGAGTTGGACCAATTCCTAGATCGTGGAAAACTAACTCGTAGATAAATTGGGTTATGCCGCTGTCTTTTTCAAACCCAGCATTTGAAGACCCTGATGTAGAAAATGTAATCTCATTAAAGCCCCCAATATAATATATATATATATATATATATATGGTAACATTTAAAAGATCTTAAGAACCCAGGAACCCGTTCAGGGAGGAACTTCTGGTTAAGATAAAGACCACTCTAGCTTGTAGTAGGATTTACCTACCTCTGACTTTCTCTTTTTTAGCAGTAAGAGAAAATACAATTGTTGCATCAATTGTTGAAACAAGGCTTGGATCTAAATGAATTCAAAAACAAAGAAAGAGCTATTTTGATGTGTAAAACATTGTGTTTTTTGTTTTATGTTTTTTTTTGTTAGAATCTTTAAACTATATAATTTATGCCTGCAATTCATCACATAGCAGCATCCAAAGGAAGTGTGGACAATGTTATGCTTCTGTTAATTCATGGGATCTGTTCAAACATTAAAGGTAACTTTTCTTGCCCATTTGCTTCTTCTTCTATTTATCCAATTCAATATGCACTTTATTGTTCCAAGTTGTCAAATTTAAAAAGAACAATCAAATAAGTTTTGAAACTATTTTTAAACTAATAATAACTAATATGAACACATTTGGAATCTGAACTAACATAACAATCGCTTAACCTCTCACAAGTTAGCTTAATGTTGATGCAGATTCTGATGGTAATGTCTCATTAAGAGATGTTATAATGATTGGATATGAGTTTCTAATAAAGTTATTGGTAGAAAATGGTGTCAACCTAAAATTTGGAAATGTAAGTCAATATGCATGTGTTGCAATTCAACAAAACAATCTAAACTTGCTCAAAGATATAGTGAGCACAGCTCTTAACATTGTAGTTTACGAAGGCAATGCAAAGATTGTTAAGCAAATCGACAGGATACAAGGAAATTATGATTATTTTTAAGTTTATTGGGGAGCCTAAGGTTCAACCTCCTGTCAAAAGTGTATGCCTAATAATAGTCTTAATAAATGTCCTAATGAATTAAAGGAGTTCAACCAGTAAGTTAGACTCCTTTTGACAACTATAACCCTCTATAAAGCTAAATAATATTATATCTGAGGATTGAAAATAAATAAATGCTTCCATCCATCCGTTTCATAGCATTTTTGCCATACATATGTCACGCATATGTAGGTTGACTTCCAATTAATTGCAGGGGAAAAAACTAAAACCATGTTTTAGAAAATTCATAACCTAGGAGAAAACTAAAAACATATAAACTTAACCTTATAAATACCGAACTTTCATTAATGAGAAACAGTACATTATTAGTGTAATAAAATTTCATAATCTAGTAAAATTTGAGTATATGAAGATTAAGGACACTTGGGTGTCCCCTCCTTGGTCTTCCAGTTGTTATAGCAAGGACACTCTTCCTTGTGGCCATAGGTTCCTGATGGCACACACAGACATTTCTGGCAGCATAAGTTGCAGTATGTTAAGCATGCCTTTCTGTATTGTGTGTTTGAACAACGATAGTCACATGCACTTGCACATTCTGTGTAATTATAATTTTTCATCGTTAGTACTAATGAATAATGTAATTAAAATATCAATGGAATTAGTAAATTATTATATTTTGGAGAAGATTGATTAGTATACGTACGTTCTGGACGAAGTGATCCTTCACCACCTGCCTGAAGATTTCAAGTAGAGAGAAAATAAAAGAAGTTGATCAGAGGAATTCCAGGAAAGAAAATATAAATAAAGAATTCTATTGAACTTATTTTATTTTCATGTTTTTGTATTTGGAGTAAATCTTAAACTTTCTCTTTGTAGAATTAATTGAATTTTATTTAGTTTACATTTTCAACTGAAAAAAAAAAATTCAGTTGCATGTCTAATTTTACAATGATATATTTGTTTTAATAATCTTGAAAATACAAATGATTAATTTTCCAAACACAATTAATAGTAATTAATTTTTTAAAATTGCCATTTTCGTTTCTTAAATATGAATAATTTGTTAGTTTGATCATCTCAAGCTTAGCTCTCTCACTTTAATCCCAAAATAATTTTTTTATTATCATTTTCATCAAAGTTATTGTGAGATATATTGAAAGGGGCTGAAAAACACCAGTGCGTTTGGATGCATGGCAATTTTTTTATTTTCTTATATATTAATAAGTATTTTAAAAAACAATATTCAAAACAATATTGTTTTGCAGGGAATGAAAAAGACACATTCTTCATATAGAAAGGGAAACAAAAAAACAAAATCAAATCGCACCAATTGAAAAGATATTAACTACAATTGAAAAGATCTTATCAATATATTCCCATTTATCCTCCTAGTCACACGTAGCAATTCATTCTATAATTCCACTCCCAAAAAAATCAAATTTCAATAATATTCTTATAACCACAAAAAATTTTAATTAAATCTTAATGATAATTAAAAAATTCACACTGCCAACAAGGTCAAGACATATCTCAGGAGTTGGAATTCTCTCAATTTGTCTTCCATCAAGTTCTCCCAATTTTGAAAAGATATAAACATAGAGTGAATAAGTTTCACACTAAATTTCACTTAAATATGAGAGATCTGTCTTGAAGGATAAAACCTACTCACTCTGTGTCTAAGAGACAATCTACAATAGTAAAAAGTAAACATGCTATCCAGCAAACGGTCTGAAATAACAAAAAAGATAATTAAAGAGGAGGGAAATGAACTCACAGAGACAACTTGAAAAATAAAAGCTGTGGTGAGAATTAGAAGAAAGGCAGAGCGAAGAAACACAATGTTGGCCATATCACCTCTATGTGTTTCACTCTCTTTAACAAAATGGTGACTTGTGTGTTAAAGCAAGGGTGAGGGAGATCAATTTATAGAACTCAAAAGAATTGGGGTATAATTAATGAGGCCACAGTAATTAAATTGCTAATCTGAGCAAATCCATTGGTATTAATGTCATTAAACGTTTGTAATAATAAGAATTAGTATAATGGGATTACACCATTATGAGCATTAATTACTTTGCATTTTAATCGTGAACTGTGTAATTTTTTATTTTAATAAATATTATTTTCTTAAATAATTATCATTTTTAATATACAAAAAATAATATTAATGTTTTAAATAATTTTTTTTGTACAAGACATTATCTTATTTAAGAGAACAAAACTGAATAGCTTTTAATATTAAAATCTTTTAGACCCTTTATCGCAATGTTTTCTTTTAAAGAGTTAGTACTTAGTAGTTAGTACTATTTTTATGGGTGTTTGGTATTATTGTCTTGAATTTTTAAAACCATATTATTATTATTATTATTATTATATATTATTGTGCAATATTTGTACGTGAAGAAAATACTAGTATATTGAAGAAAAATAAACACTGAGATATGAAATTTAACAACTTTTCATGTTCAAAATTATTCAATTTTTTCCCTTCAATAATTGATTGGGATTATAATTAATGAGTGATTACGGTAATTAAATTGATAATTTGATCAAATCCATTGGTATTAATGTCATTAAATATTTGTAATAATATTTCCCTCTAAAAAATAATTAAATGGGATTATGCCATTAAAAGCATTAAATGGGTTCACATAATCCCTTCCATTTAGTCACCAGTTACTACTTGAAACCGATACAATGCATTTTAACAGTGAACTGCGCTGTGCAATTTTTTTAAAATTTTTATAAAAATAAACTTTTAAAAAAATATTATAAGACACCAAAAAAATTAATATTTTAAATTTAAATAGATTTTAACCTGAAAAACTGTTAGACTTCATATCTTAATATCTTACCATCTATTTCTCTTAAAGAATTAGTATTATTTTTATGGTGTTTAGTTCTATCATCTTGAATTTTTAAACACGTATAATTATTATATTATTATATAATCTAGTACAATATTTGTGCTTGAATAGAATGTTATCTTATTAATGAGAAATAAACTTTAAGGTTTGAAGTCTAGGTCATGCTAAAAGTTGTTAATTTTTTTCCTCTTTAATAAAAAGTGTTTTATATAAGAAATAATCTAAAATATTATAATTATTTTTTGTATATTATGATATAATTTTTTTAGAAAAAAAAAAAGGGTCTTTCTAAGGGAGATAATCGTAGTCCAATTACAACCTGCCATTTAAATAAATTTTCTAATGAACAATAAGCATAAATTTACATTTTTGTCACTTAAAATATATTAAATCATATAATCATCCCTTAATTTTAATAATTTTAAAACCCGACCAAACATTACATCTTACTTATCTAAACGTTGTGCAATTACAAACATGACTAACATGTAAAAATTTTAGCCAAATAATCGGCTATTAAATTTTTTAATATATATCACTCTTGTTTTGGTATCTAATTTTGTACAATATTAATGTGCCACCAAAATATCACTATATTGAAAAGAACAATAGCACTGCCACATCAGCTTTTCATTAACCCAACAATAAAAAAATTGCTAACAGACACAAACGAGACATTGCGGCCAAAACTCAGCTGAAATAAAATTGAAAAAGTAAACTCTTAAATACATAAACTATAAATTAAAAATAATTAAAATAAGATATTTCTGACCATTTTTTATACTCCAATGTTATATATATATATATATATATATATATATATCAGCCCCAATATTTATGAAAATTTTATTATGTTCTTAATAACTTTAAAATTAACACTTCAACCATACACTTTACTTATTTAAGTATTTAAATGATATATTAGTATTTGTACCATTTATAAATTTTAATAAGAGTCCAAGTTAAATTATTAATAATTTTGGCATTAAGGTGAAGTGGGAGAGTTAGTCATAATTCAACTAACTTGAAAATTTTATTTAAGTATCTAAATAATATATATTAGTATTTGTACTATTTATAAATTTTAGTAAGTAAGAATGTCTTAATTAAATCATTAATAACTTTTCAGGGCATTAACGTTTAAAGTGGGAGAACCATTTATAATTCAACTAACTTGAAATAAAATATTATTAATGAAGTGTCAATTTTAAAGTTATTAGGAGCATAATAAATATTTTATAAATATTGAGGCTGATCTATAAATATAAACAATATATGGGTATATTTTTTATTGTACCATTTTATTGCCCAGTCATTATCTAATGCCACGTGGAGAAATTTGGTTGGTCCACCTCAATGTGGCTCTAGTTACCTCCATAAAAACATTGATAGAATGAAGCTAAACTCTCAAGACAAAAAATTACTATCAAGAATTACCTCTATTAGTAACGTTGTTATTGGATATTTTCTAATTTTATTCTTAAATCTTATTCTTTTACTGACATTTTTGCGACCCAAACCCTCAACTCATTTGTTGATGCAAGTGTTGGAGCAAGAAAAGCTTTTTCTCTCTCTTTATATGTTTTTTGAAAATTTTATTTATCTCCTTTTTTATTATTTTTCAAATATTATTTATAAAGTTTTCTTACTCCAATCTGTGCCAATAAAAAAAAATACCTTTTTATGTTCTAATTTTATAAAATTAGATTCCATAGATATAGATTGTCATATTGTAGTCATCTACCAGAAAATAATTAACCTTTCAAGATTGATGTTAGTTGTTGAGAAACTACGGAAAAAGAAGACGAGAAGAATAATCCAAAAAGATCGGTAATATTATCACCAATAATGATAGGGGAACAACGCTACTAATATTACTTGATTAATTAATTAATTAATTCGTGTAATTTTAATAATTTATATATTGATTAATGAATTTATAATTTTATCTAATTTTAATTAAATATTTAAATGTATATATATATATATATATATATATATATAGATAACATGAGTGTTATGGTAAATTCATTCATTATCTTTTCTTTTCTATTCATGAATCTTCTTAATAAACATGGCAATATTACCCATTTCCATTCCTTTCCATACATAGCCCAATGCACTAAATAAACTTTCCATTATGATTCTCTCATTCTTATTTCCATTCCTTCATAAAGATTTTGCTGTAACATAGATGAAAATTCATATACTAAATGTTTTATTTTGAGTAGGTTAAAAAAAATGTCTAAATGATTTTATAGTTGAAAAAGGAAAGGAATGCCTTTGGAGCAAGCATAATTTTTAATAATTGATGTTATATTAAAAAAGGAAATTTAGAAAGACTAAATACAAAGTGAGTTTTAGCCCAAAAAAAAATACAAAATGAGTTAGCATTAAGCTTAAGCTTGGGGCTAGAACAACTACCTAAGCCTCGTCCTATGCATTCTAACATCTATGTTTGAAGCTAGAGAGTACAAATCAAGCATTTCCAAAGAAAAAAAAATTTCCATCCTAATGGTGCCAAGTGTCTCTAAATGAAATTACCAAATTGCCCATAATTATATCATCTTCCTCCATTAGCTTCTCTTCCTCTTGCACGCATCATCCCTTGGCACAAGGACCAATCGTATTTTCACTCATGTTCACCTTTGATCTAGGCTTGTTGGTGAACGATCAATGTCTATGTGTCATTGCCAACCAATTATTGTCCCTTATCCGGCATCTAATTAGCCAGAAATGCCATAAGCTTCGATGAGGCTTTAGGTACAATTTTCACGTGATTTTGGTAAAATCAATGCATTTCCTTCAAATTTATTTAGGGCTTCACATCTAGAGTATTTTTTAACATTTATCTCCTATTTGCATTGATTAATTTCATCTAACAAGCTCTGATTCATGAAGCCCTCTTCTGTAGCGTGTTCTTTATGATTTAGAGGAATTTGGCTTGAGATGATACATTTCTCTTCAAATTTTGTTGGGACTTTACTTGCTTAGTGATCTTTGGCCTTCTCTTTCTTATTTTCATTGATCACCCATAGAGCTCCAATTAAAAAACCCCAAATTTGTAGTGTTCATAGACGATAAGTTTGAATTTGGAGCTCAATTTTGATGTGAACTCCTCAAATTCAGTTGGGGCTTCATATCCTAGGTGACTTGTTGACCTTTCCCCCTCTAACATCAGTAATCAATTTTTGTATTTTGGCTTTGGGATTAAAAACCCTAATTTGGATATGTATGCTCATGTTTGTAGGGTGATCAAATTCAAAGCTTTTAGGCATTTTTAACCTGATTGACTTTCTAATAGAAGGAATAAGGCCAATGAGAGTTTTTGTTTTCAATTGTAAGTAGATTTCATATTTTTTTTAATTTCCCTGGATTTTCATTTTTGAAAAAGGAAGGAAAGATTAATGATAAGCCATGTAGGAGTTGATTAGGTGGCATTGGATGATTATTACAATTTAATGAGTAATTTTGGAACTTGGTTGGTTAATCCCTAATGTCACATTGGAGAAACTGATAAAGTTTTTAATATGGAATAAGGTTGTAATACAACATATTATAAAAGTTTAGGGCATTAAATATTATTTAATGTCATGAATAAATTTTAGACTAGGAAGGTATATTTCTAAGCCATTGATGCAATTGAATTGTTATTTATCATAAAGATGGAAGTTGGGTAAAAATCTTGTTGAAAGTGTTTTGAAATAGAAATGGATAATTAAATTTTGAATAAATTGAAAACATATGATAGTCCTGATAAGGATTAAGCAAGCATGCCATTAGCGTAATTAAAGTGATGTTTATTTAAGAAGTTGACTTGAAATGAGAAGTAAGAATCACAAGTAGAGCTAAAGATAACTATGGGGAATTGTGTTGACAATCCAAGAATTACAAATATTAAGACATATATTTACGGTTGGACAACAATAATAATTAATTAAAATAAATTGATAAGATTAGTTATATTATTCTTGAATAATAGAGGTTGAGAGTACGTGATTTAATTTTATAGGTCCTTAACGCTAATCATGATCAAGCTTATTGTTGAAGGCTTTTGGGAAAGGTATATGTACTCCAAGTGAGTAAGTGTTACTAGATATGCTCTTTTTTTTAATTGTATTTCAAAATGTACATTTGTGAATTAAAATATTTTATACATTTTAGTACCTTGGGAATAGACATAATAAGATATATTGTTTCCTTCTTGAAAATTATTCAGATTGATTCATAATTCTATCATGTTTTATTGTAAAGTTCATTTACAACTACATTGATTTCTCTACAAGGACTTAAATGCTGTTAGATATTCTGAAATCTTTGAATTCTAGTAAAGTTTTATTGGTACTATGAACAATTAAGCATTTAATTATATTTTTCTGATATACACTAGTTTTAGATTTTTGATTTAGACATGTTCTAAATTTATGATATACACTGATTATGAATTTCTGATATGATTTACATGGATTCTGAAATTTTGAATTACTTTGTTTCCAAATTTCTAAATATCTATGATTATTTACTTTCTAAATTTTCCTAATTCAAAAATTCTGAATTGTCTGGTTAGGAAAGAAAGATTGATATTGAATTTACAAATGTGTTGAATATGTATTTCCAAAAGAAGTTGTTCTCTAGAAATTTTATTTAACACAAAACCTTGTAGTTAACAATAGTAGGCGTCAGTCATAATGCACCATAAATTATATTACTATATTGAGGTTTACCATATTACTGACTAATTGTGAGACATTTGGTTCACTACTTATTACTGTATTATAATGCACTACTAATGATAGCTTGAAGTGAGTTTTATTTTACTAATTGGTTTTGTGATATGTGTTTCCATCACTGAATCTTTTAAATTCATGGTTTTAAATCATTGTTAGTACTCCTTTTAAAAAGTACTTTTTTTTTGCCATAAACGTAAAATTTTATGAAGTGTTATATATTTCACTAATTTGAAGGAATTTAGTTTGCGTATTATCTTAGTTTACTAAATTAACCAAAGGTCTGTAAAAAGTTCTATCATTTCCATCTATTCCCTTTCCTACTATAGTTAGTGATATTTATTGATTGAGTGGTATTACTCACTTCTTTTATTTCTATGTTTTTCAAAGAATAATGTTGACCCTAGACCTCTTGGTTGCATATAGTCAAGTTAGATACCCCTGGTGCCTATTCAATTGTCCACATTGAAGACATTGATTTTATTGTTATTTACTATATACTTATACTTTATAAGCTCCTATTGTCATAGGCAGGAAATTAGTTATTATGTTGTATATATATGATTATTTGGTTGTATATCTTGTGAAGCAAAGCTCTCTTACTTTTTGGCTTACATGTCTTCATTATGGAAATTTTAGGGAATCCATATTTCAAAGAAGACTTGTCAAAATTTTTATGCAGAAACCAAATAGTGAGTATTATGCTTATGGATTGTCTTACATTTTTTATTTGTGGAGGTAGGGTTTACTTTGTTCTTTATGCCGATCACACTTAATTAAGAGTATTGCAAACCAACCAAGCCATTAGTTCTTATTCACATACCAACATTTGAGTGGAAATCTCTAATTTCTAGACATCCCAAATTTCCTTAACTGTACTTCCACTTAGGGGTGTTCAAGACTTAGACCAACCCATTAAACCTAGCCCAACTTAATCTTATTGGGGCATGTTAGGCCAGGTTTTAATGAAATTAGGCCAAGGGACCAAGTCTCATACATAAGGCCTTGTCTTGGGGTCAGACTTGGTCTTAAACTAATGTGTTGACCCAGTTAGGCCCAGCCATATTTATATTTTTTTAAAAAAATTTCATTCTTTGACTTTTTGTTTCATATAATTTATTTTTTTAAAAGGCTACTATTTTTTTTTATTGAATATGAATCACTTTCATTAATATAAAATTTTTTAGGTCATGACCAGGTCTCACCAGGCCAGATCTAGCATAATATATGTTCACCCTTACTTCCTTTAGTGACTTGAAGGAATTAGGCCACTAATGTCCACCAGGTCTTCATGTCCATAAAGAAAAGAATAGATTCTCTCTCTCTCTCTCTCTCTAGCTCCCTCTTGAATGAGGATCCTAAATGGATAGAGTGCATTATGCCTCTTTTTTAAAAAAAAAATTGTCATAATATACTAATAGAAAGATAATATATATATATATATATATATATTTAAATATATTAATATCTTAATCGTAAACGCATATTATTATTGTTGTTGTTGTTTTAATATATAATTTAGTGTAGTATTAATGCACAAACACGATGTTACTTTGTTGAAGAAAAATAAATTGTAAGGTGTGGAGTCTAACACCTTTAAACATTAGAAGCTATGTAATTTCTTTTCCTTCAATAACATAGTATCTTATATAAGAGAGGAAATAAGCTGTCTTTTTGTATTATGATAGGATGCCCTTTGGTGCTATACTCAGGAGAGAGTATGGTTCCTTTTTTGAACAAGATTATATCATGTTCGTGCACTAGCACCATACTAAATTATATAATAACATATTTATAATTAATATCTTAGCACTAAAAACATTAGTATTGTCTTTTTATTCATGTATTATGATAATTTTTTAAATATAATATTTGACCAAATTTAAAAACAAGGAAAACTGAATAGGATCCTGTCTTATTTGGCAAAACAAGAGAGAAGAGAGGATCAGAGGCCAGAAAGATGGTCCAATACTACTTATTGTAAGTATCATTTGGGATGTTAATTATACAAGGATGATGCAAATCTTGCAGATTTTTACTGGATTTAGCCCGAGTTCCATGATTGGAATATCAATAGTAGAATACACAAGCGAAAAATAATATTTTGGTCCCTCATATTTTGACCATGTGTCAATTTGATCCTTCATATTTGTCTTATCTCAAAATAGTCCCCCACATCCTGTAAATGAATGAAAAAACAAATTTTCTTAATTTCCCTCATATTTCATGTGATTGTAATAACTTGTTAATTTTGGTGACTCCTTCTCTCAGACTCTCATTATTCTTGTGAGTGAAGGAGGGAAGTTTAAGGATACACACAGAGAAAAATGCGCACATCTAATGTTTATTAATAAAGGAATTATGCGAATTTAATTGTTTGAATCAAAATTGAGTGACTATATACGTTTAAAACTTTAATATAAGCTATATGCAGTTTTACATTTAAATTTAATAATTTATATTAAATAAACTGTGTAATCCAATGACTGAAACGAGGCGCAATTCGCACTTTCAAATAGTGTGAATCCCGTTCCTACTTTCTCTTTGGATTGGTAGGCAGTGTTGTGTTTTAGATACTTGACCTGTTATGTTTTAAAGAATATCGACATTTTTTATTAAAAGATAGAATTAATTTTTAAATATAAAATGATATATTAGTATATAATTATTCAATAAATTAACTTAATTAAAAATTAGTAGTTTTCATTAAAAATTAATTTGATTTTATGTAACTAATAATTGTAATTATACTAAAAAATATATTGAAATAGTAAAATATTATTTCATATTTAATTAATATTATATAAAAATTAGAGACCATAATAATTTCCACATCGCTAAATCTTTTAAATCCTTGATTAATTAGAAGATGAGATGGCAATGATTTGAGGATAAATTATTCCCTTTTGACTAGATTTTATTTAATACTAAATAGATTATGTGGAAGTCATTATGTGCAGTATGCGAATTTTTCAGATTTCAAATTGTGTTTTAATATGTTAGCCACATCATATTCTAGTCAACATTAAGATTTCCAATAGTGTTGTTTTGTTAATTGACATAATTGTAATTGGAATGGTTGCTTGAAATTCTTGTAACATGATGAAATAGAATGTAACGTCCACAAAGAGTTCGATAAAATGTAACTTTGATTACTGAAGTTTAATTTGCCTTATATGACTTGATCTGGCTTTTAAGGCAAGTTAATCTTTGATTTTTCAATTACTTCCTTGAGTTTTGTTTAAGGTAGTTTAATTCAATCAAAATAATTAGATTTAACATGTAAAAAAGGTATGATTAATAATTTAGCTCTAATTCTTTGTGCATTCTAAAAAAATTTCTACTTGAATGATTGGACTCAATTTTTAAGCAAAATTAAAAGTGGGGTTTAGATAATTATTAGGTTGGAATTTATCTTTTTAGTGAGCAAATCATGAGTTGGAATTAAATCATAAAGGTATGAATTGAATAATAAATGAGTCTTTTTACCTCTAGAAATTTAATCTTAGGTAGTCTTAAATTTTTTGACTCATGTTTCTCTCCCTTTAATCGGATTATAGTAACTAAAATTCTCTAGGCCACTAGGTATTATACCTTAAACCACTAACTCATTAACCAATTTTTTTCCTTTGCATATACGTTATGTCTTGTAACAAAAATACATCATAAAACAATTAAGATAAGCATTTATATTGGTGAAAAATAATATTGAATTTTAAAACCGTTTTACTACTTTGACCTGTTTACTTACATGATGTCTTTGTTAGACAAATAGAACGCAATACATCAAAATTTCTATTGTAGTTACTGAGAAGATATTTATGATTTAAAATCTTTCAAACTTAAAAGAAGAATTTGAAATAAAAAAAAAAAAAATTTTAGTCAGCTGAATAGAATATTATAAAACTAGCAGATACAGGAATCCATGCATAATAGAATGAAACTAAAGACGAATAGACATAGAACTAAGACACGAAATAAACAGAAGGCAACAAAAACAGAGACAAGAAACTACTTAAAGTGGGAGTAGACAAGCTCCTTTATCCAATACCCTCTCTATTGGTCATCATATCAACAATCACTAGAGACTTCAGAGGGGATGGAGGGCATAAACCCCATCTGTATAGGCACATCCCCCTATCATAATACTTGGCTAGCCAATCTGCAACATGGTTAGAAGAACGAGGTATCCAATGAATGGTGGTACATTCCTGAAAACGAGGAGCAAGGGACTTGGCTTCATCTAGCAGATTCTTGCACCTTCATTCTATGCATGGGATATCAGAGTTGATCATATCTACTAAACGTCTTGAATCTGACTCTACACAAATTTTCTGACATTTTCAATAGCATGAGCAGAGCCAAAAATTCCATAGAGAGGGCTGAGGGAGTCTACAATCTCTAAAAGTCACCCGTAAGCCCCCCACATAGGCGATCCTTTTTCCAGCAGCCATCAATGTTGATTTTAATTACACCTTTAGAAGGAGGGGTCCAGTGGGAAAGGTTCTGGGTATAATCAGTATCATGAGGAGTGGCAGTCGTGGCGGGTATGTGAGACCAGAATTCCAGATAAGCCAGATGAGCAGTCGCCATAGTGCGCAGAGGAGTTACTGGCACATGTTCGAATATAAGGTTAAAAGAAACAATACAGCATTTTAACCTCATTCGTATAAAAAATTACTTATATAATTCTTTGATGGGATATAGGATAATTTTGAATTAATATAAATATGTGAGTTGCAGATTGAGCATAGCGCAGAAGGAAGATTTGTCAAACTCTATTTTCTCTCTTGCTTATCATTCTCTTCAATTTATTTTAATGTTTAAATTAAATTTAATTGAGTGTTAAATCATCTCCTTGTAATTGAAAAACATATATAACTACCATTTCAGTATTAAAAATTAATAAATTAATATTTTTACAAAATTTACTTTAAAAAACTTTAAATATAAATTCAAAACACTTTAAATATAACAAATCATTTTGAAATAATAAATAAAATTAAGGAACCAATTTACCATTTTAACCTAAATTTTAATTAATATTAGTATCAATAAACTTCTTCGGGTTGATATAAGATACATTGCCTTTGAAAATTTTCAGTTAACTATTAAATGATTAAATAATTCAAAATTGGCTTCATTTTAACTAAGCCCAAACCTAAGTCATTATCATAATTAACTGCAGTTAACTTTTCTAAATTCTTAGTTATATGTAGATAACCCTAAAGCTTGATATTAAGTTCAACATTTCCGCATGTAACGTAATTTTTTAATGAAAGAATTGTTTCTCAAATTAAATAAACCCCTTTAAAATTTATCTTTTTTATACAAGTAACCCCCTTAATTTCAAATTATAAGCAAATAACTCTGCTAGATTTCAAATTATACGCAGATACATATTAAGAGCAAAGGAGTTTACTGAACAAATAATCTCAAGTTTGAGAGAGATTTCACTATCAAGTTTTGAGTCCTAAATAAATATTTGTACATAACTCAAATTTTAGAAAAGTTCTAAGCATTTTAGCCTATAGCCACCAATATAAGTAGCAGGTCTAACCATTCAGCAAGTAACAATACGGTAGCAAGTCCTTTACTTTGTCATAATGCCTAAACTATTAACCAACTCAGAGCCGACAGTGAAAAACCTTCCACTCGAGTAACATCATCAAATTGTAAATGAACAAGAGACCAAGGGCAAATGACAGACAACTTGGGTAATACCATCATAATATATGTCATAACGGAACATTTGCAAGTTAGAAAATTAAGGTAGATGCGGAAGCGAGGTCAGGAGTAGTATACAATACAGGCCTCTTGTAATCCATTGCATATTTCGTGCGTAAATTTAACAAGGAAGTTCTACAACACCGTTCAACATCATAATGTTACACTATCCGGCAGATTTCTGATAACTTTCTCATGTACATAATGTTAATATAGGTTCGTGGGCATATCACTATACCAGACTCGAGTTTTGGGTCTTGATATAATAAGCCAGCCATAGAGCTATGTAAAATGCAATTCCATTGAGCCATGCACCGCGTATACGTGCATCTACTCTGTAAGTAGCATAGGAATTTCATCCACTGGAGCTGGAAGCTGCAACTTGCAAAAGTAGGATTTGTACAATTTAGTAAATAATTATTCTACAACTCTAAAGAAAAAAAGCCAGACAAAACCAGCAATTAAAGACTGACACCGAGATTAAGGGAACAATAAAAGGCTCCATGTTTATCACATAACAGACAAGTGAGAAGGGAGGGGAGTGGAACTCGAAGCAGCTAGCAGAAAATAAGTTATTTAATAATATCATCAACCTCAATAACAAATCACAATAAGTGTATACATCTAATTTGAGGAAAAGGAAAAAGGAAGTAATAAAAGGAAAAAGAAGGAATAACGAGAGATTAGATAATATCTATCCCTTCTCAAGTTTGGTTGTTTAAAATAACCAAGGCAAAGGAATAACGGGTCAAGCAGAAAAGGATATTACTGTTTCTGTTGTAATAGAAGGAAATTTATAATTATGATACATTTCAGGATCTATTTTCTCCATCAAATATTATAAGCACTTGGCCTCAAGACCAGTGAATCCTAACATCAATTTTGCTTGGCTGCAAGTTCAATGGCCACTTGCATACATTGACAGGCATCCAAGTGGAGAGCACTTTAAGAAAAATTGTCACGTCAGCGGAGCCATTTCTCAAGAGCTGAGCCCAAAGACAAGCACCTTATTTGACATTGTGCCATTAAATCCTTCGCATAGCTTGAGTGCCTTGCATTGCCCAAAGGGCATACATTAGCTATATTGACAATGCATTAATTTTTCTACAGGTAGACTTGTCAGTTAATTGCCTTTCTTCACCAGATTGATCAACAAGTCATCATAAATCCGTGGAATATATCTTCACACCTGTATATTTCTCATGCTAACTTATCCTAGAGAACATATAATTTCATAAAACCCTAAATCTCACAAAATATATCATTCCTTTAGGGAATGACAGCAAAATCACAAAGGCTGGAGCAAATTCTAAACAGTTATTAAGCATGTCATTCCTTCTTATAACAGTTACAAAAGACATAATTGATTCTCTCCTATACATGGAAATAAATCTAATAGATCACTCCTTTTTATCAAGGACTTCCTCACTGCTCCATCTGTCCAACTACACCAGTTCAACAATTCTTCATTACAAATTCAGAAGTCATATGGGGATTTATGTCATGATCCTCTCAATCACCTATTCACCATATATAGCAATTAATTCAACTTCAAGAAACGAGTAAGTACTATGTCTTGCAGAGACACAGCTTCAAATCCAATCCAACCTTTCCACTTGTTTGCTAGCCTGTCATATTTTATATAATCTAGCAGCAGTAGTTAAGAGTCAAGCAAATACCTTGAATTAGCAATATTTGGTTCATTTTTTCCCCCCTCAAAATGTCACATGCTGACAGCAAAATAATAAGTTATCAACTTATGTTTTGTAACCAACTTAGCAGTCAAAGGGCCTCAAAAGTCAAAACAGATACCCATTTAACTACCTCGCAATTTACAGTTATACAATACAAAACATTTCTTTTGGAACATTTTAAAAAGGCCCATTTCACTTAACCATTCGCCCTCCTAGTAGCTAGCTTACACAGGTTGGTCCCAGATGACTTAAAAATACTTGCATCAAAACATTAAAAGAACAAAATAAGAAAATCACACAGAAAAGGTGAACTTCTATTTTTTTTCCAGTCATGTCTGTCACTTTTGGAGACAACAATTAATCTCCCGGAGAAGATTTATAACCATTATGATAGGGTAGCTTCAGAATACATTCACTCTTCAACTACAAAATCTTAACTCTAAATCTCTAAGGGAAATCCTGTATCCTTGCTTAAATGTCACCAAACATTAAATAATAGGGTAAATTACAGTCTACCAGTCCAGAGTGTAATTTAAATTTTTCGGTGTGGTGAGAGTATGTTTTAATAACTTAAACAGTATCAGAGTCATTTATAGCTATTACTGGGTAGCTGACATTTTGGCAATAAACTATCCTGTTAATCGAGAAAAAGCCATAGAAGTAACACTACGAAAACATTCAAGACACGTGTATCAGACATTTAACATTGGAACTATTCAGCCATATAGCACCACACAATTATTTTCAAATTTGAATGTAAAATAGCACAGGAAGTTAAATGATAATTGAACAAAGAATTGGCGAGTTGAGTAAGACATTTTAAATCGGGCAAATTGATTTTGGGCCAGACCATACGATTAACGTTAATTTACCCAAAATAATATACAATTTATCGCTAAACCAGCAGCTCAATGCTCCATACCTTGAAGACCTGTTTCAAGTGTCCAAGACAAGAAGCCATGGCTGAATCACGGCAAGAACGGACGGTCTTGAACTGATCAATATCGAGCTTCTTGTTAATGAAGCCGACCTGGAAATAGATACTCTCTGACGGAGGCAAATCGACCCTGATCTCGTCAACATCGAGCCACAAGAAAAACCGGTGCACTTGAATGCCGTTGAGGTCGGTAATGGAGCCGTAGCTTAGCTTGCCGGTGATGGTGCTGTCGTAGTACACTAAGTAATCGAACTCAACATAGCAGGGATTCCCCAAATGCACAACGAAACCACCATCGGAAGAGAGGGTGTAGTCGATGACGGAGTCCGGCAAAAGGCCACTGGGGAGGCCAAATTCTGAGAGGATTTCGTACACGGTATGGTTCGCAGCATCATCGGGAAGAGAAAGAGCGAGAGAAGGTACAATTGGGGTGAAGAAGACTAAGCAAAGAGAGAGAAGGGTCAAACCCATAGGGGATTTCGGGTTTATAGCCATGGATGGATAGTATCACAGAAAGAAGATGCCTGAATTGCGGAGACTGCAGCTCTGTCCGAAAGATCTGGAATTCGCTGGCAGCGAATTCTATACGTCGTTGGGGGAATACTTACTTTTCAAATTTGTGTATCTATTTTTGGAGATTTTGGTTTATTGCATAAATAGAAATAAAAAAACCTACATTAATATTTAATTCTTTATACAAAAAATACATTAAAAAAAAAAAACTCAACCTTCTAGAGAGTCTAGCTTTCAATTCAAACATTTCATTCGAGCAGTTAAAACAAATTAATCTAACACAAAAATGTATAAAATATTTGTAAAATAATTTTAAAAATTCAATCATTAAGACAAATATATAATTTTAATTTTAAAAAATTAATTAATTTTGTCTATATTAATCAAATAATAAAAATCTAGAAATAAACAAAAAAAGTATATAAATTTTTTTAAATAAACCAATTTACAAATTTATCAAACTTATATGTTTAATTTACAAATTAAGTGAGTTAAATTAATTTAATATACTTATATATAATGAGTTCCAAATTTTAATGAAACGCACCAAATAATAAATTAAATGGATTTAGTCAATCCATAAAAAATGACAACTCTAATTTCTACCGCCTTACTAAAATTTTAAGTAAATTAATTACTTTATATTTATAATTTACTCGAATTTTTAATTTTATCCGTATAATTTTATTTTAAATTGCTCTTATACATTTCAAATATTTAAGATATAATCATTGTTACATAGACGTGACGTATCACCTGCCAACTAGGATAATAGATTTTTCATTTCACCACGGATGGGAATATACTCATGAGATCCCGATTATCTAAACTTTATATATATATATTAACCGGAGAAGCTATGATAATAGACGAGAAGAAGACTTCTAGTTCAAATTTGCTACAATAACATTATTATAGGAGATTTTGCAATAATTATTTTAAAACGTTGAATAAAAGTTTAATAATTTAAATTTACAAATAATAAATATAACTACATGTTATTAGTAATAAAAATCTTAACTAATCTTTTTTCCAAGGATCTAAAATTTTATTAAATTTTTCCGATTAACATAGTGTAAGGTGATCAATATACTAAAATTATAAAACTATATTTTTGTTACCTTGTTGTCCAATTAACATAAACGTTGAATCAACTAATAATATTATATAATTTAATTTTTTAAAAAATTATTTACAACAATCATGATGTTATTAGACAACAAAACAATTGTCATGTTATAATTAAAAAATAATATAACAAAAATAAAAGAAATTTTTCCAAAATCATATTCACTAGGTTTCTTATTAATATACTAAAAAAAATAAAGAATAAAAAATAAATCATATACCATAAAAAGTAATACAATAAGAGGTTATATTTTGCGGGAATTCAATTTTAGCATTTTGATTTATGCTTTTTTATGTTTAAAATTAGAGAATTCAGAATCATTCTTTTCTAAATTCTCCACAAAATATTTGAGGAAAAAACTCAAAATCAACCATTTTATATATAGAAAGGAAGTAAAATATCATTTTGATTTCTCTCTTATTACAAAATTATTATTTTGGTCCCAAACTTGTGGTAATGTTCAAAATAGTCCTCACTATTTGAAAAATATCATATTTAATCCTCTATTTTTTAAAAAAAATATTAAATTTAGTCTCTTGAATTTAATGGTTTAAGTTTGATAGAAGTCTTAAATTTGATGTTTTGTAAAAAAAATTAAAAAAATTAAGTGTGATATTTTATTAATAAATTTAAGATTATTTTAAATATTTTAATTAATAAACGATTAATATGATAATTTTATGATAAGTATAAGAGTAAAAAAATAGTTTTTTTAATAAAAAAAACAAAAGGTAACAATGATATGAGCGCGGAGCAGATCAGAACCTTTTTTTTTTTTAAATTTAACCTGCAATTTATTTATTTATTTGTTTTTATTTTTTTTGCAATTTTGAATTTCACGTTCACTTTATTACAGGGACGCTCCAAATCCAAAAGCTTTTACCTTGCACTTTATTGCGTGTGAATCTATTCTCCCGATATTATAAAATACAATTGTTAAATTATATAAAATATATAATTTAAATGTTTTATTCATTTTTTTAAATGACTGTAATATATAATTTCGGAAGAATAGATTCACACGCCAGAAAGCGCAAGGCAAGAAAATTTATTTTCATACGGCTTTGCCGTCAAAATTATGGACCCCATATAATATGTCGTGTATCTTTTTTCTTTTTATAAGGGTTTTTTTTTTCTTATTTTGAACAAAGTTAGTTGCGTGAAATGACTGCACGACTAATAAAACCATGATATCAGGTGAGGACAAAAAAGATAAGAGAGATAGAATTGGAATTTTATAGTTTATATTTTAATAAGTATTAAAAAATTAAGTTTATTTTGATAAATATTAAATTTTAAAAAAAATTATTATAATACATGAAGGAAAATCAATTTAGACTAATTTAGACCTTTTTAACTTCTTTTAGAATATCATCTTTTATAAAGAGAAATTATCTATAATAGTAGTATATCTATATATTATAATAATTTTTAAAAGTTTTAAATATTTAATATAATTAATTAAATTTTTTAATATTTATTAAAATTTAAATTATTAAATTTTTATCTAATAGTTTAAATTAATTCAAATGGACCTGCATCAAATGGGTTACTTTTTAACTTTTTGTATACGTATTCTTTTTTATTTTTAATAACGTTTGTCTACATGAATTTTGAAATCATGGGAGAACTCCAAAGTGCAATATCCAATGGAAGTGATCATTTTTCAAGTCATAATAACATGATTTTTTTTATAGAGCCCGTGAATATTTATTAATAGAACTATGTTGATTGAAAAAAATATTTGGTTGGTGTTTGAAGGTGCAAGGAAGGAGCAGAGTATGGCAACCACAGTTAAATGGAAGAAATCATAATATGTGCTAGCTTCTCAAAGATGACGTAACCATGTTTTGCCACCTAAATCTTAGTTTTCCAACCGTCAACATCATAATTTTGTCACCACCCTCCCCCCCCCGACCCCCCCACCCCACCACTCAGAATTTTGATCTTCTCGTGATGCTCCTCCGGAGAAAGATAGACGATCTCATCACTTAAGTATAACTTATATATTCAAGTTCACTTAAAACATTTTTTTGGTTTCTAATTTATCATAAAAATTGTCATTTTAGTCTTCCATACATAGAAATATCCAAAATGGTCACTCACTTATTGAAAAATATTATATTTGGTCACTTAATTTTTAAAAAATTATTAAATTTAATCTTTTAAAATTATAATTTAATATTTAGTAGAGGGATTAAATTTGATAATTTTCTAAAAAATAAAAAACCAAATGTGACATTTTTTAATAAGTAAAAGATTATTTTAAATATTTCTATAAGTAAGAGATTAAAATGATAATTTGTAATAAGTTCAGGATTAAAAGTGTATTTTCTCTATTCAAGTTGGAATCTTTACTCAAGTAGTTATCACTTAATCTAGTAGGTTACACTCATTCTGTGTCTATCTCTCTTCAATTTAATAAGAAACATGGTGGTTCTAACACGAGAGAATTCAAACTCCCACCACTCCCAGTTTTTTGTTAATAAAAAATTTTCACCATACTTTATAACCCAACCTTGGATCATTACTCTTACTTCTGTTCATGTAGGAGATAGAAAGAGAGGCATATCAATGACACAACAATGAGAAAAGTCCTTTTAAAGATATATCATGACATTCTCATAATGGCATTGATTTTGGTCAACTTGGATGCTTGAATTTTATGAACAAGAGTTGACCAGCAATATATGTATAGGCCCAGTGGTGCTTAAGTCTAAGGGCCTATTGGTACAAAAGAATCATGGGGTATGGAAAGGAAAAGGGAGAGTAAGAGCATATATAACATGTTTGGTAAATGATAAAGACATGGTCATGGGATAGCTGATTTCAACCATTTTATTCTATTGCAAAACTAATGGAATCCACTTTATTCCTAATGATGAGCATCAAGTTGAAAAAGAAGCTGACTTGGGCTAAGGAGTTCCATCTGGGCCGATTACTCATTCTATGAATAAGACGATTCAAGTTATACTTATTCAACAACTCAAAATGGAATTAAACCATTTAAGGTCAAAGCCTAACTTTTATGTGGAGTCCAAGTTCAACTTGATCATGTGTTATAATGAATGCAATGTAAAAAGTCTATCATGCATGTGATGAAAGTTGAAGTAAGTATTGTAATCATTGGGTAAAGTCTAAATTAGATAAGTTACATTGGATTGAAAGTATAAGTTAGATATATTTCTATGCATGTTTTTCTAAATTAGCTGAGCAATTAGGTGAAACTTATCCTATGCCAAGAGGGTTGTTCTTGGCTATAAATTCAAAACTCATCAATGAGAAATGCAACTTTGAATGCTATAAAAATTAGCCTAGCCTCTTATATGCAAATTCCTCATCTAAGTTTGTTAAACTTAGTGGTGAAATTATTCCTGATTCTTGTCACTTTTTTTCTTCTATTCTAAAGTATGGTGAATCAAACCTAGTATTATTGAGTGTGGCGTGCAAACTTATCATTTAAGAGTACTAGTTGTTTTATCTTCTTCTTTTTTTCATTTACTTGTGTTTTTGGATTGTTCAATCTGAATTTGCTTGAATCAAATCATTTTTTGTATCAAAGCTTTGGTTGAGAATGGGTAAAGAAAGAGACACTTCCTGGCCAAGAGGGTTTTCTTTGGAACAAGCTCAGATTATGGGCATACAACAAAGTCAACAAGAAGTGGGAGAGCAGTGGATTTGTCTAGTGCAGGCAATTGCAAGATTAACTATTCAACAACATCCACGATGATGTAATTATCGAATTTCCATTGATTCTAATCATGATGATGAAATAAAAGGTGAAGTTGACGCATATAGACAAATGAATTAACAACGTGACTTGGGAAACAATATCAAATTGAAGATTCTATCATTCAAAAGTACTAGCACACCATAGAAGTACTTAGAATGGGTGCAATGAGTGGAGAAGGTGTTCGAGTGTCATGACTATTTTGAAGTTAAAAAATGTAAACTAGCTACTCTTGAATTTACTGATTATACAAATCTATAATGGGAAAATTTGAAAGCTCAACAAAGAAGAGATAGAGAAAAAGAGATAGGAGTTGGAGGTTTATGAAAAGGCCCATGCAAAAACACTTTGTTCCTAACTATTACAAGCAGGAGTTGTACATCCAATACAAACTCTTAAACAAGGGGCAATGTGTATTGAATATTATGTTGAAGAGTTTGAAATGTTGATGATGAGATGTGAGATACAAGAGCATCAGGAACAATCTATTGCAAGGTTCTTGGGAGGCTTAAATAAAGAAATTGTTGATGCAGTAGAATTACAGCCTTATGTAACATTTTAGGATGTAATTAAGCTTATTGTTAGGGTGGAAAGGCAACATAGAAGTGGTGCAACTAAATTAGGGAGTTCACAGTTTACTAGTTTCAAGGCAACAAACTTAACCTCTTTAACACCAAAAAATGTCTTAAAGTGGGATGAACGACGAAAGACAAAGACAAGATCTAGTAACCATGCTGATTCATCTAAACGAAAAGACAAGGTTGTTTATGCAAAGAACTCAAAGTAAAACATGGAAATTAAGAGCTTCAAATGTCTTGGTTTTAGACACATAGCTTCTGAATGTCGAAATCGAAGAGTGATAATTGTTTAAGGAGCACAAGGGGACGTTGAAATAGAAACAGAACAAGAAAAAGACAAGCACACTGTAGAGTATCCAAATGAAGGAAAGTTACTTGTAGTTGAATAAATTTTGAACTCAAAGAAGAGCAGAGAAATTAAGTGCTTCAAATGTCTTGGTTTTGGACATATAACTTTTGAATGTTCAAATTAAAGAGTGATGATTGTTTGAGGAGCACAAGGGAAAGTTGAAAGTGAAGATGAAATAAAAACAAAACAAAAAGAAGACGAGCACACTGTAAAGTATCCAGATGAAAAAGATTTATTTGTAATTCAACAAATTTTAAACTCGCAAGCCAAGGTAGAACATCTTCCATACTAGGTGTGCCATTGGTGGAAAGGTTTGTGGTGTCATTATTGATGGAGGTATCTATACTAATGTTACATCAACAATGTTAGTGGAGAAATTAAACTTGAGGACCACAGAATACCCTTGTCTATACAAGTTGTAATGGTTGAACAACCAAGGAAAAATTCAAGTCACTAAGTAAGTTCAGGTACTATTTTCTATTAGAAAGCCATACAAAGATGAAGTACTATGTGATGTGGTACCAATGAGTACCGGTCATTTGCTTCTAGGAAGACCTTGGTAATATGATAAAAGAGCCATGCATGATGGGTTCAAAAATGCATATTCTGTTACCAAGGATAGGAGAAACATTATCTTAGCACCTCTTAGTCCTCAACAAATTCTAAAAGATTAGATAGGGAAAGAGAAGAAAAATGAGAACTTATTTGTAACAAAAAAAAAAGGTTAAAAGAGCTCTACACTTAATTAATCCTATATTGATGCTAATAATGAAGGAAGATATGCCAACTAAGGCAATGTCTATACCTCTACTAATTAAGAAGTTGATAAAAGAATTCGCTCACTTGTTTCCTGATGAGATGCTAAAGGGAATACCAAGTAGGGGGATTAAGCATCAAATTGATCTCATTACAGGTTCTGCTTTAGCCAATAGTCCTGCCTGTCAATGTAATCTAGATGAGGCCAATGAGTTGTAACATCAAGTAAATGAGTTGTTAGATAAAGGCTTTGTGAGAGAGTCAATGAGCTCTTGTTCAATACCAACTTTGTTAGTGCCAAAAAAGGATGAAAGTATAAGAATATGTGTGGACAATTGAGCCATAAACAAAATCACAATGAAATACTAGTATCTTATCCCTAGGCTTAATGACATGCTTGATGAGCTACATGGCTCTACAATCTTTTCGAAGATTGATTCAAGAGTAAGTATCATCATATTCGAATGAAAGAAAGGGATGAGTGGAAAACAACTTTCAAGACCAAGCATAAGTTGTGTGAATAGATAGTTATGTCGTTTGGTTTGTCAAATGCTACAAGCACCTTTATGCATTTGATGTATCATGTTGTATGGAATTTTATTGAAAATTTTATTGTGGTTTTGCTTGATGACATTCTGATTTATATTAAGGGTTAAGGAGAACATGTAGAGTACCTGAAGAATGTCTTTGAAGTATAACGAAAAGAAAAATTAATTGCCAATATCATAAAGTGCCAATTCTGCCAGGACCAATTTCTTTTCCTTGGGTTTGTGATTAGTTAGCATGGAATTGAAATTGATCCAAAGAAAGTTAAAGCTATCAAGGAATTCCCTATTTCATACAAACATTTATGAGATAAGAAGTTTCCACAAATTAGCATCCTTTTGTAGAAGATTTGTACAGAATTTCAGTATTGTTCTTATGACTTTGACTAATTGCATCAAATGGGGTGTGACTTTAAATAGAGTGAGATTGCCTACCAAAGTTTTGAAATCATTATAGAGAAGTTGTGTTCAGCACCAATTCTAGCACTCCCTAATTTCTCTCAAACTTTTGAGATTGTATGACGCATCAAGTGTAAGGATTGGAATGGTTCTTATGAAGGAAGGTTTGGTAAGACACTTTGGTGAAAAGAAGACATTAGAGATAATCTAATGACACTTTTATTGGCCAAGGATAGTCAAAGACATGCATTGAGTGGTGGAAAAATGTGTAACTTGCAAGAAGGCAAAAAGTAAAGAGGTTGAACATGGTTTGTATATGTCATTACCAATTCTTAATCAACGATGGATTGACTTAAGCATGGATTTTGTGCTTAGGTTACTAAGGACTCAGAGGGGCAAAGATTCAGTTATGGTGGTTGTGGATCAATTTTTGAAGATATCACATTTCATTCCTTGTCACAAAACTGATTATGCTTCTTGTATACCAGATTTGTTCTTCCGAGAAATTATGAGATTACATGGCATTCCAAGGAACATTGTATCAAAATGAGATGCCAAGTTTCTGAGTTATTTCTAGAAAACATTGTGAAAAAAGCTTAGGACAAGATCACTTTTCAACACAACTTATCATCCACAAACTAATGGGCAAACTAAGGTATTCAATAGAACACTTTCTTTCATACTTAGAACTATTATTAATAAGCATATGAAGAATTAGGATGAATGCTTGCCATTTGTTGAGTTTGCATATAACAGAAGTGTTCATAGTACTACTAAGCATTCTCCTTATGAAGTGGTTTATAGGTTTAATCCTATCACACTACTTGATCTAGTACTTGTCCTCAAGTGACAAATTATGCATGGATGGAAAGAAGAAGGTTGAAATGATTCAAGTTCTACATGAAAATGTGAAGCGCCAGATTGAAAAATAGAATGCAGCTTATAAAAAAGCAACAAATAAGGGAATGAAGTAGGTTCAATTTATACCAGGTGATCTTATGTGGATTCACCTTAGAAATGAGAGGTTTCCCAACAAAAGGAAGTCAAAACTAAGGCCCAGAGTAGAAGGTCCAATCAAGATTCTAGAGAAAATAAATGAAAATGCTTACAAGGAGATTGCAATGTTTCTGCCGCATTCAATGTAAAAGATTTGACATTATACTTGGATGACAATGAAGACTTAGATTTGAGGACAAATCCTTTTGAACCCGGGAAGAATGATGAGCATCAAGTTAAACAAAAGGCTGACTTTAACTAATTAGTTCCATTTGAGCCAATTACCTATTCTATGGCTAAGAAGATTCAGATCATACTTGTTCAACAACTTAAGATGGAATCAAATCATTTAGGATCCAAGCCCAACTTCTATGTGAAGCCTAAGTTCAAGTAGGACAATTTGACCATGTGTTATAATGAATGCAATGTGAAAAGTTAGTCATGCATGAAATGAAAGTTGAAATAAGTATTCTGATAATTAGTTAAAGTCTAAATTAGGTATGTTATATTGGATTGAAAGTCTAAGTTAGGTATATTTCTATGCATGTTTTTCCAAATTGGGTAAGTAATTAGTGAAACTTGTCTTATGCCGAAAAGGTTGTTCTTGGCTATAAATTCAAAACTTATCAATGAGAAATACAACCTTGAATGCTTTGAAAATTGGCATAGTCTCTTATATGCAAATTTCTCATCTAAGTTTATATAAACTTAATGGTGAAATTATTCCCAATTCTTATCACTCTCCTTCTTCTATACTAGAGTGTGGCGAATCAAACTTAGTATTTTTGAATGTGGCATGCATACTTATCATTTGAGAGTGCTAGTTATTTTATCTTTTCTTTTTCATTTACTTATGTTTTGGGATTATTCAATCTAAACTTCCTTGAAGCATATCACTTAAGAAATTTTTTCTTTTTACCATTTTGCCCATGTCTCTTCCATCTTCCTCCACCCACCCATAACAATCATCATCCATATCATCCATTGTCCTTCCTCCACCCAGACTTGGTAGCTACATCATCCACCATCATCTGTCATCTATCTTTGATAGAACTTTGTCGAGCTCTATCCTCCATGACCACCTCCATGTCCAACGAATCTCATATTTGATTTAGCTAAAAGACCAAAAAATACAAGAAGACATGGCAACCAGCTGAAAAACATTAAAAAGAAAAAACTTTAAAGGAAGAAAAAAAACACTAGAAATAAACTAAGTGGTAAGGGATAATAGCATAGCCAATACCAACTTTGTAACTTGCAGAAATTATTGAGTCCAAATCGATGAGTTCTAAAAAAGATGGTGAGAATGGTTTTCTCTAATATAATTATATCATTTTTCATTTGTATAAATAGGGCATTTTAGTCTTTATTCATCCTACAACAACCAAATAAAAAAGAAACCTATTATTCTCATTCTTTTCCATATCACACTAAACATGATTTTGAGACTTACTCTCATTCCCATAAAAATACTTTATCCTACCGAATGAGGCCTAAGTATATGTCAAGTGTGATCAAAACGGAATATGTGATTAGTCCTACACTGATAAGCCTAATGGGACCACTAAATTGATGCTTCACACAACTGTAGTTGATGCAAAGTAAATTCAATTGAAGAATATTATGGTCTAATTGAAATTTCAATTCTATAATCTAAAACTTTATGTTACATAATCATTTGTTTTCAACCTTAGAAATTTCAATAGGGTGTTTCTTAATCACTTTTTAGCTATAAATAGCAAGGATTTGTGTGCAAATGTTTTGTAAATATAGGGAGTTATTTGGTGTAAATACCAATTTACAAATAAAGGGAAACTATAGGAACCAAAGGACTATTTTTTCCAAAATATAAAAAGAAATTTTACATGACGTAGAAAAGACGACATAATTTTCAACTTCCAAAATTAGTGTTTCTTGAGTAGCTAGATATAAATGATTTGCTCAAGATCCTAAAATTCAAATTTGATACTTTAAAACTTACATTTTATTTTGTCAAATTGAATTTGACACTATAAAAAAATTATGTTACTCTTTATTTGGCTATTATGCAATTTGACATTAAATTTATCCAAATAAAAAGATATAAAAATAGGATTATTTATCTATAATAATCTATGAATTGACTGAAGGTACAGAAATAGTGTGAGATAAAATTATATTAAAGATTATCCAAAAAAGTTTGCATTCAAAAAAATTTAGTCATGATTTCTTTTTCCTTTTGGAAAGTAAGTTCACTTTATTTCATTATTCAAAAAGGGTAGGTAGTGAGGTAGAGTCCCACATCCTACAGCAAGCATTACTGATTAGGCTCTTGCTAAGTGATGAGCATCTATATTTGCTTGTCTCTTGATCCATCTATAGGTAACATTACCGTAATTAAGAATCAATTCCTTACAATTATCCACAAGTAAACCAAATTCAACAGTATCCTAGTCCTCTACAGTAAGAGCTTGGATGACTCCTAATGCATCAATATGGAGGGCTCCTAGTCCTTAGAGGTAATCTCTTTTCCACACCAATGCATGTCAAGAAGCTTTTGCTTCCATCAGCTTCGAGGAAGTTGTACCTTCGTACCAAGCTAAAATTGCTCGTATTCCATTTGTTCTTATGAAGACAGTTTCAAAGCCAAGCTTCTTTTCCTCTTCAAAAATTGTAGCGTCGGCGAAATTAAGCCAATCCAGTCCCTTATTTGAGACCTTCAAATTGTTGTCTCCTTCTCTTTGTCCTTCTAAGTCAGGCTAAGCTACTTCATGTTTAGCTTATCTCCATTTGCACAAGAAATCTACTACCTTTCATGTTACAAAAGCTAGGGTATGGCTAATATTTCTCCAAGTTCTCCTATTCCTTTCATTCTAAATGTTCCAATATATAATACTAAGTTTGTTAGGCCGAATTCATGAAATGTGATGATCATCTCTCTAAAGTCTTCACTTTTGATATAGTCTTCTCTAATCCATGAGTTCAGATAAGCGCGAACAAAGTGACAATCTGTGTACATGTGCTTAATGGTTTCTTCCTGATTGCACATAACATATTTCAAATCAGTATGGATGCCTTTCATGATTAAGTTTGGCTTCACAGGAAGGATTTCTCAACAAGGTCTCCATATGAATTCTTTTACCTTTGGAGGCATCTGCAAAATTTAGATGTAGTTCCATTGGAAACTTCTAGATTCATCTACACCTTCAGTGTTATCAAAGAAGATGTTATGGTAAGCTGACTTTACTATATAATTTCCTTTCTTGTCATAATGCCACATTCGTCCATCAACTCTACCACTTATCCCTAATAGTATTTGGAGAATAATTTCCTGCTCTTCCTAAGGGAATAGATTTTGGACTTTCTCAATGTCCTATTCCTTCTTATTATAAGTAAAAAGGTTCTTAAGGGTAGGCGCGACCCCACCTTTAGCTGAGGCGTCCCTTAGTGAGTACCCAAGACAAAGTTAGACAATATAATATTTATTTTAATATGTCATCCAAGTCATCATGTGGTCAAGATAAGATTAGTTTGAGAGAGAACTATCAAGATTTCTTTTGAACACTAATGTTCTTATGACAATTAGGAATCCCTTTTGGTGTTAATTTAATTCAAGATATTCCTAGCAAGGATACATTCTTTTCCTCTCTTGATTTCATGGGACCTTTTAGGCAGCATAGCTTGCCACTGATATTAGAATTCAAGTTGTAGCCCAAGAAGTATAATAACATCATTTTTCCTGTAATCATTTAAGCAGTATGACTTGCCATTAATTACAAGATTAATGGGATATAATAACTTGTTAAGGAATTCATTGACAATATATAATATATATTAAGGCGACATAGCCAGCCATTACTAATTATTTATAATATATATTAAAGCGGTATAGTCAGTTATTATCAAATGATTCACTATATATATTAAAGTAATAGAACCAGTCATTATCAAATAGGATTCCAAACTATCAATAAGTACAATGTACATGAATAGTTTACTCTGAGTGTTCTCTTCTCAAACAACCATATTATCACTTCATCACACAAAGTTGCAATACACAATAATATAGGTAATTACAGTGTATAAATAACAAAATATTTATGCAAGGATACATAATGCATAAGAAAATTCACACATCAAAATTCTTAACCTAAAATTGTTATGGCTTACATAATATTTCCCAAGATATTTCAAAATATCTATCTAGCCTTAATCTTCTCTACTTCGATCCTTCTTACACCTTGAATGGGCTCATGAAAGGTCATTGTGACAAATTTTAAGATAAATGACCATAGGCCAAAAGGGATTGGTTATGTGTGTTCTAAACTCAACTACATTTCCACACCATAGCCAACTCTTTTTATCATTATATTACCATGAAGACCATTCAAGAAGAAAAAGAAAGAAAAGGAAAAGAGAAGAAGAGAACCTAGAATATGCTAAATCATGTTATCAGGATATGCTCTCATTTCTTGTAATTCTCCTAAAATTTCTTCATTCCTTCTTAACCTAAGTGTGGGGTGGAGAGGTGAACGTGAGTGAAATGGGTATAGGGAGGAATGAAGGGAATGGTGTGAAAAGAGGGGTAAGGTGTAAGGTATTTAAAGAGAATTCAATGGCTAGTATTTAACCCCATAATTTTAATTCAATGGTTATGGTTTAATCTTAAATCATAAATATCTAAGATATAATTATGGTGTGGACTCTATATGTACAGGGGCCCATGTTAAGATAATGTCATGTGTCTCTCTTTGGAAATTTACCATTTGCCCTAAGCATTTTTTAAAAATGATCATTTTGCCCTTGGCCTTGTAAATTTACTATTTTGCCTTTATCATTTTTCAAAAATGACCATTTTTCCCCTATACCTTAAAACTAAATTTTAGGTTGGTTTTTTTAAATGATTTAACTAGGCACATTTATTCTTATTTAATTCTTTCTAATTTTTCCTAAATAATTTAGTTTATATTAAAATCACTAATTTAAGGATGTTACATAAAGGACTACATATGATAATAATTCTAAAAGTAGGGGATTGAAAATGACAATTCTCAATTAATGAAGGACCATTTTAGGTAATACAATAAGTGAATGACAAAAATGGTAATTAAGTGATAATTTAGGATCCAAATTAGTATTTTTCTCATAAAACATATATTATATCCATATATTGAGCCTTGAGGGAGGGAGCCTATAGCCCCCACCACTAGTTCCTCGTCTCCTCGCCATTAGACTAGTGTATATAAGGCAAGACTCGAGGCTATGAAGAATTTGAAACCCTAAAACTCACAATTCAGCAGCAAATAAGGAAAGGAATAACATTCCTAACCTATTGAACCCCAAATAACAAATACAAATAGAAACACAAATGACAGTTGTATGAAAAGAAGAATGAATTTGTCATAAGAAACACCTTGATAAGAATCAATTCTTGAGGCAATAGAAGAAGACAATTAATCCTCTCCCAAGTAAATTTAGCCAAGCCTAGTAACAATGTGCCAAAACTTCTCTTTATTCATCAAAGCAAATCTCTGTTCTTTCAAGAGAAAGTGTGGAGTTTTCATAATCCTAAATGGCATAACAACCCTAACAAATAAACTAACAAACCTAATAACAACGTAACAAACTTTTAGAAACCTAACAAAATAGGTTATTACAAATGTAACAACTATAAAAATAAATTTAGCTCTAACTTAAGCCCAAATTAGACTTTAACTATGTTACATTAATGAAAAACAACTTCTCACACACATGACCTAACCCAACTGCATGGGCCTTCAACAACACACTAGTTAGAGTCCAAAAAGGTTTAATATGGCTTCAAAGTAAGGATTAAACGCATGCTCTAGAAACCATCCCACATAATTGTGAACTGACTCTTTAAACATGTTGCCTTTTGCTCTAGTAATTAGTTCTTCCTTTTTCTCATTTGTGCTCCCTTCAATATATATGGCTTGTACTATAGATATTAAGGTTTGAGTCAAAATTCTCTCTCTCTCTCTCTCTCTCTCTCTCTCTCTCTCTCTCTCTCTCTCTCTCTCTCTCTCTATATATATATAGGTGTGGTAAATCTATAAAATTGATTGAATCGAAGCAATCATACCATTTAGTCTCACCAACACACCTACATTTCAACTATTAATGAGCTGTGTTTTAGCCTTTTCTCATAAAAATCATCCCCGTCATGTTCAATGATATTTTGGGCCATTCAAACAAAAGACATTTCGGGCCAAATGTGGGAGATTCATTTGAAGCATTTGAAAACAACATGACATACCTTGAGGAAAAATACGTTGTTTGCAAAGAGATCAAAATGCAATTATGGAGCATATCATATTGACCATTTGGGTCACATAATATCTAAAGGAGTTGCAACAGACCCAAACTAAACATTGAGCAAGCCCCTAACTGAGCTAACCAATTACTATAGAAGGATTGGGAGGCATTATAATTCATTGATCAAGCCCCTAAAGAAGCTTCTTGAAAGAGCAAAATGTTTGAGTGAAATGAAGAAGCAAATGCAGCATTTCAAAAGTTTATGAAAAGATGGTTGTTTCTCTGATATTAGCTTTACCTAACTTCACATAGCCTTTTACAATTGAAACAGATGTCTCTAATATAGGATTTGGAGCAACTTTATCAAAATTTGGGACAAAATTATAAAAAATGAAAAGATAAAGTCTATTTTCAATTTATAACATTTTATTGTACAGTCATCACTCTCTTCCAATTAATGCTGAGTTGGTATCACCTATTTACACCACATGTACAAGGCATTGATGCCTTCAAAAAGCTAATAACACCAATGAATTCACCTTGAAACAGATGCCTCTAATATAGGATTTTGAGCAACTTTATCACAAGAGGGCCATTTTATTTACTTTTGCTAGCAAAGCATTATGTCAGGCAAATGAAAACCTATCTACATACCAAAAAGGCAGATGACAGCAATCATTTTTGCAGTGAAGAGATGGAAATAATATGTATCTAGGCAGCATTTCATAATCAAAGCTAATCACCTAGCATTAAAAACACTTGACACTTGCTGGAGCAGAAAAGAATTAAGGAAGACTAACAATAGTGGTTGCGACTATGAAATTGTATGTAGAAAAGGGATGGAGAATATTGTTGCTGATGCATTATCAAGAAGAACACATGAAGGAGCATTTAAGAGATGAAATAGAAGCAATATGTGTAGAAATTATCAATATCACCTCCAGCATTAACAAAAAAGTAGCATATTGACGGAACAATGATGATGCATTGAAAATATTGATCGAAGAAATGGAGAAAGATCCTGAAAGTCACCCAAAGTACACTTGGAATAATCGAATCTTGAGAGAAAAAGAAAAGTAGTGGTGGGCGATGATAAATTGCGGCAACCTTTGTTGAAATCGTTTCATGGTGATAGGTGGACGTTCAGGAGCCACAGTAACATACAGTAGGGTGTCAGCAATTTTTCATTATTGGAAAGGGTAACAAAAAGTTGTCAGAACCTTGTATGGGAGGGGAACAGATTCTCCACAACTAAAGTAGAGAGCAGCTCTAATCATACGGATAATAAGGTCAAATTTTTAACACTAATCTGACAGTAGTTGGATCTAACAAGGAAGATAGTACGAAACGGAAAGACCAATTGTAGAGAATTTAAGCCCATATGAGAGTTCTAAATTTGTATGAGACAAACTAGAAAATGTAGTGTTGGTCTTGGGTTATTACAACCATTACGTACCTCAAAGCAATATGGAACAACTTAGAGTATGGATTTCATTAGTGGGTTGCCCAAATCATACAAGAAGCCAGTTAATTTAGAAGTGGTGGATAAGCTTGGTTTGCGGCAGTATAGGTTGCTCAAATATTCATGGATAATGTGAAGTTGCGTGGGTTTCTTCAAACCATAGTGACAGATCGTGACTCAACTTTTTATAGGAAGTTTTGGAAGGCACTTTTCAAAATACATCAAGTTAAGCTACTCTATTCTTTAGCATGCTATTTTCATACCAATGGTCATACCAAGGTACTCAATTGTTGTTTGACAGAGACGAAGTTAGATTGACACATGGATAGTACAGCGGTCAAAATAGGATAGCTTGGTGGGTGGCTTCCCGTTTGACTTACTCGATTTGGTAGGCAATTATCTTCAACCAGACCCACTATGTGGTTTAGTTAACTCACCAAAAAATTGTAAAAGGAAAAAAATTCAAAACAAAATATCCAATCATCATATTAAATATTTAGTTTTAACACTAAAAATTCATTTGTTTTTCTTATTATTGATCAAATATTAAATATTTAAAGACAAAACTAAGAATAAAACTACTTGTAACAATTGAATAATAAAGTTTTTATTAAAAAAAACTTTACAAAACCTCTTAAATGGACCTACCCATTAAACTGCAAAGATGATCTATTTAACCTGCTAGTTGAGTAGATCAAGTTAATTTAACCCACATATTTTAAATAAACTAAAAATTTTAATTCAATTCACCAAAATGATAGGTTAAATAGGTCAATTAGACAAATCAAATTCATTTTAGCTATTCTTATGGGTAGTTAAAGTCAAGTCGGTATAATAACTTTAGCTAGTGTAGGGGGTATAAAAGAATAGATGGAAGGAGAGAGTCCGTGATGTATAATACTATTTTTAAAAAATAAAAATTTTATCCTTCTCGAGCCATCTCGTTGTTACTATCTAAATTTCAAAGCCATTGAGACAAATAGAAATCATAGAACATACTCCTTTTTTCCAAGCAAAAGGAAAGCTCCAAGGGCTAGAAATTTATTAGATAGAAGATGTTCGGGCTCTCCTCTTTGGGCCTACTTGTCCCTTCATCTATTGGGCTTGACAGAGGTAGTAGGCTTGGCCTTAAAGATCGATCCATGTGTTGTAATATTACTTTCCCCTTCAAATCAATTTTGTCCTCAATGTCAAAGCATATACCAAGAGAGAAAAGCGAAATTACCTCATCCTTTAAAAGCAATTCAATAAGAGCCTCTCATAGATATGTATTTGGATCTGTTAGGGGTCTCCTAGCAAAATACGGGTAGGATGCAGCAAACACCTTAAAAT
Source organism: Delonix regia (assembly GCA_037074485.1). NCBI lineage: Eukaryota > Viridiplantae > Streptophyta > Magnoliopsida > Fabales > Fabaceae > Delonix > Delonix regia. The sequence continues at coordinate 25,418,383 of CM073462.1, read as the reverse complement.
TAGGATCAGTATAAAGTGCTCCTTCATTTATTCACTCATCTTGTAGGGTTTCACCATACTCATTAGGAGGTGCAACAAATGTCCCTTTAAGCAACAATGACAGCTTAGTCAAGGACATATCATGGAAGGCTCTTCCCTTCTCCTTCAAGTCGGTTTCATCAGGATGTGAAAGGAAAACCTCAACATCTGATGGTCGTGCAAATTGAGGTATCCTAGTATCTAGCTTACTTGAGTCAATTACAGTCCTTCACAGCTTTCGATCAGTCTGCATTACTACATGTCGTGTAGTTGCATTGTTCCAAGCACTACAATCTTCAAGACATAACATAATGAACAATATAATAAATTCTTTATGCAGCTTCTTTGCCCACACTAAGAACCCCACTGCACAAGTCTGTAGTGCTCTCTTCTTTTGATCAGGAGCAGGAGCAACACATGTAGGAGTGTCTATAATTGCAAGATTTGGGTAATATTTTTTATTGATTATTTCCTTCACTGAGAATTGACAAGACTCTTCAAATTCACCTTATTCCCATCTCTATTTAAAATTCTTGTGAGAAATTCTGGCTAGTGTATGCTACCTCGACACTTAATGAATGTGCTGAGTTAATATCATCCACATTTCCATCTCTCAAGCTCTCAGTAATATCGCTACCAACAAATATAAGCTTGTGTGTCATCCTTTGAACCAGCAACAGGGGCATCATTTTCATTTGCAAATTCTACATAAAACAATACAAACTCTTTCACAGTAGAGGATTTGACCCAATTCTGGCCAATTAAATCATAAAAGTGGGAATTAGAACCCTTCATTTGGGCAACAACTTGGGGAATATAATCAAGGTCTTTGCTTTTGCCTGCTTCATTCATCCAATGTCCATTCTTTTTCTTAATTTCTTTAAAGGAGAAAAAGGTATAAATATAGTTGCACTTATCTGTTCTTGAGGCACTTAAAGTCTGCACAGTGGCTCCACGAAAGATGGTGTCATGGTCAAACAGGGGAAAACCATTCTTCTTTACCCCAGGTACTTGTGAGTTGTAATATTGTCCATTCGAGATATCAGTTTGTCATGAAATTCTTGGGCAACGTGAAGAGGGGAATCTCCAACTATGGTAGAGAGAGGGTGCAATGAAAGCACCCTTTGTTACAGTCTAAATTTCAGAGACTAAAAGAAATTATAGAATATACATTTTTCAAGCAAAAGGAAATTTCTAAGAGTCAGAAAACTCTGACAAAAATTCTTTTCTGCTTCTTCAAACTTTCCATAGCTGCCATTTATTAGACAGATGGTGTTAAGGTTCTCCTCTTTGGGCCCATTTGTCCCTTCACCTAGGCTTGACAAAAATATTAGTCACAAAGATCAGTCTATCTGTTGTAACACATCCCCAAACGGACGAGGATTACATACACGAACAATATCTCCTCATTTAGTTCAACGGATTTTTTTCTAGGCAATGAACTTGGACATTTCACTTTTCAATTATTTGAAATATTTGGCAGAAATCCGATGCTTATTGTCCGCATTGCTTTACCATCTTAAATAAACACCGTATAAATAAGAATTTTATATATAAAGGCTCTTTTCAACTCAATTTTTTTTTTTTAACGGTCCCTCTTCCAATTGGCAGATAATAAGTAGCTTTTGGTTCATATGGTCTTTGACCTAGGAAGATGTCCTGTCATTATATTTTTCTTCATTCCTATTATATCTCATATCAATAACCTTGACCTAGAACAATCAAAACTAAAGCCAGAATTCAGGTTTCATTTTGAAAATGTAAATTGGATTCAAATAGAATACACCGAATGATCAGATAATACCATACCAAATAAACTGATGGACATTTGGCGGGAAAACTTGGCATTTATTCCAGTCCCCACTAAAATATTACAAAATCTTAGATTGTTCATTAAAATAGAGAACATAAAAAAGCCAACATATATTGGGTTGAAAGAACATGCTAAAGAGATAACCGGATAAAGATGAGAATAGAACCATCACCCTCTCCCATAACAAATTCTATATAACCCATCTCCCACCAAAATTACCACCCAAAACGAAGTGGACAAAACCAAGATGTCATAAAGAAACTCCTAATATGTTAGTAATCGCCAATACCTAAAATTACACACCTCTATTGATGTGGCATCAATACCACATACCCCCATCCCCCCTTGATGATTAGCATTGTGTAAAGTACAAGATGATGATGGCCTGCAACGGTAGAACAGCTAAGGGGGAAGAAAATTAAACACCATGCATGAACTTGAGAAGGGGAAATATTATCCTATAGGTGTATGTCCAAACCTCATTCTAGGAACATAGGAGTGAAAATCAGTCCCATGCGCTGGTGACCCCAGGGCCATATCCTCCAGCATACCCACCAGAAGCCCCGTAGCCACCGCTGCTGTTTCCTGAACTGTAGTAATCAGAACCACCCCTACTGAAAGAACCCTCTCTTCGAAAATCACGGCCACCAAACCGGCCTCCTGATCGACGGTTCCTTCCACCAAAAGAAGATCGAACAGCAAACTGTGACAGCCAAGCAGGTACTTCCTGATTTGCTTCTTGCATCAGATCTGCTAAAGCCCTTGCCAGCGATGCATTGTTTTCATTAAAGAATGCAGTAGCCAGACCTTTCTTTCCTGCTCGCCCCGTCCTTCCAATACGATGAACATAATCATCAATATCATTTGGCAGATCAAAGTTGATCACATGGGAAACATGGGGAATATCAAGACCGCGTGCAGCCACATCAGTGGCAACCAATATAGGAGTGTTGCCACTTTTAAAAGACCGCAATGCCAGTTCTCTTTCCTGCAGGCATGTCTATATCAGATATGCATACATACGGCCAGACAGGCACATGAAAACTACAAATTTGATTCTAGTTAAACAAATAACCAAAAAAGATAGCAAAAGATGAGGTAATTGCCACTAAAATGTATATATTATGTTGATTTTTTATTTTATTAATTGATGAGGTATAAAACAACTTCAGATTAATGTCAAATTTGTGAGGATGATATTTATGATAAGAACTAATTTAAAAGTGGATTTTTCCAGAAGAACAGAAACATGAGGAGCTAAGCATGGACCACAGGATTCAAACTTTCAAAACAAATAAATATAGAATTTCTTTTTCCTTCTAATATGCATTACATGACACCCTAAAGTAGCTTTTGAGACGACAAGGTTCATAGAAAATGGATACGGTACCTGTGGAAATAAGCTACATAGATAATTTGAAAAGCTTAGCTGTAGAAATTGAAAGAGGTTAAGCATATAGCCCACTTACCCTTGCTGATCATCTTAAGGGAAAGATTTCATCCTACAAAACTGGAATAGACTAATGTCTATTGCATGGTGAAACATATTATGCCTAATAAGTGAGCAAGTTTTGCAGCAACTGTACTTGCATTCATGTGTAAGACCAGCTAACATAGCCCACTTCATCTACAGTATCTACCAACTTACTTCTTGTTAAAATATCATAACAGAAGAAAAACACATAATTGCAAGTAAACACCCGCCATTGACTCCTTCAATCTCCTCACTTAAAAAGACTCCTTCCCCTTCTATAAATTCATACACTATTTAACAAGCCCACCATGACAAGCCAAGAGATTTCAAATAAAATGCAGAGATGATATGTGCATATATAGTCAGGTTGGACATAAAGCAGTATATATTCTCAAACCAAGTTAAAAAATTCACGTTATGTTACCAACAACAGAGCACACAATCCTGAGACTGAAATCTGGATTTTATAAATCCAGATCACCTCGTCTCTCCAAATAAACCTACAAATCAATCCAAAAGGCAGCATCCAGCAACTTTCAAATTGAAGGCAACAGCTAGATAGGCAGGTCATTTTTTGTAAGAGAGAAGACATTTACCTTTTACCTAAGTCAAACAGTGTACAAATCTAATAAACCTGCACACATATAATGAATGCAAAATCTCTTTTTCTAAGAAAAATAAGGGCTATCCTATTGCCATAAAAACGTCTAAATTACATGGCCCAACCTCTTTTGAAAATATAAACTTACCCCTTAAAACCAATATACGACCAGAATACCCCCAAGAATAATATTAATTTCTCTTTAAAAATATAACTTACTAAAACATTTTTTTTAAACTTTTATTTTAAGGATACTTATTCTGTTTTGAAAACTATAAATCTAATTTATATCAAAACTATAAAATTCATAGTAATACTTGCATCCCTTAATATACAAAATTGGACTTAGATGCAGTTACTCATATTTTTGTTATCAGGTTTTCCAATCAATAATCGACAAGTGTATGGTTAACTAATAATAATATAGAAAATAAATACTTTGATTTGAAATTATACAGTTATTTGCAATAACCAGTGTCATGATAATATTAGAAAGTCATATACTTGCCATGTTTTAATTAAAAAACAGCCTAACAAAGATGTAAAAGATATAAGTTTTTTCTTAATATATATTTAATATATATGTGACTCTCATAATTAAGAATATAATTTATAAATCAGTAAATTTAAAAATTTGTTTTAAATAATTTAATTTTCATCAAATGATTATAAAAAATTTCAATTTAGAAAATTGACTAACCTATGTTGGCCAAACACACACACACACACATGCGCTCATATATAAATATAGGAGTATTTTGGTCTAATGAATATAATTAAAGCTACAAACGTGAGTGTATCGCATTTTTTGGTTTCAAGGGATCAAAGTATATTTCAAAATAAAAGCAAGGACCATGTAAATTTAGAATATGTTTGGATGAATGGCCAAGGAGGGAGAGGCAGAGTGGAATGGCTAAATAAGGGTAAATGCATGTTTAGAAGATTATTTTGGGATGGAATGGTAAAAGAGGAACTCCAAAGCCCTTCCTTGCCAACCAAAACCTCATTTTTATTGTCCTTCCAAAATGGGAAGTCAAAGAATGAATGGAATAGTCTAATAGTATAATTATTATAATATCCTCTTTGGCTAAAAGATTACTATACTAACATTCCATAGTAATCAAAATCTTATGATTCATGATTCAAATCTTACGATTTGAAATAAGTCATAAAACCAACGATATAAATCACTGGCTGAATAAGAAGTAGTTATAAATCGTATGATTCACAAATTAAATCTTACAATTCGCAATGAGTCACAAAACTAGCAATATGAATAAATTCCTAAATCAAGTATGAATAATGCGATTCAAACCAATATGGTAGAATAGTATGACTTTGCAATTCAAAAATGTGAAAAATCAATGAATTGGTATGATAGTATTGTATTGCTGTAAGCATAATCTATGCTTTTATAAAGAAAGCAAAGAAGATATTAATTTGAATTAATTTCAAGAATTAATTACTAACAAATCATATGGTTAATAAGGTTCTTGGAAATTTATTTTGAGTATTTTATGCATATTACATGTCATATTTTATATTTCAAATTATTTTTTACTTGTTACTAAATCTTATGATTCGATACATTATACGATTCGCAATTCAAAAATATACTTTCCGATTTGCGATTCGTATCACGATTTGATTACTATGTTAGTGTCAACTTACTAAAACAGACATTTATATTAGAATTTGAAATTAATATTAATTGAATGAATAATATTTTGACTATTAATTACAGCAATTTACTTAAGTTTCTAATTTTGTTTACTTAAAATATAAATTCACAAAAACATAAATATAACATTTTAATATAAAATAAATAAATATAATATAGAAAATAAAGATAAATAAGCATGCAAAGGTAAGAGAAGAAATGAGAATGGGGACATAGGAAACTACAGGAGAAAAAATAATGGGTAATAATTGATGATTTTGAGCACGGGTATTTTTGTTTGACAAAAAATTATTTCTTCTTTCAAATTTGAAGGTGAAGCTCCAATTTCCTACTTCCATGCCATGGCAGAAAATTTGCTTCAATTACCACTAAGAATAAGCTTATTTTTTCTAGAAGCAGGGCTAAACTCCTCCAAAAACCAAAATAAGTACTCCTTTGAAAAATAAGCATGCTTCTTTCCCAAATAAGCTTGGCCATACAGGCTCTTAATCAACTTCTATATAGTTTCAGACTTCTTGAATGGAAAAGAACATTTTAATTGCACTAACATCAATATAGATCAAATTGGTGATAAAAGTGAGTGATATACTGCTCTTGTTGTCTAATATCAGTAAACCCTAAAGGGAGCCACATGAACCATCTTAATGTGCAAAAATTTACATGTGAATTATCAAGCCAATAAAAGGAGATGCAGAAAATGGAGCCTAGCAATGCAATATCAGAAACAATACAACATGGACAGATATAAGATCATTCAGGAAACTAAGACTAAAGACAATCTCTGAAGAGTAGGGCATGAAATGTTAACTTAAAATTACATGCATCTTAACTCAAAACTAAGAGGACTTGACTTCTAATCATTTTAGTCCACTTTAGGACCGTATCATCAGTTACAGTACTGATAAAATGTCCTACACGAATAACATAAGATATACAACCCTTGATGAAAACAAGCATCATTGTGTTTGTGAACATATCAATAGTGTACACAGCAAAATGAAGTTAGAAAGCTAAACAATGCATGAAGTCAGTGACAATAGCAGTATCCTATTGAGAAAAGCCATATATATATATATATATATATATCACACTCACACACACACACACAGACATATATATATGAAAAAAAAACACCATTACAATTCCACAGGAACAAATTTCAGCCATCATATAGTCAAAAGCAAATACACCAAACATGCTATGATTAACACAAACGTGAAACAGAAAAATGCATATATTACTCTATGAAGGAACTATATCATTCATGAGTACAAAAGCCAGATAAGGACCACATTATATACTAAGAAAATATCTCTGTACAAATGGATGGCACACCAAAACAAGAAAAATATACTAGAGTCCAAGAACATGCCAACCCTTCTTTATAATACATGTAGTTCGAGTCTTATAAAATATACCAGACCCAATTACCCCAAAATGGAACAATTTTTTCCTTCATCAAATATTTTTACAGCTGAATAATGAGAAGGCTTAGGTATGGGTATGAACCATGGACTATAAAGCAAAGAAGTAATCTAGATATCAGTACAAATGCAAACTTAACCGTACAACAGACTAACCTGTTGTGTCCTGTCACCATGAATAGTAGTTGCAGGAAAACCATTCATGCACAACCAGTGTTCCAGCGAATCAGCACCCTTTTTTGTCTCCACAAAAACTAATGTCAAAGCTTGCTGCAAAAAACAAAATAATACATGAAATAGTCCTGTAAATATTATTTCAGATTCAGCAGGAAAGTGTTTACTCAGGCCAGACTTGGTGTGCCATAGAAAATAAGGCTTTGATAATATAAGTAGCGCTGAATAGTATTGCAAAAGATATCAATCATATACTATCACATGTCTCTTGCACCAACACATAGGATGATATAATATGTTTGCTCACAAAATAAAAATAATATTTTAATAGTATCATTCTCATGTTATAACATGATAATAGTGATAGTTGAGGTGGTGATGGTGACAGAGGCAATAGTGGTGGTGGGGGTGTCAAGGTAATAGTGGAGGCAGCGACCTAATAGCAGTAATGGTGATGGTACCTTGGCAGTTGAGGTGGTAGCAGCAAATTGTAGTAGTGGTGGTAGTGCTGACACTATAGGTAATGGTGGCGGTAGCAAAGGCAGAAATAGTGGCAGTGACAACAACAGTAATGACTATAGTTGGTGGTAGTCATGGTGACAGTGGAGGTTATGATGTGGTCACAAGCATGGAAATATTGGCAGCAGTGGTGACAGTGGTGGTGGTACCAATGGTGGCGATGGTGATGTTGGTTACGGTAATAGTGGAGATGATGGTTGTGGCAATGGTGATGGCAATACTGATGGTGACAGCAATTAGTGGTAGTGACAGTAGAGGTGAAGGAGGTGGCAGTGACAGTGGTGAAGTGGAGGAAATAGTAGTGGCAAAGTGATGTAGGACACCAAAGAGAGAAGGGGAAGAGTGGGGAAAGTAGTAGGAGAAAAAGAGAGGAAAGTAAGGGAATTAGCTTAACTCAATAACATTCAATCAAATAGTCTACTGATATCAAAATGCTTAGAGCTATTTATAAAGAGCCTGTAACAAAACAAAATAATATAAAATCCTAACAAAATATCTAAATTCAAAATAATTCAAATAGATAATCCTAAAGTAATTCAAATTCAAATTTCTAGATTATTCAATCCTAACAAAATATCTAAATTCAAAATAATTCAAATTCTTAAATTTATCCTAACCAATTAAATCCTAAGCATATAATAAAATCTCTATATTTATTCTTAATAACTAAGTTACAAACAAATAATAAAATATTTCTTATCTCATTCTAAATTACAAAGACTAACAATATCGTGATGGCAGCAGCGGCGACAGTGGAAATAGTGGTGGTGACAATGGAGATAATGGTGGTGGCAACTATAGTGGTCTTGATGCCAAGATGACAGTAATACTAGTAGTGGTTGTGATGGTTATGGTAATGATGACAACAGTAATTGGAGACAGTTGTGATGATGATAATACAATAATTTGTTAGCAAATGAGGATAGGAATTTTTGTTAAAAAAAATTACATAATATTCCTTATCACGGCTTATCCCTCCACTCTTGGGTGTATATTGTTACACTAAAAAACAAAAATAACCATATAAAAAGTACTACCACAACACAATCCTTTGCATGCACCAAAAAATGTATAAGGGTAGATTGTATTAATTTATAATATTTTATCAAAACTTATACAGAAAGCAAACAAGGCCTTAAAAAGAGACAAAGTAACCATCCAAATAGATAACTTAGAACGCCCACAACATGGTATCAAAAACTCATACAAACAAACATACATGTGTAGATATTAGCATTGCCCAACACGCCCATGTGAGAGAGGAGACATTATATATAAATAAATTCACACACATACACACACTCTTATATCCACAACATAAGTTTCAGACAACATAATTTAAGCATTGACATAAAATGCCAATACATTTCCACGTGTATGAAAGCTTTCATAGGCATTAGCCCAGACAAGTCATACAAAATAAGGACAATATCTGAGCAATGCTAATTATCAGGTTTACCGAAAAAGTTCAATTCGTTAGAAGCTAGATATTGAGCCACATGTTCATTTTCTAATAAAGAACAACTGAGCAAGAAACTAGATTCATTGAATTTGTAGGTTTATTATCCTTATGGATTAGTTTGAGCTATTTTTTCCAGGTCCCAAACCAATCCATGTATGCATAAGTGGCACACTGAGGTAAACCAACTTGAACCACGCAGACACTTGCTTTTCCTTTTATTTTTCCTTAAAATACTATTTTTCAGCTGAAATAAACTTTCTGTCATAATACCTTTCCTTGAACACCATTTGCCCTTTGAGCATGAAGAAGGTCCATGAGGTGACTTCTCTTGTCAGACTCCTGAACATACTCAACTCTTTGAATAATTAAATCAGTACTCGAGCCCACTCTTCCAACAGCCAGGAAAACATAGTTCGAAAGAAAATCAGAGGCCAATCTCTGCATATCAACCAGAATTGACACCAAATCACAATGCAATAAAAAATTGCGTCTCATGGCAATGAAAATCTACAATGTAAAGTAAAAGCACATCTCCTTAACATATTCAAGTGCTTCATCTTGAAATTCAAACAAGTTATATAACAAGAGTACGTCCCACCACCACAGGCAAGGGAACAAGAAAAGAAAACTGGGAAAAGCACAACCATCCCAATGAGGTACATGTTAGCAAAATTCAAACAAACGTTTAGTCAATCACATTTCACATATTAGATGAAAAAATGTTTCAACTTGAAAGAACATTTACAGATACAAACATACCTGTATCTCTTTTGGAAAAGTAGCACTAAATAGCATAGTCTGCCTTACACCAGGTGGAGGCATGTCCATTTGTTCAACAATCTTCCTTATTTGAGGCTCAAAACCCATATCCAGCATCCGATCTGCCTCATCAAGGGCCAAATATCTGATCATCTGCAATGAAACCCTAGCCCTCTCAAGCAAATCTACCAATCTTCCAGGAGTTGCCACGAGAATGTCAACCCCTCTCTCAAGATCCCGTAGCTGGAGAAAATATAACTTAGGATCTAATGTAGAAGTCCATACAAGCAATAAATCTATTTGGCAATGTTAACAAGAAAATAAATTCCACAGACATTTACAGTTCGTACATACCCCTAAGATAGGAAATTAACAACATCTTCAGAATTTCTAACAGATACAGTAACTCATACTCATCAGAGTGCCTTCCTCAAAGTATTACATAGATACAATTGTGATTTGAGAGAAATTTACAACTATATAAAAGCAAAAAATTCTTGACCAGCTATTTCCCAGGAACAGATGTATAAACTTGCTTTCAAGTATAAATTGAAAAGCATATTAGACCAATTAAATAACAAACATCATAAGAGTTTTGATTTTCACAGTTTTCATATTTATAGCCCAAAATAAAGATTTAAGAAATGTTCAATGATGGAACTGTCAAGATATGACATTTTAGAACTTAGACTACTATGGTAAGAACTATAAAATCCTAGTAAAAGATATACACATGCCCAAATAAACAAGTATTAGAGTGCTCTACTTTGGGCCCTCTATGGATCCAAATTCAAAGTTCTGATATTTTAGGATATGTTATCTCTCCCATTGAAAGATACAATACCCAATAGATCAGAGTCTGTTAATCTATAATACAACTACGAGCATACTCAACAGACACAATGCAAGCAAATTTAATTGGAATCACGCACTTTTCTGTAGGTTATTTAATCACTTATATAGCCTTCTGAACTGCTTCTACATCAGGAAGATATGATTACATTTAATTTTGTCCATGAAAATGTCCTTATCTTCCCAAATGGGGCTGCCTTCTAAACTTCTTTATATAGGCTCTAATTTATGGTGCATAATAGTGTAAAAAGCAATCAATTGTTAGACTTCCTAATTGCATTTAACCTAAAAATGATAAAATTTAGTTGATGCAAATAAATTTCACAATGAAAGACCATAAGAGCAAAATATAGTATACAATACTACCAAAACAGAGGCCATCTTGAACAATAGTAGCCATCAAAAACACTCAGCCATGTCCAAGAGCAAAGCACATGCACTTATAAACTTGCCCAGCTACTATCCAAACTATGGATAGACAAAATCAGCCACATATGCTATCATAAGGAAATACATATATAAAAAATAAAGGCCACACTGCACAAAACCCCCTCCAACTTAGGGACTTGAGCAATTTACCCCCCATCAACTTCAAATATTGACCATTGGCCCCTAGACTACTAAATTGTGCAACTTACCTCTTCCATGAACAAATCCATCCAAAATCCCAACAATTGGACGACACGACACTCCAAATCAGCATTGTACAGCCAATGCTACATCTGGAACGGACCAAAATGCCTGTTATTTTTAAAAAGTCCCAAATTCCTCCTCTTCCCATTCTTCCAATCTCAAATGGCTAGACTTAGATTAAAACAGTACTTGGTCTCAGCTAAAGAACAAGAAAAGGAAAGCATTTGCCAGGAGAAAAAAAAAAGAGAGAGAAAAGGAAACTAAGAAAATGTTTTCCATACCAACGGGTAACTAAAGGGCAACTATATTGGTCAGTCATCAATTTTCTATCTTCAGTGGTATACCTTAGGATTATGCTACTTCCTACTTCTTTTCATCCAATTCTCCTAATATCAAGGTGAATATAGTATGAAAACGAGGGAAAAATAACAGGAAGCAAACCAGTCAACCACTCACAAAATACACCTCAAAATTTCAGTACATAACATATCTACAATTCAGTAAAATGCTTCAATCTGCTAGGTACGATGATGGGCTCTTATAAAAAGGATGGTGCATGAAGACCACAGTTGGTGGGGTGGAAGGGTAGGGGAGCAAAGCGGAGACTGGAAGAAGGGGAAGAAGAGGAATTTGGGTTCTCATTTTTCAAATAACGGACACTTTTGTCCATTCCAGATGCCACATTGTTAGGTCAAAGCTGACATGGCATTTTATTATCCCAAGTTGAAGGGCTCTATTGGGGTCTTGGATGGATTTGTTAACAAAGGTTAGAAGTCCAAGGGGCTGATTGTCAACTTTTAAAGTTGAGGGACCTAAGTCAGAGAGAGTTTTGTGCATTTTCACAAAAAAGAAGTTGTCATGAAGCATTAGCAATGAGGACTTTCAGAAATTAGTGATTTGAAACCTAAATGACTATACTTAAGTCCAATGGCACCCACACAACATTTAAGGTTTTGAATTAAAAGGAGAATAGATAGCTACAAAATGCATGTGCTTGTGATTTCCCAATCAATTACAATTGACTTTAAGCACCTATCAAGTACATCATCACATGAGCTCATAATCATATGCAGACAAAACAAGACAAACAACAACTAGCAGAAATGAAAATGGACACAAACCTGCTGGTTTATTGGTGCGCCACCATAAGCAACAACCACCCTAACCCCAGTTTGGTATGCAAACTTCCTAGCTTCTTCATGTATCTGAAACCAAATGACAACATTTTCTGATATATTTTCACTGCATAAAACTAGAAACCAGTAATAATACATCATCAATGTCACTGACTCACTTGCATAGATAGCTCCCTAGTTGGTGAGAGAACAAGGGCTAGTGGATACACTGTACGCACCCCACGAGGTGGCCTCTGTACAGGTTGCCCCCTCATAATTCCACTGATTATGGGGAAACAGAAAGCAGCTGTCTTTCCAGAACCAGTCTGAGCACAAGCCATCAGATCCCGACCAGCAAGGGATATTGGTATGGCATATCGTTGAACAGGTGTTGGCTTCACATATTTGCACCTCCTTATATTCTGATTAAGTGCTTCCCCTAGGTCAATCTCAGCAAATGTATTCACAGGCGGTGGCACGTTTTCACCACTGGTCTCAACTGGAATGTCTTCATATGCATCAAAGTTTATTCCTGTATTCTCCTGCTCACTAAATGCCTGTTCTGCATCATCCTCATCTCCAAAGGGATTAACTTCACGTTCCCTGCCACGATCCCAGCCACCACTTCTGTTTCCCCATCCACTTTTGCGGCTGTTGCTGCCATATCCTGAATGATACTCATTTTTGGGAGCAGCCCAACGTGATCCAGTATTACCAGTACCATAACCAGAAGATGGGCCACTACTTGCAGGAGCAGGAGACTCTGCAGGAGGTGGACGGTTCCTAAGATGCGGAGGAACATATGCTGTTCGAGAAGGAGCTGAATTATAACCAGTTCCCACATTGCTGGCAGAAGAACCGGGGCCTACATTTTCAGCTGCAGAATTCGCAGCCAAATCTGCCCATGAAGTTCGCATAGTCAATCAAAATCCTTGTTGTCTACGGTTCTCCACAAAACCTCCGAAGAAAATCCCTTGTTTCCCCAAAAAAACAGGTAACAACTTCTAGCAGCAAAATAAAAAGCCCTGGATAGAATAAAAGAAAAAATCTTCAAACCGCACAAAATTCTTCAGAACCAGTTCTGCAATTCAACGAATTGCAATAAGCACCCAGAGAAAACCACTCCAACCATCTTAAAACCTCGATTTAGTTAATTTTTCAGAAGGCCGTAGAAAGCATAAAAAAGATAACATCAAGTACGAATGACCCAGATGCAGTCGATCACTGTATCAATAATGACTCATAAGAAGGTAATAGACGCATGAAACCAAACACCTTTCGTCCACCCAACCTGGAAGAGCTAGTAAAACACGCACTTCATAGACCTCAAAATTTCTGAACCCAACAAAACACCCTCAAAAAGCTAATAGATTAAGCAACCTGATCTACAATGTCTAACGAAAGACAATTCCTTCTGAAGACCGAAAACAAAGCACGAAAAGCAAAAACAGACGCAAAACAAAATACAACCAAAATGTTACCAATACGAAATGGAAGAACAAAACAAGCAGAGTCAAAAGTGAAAGAAAAGATTGATGGGCCTGTGAAGACTAAAAACCTTATGTTGGTGAAGGAAGTAAGGATCGAAGAAGATCCAGAAACCCTAATTTGGTAGCAGACAGAAGAAGAAGCGCCTTCGAAGTTGAAAACAAAAATATCTCTTGCTGGGCTCCCTCGCTTTGCTTTGCTCACTCTTTAAGCTATTTCATTTTAATTAATAAAAAATTTTCAATTTTGTGTCAAAAAGGAATCAAATAAAATTCATCCATTTTTCTTCGGCATCGCTGCATCAACCCAAATTAGCCGAACTCCTTAGTCCTTACGTATTGCGGCTGGCGTCAATCTTGTTCGCAGTCTCTCTCTCTTCCTTTCCGACAACTTAAATTCAAAAACAAAAAACAAAACAAAAACAAAAAAAAAGAATTTTTGACATTTTTTTTTATTTTGTTTTCAATTTAAATCTAATACATTTGCATGAGCATCCGAGGCAGTATTATTTTGGCTGTTTATGCCAAGCCCCAATTCTAGTAATGGACAGACGTAAACCGAACAGTTTAATGACCCCGTCAGGTCTCTTTTTTTAATTTATAAAAAATAATTTTTTTGGAGAAAATATTAAAAAGTTGATTTTTGAAATAAAAGGTAACAAAGAGGAAAAAATTAAATGTGGGATAAAAAATAGTTAAAATTTAAAATAATTAATATTTTAAAATTTTCAAAAAAAAATTAATCATTTAATTTTTATACTTTGCATTAATTTTTCATTCGGTCCCCATATACTTTTTTTTCAAATCACTCTTTACCCTTTCTAAAAGTTTAAACTTTGGTCCTTATCGTTCAACTCTGTTATAACGTCGTCCAAATTTTGCTGATGCTGGCAATGGAGCTAATGTGTCATGACCATGTGAAACTTGATGTGCCAACTAGATACCATACAAGCCAATGTTTTAATAGCCATGTTGAAGGGATTGTTGGGGACTGCTGAGGGAGGGTTCATAGTGGGTGGTTGATGAGGAGGAAAAGGAGGGGTTACGACATTGTTTAGCAACGAGGGAGGATGATTGTCAATTTGTGCGAGGGGTTTGAGTTGCTAGATAGGTAGGGGAGCAAACATGCGCTCGTGAGTGGGTGAACTCATGAGCTTTTGAACCACATCTCTGAAGTCTTTTTATTGATGTTGTACATAGGTGACTAATGCTACAAATCCTGCTACTGCAATGGTAGCATTATGAGTAGACTCTACAGAGGATTGATAGCTTTTATCCATGAGAAGAAAAACGTACTCTTTTTTCCTCCGTAAGATCCAAAATCTCTCCTTATATTTAGACTTCAAAGTTTAAAATAGAGCTATGTAGGTAGGTTTATGTAAGTGTGTGGTGGGCTTCCTCTAATTGTAGAGTGGCGAGTAGGGATTGAGGATGGAGAATATTATATAAAAATAAAATTCTAGTTTTTGTCATGAAAGTTGTCATGGTAGAATTTAAGTAGTTAGGCAAAATAATATTATCATAACCATTAATGTCTTTTAAAAGTTAAATCCAAGCAAATATGGAAAACTAATTTTGAAGTGCATTGAACTCTTTGAAATTATTAAAAATGTAAGTATAAATTTACCTTAAAAATCAAATTCAAATAATTAAAGCAAATTACACTCAATTCTCAATAAATATTTCATTAAACACCCTATGGGCATTTAATTTTATGAATAGAAATTAATAAAAAATTTCAACAATACAAACTATTCAATCCATTTACAATCATCTCAATTAAATAAACAATATGAAAGTCCCAACCATGAAGCAACATACATTTATTAATGAACTTATAAGTACAAGAGAATTATAATAATCCTAAAACATATGCAAGTACAAAGTCATCTAATCCCTACTCGATATTCTAAAATATCCATCATAACCACCAGCAAGCTTAAAGCAATATTACATCAAGGAAATAAAAGAAAGAAAATGAAAAAATTAGAAAAGATTAAATGTGGAAGGAGAGCTCCATAGAGGTTTGGCCAATGGGAAGGTCTAAGGAGACTAACCTTTAGCCTCTCCTTTTAAGAAAACACCTTAGAAAACCCAAGAAAGTGGAGCTTTTCCTTCTTCAAACCAAGATTTTCGAGCCTTTTCCTTCCCCATCTATTATTCTGACCTCAAAAACCTTAATATTTTTCCATTTGTTATGCCTCCTAAGTCATAATATGCATTTAGCCCTAACAAGGGCGTGTTCTGGTGTCATAGTTCCAAATTTTTGGAATTTGCATTGCATATGGTGCCATGGCGCTAGAAACATGTTCACTAATTTAGTTTCAATATTGATTATAACTTTGCCATCCAACGTTGGATTTTAGTAAATGACCACATGTTGGAAAAATCTTAACGAAATCTTCAACTTTGCATGACATAATCATGTTTAAATTCTAATGTTTTGAGGTCCAAAAGTAGTGTCAAAGTTAAATATTCATTGATTTAAAGTTAAATACGATCTCAACTTTCTTCCTTGATTTCTTCCACTTCTAAGATGTTTGTAAAAGTTTGCAAAACGTCCTGCAATACCATTAGAACAATACAAAATTAGGCAAATTTAATGCAATGAAGCAACCAGATAATACAACCCATAAAATTCATGGACCTAACATCCTTTTGTCACTATTTTAAAAGAAATTATCCAAAATACATGATAAATTCCTAGTAAAACATAAAAGCATATCACAAATAGGAACTTATGAATAGCCTATTAATATGCTTTTCATGAAGCACTCTAATTTCCTTTATATTGTCTTTTCATGACACATTGCATATATGGCATGTAAGATTAATCTATTATTGGATTTATCAATGAAAGAAAAAATAAAACCAAACTAGCAAGCTCAATAGTAACATTAACTAGTCTTCCAATTCATTTGAACTTGATCAAAGCTTATCGAAGGATTTTAATAAGGTGCTTGAGTTTTAGATATAAGTCTTTCTTCCATATATATAAAATTCTCCTCCTTTATTTAATATTCACTACAAGAAAAAAAAAACAAATTATGTACTAAAAAATGCATCCCTAAAATCAAATACTGCACCTTATTAATCAGTGATCAAATTTTTGTCATCCCAAGATAGGTCATTGTTGAATTTTAGGGTGGAAAAAATTTCGCCCCTAAATATTAAGATGGATTTTTTGTCCCAAATTTAAATTTCATTGCTAATCCAATAATATAAAATCTCAGTTTTGGAACGTATTCTTCTATCCCAAATCTGTCAATAATTTAAGACAACTTTAAGATAGAAAAACCTATCTCTAATTAGGGATGAAATTTTCTATCTCTCAATTTGGTAGTAAACAAAAAATTAAATGCAAAAACAATTTTGACCACTGCTAAATGTAAATAATTTTTGTAAAAGAAATATGAAATTACCCTCCATTCACAAATGCTGAAAAATGTGTCTACAAGGAAAAAAAAATTATCAATTTCTACTCCTCTAATGCTCCATCATCAATATTTTAAAAATATCTTATACATATATAAGCAACCATCACATCCATAAATTTGACCAACATTAATTATGTGGCCATATAGTAAAAGATCCTAGTTGTAAGGTGGTAAGTCCCTAATTATATTATATTTTTATATGTTTTTACTAGGGTCTCATAATGTATTTTGGATCAATTCTTCTAAAATAGTGATCAAATGATGTTAATTTTAGATATTTTATAGACTAGACTATTTGATTGATTCTTTGCATTAAATTCATTTAATTTCACACTATTTTAATGGTAATTGTAGGATATTTGCTTTAAATAAAGGAAATTAACGATTAGAGGCATGGAAAATAAGGGTTTAAGGATGTTTGAAAGGTTTTCACAAACATCTTGGAAGTTAGAAGAAGCTAAAAAATAAAGTTGTAATGGTATTTAACTTCAAGACAGTGAACACTCACCATTGACGCTACTTTAGAAACCCTAAGTGTAAAAAAGTAAAGATAGTCATTTAATACAAAATTGTAAAGTTTGTTGTGATCTTTCCAATGAATGATCATTTACTAGACATCAAATCGCAAAGTTACCCCAAACCACCATTGATTTTGATGTAATATGAGTAAATATTGATTGATTAACCAAGACAACCCACTTTTAGAAATCAAGTCCACTTAACCTTTAAATAAATTCGCCCACATTTATATTAAGGAAATAGTGAGATTTCATAGGATACCAAACAGTATTGTTTGTGATAGGAACCCTCAATTTACTTATAATTTTTAGAACATCTTACAAACAACCTCAAGGACCAAACTTTGTTTCAGTACAAATTACCATTCTCAAACTGATAGACAATCAAAATGAACTATTTGAAGATATGTGGAGAGCATGTATACTAAAAATGAAAGGGAATTGGGATGTCTATTTACCCTTTTCGAAATATGCTTATAATAACTGTCATCAAAATAGTTTAGGGACGATGCTGTTTGAGGCCCTATATAGATGAAACTATAGATCACCTCTATATTAAGTTGAACTAAAGGAAAAGAAATATTTTAGGACTTGACCTAATATATCAAACCGCTAAATGAATAAAACTCATTAAGGAAATGACTCCTCATTGTTCAAGTTAGACAAAAGAGTTATGCAAATCAAAGGAAAAGACTTTTAGAATTTTCTATAGGAGATCATGTTTCTTTTAGAGTGTCTTTACTTACTAGTGTGGCAAAATCCATGAAATTAAAGAAACTCAATGCATGATATTTAGACCTTTTTCAAATTCTTGAATAAATTGGACCTATAGCCTACCGTATAGCTTTGCCTCCAAATCTCTCCTAAATCCATGATGCTTTTATGTTTCACTGCTTAAGAAATACCAACTAGGCCCTTTACATGTCACAAGTTACGATTCAATGCATATATAAAATATTTTGTCTTTTGCAATAAAACTAGAACAAATAATAGATACCAAGATCAAATAGTTAAGGAACAAGCAAATATCCTTGGTTAAGGTGATCTATCAAGGTTTAACATCAGAAGAGGCTACTTGGGAAGTTAAAAAAGAAATGGAAAGGAATTACCCTTAATTATTCTCATAAGTACATAAATTTTAAGGACAAAATTCTAACAAGGAGTAAAAAAGAGAAGAATTGTAATATCCTATAAGGAATTAGTACTAGAATGGACTTAATTGTGGAAATAGGATTAGTACTAAAATGGAACAAACTCTTGAAAATATTGAACATAAGTAGTACTAGAATTATATACATACATACATATATATATATATATATATATGTATGTATAACATAAAGGGTCTAAAAATAGAATGAAACTAATAATAAATTATATTATTATCATATATGATCAGATAACCAGTAGGAATAAAGTCTTAAAATGTCAGTAAGCTAACATTTGCCACAAAAGGAGTTCAACTAAAAAGAATTTAGTTAGTATGGAAGGCAGAAACTAACCTGGTTCGAAACCAATTTCTGATTATGTAATACCCATAGAAATTTATAGTAAAAAAAGAAGGAACTCAGTTGAAACAAATATAGAGGCAGATGAAATTTTATTTGAGAATGTAACTAAAGTTACTACCTAAACCTCATCTTATGCATTTTTAACACTTGTAAGTCAACTAAGTATGATAACTAAGTATCTGTTAGAAAAATTTTGATATGATAAAATATATATAATAATATTTTTACATTTAAAAAAAATCCTCAATTATTTCTAATAATTCTACCTAACCGTCAATTATACAACTAACCTAAAAGTATATCATAAAACCATTGAAAACACTTATCTTATCGTGCAGCAAGAACCGCCCTTGTCCAAGTTAGTGTACTTGCTAGAATCCTCACATTTAGCCACTGTCACTATGGTCCAACCACAATCGAAGGTCAACCGACATCTCAGCGTCTCCAACGGCCCATACCCGACCACTAGCAGCCTCCTTACCGGCAAAAATTGCCAGAAAATCACGTCAGAGCTCCTCACGATGTGATTTTTTTTTTTTCCAACCAAGTAGAGCTTCTTCCAGCCTCGTTCAACCTCGTCGGTGACTCCTCTCAAACATATTGGCCCTATCGACTTCCTAGCCACCTCCATCGACCACTACACAGCTAAACTTTCATCAAATTTTTGACGACTCGATATACCTAAAAGTAACCCAAAATTCAAGGCTTCAATTCATGATTTTGGTGCGTTTTTAATCCAATTAAACATAGTGCTTCATTTTCTACATTGATTTTGCACCTTTCTCCCTCATTTAAACTGATCAATTCGATTTAATTTGCTTAGAATCAAAGAAAAACCAATTCGAGTATTGTTCATCCGTAAAAATCATTGTTCATGCAAGAAAGTGATGAAATTGAGCTCAATTCAGGTTATTTGCTTCAAATTAAATTAGGATTACACTTCTAAGGTGAATTTCGCACCTTTCTCCCTTGAAATCAATGATTAATTGTGAATTTTGGCTTCTTGATTGAAAAACCTCAATTTAGGGGTTTAAGGGCAATTTGAGAATTCAGTGAAAATTGTGTTCTTAGGATTTCTTAAAATTTTTGTATACATCTAGGGAATGATTTAGAACTTTTAGAAATTTTAGTTTGAATTTTAGAACAAAATTTGAATTTTTAATCATTTTTCTAGATTTTTCATGAAGAAAAAAAGAAGAAAATTAGAAGGAAAAATATGAATAACTTGATTGTATAACAATAAATATTATTTGAGGTTAAATAGAAAATTTGAAATTTATTAGATGACCCTTAAGTGAAATTTGTGTTATGGTAGGTGTTAGAAATTTAATAAGTGTATAAAGGAATAATTAAATAAAATAATAATAATAGTAATGATAAAAATAATAGTAATAATAATAATAATAATAATGATAATAAGAATAATAAAATGAAATATATGTTATAAGTATTTTAAAGTATTCTTTAAGTGGCTCATAAATTTAATTTCTAACATTTAGAAAAGAAATAGGTGAATTGGATAAAAATGAATGAGAGATAATTAATTAAGTATGCGATGTAATTAAAATAAATAAATTTATTTGTAAGAATTGGATGATAAGAGTATTTTATTTAATAATTTTAGGTGACTAGAATATTTTCAATAAAGAAATTATAATCAAGGATAGAAAAAGGTGGATATACACCTTTTAGGTGAGTAGATAATTCAAATTATGCATAATATTATTTTAAATTATTCATGATGATTTTAAATATTGAATTATTGTAAATACCGAAATCTAAATTATGAAGTGGTACGATTTTAAAATTTCTGATATTTGTATATGGATAATTATTTATCTCTGAAATATTGGTATTATGTCCAAAACAGAACCCTGTAGCTAATGACAGTTGACGTTAGCCATAATGCATTGCGATTGGTATTCTGATAAAGTTGGATTTGATACCCTTACCTTCATATTCTATTTGAGGCTAAAGGTCATTATGATATTTACTCAGAGACTATAGCTAAATTAATATCTATTCCGATTTGTTATCACTAGCCTTGGGCTAGCTCTATACTCTGTAATTATGATTGATTCTGTAGAAGATTCCCAATTACATTATGTCGATGATTTTTCTCTATTTAATATCACTGAATTATGTTCGTATGATATCTGGTTTTAAATTTTAAAAAATGTACCACCGTAAGTCTATCTTAATTTTTGCAATATTAGAATTACTTGTTCACTGAGTTTTCATTCACCCCATTATTTAACATTTTTTTTCAAATCTCAGCGCCAATCTAGAATGTCCACCTTCAAAATTTTAATCTTGGTGATTAATTCCTTGGTAAACCTAGCCTACTGCTAGAGCTATGTCTTTCAGTATTTTTATAATTCAGTTCAGTTGCTCCCTGATATATAGGCTAAATGTTTAATATATTACTATGGTGTGTCAAAAACTATTTGTATGAAGAATTATGTGATCTATATTTGTTTAATATAAATTTATATAAATTCTGCTATTATAGGGTTTCGACATATTCGCAAGGATGAATGACACTTCATCTTCATGTCAGTCACGCTCTGCCGGCTCAGGTTGTGATAGATTACAAGCTGATAAGACCAAATAATATGGAAGTTTGAGGAAAAAGTTTAAGACCCAAAATAGGTGGCACGAACTTAGATTTAGAATGGGGTTAAATGGTATTAGGTAGCAAGTAAAAACAATGGAAATGAATTGAAAAAAGAAAAAATTACACAAGGGGTATGGAGGTGGTAAAAACATAATAACTGGTCATAACTCATAAGTTTGCTAATTTTTGTCCGAAGCAGTGTAATTTAGTGTGAAATTATGTTTTTATTGGGTCCACTTTTTTATTTTATATTATTTATATTAATAAAAATGAATTTTTATAGTTATAGAAAACATGATTTTATAGTAACAATAATAAATAAAAAATTAGGTATGAATAGAGCAAGAGAGCAGGGAATAAGAGAATAAAAAAGATTATATAAATCTATATACAAGTCATTCATACTCTTCTTTTATTTATTTATTTCATTTATTGAATTTTATTTGTTGATTAGGACAAAGTTTCATAAAAACACTCGCCTTTTTTATAGTGTTTTTTAAAGTTCCTATAGGTTGGGTGTCTTTTTCAAGGAAATATAGAATAATAAGAATATTTAAATTTATATATGAATTAGAATTTGGATAAGCTAGGAATAGAAGCCAAATAGTATAGATGCAAACATATTCTTTGAATTTTTATAGAGAAGTGTTAATCAAACTAAAATAGACCGTACTCATGAATTATTACCGGATAGTTACCAGTCGTTGTATGGAATACACTCACAGAATATTTGAGGTCCAGAGATTAAACACTATATAATAATTTCCACTTTAATGCCACACTAGTTTTTCAATATAAAAACTAAGAAATGTATTTTTCCTGACTGTGATGAATAAAGGAAAAAAGAATACTAAGTCAAGTAGTTTAATGTACTAGTTCTAATAATATTATTTTTTTAATAGTTTTTATTTTTTTTAAATAATTTTATTGAAACTGATATACTAAATTAATTTTCATCTAAGTGTATCAAAACTAACTAATATTTTTTTTCTTGTTAACAAGACCCAAATGAAAAAATAGGGTTGTTGATGGTATTAAGAGTCTTTACATATAGATTTAGATTAAGTTAAAATTTATAGTACATTCACAATTTTGAGTGTACTCATGCATTCAATTATAATATAAAGATATAATTATAATATTATTATTTTTTTAAGTTAATATTATTATAATTATACCTCTTCCTACATTATAACTAAATGCACTTATACATTCAAAATTGTGAGGTGCACCAAAGATAGCACTTTAGATTAATTATAAATTATTGAAAACTATTAATTAGGTCAATTCCTACAATTAATGTAATTCTAAAATTAAGAAATGGTTTCAATTCATCAACTTAAAATATTTATTTATATATTAGTTCTTGAAATAAAAATAACTTAATCACGAGCATCAACTATGTGAATTCTTTAAATTAGGTACATGCAAAGGTCAAGTATAATGTGAATTTTTACAATTACGTACATTCTTAGAATTAATATAATTTTAAAGAGAAAAAATATTTGTAATTTATCATATTAAAATATTTATTTATATTTAAGTATGAATGCATTAAAATTACAGAAATTCAAGCAAATAAATTTTGTATTCTCTTCAATCTAAATAAATTTTTATCAAAATAAATTATTTTTAAATATAGATTAAAGAAAGAAAATTAAAAGTTTGATTCTCTTCTTATTTTCTTAATTTTAAAATATATTAAACATCTATTTTTTGAATCTTTGTTAAAAAAAATATATATAAGTATTATTAAAAATAATATCCAAAGTTAAAAAAAATTATTTTTGAACTTTTTATAAACTTATTAGGGGCAGATTTTTCAAATGAAATACTTCGTTGGTTTCACTATTCTAGAATAACAAAATATCATTTTGAAACCAAATTTAGCACTGATATTTTAAGATAGAATTTTTCATCTAAAAAATTTGTCTGTATTACTTTTTTAACAAAGTTTTAAAAACATTTTGAGATGGGATATGAATTTTTTGAAATGGAATATTCCATCTAAATTTTTTGTCCTAGATATTTTTTTTAAAATAAAAAATAAAAATTCTGGGACAAATTGGTCACAGATAAGAGACAGAAAAAAATCTATTACTAATTTTTGTCCTTAATTTCATATTTTCTTGTAGGACTAAAAGCTCATTTTAATCCTCACTCAATCTTAATTATAAATTAGTTCTTCAGGGATCTAAAAGTTAACCATATTAGTTCCTCCACTGACCTGTCAATTGTTATCAAGGTTTGAATCTTTTTATATTTATGATTTTGCCTCTAATAATTTGTTAACATTTATTCACGACTGATTAACCCACTAGTAATATAATGTATAATTTTATTCCTGCACTTTATTTATTTTGTTATACAAGTGTGAGACCTTTAAGATTTTCAATAATAAAAATTGATTAATTTTATTGAATGAAAGAAAATACAGAATTATTAGAGAAACAAAACGAAGAAATAAAAAATAGAAAAAATAAACAATAGAAGCCGAAAAGGAACAAAATCCTAAACGCAGTACTACAAATAAAGCAAGGCAAATATATGGAGAAAAGCAAGAAAATAAAGTTCACATTCAAAATCCAGCAAAATCAAAATTAAAATTTAAAATACACATTAATAAAAAAAAAAATTAACTTATAAAAGGCTTCGAAGATATGGCCCCACTATTTCGACTGAAGTTCGGACGGAACATATGACCTAAATTAATTTCTTATCATTTTAATTTAAATGAGACTTAATATTTATCTAAAATAATTGCAAATATTTATATGAATAATTATATTAGTTTTTCATAAATTTTGGTTACCTTATAATGAAAAATACATATATTGATAAGATAATTAATTGGAATATCCAAGTTTTATTTGATGATTTTATATAAATATTTAGAAGAGTTCAGTTAACTTTTATTTTAACAAATAATAAAACCAAACAAGTAAAAGATAAATTAGGAAGATAATTATGAAATGTGCTTCTAATTAGCATTTAATTTTTTTTTATTAATATTAATATCACATGTACATGAATAAATCTAAATATATTAATAAAAAATGCTTTTCTTGATTTACAATCTTACCAGTGTTCATTTTAGGTTTTATTTTTCAGTTCTTTCTGTTTTTTACTTCCATAAAAAAATTTTATTATTGAAAAACTTTTTCATACTATAAGGCTTATATAATACTTAACATTCAAACTGAAGTCGATAAGCAAAAGAGAGAGAGAGGGAAAAAAAAGAAAAAAAGAAAAAGAAAGGCAATGAAGATGAAATCAGACCATAATTTTGGATTAATAGTAAAATAAATAAACTATAAAAACGAAGTTATGCATCTATAAATAGAGGGAACCAAAATAATAAACAAAAATTAAAAATATTAAGGCTAAAAAATTTTTCAAACATTAGGGGTCTTTTTCTAATTTTAACATTTTATTATACATAATCCAATCAGCATGACCAAATCATTAAGCCTAAATTCGAGCTTAATAAAAAGCTTGAGCTTGTATTTTAATTGGGTCTTTTTATTCAATTTTTATCCATATTTTTAGAGCCTGACAAATCAAACTAATCAAACTTTTTAAAATCATGGTCAAATCAATTTATTACTTAAAATTGAAAATAAATGATATATTTAATTATTATTATTATATGTAAGATTATATACAGAGAAATTATAAAAACAAATAAGTTGTTGTGTTACATAAATCCTTTAAATAAAATATATTAATTTTTATTTTTAAATCAAAATAGCACATTATACTTAGTTTTTCTTTAAATAATAAATTTTTACTTATTTAAAAAGTATTTATTTGGGCTTTCAATTTCCAATTTTGACTCAAGCCGGTCTTTTAAAAAATTTAAGTCTGACCTGTTTTATAAATTGAGATTTTCTAATTGACCTTTTTTTTTTGTTTTTTTTTTATGCCAAACTTATTAAGTTATATAAATTTTTTAAATTATGATCAGTTCTAATTGTTCTCTCATCTATCATTTCACATCGTACCTTTTTAAATTGGATGTTATGGAGCATCATGTATTAGGTTGATGTTGTCATGCAAAGAGAAGGACTATGTGCTTGTAAAGTCTTCCTTTCTAATGTGCAATGAATATACGGATGTTTTGTATATATTATTACGTGCAATGAATTATATAGGGAATATGTTGACAGAAGTTATGGTTGAAATATATAAGCCACTAATTTTGGCCTAACCACAAATCATTGTTTTAGCCAAAAAGATATGGTTTTGGTGCAATGTGATACTTACAATACTCAAGGCTAGTGTAATAATATTTTAAAATTGCCCTTGCCAATTGTCTCAAACTTAACATGTAGAAATAAATGAATAGTTTTCAAGGCAAGTCAATAATGTGCTTCAAGCAATTATCTATTACAAGCCCTAACTATGTAAATGTGAACAATGTTATAATATCATACAATAAAGTTTGGACATGTTTCAATAAAATATTCAGGGCATGAAAGTTTAAAACCTTAATTAGATTCCGACATGTTTAATCCTCATATTAACATTTTTTTTCAGCAATTAAAGTTTACTACTGCAACTAAAAAATCTCATAATTAAGACAAAATATGCAAACAAATCTCACTTAAAAAGACGAAAAATCCAACACGATAGTTTTAATTGAGGAATAATAAAGGAAATCATCATAGCATCTCTCTTCCAAGGAAGAGATTGTAGTATACAGATTAAGGGTATTCAAATATCTGAGTCAATGGAGTTGGTGTCCAACCCTTAACTTAGCTTGGAGTTTGAACTGGGACACATTTTTTAACTTAGTTTTAAGACCCAATATATAATCAAGCAGCCAAGTCATCCAGGTTAACTTTTACAAATTTAAATTTAACTTTTTTAAAATAAAATAAATTTTAATTTATATTTAATAAATATGATATCTTATATTAGTAAATTCAATGTTGATAAATTATCTATTGTACACCCAAACTATTCTAACATGAAACTGCCAAACTTATAACATTACCTATTGGTCTAATGCACGATTCTAGTGGTGTACCATGTATACCTAAGAATTTTGCAGATGCTGACAATACAATTATATTCTTCTTTTTCAAAATAAAATATGCTCATGTTAAGCACACTGACTCAATTTTGATCTGTACAAAAATAACACACTTGTAGTACCAATGAAGCAAAAACTCTCTAGTCTTTCCCATTTTATACTCTTGTAACCAAATTTTGTACTGTTTCCAAGAGGCTATCTGCAAGACTTCATTGCTTGATCTGGAACTTATTCCCATCTGTGACTCCATGTAAGCATTGGCAGAGGTGAGGCTTTCTGTGATCCCGATAAGAATTTAATGTCCTACTTCAGCAACTAACGGCTAAGTCAGCATTTTCTTCACACCAAGATGACAGCAGGGACGAGTTTGACAAACATAGAGCAGAATGGGGACTAATACGGAGTTTCAATTAAGTGAGGGACTAAAATAGGACTTTCGTCTTTTCTTGTATTGATTGTTTGTCTTATCTTTTCATTTTAAAATTAAATATTACCATGAGGATCACACAGAACATGAATGTGCCTCAAGTGGTGGTGAACAGGCACGTGGACAGAAAAATAATTGATGGTGAGGATAAGCCATCCCTATGAGGTAATGTTTGTAATTAATCTGTTCAAATATTTAATGATATTTCATCAAAATGTTGGACAATATAATATTCTCAACCATTGTTTATTGAATGATTAAAATTTGTACACTTTATTTTTTATGTGCATTTTTGAAAGGTCCATAATAAGGAGGCTGAAGGAAGCATAAGTCCTAGTGGATAAGCACTATACAACTGAATAAGTAACATTTCAGGAAGAGCCTACGTACTTAATACAATGTTGCCAAGAAATTAACTTGCAGAACCTGTAAAACAGTTACATCTGTTAAGAAAAAAAAAAAGAATAATTTTTGGGTACAAATTAGGTAGAAAAATCATGTCAATGGTGGGATAAATTTGAGCCTTGAGATAAATCTTGCATATGTTGAAGGTTACTAATACTAATTTATTTTCGAGTAGACTTAATAATAACTTAAAAAGTTCACCCAGCTCAATGAATTTGGTTTTAAAAAAATAAAATTAAACAAAAAATGTTCAATTAAAAAGTTTGATTCATAAAATGGGCAAAGCTGGAACTTATTTTAAAAGTTCGGCTCGAATTTAAAAAGTCCGAATGAATATTTTTTTAACAAGCAAAAAATTATTATTTAAAAAAAACTTAGTGTAACATAATATTTTGATAAAGAAAATAAAAATTAATACCTCTTATTTAAAAGATTTATACTAGTATAACAACTCATTTATATTTATAACTTCTCTATATATAATTTTATATGTAATAGTAACACTTATTTATGTTATTTATCTCAAGTCTTAAATAACAAATTGATTTGATCATTCTTTAAAAAGTCTGATAGGTTTGACTTAAAAAATATAAATGAAAACTCAAATGAAAAAAATTTGATTCTTAAGTTTTTTTTTTTTTTAAGAACTTGAATCCAAACCCAAATTTTAAAAGTTTGACTCAATAATCAAATCTATTTCCAAGTAAGTTTGATAATTAGCTCAATAATTAACCTCGTTTACATGCCAAAGATTTGCTGTAGTAAGTGAGCGAAGGGGATCTAATGAATTTGGTGGCTTGGAGGGTTTTTCATAAAAGTTGGAGCATTAGCAATTCATTTAGCTCCCGTTTGGCGTTATAAATTGAGCAAGGAATTGGCTTAGAGTATATACATAAGCACAACATGAAATCTTAGCAAAAAGCCGTATTATGCATGTTCACTCATACTCAGTTACAAAACATTACTTATATTCACACATGTCAAATTTAAATTAAATAGATTTTATAAAATAATGAAATATATATTATTTTTATCACATGTGTTTGTGTGTGTATATATATTAATTATTTGTTGTAATCTTTATCACTCATCTAAAAAATAAAATTGGATTTAAATTTGAAATAATAATTTTGTGTTCTAATTCACATGACCCAAAATAAATTATGAAATTCTAAATTAATCCAAACTTTAATGGATTTGGAATTAGAATGAAAATTATAATTATAATTCTACATTCTAATTCCAAATCTAACTTTAGAGTCACCAAATTTATTTCACTTTAAATTTTGTTTGGCAATTTAATTTTTAAAGGAGAAGGAAATAGATATCCTATTGGGTCATCGTATAAAGCTAAATTGTATAAATTTATATAATGTGATTCAACTTTATCATGTATTTTGTGTATATATTATATTGTATAAATTTATACAATTAATTGTGTTCAATCACTTTTAATATGATCTAGTACCTTACTAAGCTAGCGTCTCTTTTCTTAGTTAAGTTTGATTATATTACCATATACATTTTTCCATTTGACACATCACAAATGAGATTGTTGTGAATAATATCCTAAAAAATGAGTTGATTTAAAAAATACAGAGTTATAGAATTTTTTCTCACTTGGGTCCCTTACATAAGTATTTTTTTATTTGATCCCTTATAGAATTGTTATCTCAATTTAGTCCCTTATATTTGTACATTTCTCCTTTTGATTCCTTACAAATAAAATTATTATCAATAATATCTTAAAAAATTAAGTTAATTTAAAAAATACAAACTCATAAAAATTTTTGTCAATTTGATCCCTCACATGTAATATATTTTTTAATTTGACCCCTTATAAAGTTATCTTCTCAAGTTAGTCACTCTTAGAATAGTTTTCTTAATTTATTATTTCACATATGAACTTTTTTTTTTTCCATTTGATCCTTTATAAATAAAAGTGTTATCAATAATATCTTTGAAAAAAATAAGTTAACTTAAAAAAAAATACAAACTTATATAATTTTTTTTTCAATTTTGTCCGTCACATATAAGATATTTTTTCAATTTGATCTCTTGCAAAGTTGTCTTCTCAATTCAATGTGTCACGTATGTACATTTATCTATTTGATTCCTTACAAATAAAATTGTTATCAGTAATATCCTAAAGTTACTTTAAAAAATATGAACTCATAGAACTTTTTTTAATTTAGTCCCTCATAGATAAGATATTTTTCAATTTGATCCATCTTAGAGTTGTCTTCTCAATTTAGTCCCTCATATATGGTTGTCTTTCATTTGATCCCTCACAAATAAAATTGTGATCAATAACATCCTCAGAAATAAGTTAATTTTATTGGTGCAAGACCAAATTGAGAAATATTCATATGTGAGGGACCAAATAGAGAAATATCTTATTTGTGAGGGACCAAATTGAAAAAAAATTTATATGGGACCAAATGGAGAAATACTCCATATAGGTGGATCAAAATGAGGTTTTACTCTTTTATTTTTATTTCAAGCTTTTTTTCTAAGTGTATTGATATATTACCACTAATATGAATGTGTATAAGTGTCAAGAAAGTGCCGAATATATTTTTCTTTAGGCATTTTGATTAATATAACTTTTTTAAGTACAAGATATCTTTTTCAAATAGTTAATTTTTATCCTATTTAGTATAATATCATGTGTCACCCAAAATAAAATAATATATCTTATGGAATACAATACAATGTCACGCAATATAATATAGTGTCACACGAAATACTATATAATATTTAATCCCTATCAAGTTTCATATGATGTGTCAAGCAGAGCCTAAGAGAATTGGAGTTAATGATTCTTTACATAGAAACTAACACACACACACACATGCACACATTCACACACATCTCCAAATACATGCGAACATGCAAAATTTATAGAAGTTTTAGTACATTTCCTAAAATCAGAAAATATTTTTAACTTCCCTAAATTTATCGACATCATCTGCTATTTTTCTAGGTTAGCTTGCTAAGGTTGTTACAGTCTCACCCTCTCTATATTTCTCACGCACACACATTCCCATATCTAGGTTTGTAATTAAGTTAAGGTTTAGGTTAAAGTCTATACTTTTTTTCAAAGATTCTACACTTTGTGGATCTAAGGATTCTAGTTATTGGAGGCAAGATTTTCATCGAGGGAAGTAGTTGTTTTTCATGTTAGAGAGTGGCTACACGTTTGAGGATTTGATTTCAATACATTTGATGCTAGAGGAGAAGGAGGACAACTTTGAAGGCAAATAAAGGAAGTCATACATACGTTAATTGTCAATCAAACTAATTTTTCTATTTTCTTTTACTTCTTTTTCATGATTTACTTTACCATTGGAGTTTGGTTTTTCATGATGCTATGCAATTTTCCATATCGTTTAATGATGAAGTGAAAACTTTAAGATTTTGTTACATTTCTGGTTTGATATTATAATATTTCAATTCAAACTAAATTGTTATGATTTTTTGGATTCAATTGTTAATGATTATAGTTTCACTTGTTTGGTCTGGTTGTCTAATATTATTATAATTATGATCTATTATTAGTTTATGATTGTATGCATTATATAATTTTCAATTGAAGTAACAACTTGTTAATTAATAAACTAATTTATTAATTTCAAGGAAATTTCACTTAGAGTTGAAGTTCCATGTTATACTAAAAACTCTGGAATGATTATGCTTCCTTAATTACTAATTAAATTTAATGGACGTTGCTTACATTAATTCTCCCTATGGTTAGGTTTAGAACATTTCAAACCTAACTATTAAGAAATCTAAATAATTAGATGTTTTAGTTATTTAAACCATGAAATTAGTGAGAACTGGAATCATAATAATTGAAACTAGAACAATATATCTTAGTGGTGGAAGCAGCCATTCAACAAATTCATTATCATTCAATCAATTCATTTAACTCAATTTTTTTTCTTTTATTTGTTATTTTATGTTCTAATTCCTAAAATTTCATTCTATTTCAATCAACACCCAATCCGTTTACATTGCATCTTAGTTTCTAGGATTTTGATTTAAATTAAATCTTAAAATATGCTAAAGTCATTAATTGAATTAACTCATCTTAAGAACGATACCCTTTTTATGATTTACTAAATAAATTTCAAAACCAAATAGAATTTTAATTTTGATAATTTAATGATCTATCACAAACTCTAGCTACTTCTTATTTCTCTTGGATTCGGTAATGACTAGGGGATTAGCCACAATTATTTTGAAGAATTTTGAACGGAAATTATGTTTGTTGAATTTGGTTACGTCTATATGAAGATCACAAACCTCAAGAAATTGAGAGTTTTTGAAAATTTAATTTATTTTGACATTCTCACTTTATTAACAAAAAGAGTAAATTAATTTCCATCTCCTGATAGATATTCAAATCCGATAACCCTCTCCTCTTTTTTGAAAATATATAAGCTAAAAGATGAACAAAACACCATCATGAATAATATTGATTTCTTTCACTAAAAACATATTTAAATAAAAATTTATTTTCTAAACTATTATTTTAATGTTATTTATTTTTCATTAAAAACCATAACTTTAAAGGTTTGCATATTTTCATTTGAAGAAAAGGAGTGTCATTTTTAAAAAAATATAAAATATAGTATAATATATAAATATAAAATATATAAATAAAGTAATTAAATATAAAAATATAATCACCTTCCTCTGCCAAGTTGAAATAGAATCTTGCCCTTTGAATCTGCCGTTTCATGGGAAAATATCCTTCTCGCTCAACCCAATGTGGGCAATAAAAAGATAAATTAATAAATCAACTTTAGAAATCGAGAAAAAAAAATCCTCCTCAATTATATTCGACAAGGATTTAATACCATTTCTTCATTGAACGGTCACATCAGACTCTTACATTTGAGTATTTAATCAACAATATGCTGTTTCTAGAGTGTGCCACTTCACTAGATTTAAATGGATCTTTTGCATCTTTCACTAAATGTGCGAGTTTAACGGTTATTATTAAAGAAATTATGCAAATCTAATATCGTATAATTAAATTGAGTTATTGCATGTCGTCTAAAACTTTAATTTTAACCGCATATAACTATATGTGATTTTAAATTTTAATTTAATAGTCCACATAAAACAAATTACACAATCAAGAATCCTAATTCATAATTTGTTATTTATTTATAATTTAGTTACTAAAAATAAATTTATAGATATTATTCATAATTTAGTTATTTAGGATAAATCTAGAAACTAGAATTATTTGAATTTAAGTATTTTATTAGGTTTTATTATTAAGTATTTTCACTTTCTTATTTTATTTTATTTCAGTCTCCTATTTAAGAATTTTAAGTTTCCTATTATGTTTCATTTCAGTTTTCTAATTTATAATAGGCCCTTTATTGGAGTTTTAGTTTTATTATTATGTATCAGGATAATTTATAAATAGTTCTTAGGGTTTATGTTATGCATTATACTATTTTGATTTAAATAATAAGAGTTTTCTATTAACCTTAGGGTTTTTCTCTACCTCTCTCTCTACTTCTCTCTTGTTTTCTGACCTTTTCTTCTTTTCCCAGATTCTTCTACGTCAAGGGGATATTTCTTAATTGTCATAATTGAGAGAAGTATTTGGAAGTAACTCAAAAATTAATGAGGGCATTTACAAAATCAATTAGAAATTTTCTCCTTACCATCTCTAAAAATGTTTGACTAATGATTGTTAATCTGAGTGGCAAGAATCTCAACGCTCATTAGGTAAGGTTTTAGGCTCAATTTTTACTTTATATATGAAAAGTGTAACGTTATAAGGACTACTTTTAAAATTAGGTTTGACAATATTCGATTTTGAATTACTTAGTTCCGTGGCTTAATGGTTAGACCAAATATTAGGAAATAATATAAAAAAAAATCTCTAAAAATGTTTGATTTGATTTCCAACAATTACTTCCAGCCATATAGCAGTAAAGACATAATTCTTCAAATGTATGTACCAAGTTTTCCATGTATTCATTATCATGCCTTCAATTATGTCCAAAAATAATGGCTATAATTAATAAAAGACAAAAAATCCCTATTAGTTGAAACCAGTAATTCAGTGTTATTAATGTTTTAAATTGTTAATTTGTGACCTAAGAAGCACAGACACTTTAAAAAGGATCCTTGTGTTTCTATTGTGCATTAGAAACAAAATGCACAATGCATTTCAATTAGAAACTTAAAAAGCATATACACTTTAAAAAAGGAGTTATGTGGGGAAACTAATCATTTTAGTCCTCCAATTTATATATTAGTATTAATTTGATTTTCGACAAAGTCACAGTTTGAAGTCACCAAAAACAAATCCCTCTATTTTGACATTGTGTTGGCGAAGGACCATTTTGCTCTAAGGACTTTGAAATTTTTAAAGAACTATTTTGAAATTATTAAATTTGTGAAAAATTAAATTGATATTAAATATAAAAAAGTCGATGACCAAAGTAACTTTTTTTTTTTTTTTAAGTTATGTCTGTATTTGATTGGTGTATTGAACATTTGTATTTGAAAAAATGCACAATGTTTTAAATAACATATGGATGCATTAGATTTTTGGTTTTTGGTGTTTCAGTGTCCATGTTTCTTAGCTTCTAACATAAATTTGGTAATATCCGAAATGAGTTAAAAAGAAATTATCCTCATAACGGATTTCTTCTGTCATTAGTAAAGTTCATGATTAAAGAGTGAAGATGGTCTCAATTATGCAAGAAATTAGAAAGAAGTCATATAACATAATCTATAAATATAAACATAGAGTAAAATACTATTTTGATATCTCACTTATTAATTTATTTTTAATTTAGTCTTTTTTTCGTTGATTTTTTTTCTTAAGTTGGTCCCTTGCTTATTTTTATTCTCATCCCTCATTGATTAGTCAATTTGCAATTTGATCCCTCGATATAAATACTAGCATATGTTGTCCAAATTCAATTAAGAATGAGGATTAAATTTGTTAATATTCAAATTAGTGAGATACCCAATTAAAAATGATTTATAATAAGTGAGGAATTAAATTACAAATAAAAATTAATGAGATTAAATTAAAAATAAACTAATAATTGAGAAATCAAATCGAAAATAAAAATTAATAAATGATCAAATTAAGAATTAATTAATAAATAAAACACCAAAATATATTTTCCTCTATAAACAAATGGTGAAATAAAAAAAAAAAGAAAAATCACCACTCAAAGTTGGGCGCGAGAGACAACGAAAGTCGATCCCATCCAGTTATAAAATATACTAATATTTTAAATCTTTTTTTATGCAGTACGATATTTTATTAGCAAAAAATAGATTGAACTCGTGTGTGGAATAGACGGTAAGATATTATAAATAGTTTACTTTTATTTTTTCACTTACATATTATCCTATATAATAAATATTTAAAATATTAACATATTTTGTTTTAAAAAATACAATTTTTATTTTTAAAAAACAAGAGAAATGCCATTTTCATCAATCAAATATCCGAAACCGCAATTAATATATATATCTAGATATAGATATATTATATTGCACTTTGCTATATTTTAAAGAGTGTGTTTTAATTATTAATTTAATTTTAAAATTTTTTTAAATAGTAAATTTTTTTTTACATATTTGAATTGCATAATTAGAAAATTTCTCGGAATGAAATTTTATTAGTGCGAATTTATCATGTTAGTCCTTGAAATCGATTGCTAACCAGTTTAATCCCTTAATATTTATTACCATTATGTTAGTTATAATGTGTTAAAAAAGTAAATGAAACATATTAACTGAGATATCAAAATAATAAGAAATAAACTTATCACCATTGAATAGTTACCACTTTTATTGTGATAATAATTAACTTTCTATAACTAATAGATAATGGTGGTAATTTTTAAAGAATTTAGAAGTCTTCAAATATTGGTAAACTTTAAGAATTCTCTTTCCTCTCTCTCTTTTTTTTTTTTTTTCAAGGTTATAAGTTGCTTTTTTTATTTATTTATATGCAAATGAATAAAAAGCAAAATTCTATAACCTAAAAAATAGTACAAGCAAATGCTATATTTTGGAAACTTGAAATGAATCATTTCAAGTTGTTATTTTGTTTTAGAAAATAAAGATGCAGAAGCACTTTTCTAGTGTGTTATTTTAAAAATGAAATAAAAAATTGAACTCAGAATTATTTATTTTGAGTTCCACTAGAAAAGACTACGATAACAACGGTTCATTTTCAAAGGGAGGGATGGTTTTAAAAAAAAAATTAAGTGATAAAAAAAAAATAAAACTGGACAACATATACACTGTCCAATATATGATTCGGCATGCACTCTTAGCCTTGTGTTTCTCTTGTTGCTTATGATAATAATCACATTTTTTTCAGAGTTAAAATTTTCTTTTGTATATATAAATAGTTGAACTGTTGATATTATTTATATTTTATAATCTCATATATTATCTAATTAACTATTCTTAGGTATGTTAGAGTTTATAAATTTGTAATCCTTTGGGATGGATAGTTAATGAATGTGGTAAAGCTTCACCAAACAAATGTGATTAAGAATAAAAATTAATAAATATTATATTCTCAATGTCTCATAATTCTTTTATGTATATCTTTTAAATATAATTTTAGGGACATTTACTTCATAATTATTTATTATATCTTCTTCTCAGTTTTTGCTTTACACAAAAAAGAAATTATAAAGATCCTTTATTGACCCATTGTTTTCATTTTAAATTCAAAATGTTAAAGGAGAAAATTAAGGTATATTTTAATTTTATATGCTTATTATAAAATTTGTCCATAAAAATGTAATAAAAAATTTTTTCCACAGTTAAGAAATTTTATATGTTATATTTTATTAAATAATGTGATGAATATATACTTTTTCAGATTCTTCCTTCTTTTCATTCACAATATTATTTTATTTCTATTTTTTCGTTTTAGAATTTTTTAAAAATATATAAATTTTAAACTCTAAATTCACATTCTCTGACAATTCTTTTTATAAAATTCAAATACATAAAGAGGAAAGATAATAAGGATGCATCGAACCACTACTAAAAACGCCAAAAGGCATATTATTTATGGGTAAAATATATTTTTAGTTTTTCATTTATTACAAAGTTGTCTTTTAATTTTTTATTAATTGAAATATTTAAAATAATCTTTTGCTTATTAAAAGATGTTACATTTGGTTCCTTATTATTATTATTTTTTAAAATTTAGTCATTTAGATTTAAGATTTAGGATTTAATAAACAGACTAAATTTGACAATTTTATTTAGAAAAAGGGAACTAAGTGTGATATCTTCTAATGCTTAGAGACTATTTGAGGTATTTTAATAAGTGAAAAATAAAAATAATAATTTTATGATAAGTGAATGACTAAAAATATATTTGTCTCTACTATTTAATTCTCCTAGGTTCATTTTGAAGCAAGAAACAATGTTTTTTTTTTTTTTTTACTAAAATGAACTGCAATCACTATAATTTTTTTAAAATTGAAATTCGTAAAAATCATTTTGAATTTCATTTTTTATCTTTCTAAAAAAATACTTTTGAAGGCATTTTCTTACCCAAAATTAAGACAATATAAAATGGTTTATTCTATATCTCCCAAAATATAGCATTTACTTAATACTTTCAATGCTATTAAATTTTATATCTTTTTCTTTTTCTAACCAAAATAAACTATTTTTAAGGATTAAACTTATATGCAATTCTTTATATATTTGTTATATGGTTATTCAATTATAATATGACAAGTGTTGAATCAATTAATAATAATAAAAAATTTAATTTAAAAATTAAACAATTATCTACAACAACCATACATGTGTCATAATATTATTGGATAACCAAACGCTTATCATATTATAATTAGAAAACAATATAGCAACGATATAAAGAATTTTAAATAAGTATTTTTTTCCAATTTTTAATTGAAACTTGGAAAAAATCATTTCAAGTTTTATTTTTTATTCTTTCTTAAAATACTTGCGGGGCCATTTTCTTAACAAAATAAGGAAAATTCAAAATGGTTCCTTTTGAATTTCCCAAAATATAATATCTACTTGTAATACTTTTTATGCTATACAATTTTGTTTTTACATTTTTTTGTTGCATTTGGATCAAAAAGCCATGATAAGTTTTCATGTAACTAATATTGTTAATACTCACAATAGTTAACAAAAATTCTTCCAAATACATAGACTATCCAAACAGAATTAATATAAAGGATATGAACTACAGTGCTTCAAGTTTCTTGCATTTGAAATACCAAGAAATTTTAAATCAAACATCCCAAAACAAGGGTAAATGTATAATGAGAAGCTATCAAATGAATGGTATCTCAATGAATACATGTAGAAGAATTTATCATCAACTGTACATGCTTTTTGCCATCTTTGTTTTCCCCTTACATATCACATTTTATTTGGCTAGATTTCCCTTGTCACATTGGAAATTGTAGTTATATTGTTTGTTTGCTGAATTTGATGGTATTTGATTGGGACTATCCATGACCCCTCACTTATTTTATCATTAAAAATAATTTTTATTAATTGAATATTATCATTTTTAGTGTCTCATTTTTAATATTGTTATTAGATACAGTACCCTAAGTTGAACCATATTAACTCTTATATAAGGACTAAAAATAATAATTTTTAATTAGTTAGCGACTATTTTAAAAGGTAAAATAAATTATAAATTAAAATAATAATTTAATGGTAAGTTAGAAATCAAAATAATATTTTTTAAAAATTAATACTATTTAGTTATGTCAGCAATTTTTAAGTGTTATCAAATTCTTTGACAAAAATATAATTCGGGAATTTTTTTTTTTATAAATCAAACAATATGTGATTGACTCTTTTAGGAAAAAAAAAAAAAAATTCTATCTGTATGGTATGTTACTTTTTCCAATTTCTGTCTCAGTTCAAATCCATGGAATTTTATTTAAATTCTCCACAATCAACGTAGTTGTAGTTGATGTAAAAATTATAATCGTGCGTTACTATATTTAACTTTTTAACCACATAATTTCTAAAAGAAATCTTAACCGTTAAATTTTGAGTGCAACTATAGTTGATGTGTACGAACTGTAGCAAATCTAGTTTTGTAAAGAATCCAAGTCACTTGTGATGCCTATTTAAACTGCAATATGTCCTTACTATATTCCGTGGCTTGTCCTACATGTTGGTTAGTATTTATAACAAGTCTTTTTTAGTATTAATCACCATTATTGAATTGACAATTGATAATTAGTTAAACATATTTGTACAAGAGCATAACATTTAGAAATAGTATCATATTATTTTAGTCACTGATTTATTATTAACTTATCACTTTAATCTTTTACTTATTTTTTTCCTTAAAACAATTCCCAACAATTGAAAATTATTACTTTTGATCCCTCTATATGAATTAATAGAATTTGCTTCAAGAAACTATATATGATAATTATTTTAAAAATAAGGGACTTAAAGTGGCACTTTCGATTAAGTGATGGATCATTTTGAGAAATAAAATAAGTGAGGAGAAAATAATAATTTAATGATAAGTTAAAGCCTAAAATAATATATACGTTTCTCTATTTAAAAATGTGTGAAAACAATGGATTTCATTTTGACATTCTGTGTCTAACTCTTTCTTGAAAGAAAATTGCTTTTCATGAATGGTGAAACAAGGTGCTTTAAAACAAGATGTCAATTTTATAATTAGCTTGTATATATTGGTATGGTTTAAACTGATCAAATAATAAACTATTACTTATAAACTTACATGATGACATCATATAATAGTATAATTCATATTGCAAGATAGAGAACTGTTGTAGAAGATGGTCATGTTGGCACCTAGAGGAGGAGCTCTACCATAAATAGTAATTGTTTTATAGATGGAAGAATGTTAGAAATTCTATTTACCATGGACTAAGATGATTAAGTTAATATGTCTCTTTGATTGATAAAATTAAGCCAAAGATAATTTTGTAGAGTGTGTTGTTAAGAAAATGAGAAAGTGATACTTGAAAATTGTGGGAAGTGGACACTAGATTGCTTGGGGCATTGTTCTTGTGGTGACTTTAGACCCTACATTAGTAGGAGGAGAGTGTGCATGTGAGTATAATGTGTTAATATACGACTAGGAACATTACTCTGTTAAGTGACTTTGTCTAGTTGTGTACCTTAGACAGAGGGAAAAAATCTTTATAACTAGATAGGCAATGTACTAACTTGGTATGTTAGTTGGAGACCAATAAGGGTCATGAGTCTATATTTCATGTTTAATTGTTCAGAGATTGGCTAGACCTACATGGCATGATTGGAGATAGACTAATAGATCATCTTAGGTTAGAAGGTAGACTAAAACGGTCTTGCGTTAATGAGATAATATTTGGTTGTAACGCAAGACTGTTAACGCAAGATCGTTTTAGTCTACCTTCTAACCTAAGATGATCTATTGGTCTATCTCCAATCATGCCATGTAGGTCTAGCCAATCTCTATACAATTGAACATAAGAAATAGACTCATGCCCTCTGTTGGTCTCCAATTAACATACCAAGTTAGTACAATGGCCTATCTAGTTATAAAGATTTTTTTCCTCTGTCCAGGGTACACAACTAAACAAAATCACTTAATAGGAAGTACAACGAAGGAACTTCTAAATAGTCCATGAAGTCATAGCCACTGTTGAATCTCTAGCGGACTTC
This sequence comes from Delonix regia, assembly GCA_037074485.1. Taxonomy (NCBI): domain Eukaryota; kingdom Viridiplantae; phylum Streptophyta; class Magnoliopsida; order Fabales; family Fabaceae; genus Delonix; species Delonix regia. The sequence goes on along the minus strand of CM073462.1, from coordinate 25,377,695 downwards.
CACCACCAAAGCCAAACGGAGGCATCCAAGAAGGAAGATATAAACTTGGCCAATAGTGGGGGAGAGAGACGTGAGGCTATGGGGAAGGACAACCAATGTAAGTCACCATTCAAGGGTAGAGAGAAAAGTGTGGGCCAAGATGAGTTCAAGGCGAAGAAGAAGACCTTTGTGTCGAAAGGTGGGTGCTTCGTGCGCGAAGGACCAAATGCAATGAAGGACTATCCCAAGCTTGGTTCTTTGTCGGTAATACTGAAGCACCAAGAGGCTAAGGCCTAAGAGAACAAGGTGAACAAGATGGGATCATTCTAAATCCTTAGTGCTCTTAAGGCTAAACTAATGTCAACGACGTCAAGCAAGGGGCTCATGTACGTCAAAGCATATATTAATGGGAGAGCAATAAGGGCGTTGGTCAATACAGGGGCAACCCATAACTTTATAACTGAGGAGGAAACCAAGAGGCTTGGTCTTAAGTGGACGAGGAGTGATGGTTGGCTAAAAACTATCAATGCCAAAGCTAAACCCCTTAATGGCGTAGCACGAGGGGTGGATCTACGTCTAGGTGCTTAGAAGGGCCAAGTGGATTTTTCAGTGGCACCAATGGATGATTGCCAAGTCGTTTTAGGGATGGAGTTCTTGAGATAGGTAACCGTTATCTTTATGCCATCCTTTAATATGGTGTGTATACTTGAGAAAAGGTCACTGTGCATGATTCCAACAATAAAGACACCCCTTGATCAGGTTCGGGGGCTAAGCAATTTTCGGCTATGCAATTAGCTAAGGGGTTGAAGAGAGGAGAACTTGATCTTAAGGTGGATGATGAGTCGAAAGAACCGAAGGACGTACCACTAATCATTCATGTCATCTTAAAGGAGAACAAGGATGTGATACCTGTAAGGCTGCCTAATAAGATACCACCTAAGAGGGAGGTGGATCATAAAACTGAGCTTTTAGCCATTAGCCAGGCCAAAGGGGATGTGGTTGCACACATCAAGGAATGCTTGGATACAAAGTGAGCTGGCTACCTTGGCAAAAAATGCACAATGGGACTCGTAGAGTCAGCATACTCTCGGTCACAGATGTGGGATAGTGAGGAGCTTCGTATGAAGACTTGTGGCAGTTTCGAGAATAACTCAAAGCAGTCGAGGTGACGAGGGCATTGCCGTATTAGGTAGGGAGAATGTCACAGCCTTTTTGTTTTGGTATTGGAACCTGAGGTTTACATACCCTTATACATAGAATATGATAGAGAAGTGTAGATATTCCCTGGATATTCTTGTGGATACTCTATGAATATTCTAGGTTGTAGATATTTTAATGGAGAGTTCTAGCGAACCAATCTCCACTGTTAGATTAAATTGATCACAACTGTCTATTGAGTAGGTGGAAGTGTATAAATAGGAATAAGATCTCTCATTTGTAAATCATCTAAGTTTTAAGCATTCCAAAGAGCTATCTTGTCTTCTCTCTTCTTTTCTTAGCCAATCTAGTTCATTGAGGTAGACTGACTTAGTTATTGCAAAGGGCGGAAAGGAGCTAAGGCCACACGTGAGATTGTTAAGGGAATAAGTCTGTAACACCACAGATAGTTTGAGAATGAGAGTAGAGAGGTTGATGTGATGTTTGCCTTAGTTCTCAAAGTTTCTATTAGGATTTCTCCTATTATTAATGATAAGCCAATTGAAATATCCCAAATTTTAGAGGAATGTCAAGACATTGTTCGAGGAGAGCTTCATTTAAAGTGTGTTAAAACTCTCCTTAGCCCTCCATCAACCCAAAGCTAGTTGACTCATTCCAAGGGCTTGTAAGGCATTCATTCATATGGTATAACAATTATTTGTGGTTTTCCAATCATTTTGTATCCAGTTGACATCCTACAATGACGTCTACAATACAAATTAGCATGCCTAACCCTAAAGTCAACCCTACTACCACTAAATCTATCATTTTCACTTCTTCCATCTCTAGCTCTCCAGTTATCACTATTCCCTAAAGTAAAATTGATTGATCCTAATTGCCTCAATTGACTTGCCTCCATTGAGTTGCGGTTCCTTGGCTGAAAATTGAACATCAGTAATGTATTTTATTATAGCTTTCACTTGTTAAATTAGTCCCTATTTTTTAACCCTAAACCTTATATTTAAACCTTACAGACATAGTTCAATTTCTGGGAAATGACTACGTCATTTTACACGAATGTTATCTAATAGCTCATATGTTTGGTGTGAAACAACAAGAGAGTTCTATTTTGAATGGTCTTAAATCTAACCTTGAACCAATCTAACACCAAATCTTGGCCCCACCTACCATTCTTTCTATGGAGGATGTTTATGCCCATTTATTACACATTTTCCATGCCAATACTTAATCTGAAGGTATGACCCCAAAATGCTTTGTTTTTGCTACACAAATAACTGATCACAGTTATGGCAAAAGAACTGGATGAAGAGGGGCCATGAATGTGGTCAGCATCCTCAGTGCACTCATTGCAACTGGATTAGTCATACCTGGAATCCGTGCTATTTTTTGAATAGTTAAGCACTTTGTACAAAAAATATTTTGAACCAAGACAATTGAAACTCTAACACTTAAGTGACCCTCCATTCCAATAATTTCCTTATGAGAGGTAGACAACAATTAATTTTTCAAGCATTTGGCCACCAAGCAGAATGTTGCCTCATCTAATTGAAAAAATTAGTAAACCTTTCATCAAGGGAAAAGTAAAGTTACAGAGTAATCCTACACTAAGCCAGACCATGGTGTCATCGAAATCCATGCTGAAACCATTTTAGGAAATGATAAAGAGATGCAGGTAAATTTGGTTATGAAATTGTGATTGAAAAACAAAATGGTTGTACAGAGCAACAATAACTAATAAAGTTGTTGGAATAATTCAGGGAGGTTTTTATAGGTACATTGGAATTGCCACCTCCAAGGCCTCAAGACTACACCATTGACAGAAGTATGAGGTCCAAATACCTAATATGGGACCATACACATCAATATCCTTAACTATAGAAATTATAATACCTAGTGCCAGCCCCTATTCCAGTTCGGTAACTATCCATCATGAATTCCAGTATTAGATACAAGGACCCACGAGGAAAGGACATTAGGAGTACATTATAATGGAGGTTATGACGAATTTGACTGGGGACAAGGTGAAAGTTCCTTGGGAGGGTGGGTGGTATCAATAGATGTCGAGTTAAGGAGGCATACACTTGTTGGCAGGAAAATGAGTTGGTAAGATAAAAGCACTGCATGGCCAGCATGACAAAGAAGAATAACAGGTTAAGGGGATACAGGAATTGTAGAGAGAGCACGTGTAGAGGTTTTAGAGTAAGTAAGAGACACAGTATGAGGGGCTAAAGGGAAAAGAAGGAGACTGCTTTTTTTTTTTTTTTCTTTTTTTTCTATTACCAATAAGCATTTCCAGGTTCCCATCACATTCCCATTAAGCTTCCTGAATGTTATACAAGATTTTGGCTACTGAGAAAGAAAAAGACAACTCTTAACATCAAGTTGTCTCATATAAATGGCATTGTATCAAATTGGATGGTCACCTGTGTAAAGATACCCTTTGCATTGGATACACGCAGATGAACAACAATTTCCTTTGGTGCAAAGCTATCAGCTATTGATACCACAACACATCCTGCTACAATGATGGCCAAATATATTATAACAGCATTGACTGTCATTTGCATGTCAATTGCAATTGCATCACCCTTCGAGAATGTAGTTGCTAACACATTTGCTACCATCCTGGAAATAATTTAGATAAAAGATGAAGAAAAGAGATAGCTCTGTATGGGGGGTAGATAAGATATTATGAATTGAAAGTGACTGTAAGCATAAAACCTGAGAAGAGAAGGATCAAAAACATAAAATGAAATACATGGGGAAAATGATGAAAGAAAATAACAGCTGAATGATACTTGAATATTCCTAATTAAACTGTCCAGTTTCATTACAATAATGTAATACAAAATGAAACTTTGAACGATAGAATCAGATAACTGAGCTAATGTCACAATATAAAGCATAATTCTACATTTTATAAGACCAAAAAGAAAGATATGCAGAACTCAGGAAAACAGACTACATACAGAATTTACCACTGAAATGATTGTCTGCTCCAAGCACTACTAGTCTAATGAATGTTTTTGTGGCTTATGCTTGACAAAATAAAAAATGGAAGGAATATCACATACAACTTCAGTATACCATTATTGATTAAATAATCACCAAAAAAACAAATTTGTAGCCACTTTTTTCTTTCACTAAAAGAAGTTCAGGACTATAATTCAGAGTATATGGCGCATAACTCAAAACACTAGGATTAAAATAATACAAGAATTCTGCTCGGCATTTTTTGATGTGAAACAATTAAACATGGACAGATAGCTTCTTTTTTATATTTATAATATAGAAAACCCTTTCTTCCTGATGTTTCAATAAAATAATTTTATATTTTCACAAACATTGGAAATGAAAGACAAAAAGGGGACATGTCTATAGTAGGTAATCACTAAAAGTCATTTTCTGTACTCTTCCTCAAAATATTCAAAATTCTGTCTATACAAAAGGGTGGCAAGTAAAGAATTATAATTAAATATATTCAAAAGAATTAAATACGCAAAAATATAAGCTGTGGCCACAATATCACCAAAATAATATGATTTTCATAACTTTAGTCCAAAATGACTTGCCAATTGTATTGTCGCTACCACTACTAAGTGAGAGTGTAACATCCCTATATTAGTGATTTTTAATTTAGGAAAAATAAAAAGAATCAAACAAGAATAAATATACCCATTTGAATCATTTAAAGTAAACAACATATAGCTTAGTTTAAAGGCATAGGGACAAAGTGGTAAATTTACAAGGCCAAGGACAAAATAGTCATTAAAAAAATACCAAGGGCAAAATGGTAAATTCACACAAAATAACATGTGGCATTACCATAACCTATGGGGCTCGCACATGTGGGGTCCGTATCATGATAAAATATTAGATATATGTGGAGCCCACACCATAATAAAATAGTAGATACCTGTGGGGCCCACATCATAATTATATCTTAGATATTTATGATTTAAGATTGAATCATAGCCATTGGATTAAAAATATGTAATTAATCCTAGTTGTCGAATTTTCTTTAAATACTTTACACCTTACTTCTTTTTTATACACCATTCTCTACATTCCTCCCCATACCCATTTCATTCACTCTGACCTCTCCACCTCTCCACTTCACACTTAGATCAAAAAGGAAGGAAGCAAGAGGAAAGGAAGCAATTTTAGGATAATTACAAGAAAGGAGAGCGTATCCAAATAATATGATTTAGCATACTCTAGGTTCTTTTCTTCTCTTTTGCTTTTCCTTCTTCTTTTTTTTGGATGGTCTTATTCATTATATATCCTTACATGAATATTTTATTATTCATGCATTATAATTGTCTATATTATTGTGCATTTCAATTTTGTATGATGGGATGAAAATATGATTGTTTGAGAAGAGAACTATTTTTTGCGAGAGTAAACTATTCTTGTCACTATGTACTTAATGATAGTTTGGAATCCTATTTAATAATGATTGGTTATGCCGCCTTAATATATATTGTGAACCATTTAATAATGGCTAGCTATGTCGCCTTAATAGTGAACCCTATGAGTTCCTTAACAAGACATTATACTCCATTAATCCTGTAATTTATGGTACGTTATACCGCCTAAATGATTACAAGAAAATGGTGTTATTATACTTCTTAGATCATAACTTGAATTCTAAGATCAACGGCAAGCTGTGCTGTCTAAATGGTTTCAAGAATTTAGGAGAGGACAAGAATGTATCCTTGTTGGGAACATCTTGAATTTAATTGACACTAAAGGGATTCCTAATAGTCATAAGAACATCAGTGGTTAAAGGATTATAAAAGAAATTTTGATAGTTCTCTCTCAAACTAATTCAATCTTGACCACATGGTAGCTTGGGTGACATATTAATATAAATATTATATTGCTTGACTTTGTCCTAGGTACCCGCTAGGAGATGCCTCAGCTAAAGGTGGGCTCGCGTTTGCCAGTTAGGTGTTATATGTTGGGATTTGTGAGACTTGATCACTTGGGTATGATAGTCATATGCTGGGATTTGTAAGATTTAAATAACGCAAATATAACTTCCCAATGCCTAATAGTTAAGAACATTGTCTATCTTTGTTTGCCATATATTTACTAATGCATATTTGTATGTTATGATATCTAACATCCATATATATTTCATAAAGAACATAATTTAAAATTAGATCATATTCCATAGATATTTTGAGTATTATATATGTTTTTTCATGTTATTGAGAAACTATTCTCACTATTCTGTTAATTTTGTTTTTAGAAGGCAAATTACCAAATTTCTCTTAAATTACATGCGAAATGAGTATTTGTCTCACCAATTGGAAAAGACTTGTTATTAAGATCTTCGTTATAAAATGTGATATGACCTTACGTGCCATATTATGTTCGTGTCACAAGAGGGCATAATCTTAATAGTTTTTCAAGTCCTGAATGAGTCATTAATATTATGCCTAATTCCAATAGATATAGACATAGATATAGATATAGGTTTATTATCCCTTCTCTCAGTTTTATTAAATTATCTATACGGATGTTTGAACAAATGGATTTATGAATTTTCTTTATCTATAATTATACTATTGTGTTTTAGCTATTCTAATGCATTTATCATAATTCTCACTTTATGATTATTTTAACTGAAATTTATAATAAATTCTAGACTTTGTAGAAAAGGTGTTACAGATAGCATAAATCTCTGAAAGCTCATTCAGTGTCATGTGATTAACTTTGGCATCATCAAACCCTTCATCTCTCCACACAATAGATAAACTGTCATCTTCTTTCTTTGGATGCTTCCTAGGTAGCAAACAGCACTCTGCAATATTCAAGACTGAACCTGGAAGCCAATTCCTCCATGCTTTAATTTGTCAGAAGTATCTAAGATGCACTTGGGAGCCTCCTTAAATGACACTGAAATCTCTTTCAGAATAATTGACCAGTACACCTGATATTCATTAATAGATGTTAAATGCAGTTAATATAAAGGCCTGTAGTTTAATGCACGGTTCAGAAGACTTGTCCTAATTTATAATAACAAACATAGTAAGCACTTACGTCAGGATGTTCAACTGAAAATTTCTGAAAGAGAGTAAAACTAGTTATAGGATCTTTGTATGCTGCTCCCAAATGCTTTGGACCATACATTTCCATCACACGTCCCAGATTTGTCTTTCTTGCATGCCATCTAGAAATGTCGCAAACCAGAAAGTTTGCTCATTGAATCAGTTGACAGATTTCATCAACAAACTTCAGAGTTATGAGTAAGCCAAAATGAAAATGAACCAAATTGGAAGCAACATTCATCAATATTCCATCCAAGTAATATACACAGATTCCAAAAACAACTAATTAAACCAGCAAAAGACAACCATTCATAACAAAATTGTGGATTTGGGAGCAGCTTGAGTTTAAGCACTTCCCCCTTTAATAGCTTATAACATTGTGTCATTTCAACACTACGATATATTGTTTTATGAAGCCATCCTCAGAAAAAAGCTTTCTCTATACAAGGGGGAATTAATTCCAAAACAAAGAGGCTAGTAAATAAAGAATTCGCACAGAAAATGTATAAGAAAGAGCAAATCACTTACAGCGAAGGGAACCAATAAAGAGGCGGGCCATTGGTGGAGGCATCCCAATGCGCATAGACGGAGTAGTACACAAACTAATGCAGAGGATGTGGGTGCCATGGCTTGAGCACTCTCCGAGCACCAAGCTCGCGCCACAGCTCTCGTGGGTCAGACTCTTTGACCCTCGCAAGGATCGTTTCCTTCAAGACCTGGTCGAATCTCTGAGCTTCCTCAGTTGTCAAACCAGCATCCACGAAGTCTTGCACTCTCAACTCGCTGATGCTCTTTCCCATTTTCATCTGAGTTTCTCTGTTATCTTATCCCTTATTCCACTCGCAAAGTATGGGTCTCTCTTTCGGAGTCACGAATTATTGAAGACGCAGCCCGTAACAGTTGAAACTCTGAGATTAAGTACGATTTCTCTATGGCCACGTAAATCTGTTCTCTTCCCTTGATTGCCAACGACCCAAATTTAAATTACCTAGGGAAAATTCTATTTTTAGTCCTTATTATTTCACTTACTTTTTCAGTTGATCCTTATAATTTGGTCCTCACAAATTTAAATTACCAAAATAATCCCTTAGACCCTTAGAAATCATGAACTCACTAGACCAAGTCCCTTTCCCTTCATTTTGATACTGTGCATGTGAGGGACCGTTTTATTCTAGTGATTATAGAATTTTTTAATGAACAATTTTTTGATACTACAAATATATTCTTATTTAAAATTTTTTAATTACATTCTGAAAGTTCAAATAAAATTTAAATTAGTCCAAGTCATTAAATTTTTATATTATTTTATTATATAATAATAAATTAATTTTATTTCATTATTTACTTTTATCTATTTTCTTTATATATATATATATATATATATATAAAACATATGTAAAGTGTTAAAACAATATACAATTAGCTAAATTAATAAAATTTCATAAAATATTGATAGAATATTAATAATAAAGACTAAATTAAGATATTTATAAATTATAATGATATGATTATAAATATTTGAATTATAAAAACTAGATTAAAAATTAAATGAAACTATGTCGATTGAAAGTGAATTTTCTCAATAATAAAATTTCGCTGTCCTCTCATCTCACCTAATACTTTTTCAGTCACTTTGGTGTATGTTGTATAATTTTATTAAATTCTTTCTTACCTAATTTAAATTAATTAAGGAACATTATACTTTTGTTCCTTATAATTCACTTAATTTTCACATTGGTCCTTTTGGTTTAAAATTTGAAACCAGACCCATTTTGTTCCTCTAGTCAATTTGGTTATCCACATGTTCATAGTGTTAATATAATTCTTTAAAAATTCTGAACTCACTAGAATAAATCTTTATTTTTTAATAATTTAAGAATTTTAAAAATATATTTTAACATTATAAATTTATTGAGTTAAATTGACAGGATGGAGAGAATGGGAGACCAAAATTTTTCTTTCTATTAAAATTTTTTAATTGAATGCTTAACATTTAAATAATTTTTAATTTAACCTCAATCATTACAATTCTATCAATATTTTATTATGCATGTGAATTAATTTTTATTGTATATTTATTATGCATTACATGAATAGTGAGTAGATAGAAATATCCTCATATATATTTGGATAATGAAATTAATATTAATATATGAAGAGTAATATTTAGTACGATATTTATTTAAATTTAAATTTATTTTTAATTTAAGAAAGATAAAACGATGATATTATTAATAAGTTAATATCATTTAGTTTAATTTAAAAGTATAAAAGAAATAAATTTATTTTAAAATATAATTTTTTAATAAAAAATAAAAATTGATAAAAAAATTTCACCCCCAACTGACTTGACTTAAGGTCCTGGCTCCATCGCTAGTGATATCACTATAATATTTTACGTATATGAAAGGCATAAACTAAAGTATGATTGAATTAAATACTAGTAGTTCCTTTGAAAACCATACATACGTTTGCATGCAATCTCTAGACTTCTATCCTTCAGGCTTTTACTACTACTGCATACTCAAGACAGGGACATTACTGCTACAACTTCCAGTAGATGTTGTAGTGAATGGGGCAATAGTCATTCTTCACACTCAATGAATAACAATTTCACATTGTAGCTAATGGACATAAGCAATATAACATTACTGAAGCCATATGGTAATATTTGCAAAATTTAGCAATAATATAAGTAACAGTGACAAGTAACTCTTGAAAGACTTAATGATATCAATTTATAATTGTTACACCCCCAAAGTTTTAGAGTGTGACGAACATGAAATATAATTTTACAATTGATAATTTGCTTATTTTGAGTAAAATATATAAAAAAAATTCCACATTCTATTATTTTATTAATAAATTCAGTAGTTATATGAATGTGATATTTAGCCAATTTTAAGACATATAATTAAATTAATAAAAGGGTCATATATGAGTAAAGTAAATTAAGGTAATATATAAATATATTATAATAATAATATAATTATTATTAGTTTTATTAGTTTAAATAATTATATTTACTATTTAATTAAATTTATTAAGAATTTTTCATGGTCTTAGCTTGTTAATTATTTCAACAAGTTGAAATCATATAATGTTGACTTGGGTGAGAATTGCTATGTCTGTTGAGTTCTACGGTCTTTTTTAACTAAGTATGAGAATATTAAAATCACTTACAACTCTCAAGAATTTAAATAGACCGTTGATTAGACAATTTCAATAGTCACTCATGAGAAAGAGCCAATAAAGAAGACAAAATTTCACATGCAATTATGAACTACATTTCACAGGGTTCATCTAGCAAGTCTATAAATGAGAAACTAAAGGAAAAGAAGAGTAAGGGCAAGACTAATGACAAGAAACCGTTCAAACCCAAGAAGAAGAATAAGAATTATAATGGTTAGAAGAAAAACTTATATAAGGGTGAATGTCATTATTGTACGATGTCTGATCATGAAATTTCAAATTGTGTCATGCTAAAGAACATATACGAGAGAGAAGGTATCTCTTTTGACATTTGCTCCTTTAACTCTAGTTTGTTTTGAATATAATAATATCGAAACCTCTTTGGATTCTTGATGGTAGGTTTTTAGAGTAATTATTCATATAATTAATTCTTTGTAGGGGTTTAAAGACATAAAGAGCTCAAGTGAAAAGAAAAAGACCATCCTAAGAGTATAAGAAGTTCAGCTGCAATGGATTGGATGAGAATTACAATAATAAACTTTTATTATGGACATAGTTAAATTTTGAATGATGTTGTTTATGTACCCTTCTTTAGAAAGAATTTGGTTTCTAGTTCTGTATTCGACACATAAACATTACCTTTGGCAAGAAAATGAAAGAATTAATTTCTTTCTTTAATTCAAGCATTGTTAAAACTACTAAATGAATGGTTTATATTGCTTGAATGCAAATGTTAGTTCAGTTCTTTTGTTTGGGCATCTTTTAATGTTGTGATTGGACACAAAGGTTGAAGAATTGATTAAAACTCTTCTATGTTATGGTACCAGCGTTTGGGTCATATTTCCAAAATGAGATTAAAAAAGATGATCAAACCGGAAATATTACATGATCTAAATTTATCTAATTTTGAATCATGTGTTGATTGTATCAATGAAAAAATTCTTGCTAGAGCTAAGAAAAAAGGGGTGATCTAAGATTATTTTGGTATTGATCCATACTGATATTAGTGAACCAATTACGTTTGCTACTATGAGTGATTATAGATATCTTATCACTTTTATAGATAATTACTCCAAATTTAGATGGATTGACCTATTACATGAAAAATCTGATTCATTAGATGTCTTCTAAACATTTAAAATTATTATTGATTTGAAATCTAGGAAGGCAATCAAATCAAATTGAAAAGTTTCACGATTTTTCAAGATGTTCACCTTGTTCAAAAGTTGCTAAAACAATGAGGGCAGAAAGTAACTGTTAAACATAATAACATTAGAAATTTAGTAAAGGAATCAAACTAACTCCTTTTATCCTGAAATTTGAATGGGATGTGGACTACAACCTTAGAAACATATCAGCAAACTTTCATAATTTTTCAAAATAGTTCGCTAGCTGAATTATGATCAAGACACTGTTAGATAGATTTTGAACTGAAACAGGTCAGCAATGGAAGTTGAGTTAGTTCAGGGGTCAAATGAACACATTTTTACTTGAAATTTTGCTACTAGGGTTGATAACATACGTTCATTCAAATCTACAAAATTTCAGAATTTATTGATAATGAGAACTATAAGTTTGCATTTGAGGGAGTTTAGTCACAATTTGGGGACTAGATTGATAGTATAACCCAAAGCCTACAAGACCAACTCATCATAATTTCAATGCGAGGCCATAGAAATACTACAAGTACACAATGGCTTTGCGAGAGCATTAACAAGGTCACTAGAGTCTACTTTTAACTAATAGCTCCTGCTTCATTTGATCCCTCAGAACTCTCCTTAATAATTTGTTGGAAGCTGTTCGAGGAAACTCCAGTACAATTCTAACAAGGCTTACCTGTAATGTAGTAGCATTGTGAACATCAGATCGGTGACTAAAATCAACGTATGTCAGGTTAAGATTTCCATAAACTCTTGTTTTCTGTCAAAGATCTTATGACATTTCAAAATGCAAACTTATGTTGATCTACATTTCAATATGATCTACAAAGTCGCTTATCTAGAATTTATAGACGTTTGAGTCTAGGTAGGTGTTACCTTAAACAAAGGATTGAGGTTCCTTTGAATGGCTTTAGAGAACTTCATCTGTAGGGTTTCTGCATTGGTGTTGTATCCTTTCTTTAAAACCACAAATATAACCAGTTGTTCTGGACCGCCATCTGCAGGTGCAACACTGATTGCAGCTGTCTCCAAAATGCATTCATCGGCACCATCACAGACCCGCTCAATTTCTACAGAACTTGTCTGGATATCAGAACAAAAAATTCAAAGCCTGAACTAAACCGAGTCTGAGAATGCCGAATTAAGGGCAATGATCATGTGAGTTTAAGAACTTTTTGAAGGATTGATGAATGATTTATAAAACATTCTTACTAACTTTACTTTGACCATCAACCGAAGGTTCTTCATCTTGAGTAGGTGTAAAATTTGGAGAGTGACAAAAAATAGGAATAGAGAGCATGATGTTATACCTTTATACCACCAAGATTCATAGTGTCATCAGCCCTGCCTTCCACAATGATATAGCCTCCAACAGATCTCCTGATTATATCTCCATGTCTCCTGAGGCGCTGCTAATAAATACATCAAGTTAGACGTAACAGTTTATGAACAAATACATCACTCTAAATAGAGCAAATGGTAACAATTATAGTAGGATGAGAGTAATAAAATTAAAAATTACAATGGCATGTATAGAAACGTTACATAATTTACTATATATGGTCTCCAGTACATATGGAAATTTATAGTTTGCATGCTTTTTGTTGTTGACACGCTATGATCCCCATTTATTAAAACATCCAAAATTCAGAGCTAAACATTTTCTTATTTCTATACTCTGCCTCTAAATAGTTTGGTTCTACATCTGCTACTATGTAGGCATGTGCAGCCAAAAAATTTGAAGTCCCCTTATTCTATTGAGACTGTACTATGAAGAACCTCAAAATTATCTATTATATCGGCTTTAAGCATATGAATTGAAGTAAACCATTACCTTTCCCTTGTAAATGGGCATTCCCCTAAAGTAAACCTTCTCATGATCAGCATTAAGCAATCTATCAGTTGCTCCCATGTACAGAGGGAAGAGACCGACTTCACCAACACAGGCAACATCCTCTGGCTGTCACATTAGTGAAAGAGATAATATGATGCTAAATAAGAACATATAAACACTCAATTGTAAACAGGATTGATAAAATGAAGGTACGGTGATGGAGCTTTATCCTAGATAATTAAGACATTTACTGTTGAAAATGCAAACAACCCAATCAGGAAAAGTAAGAATATTAAACAGAGAAGTGCAATAGAAGATTAGAGAACCAATATGAAAGAACTGGTTGTATATTGGCTGACATAATAGCTAGTCCTATACAGAAGTTTACAGCATATGAAAATGCATGCGGAGATTTTTAATTATGTCCATTGAGTTCAAGTGGTTGATCCCAAGATTTTGAGGTCCGGACTTCTGTGTAATCATTATTGCTCCAATTTAATTTCTGGTTCCAAGGGAATCCTTTAAAACTGCAGTAGGTACATGGTATCCAAATCCCATGGCAGCATGAACAGGACATGAGTATTGTCATAGTATTATATGGTTGTATGGTGGTGGAAACGAATGTTTAAGAAAAGATAGTATGACCAAAGAAACTAGCTTGCCAGAGAATGTTTTTACATAAGGAACTCCATGTTCATCGAGGATGACAAAGCCAGTTGTCATTGATGCAGTGCTGAATGCTCCAAAAGCTTGAGGCTGAAGTCGGCTTCCTAGGATGTAACTAGATGCAAGCTCTGTGCCGCCACAACATTCAATGATTGGCTTGTAATATGCTTTAGAAGAAAGCCAAAGGTCATCATCAACATTAGAAGTTTCTCCAGTGGAACAAAATGATCTGCATATAACCACATTTTAGTTCATTTATCTCTTGAGTTACTTGTTAACTAAACATGCGTGAGAAATTACCTTATGTTTGTCCAATCTAAGCCCTTCATACAATTTGTATTCTTCCAAGTTTTTACTAAGCTTGGAACTGTTCCCAAAATAGTAACACCAGCATCCTGAAATTGTAGCAAACAATATATCATTTCTATCTAAATGTGTAGGTACTCCTTACATTTCTATCTTATTTATGGGAGAAAAAATAAAATGTAGTAAACAATATATCATACATACTAAAAAAATATGCATTTTCCATACTTGATACTAGGCACACCACAAACTGAATGGATGTACAAATTTAGATATGATGAAATGTTTTGGAATACTGAAAAAGAATATTAGATGTAGGAAGAAAATAGTTTCACAAATAGTTTGTATTCTAAATGGCAAGTTGATAAACAAACAGTAGGTCTAGCGTCCTAGTTTTTGTAGCTACTTAGCCAGATACTATACACAAACATTTCAGAAGTTCCTTTTCCTTTTTGAAAACAAATTGCATGAGGCAGGAAAATAGTATCATAACATTCAAGAGCATAGCTTACTTAGGCAACCGTTTACAGCTGCTTGCACAATACTTCACCTAGGTAATGCTATTTTACGTAGGACATAGCATTTGTGAAAGCATCACAAAACATTTTTTCTCCTTGATTTTTTCTTAATTTGCACAAAGGATAGGGATCTCCCATGTTGTGCCCTGGAGATAAACTCTCACAAGCATCTACTGCATACCACAGTATCACAAAGAAGTCCAGTAACTAAAGCAGCTAATGAATTCATTTCGTCAATAAATGTGAAAACAACTAGTTCACAAATTTCATGGTCCTATTCTCTTTCACTGGTCAGCAACTGTATACAGTCAGCATTCTCAACTTTATATATGTTCAATTAAAAATTTAGCAGAAGAGAGTAAAAAGAACAAAACTACTATAGTAATAATATGTGATCTCTTGCAGAATAGATCACAAGAGTTGGAGGAATCACCTGAACAAATTTTCCAAAACCATGGCCAAGTGGAGATCCATGGTATAGAGCAAGAGTTGCACCAGCCAGAAAGCATGAATAGATTAGAGTTGGTCCCATTACCCATCCTAAATTTGTAGGCCAGCAGTAAACATCTCCAACTTGAACATCAATGAGAGCCCATGCATCAGCAGCACTTCGAATAGGTGAAAGCTGTGTCCATGGAATAGCTTTTGGTTCTCCTATTGAGAGCAAAATAAAATCAGGAAACTCTTATAATTTAATCTCATATTGATGTGTAAGTGGGCAGAATCTTCACCAGTGGTTCCTGATGAGAAGAGTATGTTCGTGACAGTCTCAATTGATTGATAGACTGGAACTGGAGAGTAATAATTTGATCTGCCAATAGTTGAATATTAATGTCAGACAAAAAAATAAGAAGGAAACGTAGTTTCTTTATATTTTTGTTTATGGGATCTTTTATCAGTGATTATTTTAGTCTGAGGAATGGACACATTGCAATACACATTACCTGGAATGCTGACTGCCAGAAGAGAGAAAATCTTTCCATGACTGGTCCTGTTTTCTTAGTTGAACTCCTATATCATCACCTATTATAGGGAGTACAATAACTTTACATGCAGCTGCCTCAATGACTCGACTGCAAGGAGAAATATGTAGAACGATGTTTCCAGTGATTTGTTTGTAAAAATCAGCAGACTTAAATCCATCAAACAAACATTCAAACATGATGAAAATCAAGCATTACATATATCAACTTTTCAAGTGCAACATGGCAAATTAGTCATAGTGGCATTTAAGTTAGCCTCTTCAACAAGAAATCCAAGTCTTGGAATACATATTTTGGCCAAAGAGCAGCAATATTACTAATCAACAGATAATATCAGTACACAAATTCCTATAGACATCAGAAAGCCAAGAAAATGATCTCATGATTCAAGCAAATGCTATTCTCTTCTCATTACCGAAAAAGCAAACTAAGAGCAAGCTCAGACTGATAGTGCATTTCCGTCTGCAAATAATCAATTTTGCTCTCACAGAACTTCATAAAAAAATCACTGTTTGTTGGTTCTTGTACAAGAACTAAGACATTTCGAGTAGAATAATTAATTCAAGTAGGATTATGGGAGGCCTAGAATGACACATATAGAATGAAAGGGGAAGAATATGGTCGGAATAGGAACTACAGAATGATAAATCTCCTGACAGAAAAAAGAAGAAATAAAGTAATTTTAGCCATAGATTTTCAAAGTATTATCTGAATGCGTAATTGGGATTTGTTGTTCCAACATTAAAATTTGTTTCTATTTTGTAATTTTGAAAGGAAAAATTTATTGCTGAAAGCTGTCTTTGGTGATAATAAAATAATTACGCATACCTATACCACATGTGAAAAGAATAAGTAAAGCAGGACTGAGAAATGAAAACAAGGTATCCAAATAAACATGTTGCAAACATATGGGTTTGATGATTTAACATCGATGACACTCCGCTCTACTCCTATATTCTAGCACAAAAGAGATTTCTCTGCATTGATTTTCATTATCAATTGTCAAAAAATATTATATTGTTAGGAACAAAACCCAACTGTATATATCAATTCCAAATACAAATACTTCCCCTTACCAAATTGGTCAATGAAACAAGAAGAAAATATAGTATTGAAACAGCTAATAAAGGGGATTTTCACCTGATGAGACTAAGAGAAGAGAGATTATACTAATGGATTGGATAGCATATGGAACATGCTTACACTGTACCATGTTTATAATAATAATAAAAATATATAGACACAACATAAGGAGCAAGCAATGTGTGACTAAAATAAGTAAAATTTGATCTACAATTTACACTTAATTCTAATATTGCCAATGATCATCAGATAACCATGGTATTAACAGCATTAGACGGCCATTTGTTCCAAATGTTAAGGATAACAGGAAGGAAGATCTACTAATAAAGCTTAAAAAGTTAACAATAAGCTAAACAGAACAAATAGACACAAATATCATAGTAGTGAACCAAGTTGGTATCATTCAAATGTTCAAATCATTAATTGAGAAATGCAGCAACCAAGTATAATGGTTAAATGCTTTACCTGTACAAAGGGAATTTCCGGCCACCTCTTGATATGAAATCCTGAAGACAAATTGAATCTTAGACAGTATTTCCATGTTCTAACAGAGAGAACTATATATCTAGACTGCAATGCAACAAGGTCAATATGAAATTGAAAATTATTTGAGTTCGTCAGATAGGTGCTTCATTTACCTGGAATTTTTTTTTTGTAATCAGATATAATAGTGTTGACCAATCGAGAATTTTATTTTATGATTAAATAAGAATTTTCGAAAAACAAAAAAGCGTCATACATAGAAGGAGGATAAGAAATCCTACTATAAAGGAAAAATGACAAAAGTTTTGAAAAACAAAGAAGCGTCATACATAGAAGGAGGATAAGAAATCCTACTATAAAGGAAAAATGACAAAATAAAGGGCGGAAGAAACAAGAAAATACAATTATCATAAACAGCTCTCCAATGCCCCATAGGAGCTTAAATCAAGTAATTGACGGGTCTTTAGGGGATATTCTGGGAATAATTGTATTCTCTACCAATTTTCGGGAGCACTACATCCTAAAAGCTAGCGCATAAGGTTGGAAAGCCCAACAATCATATAAATCCACATTATAATCCCATACTTCCAATGTGGGAGTCAAGTCCCATACCTTGCAAAAGTTATAACAACATACAAGTTAAGACAAAGGGAATAAACACACTTGAGCGTACTATACAACTTTCTCTACTCTCTCTTTGTCTCTAAATATTTTCACCATGACATATGATGAAAACTAATATAAGCATTGAAGAGAGAAAAAACTATATTCACAAACTTAGGGCCTCTCTCTCTCCCTTCTAGTTCATACAATATCATACTGATGGAAAATTAGAAACTTATGTTAGGCGTAGAAAATTCCATGAATAGTTGATCATTACATCTTATGACTTATTTAGATATTTATCTATGTTTTGTTTATATATGTTGCATTTATTATTTTTAGGCTTTAGTTTATAATTTTTATTTTAATTCCTTGTAATGGGCTCCACATAAATAACCCTATTATCTTATGTTAGTCAAACTTGTTAATTTTGGAATTCAAACATTTTCCATTTCTCCCTATGATTTCCCTATCTCCATCCTACTCTCTATTTCTTCCCTCTTTCTCCTTTCTCCTTCCCTTTATTCTTTCATTGTCCTACATCAAGTGGTATTAGAGTTTGGCTGCCTTATTCCAGCCACACTCGATCCCATTAAACTTGCCTGAATTTCGCTGCTAAACAATAAAACCACCCCTGTACAAATAGAAACTCCCACCTCCAACCATCCAAACACTAAAGTGGAAGCAAAAAGACAAACTTGGCCCATCCCTTAAGCCTAGCCACCAAAGGCACTGCCACATGCCGACAAAGCTCCTTGCGGGAGGGCCTCATGCGCTTGCACGTGCGAGAGTCCATTTTTTTGAGTATTTGGCCTCTTTCATCCCGTTCAATCTGAGTCATGATATGCTACTATCTATTTCTACTATATTTTGGCTCTTAAATTGTTTCAAGTAATGTATTCATTCTCCCTTTGAAAATTGTAATTGATGGTTACAATAGAAATTGGTTGGTCATTTCCAATTTGATTCCTTGCAGTTCCTTGTATTTCCACTGTGTTCCTTGTGATTCTTTTCTATTTCATGTTCGCAAAGTTGCACAGGCAAAACAAAGTATAGTCATTCTCTTTTAATTCTGTTTGCTAAGTCGTCAATGTTTTCAATCTGAATTGTTTGTTGTTTATAGCCAACTCAGCATATAATTGCATTCCTTTTGCATGACCATTGACTTGTATGAAAGAGATAGCCATTTAGACAAAAAAATGACCGCTTTACAAGTTTAGTTTTGGTCTATCACCACTTTACAAGTTGCCATGAAACATAATACCTAACATTTCCCAAATACCCAAGACAATCTTAAACTTTCCTTTTGATGAACTTTTCCTAAGAAAGACACATAATAAAAGGAGTGGATGACAATCACTAGGTTTGTTAATGGACTTTGAATAAACATCCAAAAAGAGCTTAAGTTAAACTTTACCGAATTTGTTGAAAAGGCTTACCATAAGGATTTTTCAGTGGAATCCTTGTCTAGGTACCCATTGGTCAGGTGTTTTGCAACCTAAGGCATAGAGTCACTCCAAACTCAAAGCCTAACCCCAACTGATCATTCAGTAGGAATGTTGCTACCTAGAGCTAACTCTGAGTTCCCTTCAACTCATGCTTCTAGCCTTAAGGGTAGTCTTGTGAAGGGAGATGAATCTCTAGGCTCTAGCTCATGTTGCAATGGCTATGGTTCCACTATCTAGTGTCATCATTGTCACTCACCATATTGCATCCAAATACCCACATAGCACTTTGATTCTTGAGAACCAAGCCAGACAATTTAGATGATACAGAAATAAAGGTAGATCACCTTGAATGCCCCTTTGATGTTGAAGAGGAGATCATGCTAGATGGTTCTAACCAAAGGTTGGGACATGTTAGTTTAATGAGTTATATTTTGTCCCTCCCATGTTCTAAGGACTATTGGAAGAGACAAAGCGGCAGATTGTTCATAGTTTTGTTTTGAATGGTCTTAAATCTGACCTTGAACCAGTCTAACACCAAATCTTGGCCCCACCTACCATTCTTTCTATGGAGGATGTTTATGCCCGTTTACTACACATTTTCCATGCCAATACTTAATCTGAAGGCATGACACCAAAATGTTTTGTTTTTGCTACACAAATCACTGATCACAGTCATGGTGGAAGAAATGGATGAAGAGGGGGCACGAATGTGGTCAGCATCCTCAGTGCACTCATTGCAACTGGATTAGTCATACCTGGAATCACTGCTATTCTTTGAATAGTTAAACACTTTGTACAAAAAATATTCAAACCAAGACAATTGACACTCTAACATTTAAGTTACCCTCCATTCCAATAATTTCCTTATGAGAGGTAGACTACAATTAATTTCTCAAGCATTTGGCCACCAAACAGATTGTTGCCTTAGTAATCCTTTTATCAAGGGAAAAGTAAAGTTACAGAGCAATCCTACACTAAGCCAGACCATGATGTCATTGAAATCCATGCTAAAATTATTTTAGGAAATGATAAAGAGATGTAGGTAAATTTGGTTCTGGAATTGTGATTGAAAAACAAAATGGTTGTATAAAGCAACAATAACTAATAAAGTTGTTGGAATAATTCAGGGGAGTTTTTATAGGTACATTGGAACTGCCACCTCCAAGGCCTCAAGACCACACCATTGATAGAAGGATGGGGTCCAAATACCTAATATTGGACCATACACATCAATATCCTTAACTACAAAAATTATAATACCTAGTACCAGCCCCTGTTCCAGTCCTGTAACTATCCATGATGAATTCCAGTAACAGATATAAGGACCCACGAGGAAAGGACATTAGGAGTACCTCATAATGGAGGTTATGACGAATTTGATTGGGGACAAGGTGAAAGTTCTTTGGAAGGGTGGGTGGTATCAATAGATGTTGAGTTAAGAAGGCATACACTTGTTGGCAGGAAAATGAGTTGGTAAGATAAAAGCGCTAGATGGCCTGCATGACAAAGCAGAATAACAGTTTAGGAGGATACAGGAATTGTAAAGAGAGCACGTGTAGAGGTTCTAGAGTAAGTAAGAAAGAGACATAATATGAGGGGCTAAAGGGAGGAGAAGGAGACTGCTTTTTTTTCGATTACCAAGAAGCATTTCCAGGTTCCCATCAGATTCCCATTATGCTTCCTGAATGTTATACAAGTTTTTGGCTACTGAGAAAGAAAAAGACAATTCTTAACATCAAGTTGTCTCATTTGCATTAGCACCACATTAACTATAAATGGCATTGTATCAAATTGAATGGTCACCTGTGTAAAGATACCCTTTGCATTAGACACACGCAGACGAACAGCAATTTCCTTTGGTGCAAAGCTGTCAGCTATTGATACCACAACACATCCTGCTACAATGATGGCCAAATATATTATAACAGCATTGACTGTCATTTGCATGTCAATTGCAATTGCATCACCCTTCGAGAATGTAGCTGCTAACACATTTGCTACCATCCTGGAAATAATTTAGATAAAAGATGAAGAAAGGAGATAGATCTGTATGGGGAGTAGATAAGATATTATGAATTGAAAGTGGCTGTAAGCATAAAACCTGAAAAGAGAAGGATCAAAAGCATAAAATGAAATACATGGGGGAAAACGATGAAAGAAAATAACAGCTGAATGATATTTGAACATTCCTAATTAGACTGTCCAGTTTCATTACAATAATGTAATACAAAATAAAACTTTGAACAATAGAATCAGATAACTGAGCTAATGTCACAATTTAAAGCATAATTCTACATTTTTATAAGACCAGAAAGAAAGATATGCAGAACTCAGGAAAACAGACTATATACAGAATTTACCACTGAAATCATTGCCTGCTCCAAGCAATACTAGTCTAATGAATTTTTTTGTGGCTTATGCTTGACAAAATAAAAAATGGAAGGAATATTACATACAACTTCAGTATACAATTATTGATTAAATAATCACCAAAAAACAAATTTTTAGCCACTTTTTTCTTTCTTTAAATGAAGTTCAGGACTATAATTCAGGGGATATGGTGCATAACTCAAAACACTAGAATTAAAATAATACAATCATTCTACTCGGCATTTTTTTATGTGAAACAATTAAACATGGCCAGTTAGATTCTTTTTTATATTTATAATATAGAAAACCTTTCTTCCTGATGTTTCAATAAAATAGTTTTATATTTTCACAAACATTGGAAGATTATGAAAGACAAAAAGGGGACGTGTCTAAAGTAGGTAATCAGAAAAAGTCATAGTCTGTACTCTTCCTCAAAATATTCAGAATTCAGTGTCTATACAAAATGGGGCAAGTAAAGAATTATAATTAAATCTATTCAAAAGAATTAAATACACAAAAATATAAGCTGTGACAAAAAATATCACCAAAATAAAATAATTTTCATAACTTAAGTCCAAATTATTTGCTAATTGTATGGTAGCTACCACTACCTAAGTGAGAGCTTACATTACTTGTTCTCGAAGCTCTTTCAGTGTCATGTGATTAACTTTGGCATCATCAAACCCTTCATCTCTCCACACAATAGCTAAACTGCCATCTTCTTTCTTTGGATGCTTCCTAGGTAGCAAACAACACTCTGCAATATTCAAGACTGAACCTGGAAGCCAATTTCCTCCATGCTTTGATTTGTCAGAAGTATCTAAGATGCACTTTGGAGCCTCCTTAAATGACACTGAAATCTCTTTCAGAATAATTGACCAGTACACCTGATATTCATTAATAGATGTTAAATGCAGTTAATACAAAGGCCTGTAGTTTAATGCACTGTGCAGAAACGAACTAAGGACTTGTACTAATTTATAATAACAAACATAGTAAGTACTTACGTCAGGATGTTCAACTGAAAATTTCTGAAAGAGATTAAAACTAGTTATAGGATCTTTGTATGCTGTTCCCAAATGCTTTGGACCATACATTTCCATCACACGTCCCAGGTTTGTCTGTTTTGCATACCATCTAGAAATGTCGCAAACCAGAAAGTTTGCTCATGGAATCAGTTGACAGATTTCATCAACAAACTTCAGAGTTATGAGTAAGCCAAAATGAAAATGAACCAAATTGGAAGCAACATTCATCAATATTCCATCCAAGTAATATATACAGATTCCAAAAACAACTAATTAAACCAGCAAAAGACAACCATTCATAACAAAATTGTGGATTTGGGAGCAGCTTGAGTTTAAGCACTTCCCCCATTAATAGCTTATAACATTGTGTCATTTCAACACTACGATATATTTTTTTATGAAACCATCCTCAGAAAAAAGCTTTCTCTATACAAGGGGGAATTAATTCCAAAACAAAGAGGCTTAGTAAATAAAGAATTCGCACAGAAAATGTATAAGAAAGAGCAAATCACTTACAGCGAAGGGAACCAATAAAGAGGCGGACCATTGGTGGAGGCATCCCAATGCGCATAGACGGAGTAGTACACAAGCTGATGCAGAGGATGTGGGTGCCATGGCTTGAGCACTCTCCGAGCACCAAGCTCGCGCCACAGCTCTCGTGGGTCAGACTCTTTGACCCTCGCAAGGATCGTTTCCTTCAAGACCTGGTCGAATCTCTGAGCTTCCTCGATTGTCAAACCAGCATCCACGAAGTCTTGCACTCTCAACTCGCTGATGCTCTTTCCCATTTTCATCTGAGTATCTCTGTTATCTTCTTCCTTAGTCCACTCGCAATCGAAGTTATGAATTATTGAAGACGCAGCCTATGTTAGTTGAAACTTTGAGGCTAAGAAGACGCAGCCTGTGTCAGTTGAAACTTTGAGACCAAGTACGATTTCCCTACAACCACGTGAACCTGCCCTATAGACTGCCAACTACCCGATTTAAATTAAGAAAAAACTTATTCATTGTTACTTATATACTCCAAGTTGACCGAAAAAGTGTTAGGCGACATATGACGACGGCAAAATTTTGTTGTGAAAGTTATACTTTCAATCCATATAGTCTTATTAAATTTTTAATCTAGTTTCTATAATTCAAAAATTTATAATTATGTCATTATAATTTTCAAATATCTTAATTTAGTCTTTATTATTCATATTCTATCAATATTTTTTGAAATTTTATCTATTTAATTAATTATATATTATTTTAATACTTAAAATGTATATATTATATATATTAATAAAATAGATAAAAATAAATAATGAAATAAAATTAACGTATATAATAAAATATTAGCAAAAATTAATGACATGAACTAATTTAAAAATTATATAAATATTAAGAATTTAATTGAAAATTTTTAAAAACTAGTTTCTTTATGGGAACCATGACCATTGATGTTATGTGGTGGAGAAACCAATATAATATTTCCACCGGTGAAAACCATAGCGAGTTCAAATAGGAGAAGCATAAGAATAAAGCATATATGTACAAAAGTTAGAGTTGCTTTATTCATAGGTTTATATGAAGAAGTAGAAATTTGATGTTGTGAGTTTAGTATAAATGTTTAATAGAAAGTTATGTGAGAAATGAACACTAGTGCTTGAGACCCAACCTTAACAAATTTATAAAATATAAAGATAGGTTTGTAGAAATTCATCTTTGGAAATTAGTTCATCATTATCTTGTTAAAGAGGTTATTTTGTAGCTTAATTACTATATTCAATTTTAAGAAATTTTAGAAATAAATATATCACTTACACACTTTGATGATTATAAGATAATTATGGAAGTGCATATAAATATTTGAAAACTCCTTAACCACGAATTAGTTGATAAAAATAAATAAGTCAGAGTTAACCCCTCACAAGAGAGTTAGTTGTACATTTACAGATATGGAGAAATTAAATATGATTATTAACCTATAGATAAACTGCCTTGGATATTTGAGAAGTGTACAAGCTTTAAAGGGGGATTGACAAAACAGGTAGCTACATTTTTCTTTACATATTATAATAAGATTTTTCCTTTCATATTTATATGTTATGCTTCATTATGCCTCTACATGGTAATTTGAACAGAGTATGTACATCTAAGGTACCAAACGTGGAAATGGCCATTATTCCAAGTAACCCCTACAGAAAGAGGAAAGGTCCAATTTAGCCATAAAGAGTCCTAGCTTGCATGCATGAAAGCCTTACATTTTCTTTTGAATTCATTTTTAAGTGAGTCAAGATAGTCTTCTAAGAAGTTAAATATAAAGTGTAGTATGTTAAAGTAAAGTAGTTGTACATTGGAAGAAAAAGTAATAAAAATACTATGACTATTTGATAAGACCTTTGTTCTTATAAATTATGGAAGTTATAGTAAGATTTACAAAAATAGAAATGTATTAACGTTGTTCATGATAATGAAGTATTTATTTTATTGCATTCTGTGTTGCCTAATATTAGTAACTAGAAATAAGAATTTAATTAATTTAGACTCTTGTCTTAGACGAAAAAGGTAAGTGAAGAAAAAATTTTTAAGTCCAACTTTTCTTAAAACTTACAAATTAGAGCTACCCAAAGGTAGAATGTCACACACATGCCTCATAATTGTCTTTTTATTTTTAAATTTGATGTGTTTAACTGACTTATAATTTTGAACTTACTAAAACTATGCACATATCTTACATGATTAAGTCATGTTAATTTTGGTTATTTGATATTTTAGTTTGAATCCATTAGACCCACACATACATAACGTAGATAATTTTATATTTAATATATGTGTACATTTGATGTTTAAATAGTAATTTTACAATAATTGAGTATAATATAATTAAGTTTACATGTCAATATATTATTTTAGCTAAATCATGAATAATTGTTCCTAAAAATATGTAAAAGTCTTGAAATATTGTTAGATTAAATAATATTTATAATGCTCTATATATACCTTTTATTGCAAATTAACAATTATAATTGTTTATGCTTTATCAGATAAATTGATCTTCCCATCAAAATGCTCTTTGAGCTATTTATTGAACTATCATAATATTGTTAAATGATGATATATATATTTTTAGTATATCTTTATTATGTATTACATGAATAGTAAGTAGATAAAGATGTCCACATGAGTATTTCGGTAATAAAATTAATATTTATATATGAAGAGTAATATTTGGTACGATATTCATTTAAATTTAAACTTATTTTTTAAATTCAGAAGGATAAAATAATGATATTATTAATAAGTTAATATCATTTAGTTTAATATAAAAGTTTTATAGAAATAACTTTATTTTAAAATATAATTTTTTAATAAAAAATTAAAAATTGATAAAAACAATATTTCGTCCCTACTAACTCAAAACCTGGGTCTACCGCTAGTGATACCACTATAATATTTTACATATGTGAAAGGCACAAACTTAAGGATGATTGAATTAAATACTAGTAGTTCCTTTGAAAACCATACATAAGTTTGCATGCAATCTCTGGACTTCTATCCTTCAAGCTTTTTCTACTATTGCATACTCAGGACAAAGACATTACTGCTACAACTTCAATTAGATGTTGAAGTGAATGGGGCAATGGTGGATTCTTCACACTCAATGGTAACAATTTCACGTTGTAGCCAATAGACATAAGCAATATAACATTGCTGAAGCCATAATATTTGCAAAATTTAGTTATAACACAAGTAAAAGAGACAAGTAATTCTTGGAAGAATTAATGATATCAATTTGACATTATAATTGTTACACCCCAAAGTTTTAGAGTGACGAACACGAAATATAGGGAACATTCATTCTTGCAAGCTCAATGTAACACCCTTAATAGTTTATCTGAAAAAATAATAGATGATGTGAACAAATTCAGAAAAATAATGTTTTTAATTTTAGGAAATGTACTAAAAATTTCTGTAAATTTTATGGTAATTTAAAATGACAGTTGATATTTATTTGCTTATTTTGAGTTAATTATAAGCAATTTTTTCCATATTATATTATTTCATTAATAAATTCATTAGTTATATGGATGTGATATTTAGCCAATTTTAAGACATATAATTAAATTAAATAAAAAGGGTCATACAGGAGTAAAGTAAATTAAGGTAATTTATAAATATATTATAATTATTAGTTCTATTAGCTTAAATACTTATATTTACTATTTAATTACATTTATTAAGAATTTTTCAAGGCCTTAGTCTAAGATTTGATAATTTGGTCATTTAAAAAAGTTTCATTTTTAAACACTTTTAGGAATTACGGTGAATATTTAGAAAATTATATTTGACTTAGTCAAATAAATAGAGATACATTTATTATTTAAGTAAGAGTATATCAATCCATAATAAAATAGATACGAAACAACTCACATTAATTGCTAATGAAAGAAGTAGTAAATGTGACAAATAGAAAGAGGGACCTTGGCTAGCATTGGAGAGGAAGGGGGGGTGGTGAGAAATTGAAGAAGATAGGAAAATTGAATTGGAGCATGAGGTGGTTACATAGGAAGCAACTAGGATGGGACAAAAACCAAACTATAAGAAGAAACCAACAACCAAAAGCTGGAAGGAATATAAACATGAAAAACCAAGCAAACAACTATATTAATTAAATGGTGCACCCTTTGAAGCTACCATAGAATAGGCAAAAATAAAATATGATGCTCTCTTAATTAAAGAAAAGAACGTGGCAAACTATCATAAAAGTGTTGTGTAGATTAGATAAGCTAAAAAAAGTAGGACAAAAGCTGGAGGAATAGACTGTAGTTGCATGCTCTAATTTCACATGGAAAACATAAAGCCACAAAAATAGCCAAGGTACAATCCAATTTTTAAAGCTATTAGTGTAATGTTGGTGGCTTTTGCATCACTACATGGAACCTTCAACAAAACTCTCTACAAAAAGGAGACCTTGGCTCGAAGAAGGGAGGTGTAATCAAGAGTAAACTGAAGTAGCATCCAAAACTTTTTCAAAAATAGAGCACTTCAAGTGAAAAGAAAAAGGAGAGAAAAAAAAAGGGGAGAAAACATGGAAGGAGAAATAAATTCAATGAGCAAAAATTGGACTCTATTTTCACTTGAAATGAAAAATAAAGCACAAGATTTAGTTATGAATAGTACACAAATCAGATAGAAAATCTCGTAATGACCTAAAGGCAAATAAAAGATAAAAAAACATAAAATGCCTTCTGACAAGTAGTCAGCACTTCTCTCCCTTATCTTGCATTTATGGATGAATTTTATCAAAAGATATTGTGCATGTGAATGTGTTGTCGGAATAATTTTAATTATCTTGTAGATTTGCATTAATCCCATTATTAGATCAATTCCTTGTAGTTGTTAAATTGGGCAATTACTATTTTAGTATAAATTAAGAATGAATTGAGTTCATGTTATGTGTAGGTAATCAGTGATGAGTTGAATTACCTACAAGCCTATTGGGTAAAGACCCCAACCTGTAGCCCAATGTTAATAAGCAATTATCCTATCAAATTGCTAATGGAGAGTTAATAAGAGAGATTGAGCTTATTTGCAATGTCAAAACATCATAAATGGATGATAGCAATTTCAGTTTGCTTCGTTAACTCTCAACAACCCTCTGGTTTGTTTCACTAACTTTCAACCACCATCTTGTCCATTTTTCTTCTTTTTCTATGCCTTCCATCTTCTCTTTTTAGGAGAGCAATTTTCATCTCATCTCTCTTTAATGTTCCCTTCTGAAATCTCTCAAAAGGTAAGCTTAATTTTTATACTCTCTTTCAAACATTGGGTATTACGGGTAGTAAAACTATGAAGAAAAATTTCAAAATGAACTTAGGGTTTCATCTTCTTGAGGCATTTTGAGCAATATGATGCATTTCCACGATCTTAAGACACTTAAAAACCCACAGACTCCATTAAAAGCAATTTGAGCAAAACCTCAGCAATTTCAATGAAATTTCTCTCATATTGTTGTGTCTTAGCCAAAATTGATAAAGGGGAGTGATAAATCATGGGAGAATGATCATTTTGACACCAATTTTTCCTCATATAATTGAGTATTGCATTAGGTTTGAAATTGAGCTAGAAAAAGGTCAATATGACCCAGTTGCAGACCGACAGTGGAAAGGAGATGATGCATAGGCACATGGGGCGAAGCTCATATGCAGGCCTTGTGCGTGTAGGCATATGCACTTTATGTGCTGGTCCTCTAGTTCCTAAACTTCTACAATTTGAATCCACTCACGCTTTCCCATTTTTTTTGGTAATTTTTCTAGAAATTTTTAAGCCCTTGGAAATAGGAGTTTTAAGATTTCTTAGAGATTTAAGGCCTTAAAATAGTATATAATTTAGGTGTTTTAACTTAAAAAAATTTTATGTACTGACTAGACATAATGAGGAATGAAATACTATGCTGACTCTCCTTTATATTGTATGGATAAATTAAAACACATTTATTTGCATTATTCAGTAAGTTTTATTCTAATTTAGGAAGTGTCTTAAGGAATGAATTGTATATGGAATCTGTTATGGACCTTTGGGGTCACTTACACCTAATGGTTATGTGTTCACCTATTATGGGCCAAATCATGATAGTGTTCTCTTTATGAGCAACCTATGTTGTGGTTGTTATTCCATTCCTTTCTTTTTAGAGACACTTTATACTAATTATTAGGGATAAAGATGAATGTTATGAGAAGTCCATAAGAAAGTATATATTGTGTTGGCAATGGACAAATCTTATTGATGTGACATAGTTATTATAATTTTATGAATTAGGCTTATTTGTAACTTGTTAGTGGCATTCTTTTAATTAACACTTTCATAGTTACTTATATCTTATCGATATGGAAACTATGAATGAACTTTTTGTTATTTTTCTTGATAGTTAAATCTATAGTACACATGACTTTTCCTAGTTTATTGTAGTTTGGGACCCTTAGGTGGTAAACATCTTGTTATACAGTTGCATGAGCTAAGTTTTATGAAGGCAACATTGTTTTATAATTATGTGTTTGGAATATAATTGATGTTTCCTATATGTTCTTCTCAACTTTCATGTTTTAACAACTGTTTGTTGTAAAAACTCTAAATGAGACTAATTTTGATGACTGGAATGAGTCCTTTAACATGTACTAGACTATTTTTAAGGAAGATTTGGCCATGAGAGAATTGAAACCAACTAATCTTACTATTGAGTCTAGTGGTACTGATAAGGCTTACCATAGAAAATGGTATGAGTCTAACAAGATTTGTCTAACAATCATGATATATACAATTAGGAAGAATATCAAATAGAGCATTCTTGAGAAGGGCACCGCAGTTGAATGTCTTTAACGTGATCAGCTAGAAATTCAAGAAATTTGATAAGACTTAAAAGGTATATTATCTCTCTTTAATGGACAACACTTATTATGATACGGTGTCAGGTGTGCACAAACACATAATGAAACTTGTTAACCACTTCAACAAGTTGAAATCATACATTGTAGACTTGGGTGAAAGTTACCTTGTCTATTAAGTTCTGCAGGTTCTTCATGCTAAATATGGGGTTCTTAAAACCACTTACAACTCTCAAGAAGTTGAATAAACCGTTAATTAAATGATTTCAATAGTCACTCAACAGATGAATCAATAAAGAAGGAAAATTTTCACATGCAATCTATGAACTACATTTCATAGGGTTCATCCAGGAAGGTTGGAAATGAGAAACTAAAGGAAAAAAAAAAAAAAAAGTAAGGGTAAGGCTAATGCCAAGAAACCATTCAACCTAATGAGAAGAATAAGAATTATAAGGGTTAAAAGAAGATATCATTTAATGGTGAATTCCATTATTGTAAGAAGTATGGCTATAAAATTTCATGTTGTCTCAAGCTAAAGAACAAACATGAGGGAGAAGGTATCTCTTTTGACATTGCCCCTCTAGCTCTAGTTTTTTTAGAATCCAATAATTTTAAAACCTCTTCAGATTCTTGGTGATAGGATTTTAGAGTAATTATTCATATAACTAATTCTTTGCAGGGGCTTAGAGACAAAAAGGGAAAGGACCATCCTAGGAGTAAAAGGAATTTAGTTGCAGTGGATTACATAGGAACTATAGTGTTAAACTTGTATTCTGGACACAGTTTAATTTTGAATGATGTTGTCTATGTATCCTTCTCTAGAAGGAATTTGGTTTCCAATTCTATATTAGATAAACATGGATATTACTTTTGGCAAGGGAATAAAAGAATTGATTTTTTCTTTTAGTCATTGTAGAACTGCTAACCTAATGAATGGTTTATGTTGCTTGAATGTATATTTTAGTTTAAATTCTTTCATTAGGGTGTCTATTAATGTTGTTATTAGACACAAACACCGAAGAATTTATGAGAATTCTTCTAAGTTATTGCACTAACATTTAGGTCATATCTTTAGAGAAAGATTCAAAATGATGATTAGACAGGGAATATTACATGACCTAAATTTCATTAATTTTAAATCATGTGTTAATTGTATCAAGGGAAAACATCCTGCTAAAGCTAAGAAGAAAGGGTTAAATAGATATGAGAGTATTTTGAAATTGATCTACACAAATATTAGTGGACCAATTACTTCTGCTGTTATAAGTGGTTACAAATATGTTTTCACTTTTATAGATCATTACTCCTTATTTGGATGGATTGACCTATTTTGTGAGAAATCTGACTCATTGGGTACCTTTAAGACATTTAAGGCTATTGTAGATTTGAAATCTAGGAAGGCAATCAAATGTGTAATATCAGATAGAGGTGGTGAATATTATGAAAGGTATATTAAAACGAGTGGAAACTCTAGACTTTTTGCTCTATGCTTACAGTATCACATAATTGAGACTCAGTATACTATGTCTGGCACTCCACAAAAAAAAAGAGTTGTTGTGAGATGTAATCACACCTTGATGGACATAGTCAGGAGCATGATCATTCATTCTACCTTGCCAGAATTTATGTAGGGTGATGACCTTATGACAACAGCTTACATCTTGAATCAAGTTCTAAGTAAGTCAGTTGAAAAGACCCCGTACAAACTTTTCACTGGTAAGAAGCCTAGTTTGAGGCACTTTCATGTATGGGGTTGTAGAGCAGAGGTGAGACCCTATAATGCTCTGCTCAAGAATCTTGATTTTAAGACCATCAGTAGATTCTTCATTTAGTATTGTTCAGGATCTAGAGGATGTAGATTTATTACCTTACTTTAACTACCAAGGTTATTAAGTTTGATAGAGTATTCTATTTTGAGGATGACTTAGATAGTGAGAGTAATGTTCCTAGGTTTATCAATCAACATAATGAGGATGTCATATTAACCTTAGGAGTTATGACATCCCCACCCTTTGTTCATGCTAATAGAGATGACATTCTTGTTGAAGTTGATCTTAGTATGGGACCTTCTACATTTGATGTGGAAGAACTAGTTATTGTATTGAAACAGTCACAGAGAATTCATACAATTCCAGATGATTACATTATATATTTATAGGAATTTAAGTTAGATGTTGTTGATGACATGGATACTATCTCGTATGGTGAAGTTGTGTCAAGTTCTCATTCATCTAAGTGGTTAAAGGCTATAAATAATGAAATTGTCTCCATGTATAGTAATAAAATGTAAGAACTTGTTGAGTTACCAGATGGATGGTGCAAATGGGTGTTTAAGACCAAGAGAGGGTTCAATGATGAAGTTGAAAGATACAAAACTTGTAGCTAAAGGCAATAATTAGCAGGAAGGGATTGATTACACAAAAACCTTTTATTGGTGTCTACTACAGGCACCTTCAAAGTTATAATGGCTTTAGTTGAACAGTTGGATCTTAAACTTCACTGAATGGATGTCAAAATTGCATTCATGAATGGTGATTTACGTGAAGATGTTTACATGACAAAGCCTATTGGATTTGCTAAAATAGGAAAGGAGCACTTGGTGTGCAAACTAAAAAGATCCATCTATAGGCTTAAATAAGCCTCAATACAATGGTATTTAAAATTTGATTAGATAATAATCTCTCTTGGTTTCATAAAGAAAGTGTCAAATTAGTGTGTCTATTAGAAATTTAAAGAAAACAACTTTGTGATACTTGTGCTATATGTTGATGACATCCTATTAGCTAGAAACTCAATAAGTTTACTGAATGAAACAAAACATGTTTTGTCATGCTATTTTCAATAAAAGATCATAGTTAAGCCTATTTTGTTTTGGGAATTCATATTCACTATGATAAATCTCATAACATTCTTGGTTTGTCTTAGACAACCTATATAGATCGAGTGACGAAGAAATTTAACATGCATTTTTGTACTTCTTGTGTTGCATCTGTTCAAAAGGGTGAAAGGTTGTCTAAATCATCATGACCCAAGAATTATGAAAAGTTGCAATGGATAAAGTTCTATATGCATCTGCTATTGGTAGCCTAATGTATCCTTAGGTATGCACACCACTCGATATGGCTTTTACTATTAATTTGTTTAGCTGATATCTGAGTAATCATGACCATGATCATTGGAATGCTATAAAGAAAGTTATGAGGTACCTCTAAGGTATAAATCATTATATGATAACCTTCAAAAAGCCTGAACCATTTAAAATAGTAGGTAAGGGAGTCTGAGTTAAGTCCTTAAGGGAATTTTATGATGTAATATAACATCTAAAATGTCATTTTGTATGCAATTCTATTCAAATATTGACATTAATTTGTGACAATATTAACATCACTTGTTTCCTTATTGGATCCAGTGATCTTTGTGTAGTTTCATTTCTGACCTTTGAATGGTTTAGTATGTATACACATCCATGTGTTTATATGAATATTAATTGCTTAATTCGACCTTTTTGTTGATTGGCCTAATAATTAATTAATGCTATCTAAGTGAGAAATTGTTGGAATAATTTTAATCATCTTGCGAATTAGCATTAATCGCGTTATTAGATCAATTTCTTATAGTTATTAAATTGGACAATTAATATTTGGTTTAAACCAAGAATGGATTAGGTTCATGTTAATTGTAGGTAATCAGTGATAGACTAGATTACCTATAAGCCCATTGGGTAGAGAACTCAACCTATAACCTAATGTTAATAAGTAATTATCATATCAAATTGATGATAGAGAGGTAGTAAGAGAGACTGAACTTATTTGCAATGTCAAAACATTATAAATGGATGACAACAATTTCAGTTTGCTTCATTAACTTTCAACTACCCTCTTGTTTATTTCACTAACTTTCAACCACCATCTTGTCTAATTTACTCCTTTTTCTACACTTCCCATCTTTTTTTTTTGGCAGAGCAATTTCCATCACATCTTATCTCTCTTTAATGTTCCCTTTTGAAATCTCTCATAAGGTAGGTTAAATTTTTTATACTCTCTTTTAAACATTAGGTATTACGAGTTTTATTTATCTCCTACTAATCTACCTTCAAGATTAACATAATGTCTGCTACTCCTTTAAGTCAAATTATTTACTCTCTTATATTTCTCAATTCTGAACATACATGTATATGTTAATTTTTGCATATGTTATATAAGTTTGGTTGCCTAAAGTTCTCTATGCTTTGAAAACATGGATGCCTGAAAGTTGTGTATTCCTATTTTTGGTGCTTGGTATACAATTTATGATGTAGTATAGGTTTCTTTGTTTGTATAGGACGATAAAGGAGCTTAGTACTAGACTTGGCCCTGAAGGTTGTGGCCAAAGGGTCCAAACCACATGACTATATGCATAATAACTAGGATTTGTATTATTTTTAAATGTTTCATATGTAAGGGCAGGAAATAGAATGTTTCCACTGAATCACTAACTACTGATATTGCAACATCTTACTTTTTATGTACATCTATTTCTAGGTAACCAGGAATCCAGTCCAGAAGTGGGACCAAGAGACTAGCACCTTAAGAAGTTTATAATTTGTCTAAAGACCTAACCTTATATTTTGAATTTCAAATCTATAAAACATTTAAGGATTTTCAATCATTATGTATTTTATAATACATACTCAGTAGCTAACAAACATGGATATGAACATGTATGAATTTAAATAATTGTCTTATTTTCTCAAAATTGATCCCAGTTATTTAGTCTAGTTAAAATTAAAATTTGGATATATAATGAAAAAAATTGATTATTTTGTAGGTTATTTTGTAGTTATTTACATTTATGT
The DNA here is from genome assembly GCA_037074485.1 of Delonix regia. Lineage (NCBI taxonomy): Eukaryota > Viridiplantae > Streptophyta > Magnoliopsida > Fabales > Fabaceae > Delonix > Delonix regia. Next base: position 25,342,624 of record CM073462.1, on the reverse strand, counting down.
AAGAATTTACAAGAAACCCATATATAGTAAAGAAGGATGTTACACTTAAAACTCCTATATGACTATTTTAATTTCATAAGCTAGAAAAAAAAAAAAAAAGAAACAAAGACAACATGGAAGGTTTTTCAATAATTTAAATAAAAATTATCCTATCAAGAGTAGAGTTCTTCCTAAAATTGGACCCACTAAAATTTTCTACAACAACTTGTCAACCTAATAACAATGTAAAAAGCTCTACTCTCCAAACCAATTAACAATAAAAATAATATGAGGTGAGGGGTTTCATCTATGGTCAAAATGAAACTTCTTCTAAAACATCAGCAGAAATTACTTAAAACTTGCTTTACAATAATAAAACATAAATCAATCTAGCCCTTGTGTATGCAATAGCAAGGCTCACCATAGAATTTCTAAAGGCAATTTTCAAGCATGGACTCGAGCTTAACTCTAGTATCTGAAAGTTCCAAATTTTCAACAAACAAATGACATCCCATGGATAAGTAAATAAAATAAAATAAATAGATAAAGATCAAAATGGCAAAATATAATGAAAGAAAATTTTGAATTTAATAAAACATATAATTATAAATAGTTACATTGAAATCATATTTTGACACATTCAAACAATCAATAGGAAAAAAAAGAATAAAATCTTAAATAACATCAATATTAGCATTAAAAAATGGAAAGAAAAATATAAAGTAAGAACTTTTTAGAGGGACTCACTAGGAATTGAAATATCTATCATGGGTACACAACCCACGGGATAATAACCATTTCATCGAGGACACACATCTATCAAGGGTAATTAACCAATTCGTCATGAGACTTCAACTTACATACTCTACCATTTCTCCATTTTACATGTAATGACCATCATATGGGACTACCATTTTCTATATATCCCTATTAGATGGGTATTTTCAATATGCACCAAAGACTTACAAGACTATTATTAGCTACCAATGTCATTTTCTAGTCTTCCCAAAACAAAATCAAACTCAAACCCACCATACTATTTTATGTTTGTCAATATGATGGATTTTGTGTTCATAATATTTCACTCATAGCATTACTTTAACCATATTCCATTAATTCTATACACGTAAATGAAATGCACTTAAACCTTTCCCAAATTTCCATTCAACCATTTAAGGAGGAAAACAAAATTTAAAATCAAGCTTAAAGAAAATGGTTTTAAAATGTATGATAATTTGGGTTAAAAAACTGATGGTATATACTGTAAGTCTCTATTCCTTTCTAATGTGGTTTAAGGATTCCTGAGGCTTATTGTATTACAATGAGTTATATATATATATATATATATATATAGGTTTTTAGGGGACCATATTTTTAACTGGACAGGATCATAGTGATGATGGGATGATGGGGGTTCTGAGTGGTATCTATTGTAGAATTTAAATGTTGTAAATAATATTGTGGATGTCTTGAAGTGTGAAATGACCAAGTAAATTTAAGGGAACAAAAACATTGAGTATATGATATAGGATGACCATTGTGATCATTTGGGTCTAAAAGCATATTTTTCCATCTCCCTAATCTTAGACCACGTTTGGTATTCATAAGGAAAGTTAATAGGAAAAGAAATATAAAAGAGAATGGGAATGGAATAGAATGGAAGGGAAAGTTTTTTTAAAAAATTTTGTTTGATATGTTAGGAATGGAAATAAGAATAAGAATTAGTAATTTGTTTGGTAGGATTAAAATGAAGACAAAAAGGTGAGTTCTTTATACTAAAATGATGAAATTGCCCTTCAATACAAAGATGGAACGTTTTTGAGAAATATCCAAAGGTAAATTCATAATTAACCATGCAATTTTCTCTTATCGTATGGCATGGAGTTCACTCTCCCATTGCACTGTTGATCATTTGCACCAAACATTCTATTCTTGTTTTCCATCATTGATTCCATCTCCCTTGGGCCATCTCCATTGCACTAAACATATCCTAATATTTCTAACACAGTTATAATGTTGTACTATAATATTGTACTTTTGGTATATATTAAAAAAATGATTACTTTATGCTTCCATAATCAGTTTGGATCCTCTCAATTTGATACTTCTTCAATTTATCATAATTAACAGAGAGATATATACAGAATAGTGAGTCCCAACTAAATATGTGATATTCACCCACTCCATTAGGGGTGAGAATCACCTGGTAACTTAGTCAACTCGATCATATCAAGTTGGGTATAAATAAAAAAAAGTTGCAAATTTATCGGATCAAGTTAAGTTTTGTATTTGTTCATTATCCAACCTGGTTATATTTTTATTTTTAAAATATTATTTTCATTATTAAATTTAAATTATTTTTCATTTATAATACATTTTTAATATTTTTTTTTTCAAATCTTAGTTCTTTTTCATTCAAAATCTTAAATTTTTCATCATTATATTTTTTTACCTTTAAATCTTATTTTTTATTTTTTATTTTAAAAAAAATTTATAAATAAAAAAATCATTTTAAAAATAATAATAATAATTTTGGCATATTATTGGCATATATGTAAATTATATATTATTAGCATCAAATTCTAACCAATATATTTTCTTTCTTTTGTTTTGTGAAGTATATTAACACATTAAAGAGAATCAATTTTCATAAAAGAAATAACTAAATATGAAATTTTGTTTGCTTATCACCTTCTCAAATTGTGTATGCCACTCTTCTATATTGTACACTACATAATTATTAAAATTTAGAGAAAAATAGTTTGATGATTAACTTGTCATTATTGGTAATTCACTCATTTCATTTTCAAAATGATCTCTTACTGATTAGAAGTTGTCACATTTGATTCTCAATTTTGAGATCATTATCATATGTAGTGCTTAGTGCTAAGCCCTCTTAACTAATGTGGAGGGACAAAAAATGACAATTTTCAATCAATAAGGGACCCAAATGACAATTCACTAATAAGTCATGGACCAAAATAATATTTTTCTCTCAAATTTTTGTCATACCGTAAAAAAGAAAACAAGACCAAATAGTACCATTTACAGAAATCTCGAAAGCTTAACAAGAAGTCCAACAAAAAAGAAACCAAGGTTTGGTAGTCCAAAGTTAAACCCTAAAAGACAAATAACCAGCTTTAGTAAACCTCCAACCTCCAATAAAACTCAATCATTATCCTCAACTAATATTAACCCAAAAACCCTTGCACAATTCTAATATCTCAAACTCCTCATTGGAAAGATGAAGCACTTAAAAATCCAAAAAAAAATGGTCAAGTATATCTCTCACTTTGCAATAAATTAAGTCATTATCCTCCCAATAACCAGCCTACTAGTAAAAACATTATTTAGCTATGGGTTAATCTAAATAATATATCATTCTTCTAATATATAGGAAATATCCCAACTACCAAAGTCTACCTAAGAAGCAACAAAACATTATCTCAGAATATTAACCTAATATTGAGTCTATATTAGATGTTATTCAATAGAAGTAAAAATATCTCCAAAGAAAATTCATCTTCCAATTAATTTAATTAAATCAGGGACAACTAAAAAGTTGTTCAAGTATGAAGAGGAAGAAAATGACAACATTCTTGAAGAAGACTTTATCTATACTATTTGCAAAATAAACACACAAGAAGTCAATATAATATATTGAGAGATGAGTAGAACATTAGCAAGTGATGGGGTCCAATGGACCTATTTTACATGGCCAGCAATCTGTATATGGTTAGTAGGAAAGACAAGTAGACATAGTAGAAATTTTTCTATATGATATGAAAAAATAAAGTATAACAATACAGATCATCCAAAAATAACTAAAAAGAGAATATGCCAAGTGTTATCCAAGTATACCACACACTATTGTAAATATTGTGAAAAAAAAGAAAATAAAGAAAGAGATTATGAAGAACTAGGGACATCACTAAACTTGATAGGCTGAAAAGAAAAATGAAAAGGAAAATAATAAAAGAAAAAGAAGAAAGAAGATAGAAGGAATCTACGAGGACAATAATTACAAGGAAGAAAAAGACGATAGAGGAATGGAAGAAGACAATGGTGGAATCAAAGGACAATAATAATGGAAAAGATGAGGACAAGAAGAATCAATAAAGACAACAATAATCGGAGAGAAAAGTAACCAGAATATAGAAAAAGTATCTATAGTTGTAATTAGGGTTGGGTATACCCAGTTATAAAGTCATGTAAGCTAAGAAGGAGAGGCAGAGTTCATTCAAGAGAAACAAATATTCTTGAATTAGCTTTGAGTTTTTCCACTAGGCATAATACCTTTTGTGAACATCCCATCCTTAATTACTTAATTATTTAATTAATTGATACATCAATTAATTAATAATTAAGCAAATAAAAATTTTAAAACAACAAAGCTTCGAATGACATTCTCTGGGAACAAGTTGAAATTAAAAACAAATAATGGGAGACAATTAATTAAACTTAAAATTTAAAAATAAAATTAGCCAATTATAATAAATCAAGGAAAAATTATAAAAGATAAAAAGAATATATAAGGAAAAAATTAATTAAAAAATAAAAAATAAAGTTAACTAATAATAATGGTACTAATAATAAAAATAAAATATATATATATAAATATAATAAAATTGCAACTTGCATGAGGAGGGAAAAGGCGGCTGTGAAAAGAAAGGAGCTCGTTGCTGTCGGCTAGGGAACAAGAGTGTTGTGTTTTTAGATTTCAGTAACTGCAAGCTTTCACCTTCCACTCTACTTAGTTGCCTCCATCATTTCATTAGTCGTATCCATAGCTGCCTCTGCCATCTCTAAAGCCTTTTACTTGGTTGCCTTCTATGGTCAGGGAGCCTTATTCTTAGCTAACTCTGTCGTCTTTGAACACTAAGGCCCCTTTTAGCAGCATCAACATTGAGGTCCTTCAGTTGGCCAAGCCTCCCTATGTGAGAGAGGTGAGTTCAAAGGGATAAGATAAAAGCTAAAAAGAAAAAGCAAGGTGCTTGGGCAGAGGGAGGACGGTTCAGAGAAAGGAGAAAACCAAGCGAAAGGGAGAAAAGAGAAATAGAAAGGCTAAGGAGAAGGAGCTCGAAGAGATTAGAAAAGAGAGGCAGGCGAAAAGAAGTCCCCATCTTCACATAACCTGAATAGAAGAGATCAAGTGAAAAAAAGAAGCGAAGAGATAACTAAGAGAGGTTGCGAGACAAAGAGCACGAAGAGGAAGAAATAGAAAGGTAGACGCATTAAGGAGGGAGGGTTCACCTCTGTTCAACATTCATGAAACAAAGGGAAAGCCCAAGAGAGCAACAAGAGGGAGAGCTTGAGAAACAATGGAGAAAAAGAAGAAGAAATAAGAGGTACAGAAAAGAAGAAATATGGAATAGTGGGGGAGGTCGAGATGAAGTTGAAAGAACGGAGAATGATAACAAAAAAGAAAGAGAGCTAAACAATAGGTGTCGAGAATCCACTAGAAGAGCACTAAGCTTGAGTGTAAGAGAAGGCGAGAAGAACCAATGTTGCTGCCCCGGATAAACTCTGTTTTCATGCAAGAAGAACAGAGCTAAACAAAGGCACTTGCAGACTCGGAGAAGATGGAAAGGAGAAAGAAAGCTACTGTTGGAGGGAGAGAGGAAGAGGAGGAGCCGAGAGAGTTAAAGGAGGCAAATGTATCAAACCTATATTCAGTGGCAAGTAAAAATGCAGATGATCTTGCAAAATATTTTGAAAATTCTTTAGTTAGGGAATACTCTGAATCAAGGAATAGCAAGGGGGTCTACTGTTGGATTCAAGTTAGATAATCTTTTAAAGCTCACAGAGACTCGTGCTTCTACTGGTCCTAGCTAAAAAGTCTCCTGCACTCCTTGATTTTCACTTGGACCTTGTTAGCCTAGAAGTTGCTAGCAAGATACAATTGAAAGCATTAGCAGAAGAGATGGCAACAATTAACAAGGGATTACGAAAGGTTAAACAGGAGCTTGCAACATCTGAAAATGATAGCCCTATGGCTGAGACTTTCCATAAGACACTGAAAGAATTTGTTAATGGTGCTAAGTCAAAGTTGTCGTGAAGGAGAAGAGAGGGAGAGAGTAAGCTTCTTTGGATTCTTGATGCTTTCAGTTTTCTTTTATCATGCTTATATGTATGTACGTGTATGTGTTTATATATATGTGTGTATATATATATATAGATACATATAGGTGTAGGCGTGGGGATGCTTCTTCTACTTCCTGAAGTTTGCTTCCTCTTGTGTCTACATGTATGTATATATATATATATATATGCATAGAAGTATATTATATATGTGTTTATATATATATATATATATATATACATGTAGATGGATACATATATATATTTGAACATATATATACGGATATATGTTTCACTGCTGCCTGATGCTTGCTCTCTCTCCTTCTATCATGCTCATATATATACTACATAGATGTTTATATATATATATATATATATATACACATATATGTATATATATGTATACATATACATATACATATATTATTGTTATCTTTTTGTCAATATGAGATTAATTTTTGGCTTTATAAACAAATTTATGAGAAAGTCATCGAGTGAGAATATTATTCTCCTCGGATGTTTGGGATTATGTGAGATTTTAATCTCCTTAGATCCCTAAAATTAATACACATCTATCTAAAAAAATATAATAATAAAGAAGAAAAACAATAATAATTAAATATTCACCCTAATTAAACATTCTTCATTATTTACGAAACAATCGTGTGAGAACATTGTTCTCTTCGATTGCATGGGAATATGTGAGATTTTAATCTCCTTATATCCCTAAAATTAATACACATCTATCTAATAATAATAATAATAATAATAATAATAATAATAATAAATCATAATTAAATATTCCCCATTATTTATGAAATTATCGTGTGAGAATATAGTTCTCCTCGAATGCTTAGGGTAATGTGAAATTTTAATTTCCATAAACCCTGAAAATTAATACGTACTTGTTTTAAAATAATAATAATCATAATAATAACACAAAATAAATATTTTAATTAAGTTGTTATACAAAGAGATTAGTTCTTCCTTCATAATCATTTCATTTAAAATTCAAAATAAAGTATTCAAAATTCCAAAAATAAACAAAAAAAAAATTATTAAGAGAAAATGAAGAGATCAGGAAAGCGAGATTAATCAGATTGTAGTAAATTAAAACACACAAATCAAATCTCATTTCCATTTTGTTTACGAAAATTTATTTTTGAACCTTCTTGTTCTCATCGCAAAACGTACAAATCATCACTCAATGAACATGCCTTTTTTATCGAACTACATAGACTTCGATCCCTATCATAGGGTACGTAGGCCCTAGGTTTTCATCCTAGGTCAAGTCCATCCTTTGTAAATATCTATTTCTTTGCTTTCATTGTTGGTGTTTTGTTTCATCTGTTTAACAGGCATGCATGTCGATAAAAGGGTAATTGAGATAAACTTAAAAGCTATATTCTATTTTAGCTGACTGGTTTGAGGTAACTGTCCTTATGGACGGGTGTTGTGGGGTGCCTAATACCTTCCTCACACTCAAATAGACTCCTGAACCCATCTTTGGTTGTGTAGACCATGTTGCCTTTTTCTTTTTATTTTAAATTGATTTTTCAAAGTTTTCCGTTAAAAATTTTGGTGGCAACTCCAAATAAATTAATTTTCAAGATTCATTTTTGGGAATCAATTTAAACTCTTTTTATTTTATTCCGCCGAAAGGTTGGTTACGACACCTTTTATATCCAATATCAATTTTCTTGAATAAAAATATTTTGTTCACCTTCAAAGCTATTCTCCTTTCCATCATTAGCATACTAACAAGAGCAACCAAAGACCATTAAAGTATGAACTTTAAATTTCTTATAGGAGATTAGGGGGATTATTTTATGAAATTATAATCAAATAACGTTATCCTATAATTTAACTACTGGTTATATTATAGATATATAGACATTAATTAAGCCAAAGAATACGTCTCCTAAAGGAAACAAAGGAAGATTGTGTTAGTATAAACTAAGGAGGAAGGTCAGCGCAATAAGGCACTAATATATATATATATATATTGGTCATTGTATGTTTTTGCAAAGCAGGTATCTCCATCTCACTGATCCAATTAATCTTCACATTAATTTATTATTATAATATGGTGCTTCATTGGTTTGTAGGAAACATTATTTATTATTGTGTAGGTGTTTGAATTATGATTGACTAACACATGCTAATAATTGTTTAAGGTTGCTAACACTATTAAATTATATGCCCTTCATGAATAGAGATTTTATTGTTTCTAACATATATGATAGTTTCATTCCATTTTATTTTTACTTCCCTTATACACTGACTCCATAATTTTGTCAAATAAATGTAACAAGGTTTGATCAGTTTATATACTTTATCACACTGCATCTTTTTGTTACATGTATGTACAACCTTTATGTTTAATATTGATATTAATTCATTGTAGAATGCAACATTAATTTTCTCACGTGGCTTGGTTGACTTTCCAAACCATGTTAATTATGTAATTGATTGTCATTATGTTGATGAGTTGGTTAAACATTCTTTCATTTATTTTTATTTTTTACTGCTGCTTTTGAATTGATGAGCTGAATCTACTAAAGTTGTTTTGTAACTATTTTCATTAAGTAATTGAAGATTTATGAGTCAATGTACCAAAGTTGGTTTATCACTATTTCCACAACATTCCAATGGTTGGATTGTTGTTTTGGTTTCAAAGCATTCTCCATGTCTTTTTGAAATTGGCACAAACTTTAGTAGTGGTTGCAACCAAAATTAAAAAGAAAAATTAGCCATGATTACAACAACCGCTGTAATATCCAGATTTCTCTATTTTTTCTGAGGACCACTATTTATTCTAAGATTTTGCTAATAATTTGCTTGTGGTTTGTTAATTTACTCATGTATAGAGAAACTAGTTAAAGGGCAAGCCTGTCTGCTCTAGCGAAGACGGATTTGGAAATTGCGGTATGATAAAGTCCTCTACTGTGTGTGTTCTAGTAATATGTCAAGATTTAATAACTATGAGTTGGCTTTCAGCTTGTTTCTCTTTAGTTTTTTATTTACAGTAATATCACTCTTTTATTATGTTCAACATAGTGAAAGAACATGTCTTAATGGTAATTTGTATTTGGCAGAATTAGCAAGTATTGTTCTATCTTCTCCTTGTAGTATCATTACCACATCTTTTTGAATATTTAACGTGTTGTGTCATAAAATTTTCTATCATATACAGGCATACTTGCCAATCACCTTTGATCAATCTTTGAATAGATAGGGCTTATAATCATTGTCTGGAGTAATTTCTGTTAAAAACTTTTATTTGATTGAAGTCCATAGTCATTTCAACACTTGAACTATATTTTACTTCATCTATTCATGAAAATAGTCATGCATAAAACTTTCTTTCATTATATTCTATTTCCCTTTATCACTCCTATTAATGACTTCATTCTTGTAGTTGTTCATCCATGTATTTCAGAACATCATAAAGTTCATAACAAAAACTCCTATGTGCTTGTAAGAATCCATTTACCATGACTCTATCCATGTATATGGTTGTTTTCCCTTAAAGCAAAAATTGGTACAATATGTGTTGAAGTAATTTATCATGTCTACAAACTTGTAAAGTCTCAAATATGTTTGCTTGAGAAACTTTTCAGATGAATTGAGGCATCTTGTTATTTGCCAAACATTAGTACCGAGAACTATCACTAGTCACCCCTTTGAACTGGGAAGAAGTGTTCGTTATTCATTACCCATAACTTATGTTTGACTTTGGAAGGGTAGATTTTCAATTTGGTTTTATACTAGATGTTCAAATACCAAAACTTAAAAATGATAATTTCTTTTTGCTATCACTAAACATTTATCAACCTTTGATATCCCTTTTTGAGCCGAAAAATTTCTTTGACACTTGTTGTCACTTACCCAGGTAAAGATGAGAATCTATTGTCAATAATGGTAGTACTTGAATTGAATTGAATTGAAATGAGAATTTTTTTATAGAACAAAGGAGGAAAAAAATCCATGTGTTTTGATATAGCAAGAGAAGAAGAAAGAAAAGCAAAAGCCAAGAAGAAGAAAAAAAAAAAGTCAGAGGAAGAGAAAACAAAAAGTAAAAAGAAACAAAGCAAAAAGAAAGAAGAAAGAAGTACCAAAAAAATGAGGATGAAAAGTGAAGTTGATGAAAGCTCATTGCTGATTGGCACAAGTAATGATCCTTTAAAAAGGACAGCAAAGGCAGAAAAAAAGAAAAAAGAAAAAACAGATTCTCATTGAGGCCTAATATCAATCTTTGAGCTTCTATATCCTTTAGCCACTTCCTGTTTAACCTTTTAGACCCCACTACAACCTAATTATATTCTTTTGTGGGCAGGTGAACATTGCTATTAAAGCTTATGGAGAAATTGGAAGCTAAAAAACTGGAGAAAAGTTGGTAAGGGCCCATAGACAACTATGAGCCAAATACCCTTTTCATTTTTCATTTGAAAAGAAAACATCATCCCTTGACCATGTTACAAGTTACAAAAGTCCTTAATGAGGCTTAGCTCTCTTGGAACTATGATTAGAGCAGCATTTGTGGAATAGATCTTTGTGAAAAACCTATTAAAAAATGAGTATCTCCTTGTATCAATTTCAGAAGTGACTTCTCAAACAGTCAAATTAGACTAAACTCCTTGTGTTTTCTTTGTTTTTGACATGATTGTTATTGTCCTTGTTTCTTTCGTTTCTAGTACATCTTTTCCAAATCCTTATCATGATAAATTGAGTTTATCCATCCCTTTGTTGTCTTTTTATTTGTTTGGTTACTTCAATACAAGCAATGAAGCATATTGGTTAGCCTTTTCTTTGCCTTTACTTTTCCTTACTACACTTTCCAGATATAACTTATTTCATTATTCGTCATTGCCTTTTGTATTTTATTCCTCTCAATCTCTGAATTTGAATTCTAAGATTTCAAATTGTTCAATATTCCCAAGTTGTAAATCCTCAGTTATGTCTATTCTATTCCATTCTTACTGTATTATTGTGCTATGGTTGTCCTTCCTTTGCTAAGAGATGTACAGTTGCAAATTAGTAAATTAGTATTGTGTTTTGTTAAATTAATTTCTTTAAATTTTGTAGTACGCAATCCTTTCTTCTTCCTTTCTTTATTTTTTTTTTCTTAGCAAATTGTACAGGATATGGATTGCTTTAGATGACTTTTTAGGCTAAATTAAATATTTCTTCCAAAATGTTCTCTCTAAGCTTAAGTTGTAAATTTGCAGCTATCTTTCTTCTATTCTTATTATATTTTACATTGTGTTGTGGTGGGGTACTCTTTACTGGAAATGTATTGTATAAGAAAGGGCTTGTATTTACTCATAAAGATTTATGTTTTAAGTTACAAGGTTCATATAATATCATATTTAAGCTATTTTCGAGTATATCTTTTTGTATTTTGAATTAATGTTGTTTATACTATTTTGAATTTGTAAATAAGTATTATGTATTATTATAGTGGTTTCTTTACATTTTTTAATATGCATTGTTTTCTTTTTCTGTTTCCAACTTATATTCTTCACGTATTGTATATTATATGGATTGCTCTTGATGACCGTCTTGGCAAAACAGAATAAGTCTTAGTTAAATTACAACTATCATATTTGGGCTTGATTTCTATGGCTTTTTGTATATGATTTTTCCTTTGACTTTGACGTTGTAGATATGAGTAGTATTTTAGTACTCTTTCTATATGTTGACTAATTAGTTGATTAATTTACTCTACATTAGGGAAAAAAATTAAGTTCTATGTCATTTAAAACTCTATTTGTCCTTGATTTTAATAATTATAGTTTGCCATGAATTGGTCGTGAGAAGAGATTCTAAAGCTAAAATCCTTATTTTCGTCTTATGTTTAGAGATAATTTAATTTAGTGCTTTAAATTTTTGTCATTCTATTTTTGCTCTTTTAAAATGTGAACCAATCTTTCTCTTGACTAACTCTATTAACATCACAAACAAGAATTTTCTTCTTTGATTGTATGTGTCGTTTTCCTCACAATTTCATTCATCAAATGCTAACATAGGCAAAATCAGATCATCTTGCCCTTGCACACTCTTCTTTTGTGTCCCTAAATTTTCCCACCTCCATCATCATTTCCAAGGCGATGGCAGGCAATAGTGAGGGTTATTTGTGTTGTGAGAACAGTTGATGCTTTCATTCTTTTTTGTAATTTGAGTCCTTGTATATTGTTTTTATTTGATGGTTGATTTGTTGCTTACTGAAAATGTTGAGAGTAGGCACTTGCTGAAGTATATAAGTTTCTATTATACATCTTACAGACAAATGTTGCAATTAGTTTAAGGTTGCATTTCTTTTTGTGCCTTTTTGTAGTAAGTTGTTAGATTACATTTTTCTCTCACTTTCAGTTGATATATGTTCTTTGCCTTTCCATCTTTATTTTTTAAGAGGAAGAATAATTTCATATGGTAATAAAACATGGATTTTTCCCATCTAAATTTTTTTAGCATAAACACCATGTACATTCTTTGTTCATATGCTCAAGTGTTGATAGTTGTCTATACCATTTGTCTTGTTCTTGTTCTTGGTCACTTACAAAGTGGACCATTGCATCTTAAGTCTTACAGCCTACAGGTTTAGAAATTTTTTTCTGCAACATGATGTCAAATAAGTGGATGGAATATTTGTAGTTGGCACATCTCTAAAGGTAATTTTTTTTCTGTTTGACATGATTAATTTTATAGCCGAATTGATTGGTTTACACAATTCAATGTACTTAATTCTATGTTAATTTAGGTTAAATAAGTTTTTAACCCAAATTTATGCTCGATCTTAAAAAACTTGACTTGGTGATAAAGTCTCCTCACTTGATTAAGATTTTGAAAATAAACAAACAAAAAAAAGGGCAAATTCTCATTTGATTATAAAAGGACCATTCACATTGTACGTTACTGAAATAATGATAATAACTAAAATTTTCTTTTCCCTTAAACCCTTTTTTGACTTATTTCAAAAATCATTAAAATAATTTATTTTCAAGTCTCTTATTTAAAAGTTATTATGTGAAACCTTTGTCTCTTTAAACACACAAGATGTTGATTGCTAGGAGTTATATGAAACCTTTAAGCTTTTCAAGTTTTACCCAATAGCAACCACGTATCGTTTGATTATTTTTTAAAGTGAAAATTACAGGTTCGATAGATTGTTTTTAATTAAAATTTTCAAAACCTTAAAAATTAAGTTGCTGAGTCCTTTGATGTTTTAGTTAAAAATAAAAAATAGAAATATAAACAATTTTTGTTTTCAAAACCTCAAAAAATAAAACAACATTCCAACAATCCGAAAAATACTTGGATAATTTTGTATTGATTTAAAATCAAAATAAGAAATCCTAGTTTCAAAAATGTTAAAAACATAAATCAAAAAATTCCAAAAATAGTTTTTTTAATAATTTTTTCCCTCTTTTAAAATCCAAGTAAAGAATTCTAATTTTGAAAATTCAAAAACAAAAAATTCAAGATGATTTTCCTCAATAATTTCATTCTTCTTTCAAAAATAAAATAAAATATCTAATTCCAAAAAAAATAAATCCAAAAATCCTAAGAAAAGAATCATTTTTCTTCATAATTTTTTTCCTATTCCAAAATAAAATTAAAAACCTAACCAAAATTTCAAAAATTGAAAAAAAACAAAAAAAAGCACATGATTTCGTAAATTGAAACACATCAATAAAAAAAGTGGAGACATAGGGTCTCACATAACCACTATCATTTGACTCTCTATATGTTTGAAGAAATATTAAGTCTCATAAGACGACTTTAACAATTAATTAAAAAATAAAAATAGAAACAAAATAGAGATAGTAAGTGACAAGCAAGTATGACAAGTGTAAGTGGTCCTTATGTTCGGTCAACAATCATTTTATTTCAAATATTATTTATAAAAGATACATAAAAAAAATTAGGAAAAAAAATGCAGCAAAAAGCTCTCCCCCATGCCCTTACTAATCTTCATGTCATGTGTTATCAAGCACTTTTCCATTTTTAGTTCATGTCACTTGTGATTTGGTCACAAGAGTAAAACGATATATTTGAGTTTGTTTAAAGTCAAAATTAAATCAAATTCAATGCAAAACCAACCTAAAATAATTATTTCAATTCCAACCAAATCAATTACCAATCTTGCAAAAACTTCAGCCTCAAGCCAATCTATATCAAACTAACACAACATTTTGGGGAACTTCTTTTACAATGTGTATTCATATTTCAAGTGCACCATTCTAGCTCCAACCATAATAATAGTGTCAATAGACATTAAGCTAACAGCATGTATTAATTGAGAGACTTTATTTTTACCAAAAGCAGTATAGAAACACATATGCTATCCATTCAAATGAGGAATGAATATTTCAAATTCATCCCAAATGTAGCTCCAAAGAATTGGGTGAAATATCAACAACAGTGATAAAAACAAAAATAGGAAACAAGGAGGTAGAATATTACTGATAGGAAGTTTGCTTCCATTCTCTTCTATTCTCTTCATTCTCACACCTTCCTTGGTTTGTCTTCTTCATTCTCTGTCTCTATCTCCTTTTTTATTCTTCCCTTACACCATCTTCAACTTTTTAGATTAAAAAACAGAGGTGCTCTTGGGTTTCCTTCTATGGTTCTTCACTTTTGCTTTTACTGCTCTCTCATCTCTTCCATTCCAATCTCTCTGTCTGTATCTCTCTCAAATTCAAACTCATTCAAGGAAATCCATTTTGTGTTTCCTCTCATCTTTTTGTCTTTTCCTTAGCATGAAATTGAGTAAGTGGGAGGCCTGTAAGCTTCCCTTTTCCTATTTCTGCAAAGTGGTGATAAGGATCTACTGCTTTTCCCTTTTATTGCTGCCTTCCACTTTTATATATTAGTTTTGACTCTTTTTTTTTTTTGGCTTTTCCTTTTATTTTCCTTTTTCTTTTGTTTAACCTTAACTTCATTTTAATTTTTTATTTGTTTTAATAATTTTCTTTTAGCGTTTACAACATGTTTCTCTAATATTTAAGGGGAGTATATGTGCTTAGCGATATAGCTTTTTATCGAAGTTTAGATCAAAAGAAAAGTTCATGCACTACAAAGTGTATAACGCTATCCCAATTGTAGGAACGTGATATGCCGGCTATTCTATTCTCTTTCCACTATCGTAAGCATCACATAACCCTTGAATCATTAGGTCTATATGACTTGTGCCATGGCCTATGGTCATGGCTATCCAATGAAATATATGGGAAAACACAAAAGCTTCCATGAGAATTTTAAATGCTAGAACAAACACACAAAGGAAAATTTCTCTCTATTTTCCTTGTACTTACGTGCAATCAAACATTCTCAAGCTAATATGGCTACAAAAGTTCTCAAAACTATATGGAAAATCCAACTTTAAACTTTCTTAAACCAAGAATAGGTTCATTATAAAAAGTTTGGACCATTGACCTTATACCCTCTACAAGCTTATACTTTTAATAATAATTACTCATTCTCTTATTGTGATCTCTTACTTGCCTATGTCCCATTGACCTTGATTATTGAAACAAAAATAACTACACATGGGCCCTAAGAGAAAAAACAAAGTGTGATGAAATGGTAAAATTAGATCATTTTACACTAATGAAAATAAATTTTCTTATTAAAAAACTAGATGAATCGATTTTTTGTTTTTTTGTTTTTGTAAAACTAGATTAATCAAAATGTATTTAAAGGAGGTTTGAGAGAATGTATTGGTGTCCAAGGATGTTAATTAAGTGCATGATCAATTATTGTCATTGAATCTTTTGGATTTTTGTGTAGTGGATTGGACAGTGATAGGCTTTGAGAATCTGTAGGCTTCTTAGGGCACTCTATACCAAAAGCCCCCTATTATTATTATTATTATTATTATTATTATTATGTTAGGTATGTTGTTATGTGATCATAGGATTGCAAATAAGATAATACCTTAATTATGCATCCTAGGCAAAATGATATTATTTGAAAACAACCAAAATATTCTTTCATCACACATTATAAAATAGAGCATAATAATTTTTTTCATAGTTTATAATTTTATCATTTTCTTTTAATTATAAATAACTCCAAAATAAAATATTATTAAAATAATAGAAATGTAAAATATAATATATCAATTAATAAAAAAATTCATTTCATTTTATTTTGTAGACAAATGAGGAAGGAGTACATTACACATGATTTTTTTTATATATTTTCTAGAGAAAAATATTTATTTAGTCTCTCACTAATAAAAAAAAAGTAGAACATAAAAGCACATTAAAGAAAGTTAAAAGAGAGAAATTGAATTTTGTTTTATTTAAAAGTCACAAATTAATATTTTGCCAGTAATGTGAGGAGTCAAATCAAAATTTTATATTATACATAGGGGCCAAAATCTGAAATTAAACATATTATATATATATATATATATATATATATGTTACATGATAATATATGAAAATTTAGGTGTCATGGCATACAGTAAGCCCTTTCCCTAGGCCTTCGGATACAAGGAATCAAAATAGTTATTTTGTAATAAGTAAATAATTAAAATGGTATTTTACTATATTTTTTAATCATATTTCCATTGAAATATAATATAAATTCATCACATTTAGTTTATATTAAGGTTATATTTGAAAATTTTAAAAATAAATAATATTATTAACTTGTGCAATCGTATTATGTTACTGAACCCACAATTACCATATTGAACGTAATAATACCCCAACATCTTACATGATGCTATACCATACCATAATCCAGTAGACCAACAGTTCCTCAATAGAATAATAATATTGCATGGGGAATAATGGAAGGAAAAAGCAGCAAACATCAATGATTACATAGAAAACAAAACACAGCTAATCAAACATGAAGCGTAAAATATACCCATAAAACATTTTGAGTAAACTATTATTTTGGTCTTGTATTTATTAATTAATTTTTAATTTGACCCTCATTTATGAATTCAAATCCAAGTTCATTTAATTATTTAACTTTTAAGTTTAGTATTAATTTAACACTTATTAATATGAAAGTTAATAAGAAAAATATATTTTTGGTTATTTATTTATTAAATTATTATTTTAGTCCCTTACATATTAAAATATTTAAAATAATTCTTTACTTATTAAAAAATGTTACACTTTGTTTTCTACTTTTAGAAATTGACCAAATTTATTTATTCTATCAAATCTTAAATTTAAATGATTAAATTTGATATTTTTTTAAAAAAATAAAAAATAAGTGTAACATTTTTTAATAATTGAAAGATCATTTTAGACATTTCAATAAATAAGAAACTAAAATAGTAATTTTTTTTATAAGTGAATCACTAAACTAATAATTTACTCTCAAGTTAATACACATTTGTCCCTTTAATTTTAATTAAATTTTAATGAACATTCATATTAATAATGGATTGAATTGATAATTAATTAATAAATAACTTTATTTTTAATTAAATTTTATTGAACATTTATATTAATGATAGATTAAATTGATAATTAATTAATAAGTAAGATTAAGACTAGACTTAGCTTGAGTAAAGAATTAAAATGAGGTTTAAAATTAATAAAAGATTAAACTGAAACTACACTTATAAATAAGAAATTAAAATAATATTTTGACTCAACATTTTCATGCAAGTTGCTTTGCCCTGATCATTCCTCGAACTTTTCTTTTTCTGTTTCGATTTTAATCGTCTTTCTAAAAAAATCCGCAACCCTTTTCCCTCTCATTCAACACTCACTTGCGCCTCTTCCTGCACTCTTCCTCACACCTTGCACACAGTAACACTCTGCTTCGATAAAATCCTGATTCTCTCTAGAGATAGAGAGAAGGGCAGGCAGAGGGAGAGAGAGAGAGAAAGGCGGTGTCTTTAAACCCTAACTCGCTCACTCACTAAGCCGCCATGAATTCCGAGTCAACTCAGCTCCAGCAAGCTCAGCTGGCCGCCATTCTTGGTCCCGATCTAGGCCCTTTTGAGACCCTAATCTCCCACCTTATGTCCTCTTCCAATGAACAGCGTTCGCAAGCTGAGCTTCTCTTCAACCTCTGCAAGCAGACCGATCCTGACTCCCTCTCTCTCAAGCTTGCTCATCTTCTTCAGTTTTCTCAACAACTTGAGGCTCGTGCCATGTCTGCAATCCTCCTCCGCAAGCAGCTTACACGCGATGACACTTATCTGTGGCCTCGTCTCACCCCTTCCACTCAGTCCTCCCTCAAATCTATTCTTCTTGCTTGTATTCAAATTGACCAACCCAAGTCCATTTCTAAGAAATTATGCGATACCATTTCTGAACTTGCTTCTGGGATTCTTCCTGATAATGGGTGGCCCGAATTGTTGCCGTTTATGTTTCAATGTGTCTCGTCTGATTCACCCAAGTTACAGGAGTCTGCGTTTTTGATATTTGCCCAGTTGTCCCAATATATTGGTGATTCACTTACTCCTCATATCAAGCATCTACATGCTGTGTTCTTGCAGTGTTTGACATCGTCGACGGCTAATTCTGATGTCAGAATTGCTGCTTTGAATGCGGTGATCAATTTCATCCAGTGTCTGTCGAGTTCTGCTGATCGTGATAGGTTTCAGGATTTGCTACCTGCGATGATGCGAACTTTGACTGAAGCGTTGAATAATGGGCAGGAAGCTACGGCGCAGGAGGCACTTGAATTACTGATCGAATTGGCTGGAACTGAGCCCAGGTTCTTGAGGAGGCAGTTGGTTGATGTGGTTGGCGCAATGTTGCAGATAGCCGAGGCAGAGTCATTGGAAGAAGGGACGAGGCATTTGGCCGTTGAGTTCGTGATCACACTTGCAGAGGCCAGGGAGAGGGCACCAGGGATGATGAGGAAGCTGCCACAGTTCATTAGCAGATTGTTTGCTATATTGATGAAGATGCTTTTGGATATTGAGGATGATCCTGGGTGGCATACTGCAGAGACTGAAGATGAGGATGCTGGTGAAACAAGCAATTACAGTGTAGGCCAAGAGTGCTTGGATAGGTTGTCTATATCTTTGGGTGGCAATACCATTGTTCCTGTTGCATCTGAACAATTACCTGCCTACTTGGCTGCTGCCGAGTGGCAAAAACGCCATGCTGCATTGATTGCGCTAGCCCAAATAGCGGAGGGTTGCTCAAAGGTAGTGAAAATACCTGCATTCCATATGTAATAGGTTGTTTTTCCCGTTTACCATCTTGTTTGAGTGCTATCGTATTTCTTCCCGTCTCAGGCTGTTATAACTGTAGCTTCTTTTGTTCGCACTTTCCCTCATTCTCGTCCCATTCTTTTGGATTTCGTCTGTTACAAAGTTCCTTACAATTGAAATTTGCCTTTAGTGCACCATTATTGTCCGTGTTCTAAGGAGCCAAAGTGAGCCTTTTCCCTCCCAACCTCCCCAACCCCCCCCCCCCCCCCTTTTTTTTTTTGGGGGGGGGGGGGGGGGGTGTGGTTTTTGTGGCTGTTATATAAAGGTAGTAATGATTGTTATATTTCTTTTTTATCCTCCTCAACCATCTTGGAATTGCTGCAGGTTATGATTAAAAATTTGGAACAAGTGGTGGCAATGGTATTGAATTCCTTCCAAGATCAGCACCCCCGTGTGAGGTGGGCTGCTATTAATGCAATTGGGCAATTGTCTACTGATTTGGGTCCAGATTTACAAATTCAATTCCATCAAAGTGTATTGCCATCACTAGCTGCTTCCATGGATGATTTTCAGAATCCTCGTGTACAGGTTAGCTGCTGCTGTCAAAGTATCTTATTCTTCGCAAGTATAAATATTAGTTGTATATGTATTGAAACATAATGGCATATTGTTAATCAGCTTTTGGTTTTTATCTATTATCAGTGAGTAAACAATGATGGCTTTAATATTACGAAATAGTTAGATATTAAGGGTAGCAATTTGAAAAACAAAAACTTATGAACTAGTTCTAGAATTAAGTTGATTTGCTATTTTGGATATCGGTCAAAATATAGGGTTTGTTTGACCTGTCTTCAGAATGTCCCCTTATGGTTCCTAGTGTCTCATTCAACTCAGTTGTGGTTTGTTCTGCCACCACTCAATGACCTTGTGGTTTTTTTGTCTGAAGTTTAATTTAAATAATCACGTAAATGTTAAGATGATAAATAACTTTATTTAAAAGTGATGTAAATGTTTCACTTTTGTTCTAGTTAATTTGGCTTTTATTTGGATTTAAACTTGAATCCTTCAGCCCTGTAGACAACTCCAATACTATTGAGCTGAAGCTTATAGGTCGAAAGTATGTTAAATTTGTGGTTTAAACATTTTGATTGTCTTTTAAGGTTATTATTGGGATTTATTTTTGCATTTTAAATTGAAATTGCCCATTTAATCTCAGAAAGAGCTTAGAACTCTCATATTCAAAATATATGTGAAACGAATGTTTAATGATGAAATTGTTCATTATTTAAACATTTAAGTAATTAATTCTGGTAAAAATTGGGTTAAATACCATATGATGGTTAAATCTTACTGTTGTCTACACAGGCTCATGCTGCTTCAGCAGTGCTCAATTTCAGTGAGAACTGCACTCCTGACATTTTAACACCTTATCTGGATGGCATAGTTGGCAAATTGCTTGTACTTCTTCAGGTACATTAACAGAAATGTTATTCTAATGAATGCTGATACGATCATTTTTCTGAATTATCTTTGATTTTCTTTCTCCTTCCCTTAATTGTATTCAAAATGTGTTGCAGAATGGGAAGCAAATGGTACAAGAGGGTGCCTTAACTGCTTTAGCATCAGTTGCAGATTCATCCCAGGTATCTTTGTATAACCTGCTTTCTTCAACAGTTTTGATTTCTTGTGGACAACTCATAACCTGTTTAAAATCATCAACTTGTTGTTAGGAGCACTTCCAGAAATACTATGATGCAGTCATGCCATACCTGAAGGCTATATTGGTTAATGCAACTGACAAGTCTAACCGTATGCTTCGTGCCAAGTCTATGGAGTGTATAAGTCTGGTTGGAATGGCTGTTGGGAAGGAGAAGTTTAGGGATGATGCTAAGCAGGTAGTCACCTTTGTTTCTTTCATTTTATATTTTTGGTAGAAGTCTTCAGAATTGATATGCTGCAAATTTGTGTTTTGAGAGTATATTGTATATTTATAATTTTTCAATGCCACTTTACCATTATTCAGAATACAGTTGAAAATGGAATAGTAGAACGGTATTTGTTTCTAAAATTTAGATTTGGAATGTAATGTTATTTATTCTGTAAATGACTTCTCTCAATAACTTTGGTTTTATAATATTTATTTATGTGTACTGGTAGGTTGTTATTTTAAATAATTTAAACAACTGGGGTAATTGAATTTTACCTTTTCTGATTTTGTCAAACACATGATGTTTCTTATTAGGTAATGGAAGTGCTTATGTCCTTGCAAGTATCTCAAATGGAGACTGATGATCCAACAACAAGTTACATGCTACAGGTATGAATTTTGAACTGATATATAGCATATACAGATAATGCATATCAGACTCTGCTGAGTTACAATCACTTAATTTTTTGCAGGCATGGGCTAGACTATGCAAGTGTTTGGGACAAGACTTCCTTCCTTTTATGGAGTTTGTCATGCCCCCATTGCTTCAGTCTGCTTCCCTCAAGCCTGATGTAACCATTACATCAGCAGATTCAGACAATGATATTGAAGATTCTGATGATGAAAGGTTTTAGTTTCAGTCCTTTTCTTCCTAAAAGAGATTTAACCTTTTGTTCTCCTGCACTTGTTGTCTTTATGCTATAACTTCTGTTCTGGCCTTGTATGGTTTCTAATTTTTTTGGCCTTGGTGCTTTTCTTATTGTTATGGCTAGCTTTATTAGTATTTTATTATGACTCCTACGTCCTTGATTGCTTTTCTTATAGTTATGGCTAGCTTTATTAATATTCTATTATGACTCCTAATTCTTTGATTATCTGTCAGAATCGTATGTTTAAACTTGCTTTTACACACTATCCTAGTATAGCAACTTATCTGCATTGGATCAAGCTGCTAATCTAGCAGTTGTATTTTACTCCATCATAAATTTTGACTGAATAATCGGAAGCACAAATCAATACAATGTACCTCCCAGCTAAGTTTGAATTTATATATTTTAGTATGGAGACCATCACTCTTGGGGACAAAAGAATTGGAATCAAGACTAGTGTCCTGGAGGAAAAAGCTACAGCTTGTAACATGCTTTGTTGCTATGCTGATGAGCTGAAGGAAGGATTCTTCCCCTGGATTGATCAGGTTAGATTTAGAGCGCTATAAAGTTACATTAAGGTTTGCTAAAGTGTTACTTAGCATTTTTTTCTGATGATTTTTGTGTATGTAGGTTGCAGGAACTTTAATTCCACTCCTAAAATTTTACTTCCACGAGGAGGTTAGGAAAGCAGCTGTCTCAGGTATTGCAATTATTTGTATCCCAGTTTGTTGCAGTCAGATATTTTTCCATGCGCAATAAAAGCTCTTTATGTCATTTGACACATTTCCCCACCTGTCCTGATGTTTTGCATTTCTATGCACACTTTTAGCAATGCCGGAGCTACTGCGTTCTGCAAAGTTAGCTATAGAAAAAGGGCAATCTCAAGGTCGGGATGTGTCCTATTTAAAGTTTTTGACTGACGGTATTATCCCAGCTCTGGTGGAAGCATTACATAAGGTAATTATAATTCAAATTTTGTCCATTCTTGGTTGTGCTAATTTGGAATTTGTATGAGATGCTGATGTTCTATAAATCTGCTATTCTTAGCAGGAACTAGCATGGGCTCTAGTAGTCATTAGTCATGTCTTGTTATTTGGCCTAACCTTGGTCTGTGCTTTCTGATGGTTTATGCCTTTCCTATTTGATACTATTTTTTTTTCTTGAAAAATAAAAGTGTGAATAAAGATGTCTTTTGTTTTGAAACTTTTTTTAGAATTGTATGATTTAAGTATTCATTCAAGAAGAGGAAGCACATTGTGAGTGTTATTAATTTCACAGCCCCTAGAACAAATTTGAACCCAGCCCAGGATTTGAGGATTAAGCTAATCTCAGTAATATTTGGGTGGACTATGCTTGACTAAGCAGCGTCCCACATTGACAGTTCAAGTGCTAAAGTTCTTCGATTTCAATTTTCTTGCAGGAACCAGATACAGAGATCTGTGCAAGTATGTTGGATTCATTAAATGAATGTTTACAGGTCGGTTTTGTGATGCAATGACACTATTATATATTATGTGTTTATGCTTTTTTATTTTTACTTATGTATTTCAATTTTGCATCAGATGAAATTAGATTATTGAATGTACATTTTAGAATTTTATCTTTATTAATTGATAAGGATAAGCAATGAAGAGCCTTGTTGCTAATAGTTAATGCTATAATTAGTGTGCAATATTCCATAGTCAACGGACATAAAAAGAGCAAAACAGATTGGAACAGAACGAATTACTTCCTGTTTTCTGACTGGTTTGTGACAGATATTTTATCCTTATTACAGTTTGACAAGTTTTGATTTTTTGAAAGCAAGCATCATAATCTGATGGAAAAAGGGTCATTAATTTACCCTTGTATATATAGAGGTACATGTGAATAAATTGCCATGAATCTGATTGAAAATTACCCTAAGTGGTACTGTACAGCTGGATTTATTAGGGGTTGAGATATATGATGATTCCTAGGGATATAGAGAATAAAGGGAAGCAAATAAATTTGCTATTGCCCATAATCTTTTTGATAGGAACATTGGATAGTATAGGATTGCCTAAGTTTTACATCGGGTAGTAAGGGATGCTTGTTGAGATAGTTAAAGGGGTGTGGTTCCTTCTTGTAAGTTGATTTTCAAGGATGGGTTCTCCACACTCCCTTCAATTTTATCAAATAGTATTACAACTTTGTTGATGTCATTGAAAGGCAACCTGCAGAGGATTTTGTATGAAGGTCTAGGGAAGTGTCATAGAGTGCATGCACCATAGTTTGCTGTTTATCAATTATCATTAACTTCATTTTTTTTGCACCCCTTTTTTAAATTGCTTTATTTAGGCCACTTTGGGTAACGTGCCTTTTGGTTCTGATGTTCTTTAACAGTCAAAGCTTCAAATTTGTGGGTGATAAATTTTTTTTAAATGTTTTTCCTTTCTTGCTTCTTAAAAAGTAACCACCCTGATGATTTCTAAAGATGCTTCAGCTTTGAAAAAAAAAAAATGGACTACCTGAAACGATCTTCCAATTTCTCTTAAGTGTAGTTGTTATATTCTCTAAGTGTGACATTATTTAATTTATATCTTCTGGATACTAAGCTGTTTATAACATTTACCGATTATTGTTAATTAAGATCAATTTGCAAGAATAGCAGCTTTAATCACCTTTTTACCAAACAATATGTTGGAGGTTTCACTGATGTCTAATGCATGAGTGATTAAGTGATTGTTCTAGGACAATTAAGTAATAGTTTTTCTCTCTTGTTTTCTGTCATCCATCCCTCACCCCTCCTTGCCTTTTGCATATTGCATATTGCATTCAGTAAAATTCCATTTGGGATGTGTTCTGATGTCATGTTTCCTCTTTAGATCTCTGGGATGCTTTTGAATGAAAGTCAGGTCAAGTCGGTCGTTGATGAGATAAAACAGGTGATTACAGCAAGTTCAAGTAGAAAAAGAGAGAGAGCAGAGAGGGCTAAAGCTGAAGATTTTGATGCCGAAGAGGGGGAACTGATTAAGGAAGAAAATGAACAAGAGGAAGAAGTTTTTGACCAAGTTAGTTTTTGGATGTCATCTATATAATATATTGATTTATCATAAGTGCTGAGCCATTGTCAATGTGCTTAAGATTTTGCATCAGTTCCCTGGTCATCCTTCTAATCTAGTTTGTGTATTATCCCAGGTGGGTGAGATATTGGGAACTTTGATCAAAACCTTCAAAGCTTCCTTCTTGCCTTTCTTTGATGAATTATCATCATATCTGACACCTATGTGGGTATGTTCTTCCAGGAAGCTGTTAACCTTACCTAATGCTTTTATATTATTATATACTCATTTGGCTCTTCAGCCGTATCTTTTGTTCTTTATCCCATTCTTCCTGTGCACGTAATGTTGGGAAGATCAGAGATGCGATGTTTTTGTCATTTTAAGTTAAAGTTTGTCAGGGGACCAACTATAATGGATTGCATGGCTGCTGTGAATTTTGATGAAATATCATTGAGTCCATTAGTTGATTAACCCTCAAATATTAAAAATTATCTTGGTTTGTGACAATGTCTTCGCTTGATCTGAGAATATGGTATGGATGCTGCTCATACAAGAAAATTACTGTTGCATGAGCAATATATTATAATAATCCTCGAGCATACTAGGTTAGGAATTTTTGTCTCCCTTATTCTCACTTCTTTTTCCATTTGATGATGGTGAGCTGTAATTGTGTCCCTCA
Source organism: Delonix regia (assembly GCA_037074485.1). Lineage (NCBI taxonomy): Eukaryota > Viridiplantae > Streptophyta > Magnoliopsida > Fabales > Fabaceae > Delonix > Delonix regia. The sequence goes on along the minus strand of CM073462.1, from coordinate 25,317,135 downwards.
TTTCCCTAGTCCCACTTTTAGATGGCTTATTATAAAAGTGATCCTTAGATGTAGGATCTACATTTCTGCATGATATTTTGGAATATAAAGTCTTAAATGGTTCTCCACTTTTCAAGATTTGACGCAAAATAATTCTCCTTACTCTCATTTAGAAAGGGACTATTTCAGGTTAAATCTTGAAATGTGAAGGACCATTATGGGATTTTCAATTTGTGCAGGACCAAAATAAGACTAAGTTTAGAAGAGGAGGACCATTTTGTGATTTTCAATTTGTGGAGAACCAAAACAAAACTAAACTTAAAAATGAAGGACCAAAATGATATTTTTGTCTTTTATCCTTGTATTATTGTTATTTTGGAGAATATATCCTTTGCATCTTACTTCAATTTTGCAATGGTGCGCTGCACTTGATCAGCATCTATGCCTTGGGCGTATAACTAAAGCACTATTTACATAATTTGACATCTGATTCTTGTCTGTTATTAACTGAGCTCACATGCAATGCAAATTCATTATCTAGTGTCTTGGCCTGCAAATGTGGCTTCTTTGTTGAATCAATCTTTAATTGTGAGGAGACATTGAGATGAAAATTTGTTGTGTTCATTCTACAATTGAGTTGACTCCTGAGTCAAGTGGATTTCTACCCTTCTTTTTTGTTGTTGTACTATTTGTAACTCTTGCTTTTTGTTTTTCTGCTCATGCCTTGTGCTTTTATAGGGTTCTTTTATGGGGCTAAAGCTTTTATTTCAATGTTTTGACTTAGTTTTATGTTTTGATATAGGGAAGGGATAAAACACCTGAAGAGAGAAGGATTGCAATATGCATATTTGATGATGTTGCAGAACAGTGTCGCGAAGCAGCTCTGAAGTAAGTTGCTTTTTTTTGTTTTTGCTTTGAAGATTTCCCCTTCAATGTGCTTTCATGATTTACAAACAACTGTTCTTTTTGGTTGAAACAACCAATTGATTAGTTTCATTGTTCTGAATGCCGTTTGAGCAGGTATTATGAAACATATCTTCCATTCCTGTTGGAGGCTTGTAATGATGACAATCCTGATGTCAGACAGGTCAGCATTAGATATGCTCTGTAGGTTAATGTTTCTGGTGCTGCTTTTTATTGCTTAAAATGTCTGATGCGTTGCCTTTGGGTTATGTCCCTTTCTGTAGGCTGCTGTGTATGGCCTTGGTGTTTGTGCAGAGTTCGGAGGATCTGTGTTTAAACCTCTAGTTGGAGGTACTGCTTCTTGATACAGTAATGCAAGTGGAAAAGAAAATAATTATGAGTAATGTTTTGTTATGGCTTATTGCAGAGGCTCTTTCAAGGTTAAATGCTGTGATTCAGCATCCCAATGCTTTGCAACAGGACAATGTAATGGCATATGACAATGCTGTTTCTGCTCTAGGAAAGATTTGTCAATTTCATCGTGACAGTATTGATTCTGCCCAGGTAGTTACAGCTTTTCCCATTAACCCCAGTTTGTGTACTTTATGCTTGTGCTTATGCTCGGCATTGTGAGAAGATATATTCTGTTGGTTGGATTTTCTTGTTGCTTTTTAGCAAACTTCTTCCTTAATGTTTCTGCAAATTCTGTCGTTTTGGCAGGTAGTTCCTGCATGGTTGAATTGTTTGCCAATAAAAGGTGATTTGATTGAGGCCAAAGTTGTTCATGATCAACTTTGTTCAATGATTGAGAGGTCAGAAACTCAACTTTTCTAGTTTTCTGATGTGCAACTGTATATCTTTTTAATTTATTCTTAATCTACTTTTTCTTTATCGACAGGTCTGACAGGGACCTTTTGGGCCCAAACAATCAATACCTTCCAAAAATTGTTGCGGTATTTGCTGAGGTTAGCTTTTATTTTGTGGTCGATATTGCTTTGGTTAGCTTGTCATCATGAATTTGGCACCTAGTAGCCTCTGATGGCCAGAGAAATTTTGTTAGTGAAATAAATACAAAGGCAAGAGAAGGATAAAATAAGTTAGCCTCCTCAAACAAAATAGAAATCAGACAACTTTAGTATACAATATCCCTAAAATGTCTTTATGTCGTCAACCTGAGACTGGCATATTTTGCACCCTCCCAGAATAAACAAGATCAGAACGTTTGGGGGTTTTGCTTTTAAACAGAGCTAGAAATGGGATATTAAAGATGTTGATAATAAATGATTTGTTAGAAAAAGACGTAGTAAAATGATTTGCATAGAGGAGAATGTCACTGGACAAGAAAGCCTATGCTATGTGAATGAACTGTTTACTTTTGGGTAGTTGTTATCTCTAAAATTTACCTCAGTATAATAAAGTTACATGATTTAAGTTGACGTTACTATAAAACCTTTTTAAACTTTTTGGAGTCATTATAGAACTTAGTGCACTATAACAAATGAAGGAATTGAATCAGATGAAGGTTGCCACTTCACCTTTAGGGATACAAGTGCAAGCTAGCGCCTATGGAAGTGAAATTTGATATTCTGGTGGTTATTTATCCATAATCTTTTATATTTCCTTACCTTTTTATAATTATTGTTTGTGTGTCGGTGATGGATGTTCATTTGTATTTCGACCAGCATTATAAAAAACAGATGCATATTGACATGTAATTCTAGACTTGATTTCATTAGATATTTAATGCACGTATTTTATGAGCAGTGCAAACGTGATATATGACCATTGCAGGTTTTTCTCAAAAGCACAATAATGTTTCCTCTACTTAGGGTCATTATTTAATGTGAAATAGGTATTATGTGCTGGTAAAGACCTTGCAACGGAACATACTGTTGGTCGTATGATAAATCTGCTCAGGCAGCTTCAGCAAACTTTACCACCTTCTACCCTGGCTTCAACTTTGTCATCTTTGCTGCCACAGCAACAGCTTGCATTACAATCCATCCTTCCTTCATAAAATTGTTGGCTGCTGGCAGTTCACAGAATCTCGTTTTAATCGGTTTGGTGTTCTCAATATATTTGTTACCCATTCTTTGCCATAAGATGGTTTCCATCATTCATTCTTGTTTGTTTCTTTGCAACCTGGCTTCAGTTTTGAGAATACAGAGTCATAATTGTGATTGGTAAGAGAACTTTCTGTAAAATGTGTATATTATAATTGTTAATAGTGCGATTGTGTCTGAAAGAAATTGTTGGCAATTGTGGTCCGAGGTTGTTGTTCTTTTCCCTTTGTTTTGTGTTTTACCAGATGGTGCGTGAGAATATAGGATTGTCTTGAGGCAATTCTAGCAGTTTTGGCCTATTGTGGTTTGTTCATGTTAAATAGGAAATGGAATGTATTATATAAAAAATTAGTGCTATTCATTTATGATTTATCAAGTTTGTAAGCAATTGTCTCTTTTTTTTTTTTGGCCAGAAGTTTGGAAGCAATTGTTTACCTAAGAATTGATTTTGCTAGCTTGTGCAGTGTGTATGCAATTTGCATTTGATGTTGCAATTTGCAAACACATCTTTCAACTTAAAGTAAAAAAGAAAAATACCACTTTAAATTATCAGTTTAATGCATTTAAAGTCTTCTACTCAGTCGTTAGCAATTTAATAGATATGTGACCTACGCATGCTGTATGGATTTGTCTCGTTGGGTATAGGACTTATTGTAAAGATGGAAATGTATCTATTGGCAGATACATGTTTTAATTATTGTATCTTTGAATTATAGACTTGCTTAATCTTGTATCTGATCTTTTTTATTTATTCCTTATTATAAAGTAAATGTACATGTTTTAGGGATTAATGGGTAGTGAGTTAAAAATTAAAGATTGGATTGTGTATTTTCAAGATTCAGGGATCAAATAGGTGAGATATGATGTAAAGATACATTCCTTCTAGAAGATGCATAATCATTTCTATTATTGAAACTAAATTTGAAAGGCCAAAAATAAAAATAAAAGGTAATGTATTTTCTCATTATTTAAGAAGTGATTTAATTAGGTGGCTCATTCATCTATCAGAAAAGCGTATTTGATTAATGTGACACTTTTCTCAAGCTTTAAAATTATTTGATAATTAAATAAACAAACTATTTAAAATAAAAAATTTTGCAATATTTTAAAAAATTAATTATATAATATTTACTTTCAACAATAACGTATTTATTATATATAATTTATAAATTATATTGATAATTTTCACCGCAAGATACAGAACATCCAAATAAAAATTTTAGAAATGCTTTTTATGTTATATGTTAAATAAAAAAAACAATTCTATCACATTTTTAGTTTTTGGAGTCATTTATTTATATTTTATAACAAAGGAGATGACTATATATGATCAAGACATTTTTATTAGAAGAAATAATAATTATTCAAAAAATTATTTTATTTTAATTTCTTGAATTTATTTTCTCTTCTCTCGTTCACAACTCAAGGAGAAAAGAATCTAATCAAACTCTATAGTTCAAACTCAATGAGAAAGAAGCAAGTTGTTGCTGCCTCATTGTCGTAGGAAGTGGTATGGCCAATGGGAAAAAATATTTGAAAATTAAAGAAAATTTTATTAATGTATAGTGAGAAGCGTGGAGGAAATTATATCCTATGTATAATTTTGATATACAAATTTTAGAAGGTGATATTCAATCTTTTAAATTATCAAAATCATGTAGCTTTTTTACGTTAGCTTTAATTAATGTGTAATTTTTATTTTTTATTTTGTAATAGTTCGGGAGATAGATAATTTGTGAGTGGCCTTGAACATTTGCAAGTTTACTTTTGAATGTTTATAACAGACACATTGAATAAAATATTATTTTTGTCCCTTCATTATTGGTTTATTTTCAAACTAGTTCTTCATGGATTTCTATATTCAATTTGGTCTATTTGGTAAGTCTATTTCTAATTTAGTTCCCCATTAGTGTTAAAGTTAGTACATTTAGTTACTTAGTCTCAACTAAATGAAAAGGACTAAATTGAGAATTAAAACTAATAAGAAAACAAATTGAGAATAAAAATTAGTAAGGAATTAATATAAAAAATCAACTAATAATTGAGGATTAAAATGAGAATAGAAATTAACAAGAAACTAAATTGAGAATTAACTGAAAAATTAAAATATTGTTTTACTTAGTTAATGTAGAATATAATCTCTAAGTAGCTTAGTCAAATTCTCATCTTGCTACCATACGTTTATAATTCATGAATTTGAAGGGTATGAATTATTTACTTTTGAGAATTCAAATGTAGTGCATTTGGGAAAATTTGAACTATTAACTTTTTATTCAATGATTTAAATTTGAATAAATATTAAAAAAGTTTAAACCATTTTTAACAATTTACTTTTTAATATAAGTGTTGATCCTATGAAAAATGACTACAAATATTTTGGTCGAGATTTTTACACTAATTATAATAGGATTTAGGATTTAGTGTATAAAATTAATTACAACTTAACAATATTTACATATGTGCTTAATTATTTAATATTTATAATGATATCATGTAGTCTATGTTACAATCAAATTTATGAAGAATTAAACTAATTACTATTGACACAAATGCCAGACTCAACACATTGACACCAAAGAGTTGAGACTCAAAGATTCATTTGAATTATAATTTTAATTATTTTATAAAAAATAATTTAATATATTTTTTATTATGAAATTAATTATCTTATAAAAAAATCAATTTTTTTATCTAAAAAAATACTTTGATGCTTTAAGCTCCTTCTCTTTTCTTCACATAATTCTCACTTTAAGATGTTAATTTTTTTTTTTGTTGTAAATTTTGACTACTTAAATATTTTAAATTATGAAAATCTTCAACCAAGTATTCAAATTATTGACATTATTTTTCAAAATTTTCACAAAATTAATTTCATTTTGTAGGATAAATAATTTTATTAAAAAGTTATTAATTAAAGATTAAGTATTGTAAATTTTTTAATATTAAATATTATTAATTAAAATTATAATAATATATATTGTTAATATTTTTATTTGAAACTATATTTGGAATTAATAAATTTCTTTTAATATAATTTTTATAAAATTTTATTACTCAAAAAATCAATTTTATAAAAAATTTAAGAAGGAGGGGCGGACCCCATTCGTTATAGGGGAACGTGCCCCCTTAGAAGGTAGAGTCATCTGCCACAGATCATACATCGATCGCGTATATTGCAAATACGCGATCCATTTTTTTCATTAAAAAAACAAATTAAGCATTTGGGTTTATTAAAACGAAAGCAGAGGATATTAAACATTAAATGCTTGTTCTCTAGAATGCTGGTCAAAAATTACCCCCGTACGTTACTATTTTTGTTTTAAAGTTTTTCCTAATCTTGTATTTCTATTTTTATTTGAAGGCCCTGTTAATATTTTAATTTCCTTAGCTTTAACATTATTATTGTATTTTATTTTCCCATTTCTTTCCCTTAATTTTATTACTTTTGGCTTTATTTTTTTAATTCCATATTTTTCATTTCATCTACTTAATCCTATTTATTATTTTTTTGACATTTTTATTTTCATTTCGTTTAATTTTAGATAGGGTGTTCACAAACAAATTTTTTTTAATTTCCCAACTTAACCTAGTGGGGGAATTAAAAAAATATATGATGTTATGGGTTGTTAGAGCCTACGACATCATAAAAAATATTTTTTTTTAAAGAACATAAAAAACAGGAAATGTGACAATTGTTTCGACAAGTTCTATTTTCTAACATTAATTATCTTAAAAAACATGTCAATGTCAAAAAAAAGTCTTTGGGCAGATGATACCTCTGGAGATACGATACGAATAGTATGAAAAATGTATCGTCGACTATTAATCATGAAAAATGAATAGTCATTATGATGATTAATTGCTGGTTGACTACTTATTGTGAACAATTCTGCTCATGATCATGGTGAACAATTGGTCGCATGTAATTCTAATAGAAAATTATCTAATTTGTCATTAATCATTTGATTTATAAAATTTTGTTTTTATGTGATTTTAGATTAGTGTCAGTTGGAGTTGCCGTAGGAGGAATAGTTACTCAGTTAGGGGTTTGATTTGAATATGGACGAAAAAAAAAATATTGGTTCGAGAATATTTAGCTAATCCACGGGGGAATGTTATAAATATTAAAATTAAAGGCACCTTTGTTGATATAAATTTGGTATGTGGTTCAACAAAAAATTGATGTGGAGCAGAATGCAATTAATTTGAATTCTTGGGCATTTCCTCAATTTGTTAAAGTATTTCCACTGTCAGCTTTTGCCACGCAGGGCTTATTTATTGTATATAAGGATAGACATATTGGGTTGAGTAGGTTCCTTAGTCAATTTGGATCTTGATTCCTTGAGGCTCTATTCATTACTAAGACCGGCTAGGCTGTGATAGGTTACTTTCAAAAGTTTTATTTTTTATATGTTTTTTTAAAATTATTTTTTTTAAAAAAAAAAGGAGTGATCTATATATAAAAATTGAAGTATCCTATCAATAAAAATGATATGTATTCAATTTAAAAATAGAAAAGTAACATTCTTTAAAAAAAAGGGAAAATTAATAGTTGTTGCATTGCTTTGTGTTCGTAGGCTCTTTGTGCCTTACTCGATGTAGTCAATTTCTTCTCTCTAGAGCTCTACTTCATTTATGTTCCATGTTAGATTTGCACTTGACAATTCTAAGAAAAAGTATAAATTAGTTCTGGTATATTTATTTAACAATTGATTTAGTGTATTAATCTCAAGAAAATTATTTTTTTAATGACTCTTGCTCTTTTTTTAAAATAATTTTATTAAAATTAATATACCAAATCAACTGTTACATAAATATACTAAAATTAGCTAATTTTTTTTTTTTTAAATTCTAAACCCTTGTGCAACTTTCCATGGGTACTTCATTCGCTGTCTCAGCATAAATCTAATAGAGTTTTAATCGTGAGTGATAGGAAGGATTGAATTTCACACTATTACAAACTATAGGGATTTAATTGAAAAAAAATTAAATTATAGGAAGTCAATTGAAAACAAGTGTAAAGTATAAGGACCAAGAGATTAACTTTCCCAAAAAATTTAAAGAAAAAACTTTAAAAATATAAATATATAGTGTTGAGTTAGATCAAGTTTATATATTAGTTTGAAACATGATTTGGCCAAGAACTAAGTCATATGTATGAAACCTAATCTCTTACTCTAATTTGCTCAAAATCTAATTGAATCATAGCTAAATTATGTTTTATAATTTCACAAACACAAAAAATATTATCATTTTATAATTTCAAGAATTTGTAAATAAATGAGAAAAAATCATACATAATGACACATTTTTTTTATCATCTACAGTCAAACAATGACATGTTGCATCTTTAAAATTATACAAAAAGATAACTTAATTTAAACAAAATCCAAATGTAGCAGTGTAAAAGACTTTTTATAACTCTACTTTAACACTTAAATCCTATCAAAATTTTCCAATAAAAAATTGGTCAGAAATTTTTACTTTTTTCTCTTCTTTAATTTTTTGGATTATTTTATGTTCTTTCACACATCAAAATTGTTTTTTACTAAAAAATCTTTTACATACTATAATGCTTACCGTACTTAACACAAGATGTTGGATAAGTAGTAAAATGAATTTATTATATATATATATATATATATATATATAAAGTAGGCTCTTTTTAATGTAAAAATATTGTTTGATTGATGAAAGTCTTATTTAATAAAAAATTAATTCTTTGTACGATGACTATTTATCTTTTATATATATATATCAAAAATTTTTTGAAGCATGTAAATTTTTTTGAAGTCAACAAGAAAAAATAATTAAATATTTAATTAATGAATTAATTGATCGTTTCTTAAATCATAATTATTTGAAATTTGAGAATTATTTGGAGTAAACGAAAAAAATTAATAAATTATTCTTTGTAATTTAAAAATTTTTTAAAGTGAACAAAAAAATTATAATATATTGGTATACAATAAAATAGACTAATTTTTTTTTCTAAAACTCGTGCAATGGATGGGCAAATAAACTAGTAAATATAAAAACTAAACTATGATTTTTATAAATAGAGAATTGAAATAATAAATTAAAAAATTTTAAATATATAAAGGGCTAAATAAAGAATTTTTCAAATATTAAGTTATTTTTCCAATTTTGACTTTTTAGTGTACAACCCTTAGGCTCTATTCGATGCAAGGAATTAGAATTAGAGTATAAAATTATAATTTTGATTCTAATTTTATTAGAATTAGAATTGATTTAGAATCTTAAAATCTATATTTGGATCATATAAAGAATTAAAACATGAAATTGCAATTCCATATTGAATTACAATTATATTGTATAGATGAATGATAAGTATGGGCATTAGTATGGATAATACATATATATATATATATATATATATACACACACACACACATATACACATACACATACACATGTAATAAAAATCATATAAAATTAATATTTTTATCTTAATATAGTTTAGACAAAATAAAATGTTTTTTTATAGTGATTGTAACACCACATCGTTCAATATGTAATAATTATATATTCAAAACATTATTTGATTCAAATTTAATATGTTTGTGCACAAGTAATGTTATTCCATGAGAATGAACATGTATGCATTAATGAAGTTATGCTATAAACACACATCCCTCCATGTGCATGGTTTTGTGCTATGATATGATATTATGTTTGTATATGTATAAACATATAAGTGAATATGATATAATATCATAAGTGCATAATGTTGTGTTTTGTACTTATGTTTGCATGCATGTATACATGTACGATATGATATCATTATGCATGTGTAATATTTTGTTTATGCATTCACATGTAAGTATATGTATAGAGACATACATTTATATGTACAATATCATTGTATTGTATAAATGTATATACAAATTCAATTTTGTTTTTTGTTTTTTTAAAATTTATAAGCACATACAAAATGTTTATATGTGTTTGTATAAGTGTACGTACAATAATATATCAAGTATATGTATTTTACATCCTTTCAAAATTTATGTGTTAACATGTGTTTATGTATATAATATTATGTTATGTATTTTTGTTTATACGTACAGTATCATGTGCCTATATTATATATTATTTTTTGAAGTTGTGTTGCATAAATGTTATATATATTTATATAGATATGCATACATAAAATATATGTCATTTCATATAAAGGCATAAACATTGCATATTTATTATATATATGTCATATTATTTTAATTATTTCTTAATATTATATAAATTAAATTTAAGTTAGGATTAATTTTTTAAATATTAATTTTACGTTCTAAATCTTAATATTTTTATTTCTTTTCTTTTTCATTTTAAATCTTAATTTTTTTATTTTTCTTTTAAAAATTGTTTATGTTATATTTTTTAATTCTAAAAAAATGAAATATAACCAATTTCAATATGACCTAGTCAAATTTTAGACGAGTCTTAAATCTTAAAAAAATGGTCCGATCATTAAAAGAAGAACATGTTGTATTAGGAGTAAAATAGTTATACTTCAATTTTAAGTTTTGAAATGGTAATTTTTTATATTAGAGATAAGAATTGAAAATGACTTTTATTAGTTAGTTTTTAATTTTATAGAATTAATGTATGAAATAAAAAATATAATTAAAAAAATTAAAATTATTATATCTAATTCTTATTCCATATTATAATTCCAAGTCTAATTCTTACCCTTGAGACGGGTGGTTAGTTGTTTTATCATTATAATGGCATCATCGTAGTATTCAAGCCATCAGTGCCTTCAAATTGTCTAAGGTTATGTTTGAAAGTTTAAGTAAGGATGAAATGAAATGTTAATTAATGAAATAACATAACATGTAATGGAATAGAGTGGAAATATAAGTAGACATGTTGTTTGAAAATTTTAATGAAGGAAGTAAGGACACCTATCAAGTTTATTTGAAAGTTATAATAAAATAAATGGAATAAAATGATTTATTGATTTATTTTTTTTAATATATCTCTTGTAACATAAGCTCATAACTAATAATTTTGTTATTGTTCAATATATAACGTTACGTAATACTCCTATCTATATTTATTTATTTTTTTTATTGATTATTATGTCTATATTTGTTATCTAATATATTTATTACAAAATATCTATATTACTTCAAAAAATTTTAAAAGACAAACTTAGAACCAAAAGATAAATTGTTGTAAAAAAAATTAAAAAAATAAATGAAACTAATTTGTATTGTAGATTCTTTCACTTTCTCTTTCTTATTTTAAAATTTTAAATAAAAAAAGAAAGGAAAAATTATGACAATAATTATATAAATTAAATAAAATTATAACAATTAAAATTAGATATATTAATAATAAGATAATGGTACATTAATAATTTAATTTTTTAAATTATTTTATTATATCTTTGACCCTCAAATTTAAGAAAATATTAAAATTATAAATTTAGATAACAATAAAAAATTTTAATATTTTTCTTTTATTATTTCATTTTATCCTAAAAACAATCCAAATATAAATTCAATTTATTTTTACCATTTCACACGGTCGTCGAGCATTCATCGAAGGTATCTAACTATTTACCACAAGGGAGGTTACATCATTAGCACTGGAGTTTTAATATCCTGCATTGCAATATACTGTACATTATTCTATGCATCAAACGCCAAGATTCCATGTAATTCATCATTCAACATTACTGATTTTTGCGGCTCTACCTCAAACCCGGCTCTGCTGTTTACTCCGACGATGAATGGTTTCGCCACCGGAACAAGTTGTTGGTGGCGTGTCCCTCTAGGCTGATTAGAGACTGACCGCTGAACGATGGGTATTCGAAAGGTTCTGTCTGCAACACATTTTCAACCCATTCCGTCCATAGTCCAAAAATCTCTTCGGAAAATACAGATCGGCGAGATCAAATATAAGCCATATTCGATGAGTAAATTAGCTACTGATCTTATAAAGTCGTATTTCCAGAAGGGTTTGATTGAAGAGGCGCACAAACTGTTCGAGGAAATGTCTGAGAGAGACGTGGTCACATGGACTGCCATGATTTCTGGGTACACATCCTGCTATCAGCATAGCTGTGCTTGGACTATTTTCTGTGAGATGTTGAAAAATGGGGTGCAACCTAACGCTTTCACCATTTCTAGTGTTTTGAAGGCATGTAAGAATATGAAATCTCTTTCGTGCGGCACGTTAGTCCATGGTTTGGCTATCAAGGTTGGTACGGGTGGATCCCTATATGTTGATAATGCACTCATGGGTATGTATGGCACTTGTGATAGCATGAGTGATGCAAGCATGGTTTTTGAGGGTATCAAGAAGAAGAATGGTGTGTCGTGGTCTACTTTGATCGCTGGGTACACTCATAGAGGAGATGCCTATAGTGGTGTTCAACTATTTCGGCAAATGTTGCAGGTAAGCTTTTGTTTGTGGATACTGTAGAAATTTAGTGGCTATCCCTTGTTTGTACGGTCTACATTTACCCAAGTATTTGGACCAATTATTGGTCTGAGAACAGCGGCGAGCAAAAAAGTAAATAGAAATTAGCTGTCGAAGACAAATCACCACTGTAGCAGAGTTCGCATCATTGTCGGTTTAAATCATTGTTTTTTCTGGTGTCAAACAGGAGGAAACGGAACCCAGTCCCTTCACCTTTTCAATTGCAGTTAGAGCTTGCACCTCAATTGGCTCGGAGATGTTGGGCAAGCAGGTACATGCTGCGGTGATTAGTCATGGGTTTGACTCAAATCTTCCTGTCATGAATTCCATTTTGGACATGTATTGCTGGTGTGGTTATGCATCTGAGGCAAAACAAGTTTTCCTTGAAATGAGTCAGAAAGATTTGATAACATGGAATACGTTGATTTCTGGATTTGAAAGACTGGATTCTAAAGAGTCTCTCTACATATTTTCACGAATGGAATCAGAAGGTTTTAGCCCGAACTGCTTTACGTTTACTAGTTTAGTAGCTGCCTGTGCTAACTTAACACTTTTGTATTGTGGGCAACAACTTCATTGCGGAATTTTTCATCGAGGCCTCAACAATAACTTGCAGCTATCCAATGCTCTTATTGATATGTATGCTAAGTGTGGAAGCATAACTGATTCACACAAAATATTTAGTGAAATGTCATGCACAAATTTGGTCTCCTGGACTTCTATGATGATTGGATATGGGGCACATGGACATGGAAAAAAGGCAATAGAATTGTTCAATGAGATGGTCAGATCAGGTATTACGCCAGACAAAGTAGTTTTCATGGCAGTTCTAAGTGCTTGTAGCCATGCTGGACTTGTAGACGAAGGCCTAAGGTATTTTAGATTGATGACAAGTTACTATAATGTAGCCCCAGATCAAGAGATTTATGTCTGTGTGGTGGATTTGCTTGGTCGTGCCGGCAGAATAAAGGAAGCTTATAAACTATTAGAAACTATGCCATTTAAGCCAAACGAAGCTGCCTGGGCAGCCCTACTTGGAGCTTGTAAGGCACACAAACTACCAAGTATGGTCAAATTAGCAGCTCTGAAGGTTTTGGATTTGAAGCCCAATATGGTAGGAACTTACGTGATGTTGTCAAATATTTATGCTGCAGTTGGTAAGTGGGGTCATTTTGCCAATTTGAGGAAGCTCATGAGAGGTACTGATAACAAGAAAGAGGCAGCAAGGAGTTGGATTGAACTGAAAAACCAGGTTTATAGTTTTGTTGTTGGAAATGGAGATAACATTGTTTCTCAGAATGGCCAGGTGCGTGAAGTTCTGGAATTGCTGGTTATGCATATGAAAGAAGTAGGGCATGTGCCTAACTTAGGCAGCTTATCACATGACCTAGATGATGGGACTTGAATGGAAGCTAAATGGGTGTTATGACCATGTTAAATTCGAACTGTTTCTGGCATGATATGGTTTAGTTCTTGCAATCACAATTAACTTGGCAATAATATAAAAGAAATGAAAGTCGGGGATTTTTATTGCACAGAGATTTTGTCATTTTAGGTTATAACTCACAGAAAAGTAGGAGATTAAAGGGCATGAAAATTGTCATCTGAAGAGTTATTGACCTTCTCACATTGCCAAAGGAATGAGAAGGAAAACAAAGAAGGCCAAATGATTATTTGTAAAATATAATGATATTATCTTATCATTGAGATTTATACCAGAGCCAAAAGTTTTCTGAGCTTAATTATTCAGAATCGAAGAATCATTTAAAGCAAAATTCCAATTGATGGAAGGGAAGACATTACAATTTCTTCCCGAACAATACTTACAATTGAACCAAAATATGGCCGCAGTATAGACAGGAAGGAAGCAGGCTCCATTTCCAGCTGCTCTCCCACCACCACCATCATCAAGAGAGTGATTTACATCCCCACCACCCCTTCCAGAAATTGTCACTCTAGATGACTACTTTCGCAAAGCCAGAGCAACTTCTCGGATCTACTATTTGCCTTTTTCTGATGAACAAGTTGCAACAGCACATATTTAAAAGTACCTAGCATAGGGCTGATTTTGTTGGCTTTCTTATTCTTGGCTAATGGCTAGCTACTTGAGTGGATCTATTTATAAATGCATCTTTTGCCTTGGGAAGAAATTGTCGTTGCCAATGGGAAGTATCTGTTTTTGAACAGGTTGTCTGATGAACAAGTTGCAGCAGCGCAGGGTAAAACTACCAAGCAGTAGGACTGATTTTGGTGACTCTCTTCTTGGCCAATGGCTGCTTACTGGAGTGGATATAGATGCATCTCTTGCCTTGGGAAGAAATTGTTGTTGCCAATGGTTAGTATCTGGTTTTGGATATTGTTAGTGGGTTGAGACTTGAATTTATCTTGCGTAAGAACGCCATAAACTGAGCCTGAGTAGATAGATTTCTTTTTTGTTTGAACTAGTTTCGGTGAACCTTCTCCATAACATCATCTTCGTTGATAAGATTGATGCGAGTTTAGAGTTTACATGCCAGACATGGAATTATAATACGGTATTTTTCATGGCATGCCAGTGCCACCCTACTTTTGTTGAATGCGTTTGATTCTACTGGTTCCTCGTGAATGTTGAATAGGCTAGCATGAGGCAATTTGTGGCTAGGTAGTCTATTATGTAAATCTATATTTTGATTTTTCAATCCAATATACCTCTGGTTTATATTTTCTTAGACTGGCTTATGGGCAATCCCATTGTTTCAGATTTGGCATAAGAGCGGTTTTAAGGCGACCTGGTCATTCTTTTACTGCAGTAAAAATTAGGATGCTGTACAACACAGTTGGGCAAAGTCAAAACAACAATTTTGGATTTGTTGCAGTTCGTGATACAAATTGCAGCCATCCAACTGTGCAGTTTATTTGATGTGAAAGTGGGATTAAATTTTTATACCTCGAGTGCTGGAAATTGAAGTCTATAACTGTATACAGTGACATAATTTGATTTCAAAATGTCAAATTTATGTAATTCATTCAATATGAATAATCAAATTCATGTATTTATAAACAAATGCGAAATATCTGTTTTCTAAAGCAACCCAAGAGAGTTATTTCTCGTGTAATTTTATTTTGAAAATTTTACAAATTAATGTTGCTGAATGTTAAAAGACTTCATAATATAGAGGAAAAAAAAATAGAGAAAAACACAGGTGGCTTTAGGTGTATGTTTGGATTGACATTGTACCAATGTGATTTTAGGTTAATTTGATTTTTAAAATTAATTTTGATTTAGTGTGAATTTATATCACCATAATTTTTGTTTGAAAACTTTGGTTTAAAAATTTATTTTTGTCACCTGTACAGTTCATTTAATGTAAAAGTAATTATTTTTTATTTATGTGCAAATGAGAATTTAAAAGATAAAATTGATTTTAGAAAAAAATTATACACTAGACCAAACAATAATGTTCATTTATGTATGTAAATGGGCTTTTAAATATTTCAAATGTTAAACCAAACACGTATTATATAAGTATTATGGAACAAAATTTTATGCGTATGTTACTTTTCAGGATAAGAGGTGAGCAGAGCAATTTTTGGAGTGAAATATATGTTTGGTCCCTCATTGATCATAAAATTTTCACATTGGTCTCTCACATGTTGAAATGCTTAAAATGAACTCCTACTCATTGAAAAATATCATAGTTAGCCCCCTCACTTAAAAGGAAAAAAAAATAATCAAATTTAGTTATTTAGATTTAAGGTTTAGGGTTTGATAGAGAAATTAAATTTAGTAATTTTTTTGAAATGTAAGAGACTAAGTGTGACATTTTCCAATAAGTGAGGGATTTTTTTTGTATTTCAATAAGTAAGGGAATAAAAACATATTTTTCTTGTAATTTTTGTGTTATGAGATGGTGAAAAAGTATTTCATATGTTTATTTATGTAGGAGGATCAGGGAAAATTTTTATTTGAAAGGATTTATAATAAGATAATTTTTCAAGAAATTGACTAAATAATTTGTTTATCTAAAAGTGTTTCTTATGAATAGATGGATTCTTAACATATGAATTTGAATAAAATGAATATCTTGATTCCATTTGACTTTAAATCTAACCTCATAGAAAACACACGCAATTCATAAAATAAAAATAAACAAAATTGTTTTATTGGGAAAGTTGAAGTAAGCAATATAGAGCAAAGGGAAACGTATATTTATGGTCCTCATAGTTTCATTTAATTTTCTCTTTAGTCCTTATAGTAAGTCCTTAGAGTTTAAATAATTTTTAATTTTGTTCCCATCATCATATTTTTGTCAATTTTTGTCATATATGTGAGTTAATTTTACTTTATTATCTATTTATATATATTTTTATTAATATAAATCATACATATTCAAAATGTTAAGATAATATATAATTAGTCATAATAATAAAATTTAATAGAATACAATGAAAATTTTAATAATAGGAGCTAAATTAAAATATTTGTAAATTGTATAGACTCAAGTACATGCTTTTAAATTATATGGACTATATTAATAACTGAATAAAACTACAAGGACCGAAAGTATAAGTTTTCCTAAAACAAATTAATAGGATTTTACAAGCAATCAGTATAACTTTCTCAAATAAACGAAAAGAATCATGCAAGTTAGACTAGACTCCATTGAAGGATTGAATCTGAATGTAATTAGCTAACCAAAAACGAAAATCATTCTTTTGTTGAATGTTTACTTACACACGAAATCTCAGGGTGAAGGTGCATATCAAAGGTACAATAGTCATTGATGAAATTTTGTTTGTGCTTGAGTTTAAAACCTTTTAAAGTGTTGGGCTGCTTATTGACAGAACTTTGGCCGTCACTCAAAAGCAAGATTTATGGAAATTCTAATTCTAATAGTATTTGGCTTTTTCCAATTAAAATGAACGATAGGAATTCTCCTCTTGAATTGCTGATTCATGTGAAAGAAATAGGCTTAGTATGGAGGTGATTCATGGCTCTTATTTCTTGACCGGATTGCCTCCTCACCCTCTTTAATAGAATTGTTAAAAAGATAAAAGGCAAATATCACAGCTTCTTTTTTTGACAATGAAAAAAAGATGTTAGAAATTTTGTTATTATTTTTTGACAAAAATAAAGTTTGATTGAAAAGAAAGTTGGCACCTTGTGGGAAATTAAAAAAATAAAGTTGACAATTTTTGACAAAGTAAAAGAAAAAGTTAGCATGTTTTTATAAAGTAGAAAATAATACTAGTATCTTTTGACAAAATAAAAAATAAAATTGTTGAAAAATTTTGAAAAAAATGCTTACAAAAATGACCTTTGGCTTTGGGGTTTAGCATTGGAGCGTGAAGAATTGTGAAAGTAGTGATGTCTCATATGTTGAAAATGATTAGTGGTTCTTCCATTTAAGAGAAAGAATTATATGTTTTCTTGTTTTTGAGAGAGAGAGAGAATTTGATTGTGTTTTTTTCACATTCAAAAAAAAATTATACAATCTCAAGTTATTAAAGTTTTTTTTCATTTTTGTATGTGATTTTGCCTCCATACAAAAAGGTTTTTTATATAAATATTTTGTGTCAATTCATCTTTTTTTACTCCTTAATATTGTTATCTAGTACTATGATTCCTAACAAGAGTCACTGAAGAAAGTATAAACTCTGTATTGCTTTCAATGTATATTATCCATAATACAAGTCATGACTGATTGTTATACACATTCATAATAAGAGTGTACACGTTTGTGAAACTAATTGATACATAACAGATTACTAAAAACTCTTAACCATTTTAACTACTTCTCTAACATTCTCCCCTTAAACTTAAGTGTGTAGTGAGCTAAGAATCATTGGAAACTATAAGTTTAGCTCGCAAATTATGAAAACGTGTCTTTGCCAAGGGTTTAATGAGTATAAGCAATCTGATCAAGAGAAAGAACATAATGGATAGGAAGCTGCTTCTTAAGAATTCTCTTCCGAACAAAAAATATATCAAGTTCCACAAAATAGATAATTTTCAATTACAGAAGAATTTCCCGTAACTGAAAATGATTAAAAAATTAATTTTTTTAATTTAATATTTTAATTTAATATTAATAAAAAGTTAATTTTTTATTATTTCTAGTTATTAGACATTCTCTGATAAATGGAGATAATCTGAATTGCGAGCTCCAAATGTCTGGTGACATGTCAGTAACAAAATCTACTAGTAATAACATTGTAGTAGGGAAAAGAGTTTGTAAAATTAATTTTGATTAAAAGTGAGTTTTTATTATCGTAATTTATGTTTAAATGCTCTCACCTAAAATTTAAATTTTGTATTGGGCATATTAGAAGTATTTTTACTTTTTGTACAAATGCTGGTTTGGAAAATAAAAGTGATTTTGAAAAAAAAAATTTATGTCAAACTAAACAAAATTGTTTATAAGGAAAATTCTTGTTCCACTGTGTAAATGAGCTTTTTATTCCTTTAAACACCGTACCAAACACACTATAAATAAGTGTGTATATTTAAGTAAGTTTTCTTGGAAAAAAATTATTAAAGATAATGATGAAAGTTAGGGTAAGTTCCACAAACTTCACTTCTATTTTCAAACTATAAACATATTTCTCTTGAAACAAAAGAAATTTCTTTTCTCCAATTTAGTATAATTTAAAATGTTTTGACTGAATAATCCTCTCTTAGTTTAGTGATGGTAATTTAGTAAAAAAATTTAAATTAAACTAAATTGTAAGGTAATTTATTATTTAATGGGAGCTTTGTCCATGTTTTACAAATAGAAAGGGACGTGCGTGTAATTTTTTCTAAAAATTCATAAAATAAATATGCACATACTTTATATTTTTGCATATTATATTTTTTTTAATTGTTAAAATAAAATAGTTCCAATGTTAGTCTTTTATATTTAAAATTAATATTAATCTTAATTAAAGTGATTACGGGAGTTACTGGCATCAAATATATTAAATTAGCAAATATTATGAAAGTTGAGAGATGGAGAGATTTACTGGGTGAGTTGAATATAACGGCTTTAGTATGCAGATAAGGTAAAATGCACTCAAGTTTAAGAAAATTTTAATATCAATAATAAACTTTACAATTTATTTCTGATAATCTCCTATTTGAAATTTGGAAATTAAAGGTTATTGTTCGCTGCAAAATTTTATTTTACATCACACTTTAACTATATATTGCATAAAATATAATGCTTAAAACCCATTCCCTATTTAACTTTTGAAATTGGTTTTTATTTGATGCAAAATTAAATTTTATAGGGCAAACGCTAAAGCCGTCGCTTAAAAAAAATATAAAATAGACACATAAACTATTCCTTATAGTAGAAAAGATAGGCAATTCTTAAAATAACCGCCTCTTATTCCCCATTTAGGCAATGATTTTGTCACTGTTGCAACAACAATTGTTCATATTTCTAAGACGGATTTGATACACCAATAAAAATTTGTTTCTAATTTCCGTTTCTAATACTAATACTGTGTTTTCTTATAGTGGTTATCACATATTTGTGAAAAAAATAAATATGAATGATGTGATCTTATCCAAATTTTATATAAGGGAGTGTGAATACCTTATTTCTAATTAATTAATTATCTAATTAATTGATTAATTAATAATTAAGTAAAATAAAAAAGACTAAGAATGACAAGATTCAAATAATATTATTAAGTGGGACAATTTAAAATTAAAAATAATTAATGAAAAACTTTAAGACAAATAAATAAATATTAGAAAAATCAAAATAAAAATCATAAAATAGGAAAATAAAAAAGAAACTTGGATGATGGCTCGAAGTGTCTATAAAAAGAGAGGCAGAAAAACGGTGAGGAAGAGAAGAGAGTTTGAGCGGCGTTGAGAGAGGTGCTGGAAGAAAATGAAACAACGAGAAAGAAAGTTTTGAGAGACAAGAGGGAGTGAGAGTTCTGGTAGAGGCAAGAAGAGATTCAGAGAAAAAAAAAATGAGTTCAGAGTGAGAAAGAGAGGAAGGAGTAGGGAGTGAAGTTGAAAACTCGTGGTGAAGAAGGGAGAGTTCAGTACAGGAGCAAGACAAGAAGGAAGCAAGAAAGGAATAGGAAGGGCTGAAGGAGAAATAGGGGAGAAGAGGAAAAGAGAATGGAGAAGAATGAGTAAACGTAGGGTGGTTGAGTAGAAGCCTCTGTTTGCCCCTGTTTTACACTTTCGGGAGCAGAGCAATTCCAGAAAAGGAAGCAAAGAAGGGAAGGAAGGTGAACCCACAATAGATGTCTCTTAGAGATGAGACAAAGAGCATGACCACGAGAGGAAGATAACAGGTCTGCTTGCCACTGTTATAGCGATCACAGGCAAGGCATTACGAGAAGAATAGCAAAAGGAGGTGAAAAAGGAAAGACACCGAGGAACCAAAAGAGAAGACAAGGGAGGGAGAGGGTCTGAACTCCCTTGTTTTCAAAGACAAGAATCAGAGTAAAGAAGGGAGCACGGACGTGAATAGTCTTCCTCCAAGCGATCTTCCTAGCTTCGAACGTACCACCAGGTTCCTTCCATCATTAACTATGTGCTATCCAAGTTACATGTTAGCATTTCAGTTTTGATAATGTTTTCTGTTGACTATAATTTGATTCATGCCCCTTAAGATGGAAATGGCTAGGTAGATGGATTCGAGTCCCTGTTTTGTGGTTGTTCGCTGGTTAATTTATTTTGTGAAATCGTGTTCCTTCTAACTTGTTAGCTCAAAAATATGATTATTGCCGGATATCATGCATGATTATTGATTATTATCTAGTTCGAGGTTTTCAATCCTCAATAAAAGTGAAATTTCCTTGTGGTTGTTTAGGTAGATTTTATGTGTTGCTATTATCTTTAGAAAATGAAAATCCCGAATTATTGTGGTTTTATTTTATAAATTTTCTTAAAGATCCAAGGAAAAGGAAATCTATTGTCCAATTCATATTTAAGAATTGTCGTTTGAGATAATTAATCTCTCTAAGCACTTAAAGAGTTAACTGATAAAAATTATAGGAGATTTTGGTCTTCTTAGAGTTTAAAAGTTAATATATAATTCATTTATAGCAAATAAATAAATAATTTAATTTATAGAAATGATTTCTTACAAGTTTTATTCATTTATTTATTATTTATTCATTTCAAAGGCTACTATGTAATATTGTCAGTCTTTACAGACACTCAGCCAATGTGAGACCTTGGCCTCCTTAAGTTATAAAAATGGATGATTTTCAAAAAAATAAAAATGAATAAAAATAATTAATAATAATAATAACAACAACAACAACAACAATAGTAGAAGAATAAATGAATAAGCAAATAAAATATTTTTAAATTACAAAAATAATTAACTTGGCATTTCATTGGAGAAGTCGTCATGTGAAGTTGTCAACCTCATCAAGTACTTTGTAACTAACAAGTAAAAATTATGTGAAATTTCCAATCTCCTTAGTTTAAAAAGTAATACATGCTTTCTAAAATAAATGAACAAATTTGGATAAATAATAATGAAATCAAGTAATTTCTAAAGGTCGTGTGACATTATTAGTCTCTACTAAATTTTATGAGTTAATAACAAAGGCCATATGAGACCTCAGTCTCCTTAAACATTTAAGGATGAATGATTATTTATTTACCCGCTGGTTGTAAACCAGAACCCTTGAGAAATTTAACACAAACATCCTAATTTCAAAATCTGAAAAAATATATAAATCAAAAAGCCCAAAAATGTTCTCCCTTTAATAACTTCATTTCTCTTGGAAAAGTAAAAGAAAGAATTCTAATTTCATAAAAATGCAAAAAAAAATTTCTAAAAGTTCTAAAAAGAACCTTTATCACAATAATTTTACCCTTCTATAATTTAAAATAAAAATTGTAACTTCAAAAATACAAAAAAAAAAAACATAAATTCAAAGATCTTAAAAACATTTTTCCATTATAACTTCACTACATTTTAAAATAAGAATTCTAACTTCAAAATGCTTAAAAACATAAATTAAAAATCCTTTCTCATCATAATTTCATTTAAATTACAAAGTTAAAGTTAAAATTCTAAAAATGAAATGTAATATTAAGAAAAGGGAGAAAATAAAGGGAACAATGAAGTGATAATAAATTGATTTTTTAAATTAAAACACACCAACCAAATTTTAATATCGTTTTGTTTATAAAAATTTGTTTAATTTCAACTCTTTAGTTCATTTTGCAAAATTAAAAAATACCAACCAACTGACGCACTTTTTTAGACAAATTATGTAGGTTTTGATCCCTATCGTAGAGTACGTAGGCTCTAAACTCTCATCCTATGTCAAGTCCACCCTTTGTAGATATTTATTCTTTCATTATTTCTGTTTTTGTTTTTCTTGCTTATTGTGCATGCGTTTTGATATGGGTAATTGAAATAAATTTTAAGTCATATTATATTGATTCCACTTGACTAGTTTAAGGTAACTATTCTTACATACGGGTGTTGTGGGGTGCCTAACACCTTTTCTACATTCAACCAGACTCCCGAACCCTTCTCTAATTTTGTAGACCACTTTGCCTTTTCTTTTTGTTTTAAAATGGTTTTCTAAAGTTTTTCTTTAAAAATTTTGGTGGCATCTCTTAAATAAATTGATTTTTAAATTATTTTGGGAATTAATTTGTTTCTCTTTTCTTTGTGCATCATTTGTATTGCGTTCGACCCTTCAACGAGTTGTTAGGTGTGATAGTTTGTCTCACTTGACATTAGGGGTGAGCACAGGTCGGGTCGGGTTAGGTTTTTTGTCAACTCAAGACCCGACTCAGTTTATACCAGATTATTTTTTTTTGGACCCTAGACTCAATTGACCCATTTACACTTGGTTATTGACCAGGTCGAGCCGAGTTCAACTGAGTCCAAGCCAGATTTGCTTTTTATTAAAAAAAATAAAATAAAATATGAATTATTTTATGAAAATGATTTTTTTAAATAAAAAAAAATATTTAAAAGGAAATAAAATAGAATTTAAAAAACTTTTAAGATTTGGAATGAAAAATAATAAAATGTTGAAAAGAATTGATATTTTAAAATTTATTTATAAATAAAATTTATTTTAAATCAAATTAAAAATATATTATAAAAATTTAAAAAAATTAAAAATAAATATTGGGCCGGGTCTTATGTCACCCCTGAGACCAGGCCCCGCTTGGTTCAACTCAGTAAAATTTGTAAATTTTTTTATTTAGCCCGATCATAATCTGACTCGATGTGATCGGACCAAGCCGAGTTCACTAGGCCAATGCTCACCCTTACTTGACATGGAGGTTTCATTATTTTAATTCTTTTACCTACTGATAATATTTCCTTAAACCTAGGAATGAAGTTAAGGTGATACAGAATGCCATTACCTTTTAAAGATATTTTTAAATTGGGAATTTTTATATATGATATTATTTTATATTTTTATTTAGTTATTTAATTAATAAGAATTTACCTCCCGAACTTTGTAAGAATTTATCTTTCTTTGTCTAAGTCTCAAATCAAAAAATGTTCATCCATTTTATAATCAAATTTTAGATTTGTCATGCTTATGCCTCATGTGTAATGCTTAAAAAAATACTAATAAATACAACTTCTCTTCAATCAAAACTTTATGTATGTCTAGTCTTTTTTAGAAATAATAATTATAATACTATTGGTAATTAGAAATCCTCTTTATATTTTAAAATTTACTGTGTATTTAGTTTCTATATTTCTAAGTCTAGATTGATCTAAGAGTCTTTAGCATAGTTTATGTTCCAGAATGTTTCTGATAAGGAAGATATAGTAAACACACTTTCCAATAACCATTTAAGTAGTATAATCCTACCATAGATATTAGGATTTATTTGATGAATTGCTTTGCCAAAGAACTCGTAGGATCTAAATAAGTCATTTAGGTGACATAACCTGCCATGATTTTACATGTCTAAAGTCCATAAGACTCTATAAAAATATTATTTAATTTCATTTTAATGTCTTATTTTACTCATTTTATTAAACTGGATTCCACCACTATTATGTGCATAGCATGTAAAAGTTTGTTGTATACAACGGTTTGATACTTTTAAAATACTAGTTGAATATATATATATATATATAATCCATATCAAAATAAAGTCATTAGATATTTTATCCAAACCAAATACATATTGAAAATATTCATAAAATATACTAAACAATTTATATTAAAATATATTTATAAATACAAATAGATTCTTCACACATATTATATACATCATCCTTATAATAAATATAAACAACAATGGATATCTTAGTTCTACAATCTATTACATAGTTTTCTTTCCTCTATCTTCCTAGGAATGTTCACCTAAAAAATGTTAATCAATCTATGTGAGATTATAAATTTTAATAGTCATGTACCTTATTCAAAATATATAAGCATCATTATCATATATATTGTAAGAATTAGGAGTATTAATCTGAGCTATATAACTTAATGCATATTTGGTTTCTCTTATAGTCACAATCTCATACTTGTAGCTATCTTATTGTATCATAATCATGATCGTCATCATGTTATAATATTAACCAATTCATTATCATGGTGAATTTTAAAACTCAAAAGTTCAATCTATTTATAGAAATTACCTTGTGACAATTTACATATAAACAAAACTAACCATATGCATACATAGCAAGACATATTGAAATATATTAATAATCCAATTCTAAACAAGTATATAGAGACTAATAATACTAACTATCTCTTGCGCAAGTTAAAAATCAATATTTTCTACAAATACTTCTTCCACTTCCTTTCTCTTAACTTCAAATGTGAAAAATTAATAAAAAAATTTCATACTATTTATAAAAGTTTTCAAATATTATGTAATGGTTAAAATTATGTTTTTATCTTAGACAATTTTTTCTTTTCATTTTAGTCCCTAAAAAGTTTAAAATTATAATTTCTAACATGATTTTCTCCTTTTATTTTAGTCCTTAAAATTCTGTTTTTAATTCCATTTTCTTGGCACATTAAGTTTTTATAGGCTAACTAATAATTATAGGTTACCTTGCCAAAATTAACTTTTATTTAATTAGGCCACGTATATATTTAATATACTCTTAATAAATATATTTTTTCAATTAAAATATATTTAAAATATTAGGATGTTACACCATGCACCACCAATTTGGATACATTCATATTTTGGCGTGAACATAAAGTCATATTTGATCATGGTGAATCATTAGATAGAAATTCAATGATCTAAATTTATATTAAGTTAATATAATCGCATGTAATCATATTTTTAATCTATAAATCTAAACCATTGAATTTCTATTAATAATTCTATGTTCATATCAAAACATGAAGGGATCTAAATTACACATAAAGTTATATTCATTTAATATAAATATTGACATTTAAATTTCTTTCAACGATTCACCATAATTATACATAATATCCCCATTGTATACACACAATGCATTACCTTCTTAAAAGTCAAAATTGATAACTTCAAAAATTTAATCTAACAGCTACCAACAATTTAAAAATTCTAACTCAACAGTTCAAAATTTTCACTATAGAAACCCAAATCTGCACTTTTCTTCCAC
Source organism: Delonix regia (assembly GCA_037074485.1). Lineage (NCBI taxonomy): Eukaryota > Viridiplantae > Streptophyta > Magnoliopsida > Fabales > Fabaceae > Delonix > Delonix regia. Next base: position 25,291,181 of record CM073462.1, on the reverse strand, counting down.
ATCTTTCCTCAATTTCTTTATTTAATCAACATATATATATATATATCATAATTTCGAGGGTCAAAAATGCCGGCTACGTAAGTCTCAGTGTAAGCTCTCCTCTGTATTTATAGGAAAATTAAGAATGAAACTGAAACGAAAAGGTGAAAATACGCTAAACTATTCATTATGATTAAAAAAATTAGATTATATAATGAAAAAATTAACGATATCTTAAACTAAAATTTAACTAATATATTATATGGACATCGCAAATGTGGATACTTAATATAATTTTGCATCAACCTTATCAATACCCCATTAAAAATGGATGAGAAAGGAATTTTTCTTAAAAAATATAATTCCCTATATCTCAAAATAGTTTTATAAGCTTTTATTTTTTTAAAAAAAATTACATTTTTGGTCTTTATAGTTTTTTATTTTGGTCCCTATACCTTAAAAAGGTATGATTAATTCCTCATAGTTTGAGTTATTTACAAGTTAGTCCTTCCTACTTTATTTTTGTCAATATTTGCCATATATATGAGTTAATTTTACTTCATAATGATCTCCATTAATTTTACATCTATTGTTAGCATAAAATACACATATTTATATTATTGGAACAATATATGATTAGTTTTTCTTTTGGTCGCCAACACTATGATTTGTTATATAAAAAAAGTCTAGTAAAATACTTACATAGCTTAAATTATAGGGACTAAATTAAAAAATTGATTGAAACTGATGGAACCAAAAGTTTTTTTTTGTCCTTTTTTTTTTTTTATAGTTTCTGTTGTGAAATTATAAATTAATGAAAATTTGTAGTTAGGGTTTGTTCTTTGTTTGATTTATTGAAAAGGTTACATCAGTAGCCCTCTGGTTTTGGTATTGCATCATGGTAGTTGGAAAAGTTTATTTTTTTGTCAAAGTGATAACTTACTTTAATTCATAATAATTTTTAACCATTCAAATGTTTTATATACGACAAAGAAATCACAAGTTGAAAAATTAGGCTGATAGGTAATAATTTAAGTTCACTTTTGAAGATTCCTAGAAATTTTGCAGCTGATTTGCATTATGAAGCACAAGACTAAATTTTTTTTTTTTTTATAAAATTAAAAAACTTGTGATTGAATTCAACGACTAATTTACTATTGCCTAAAATTCCAGGAGCAAAAGAAAAAGGAAAAACAATAAATTATTTTTTTTTATTCTGGAAAGACTTAAAAACTTTTAATTTAGTCTCTTGCAAAATAAGATTTTAAATTTTGTCCATAAAATTTTTTTCTATAATTAATTTAAAGAAAACTCCGATTTAGGAAAAAGAAAGGAAATGGAAAAATCATCACTAGCGATGAGATTGGAACCTCTAAATTTTTGTGCTAATTTTGATGCAATATGAAGAGAAATAAAGAAAAAAGAAAATAGTTAAAAAAAATTCAAATTTTCTACAACAAAATAAATTTAATAACTTACGCTAAACAACTATGAAAATCTAATAATTCGTATTTAAAATTAAGTTATTAATTCTAATCATTATTAAAAATTAAAATAAATACAATTTTAAAAAATTTAATCTAATAGTTACATATAAGTTAAAAACTTAATCCTGCCACTATTATTATAATATCTACATCTGCAATTGAAGAATTAAACTCAAAAAATCCATTTATTGATAAGGAGATAGAAAAGAAGTCCATATAAATTCTCTTGATGTCATTATCACTGTAAAATTTACAAATAATATTTTTTAATAAAATGGAGAGATTCATTCTCAGACATTGCTATCAAATTGCGTCATCATTTGGAAATTGTAAATAAATTATATGCGCGTGCACATGCACAGGTGCACCCTCTGTCCTTATGTCCTGTTCTGTGCCTGGCTCTTTCCATGTTCTTTCCTTCCCCACTTTGAATTATTTATTCAGATAAAATTACCATTTTGACCCCAAATTTTGTCTTTGTTTCAATTCAGTCCTCTGTGTTTGCCTTGTCTTAAAATGATTCTTAACATTTTTTAATGTCATGAAAATTAGTAACTCTCTAACTCAACCCTTTGAAACAGAGCAAATATAGAAGACCAAATTCAGACATGATCAAAATATAAGAAAACAAAATAGCATTTTTTTTATTTATTTATGAGAAAAATATCATTGTGGTCCCTTCTATCTTGACCCTGTCTCATAATAATCATTCATATTTTCTAAAGTTAACAAAATTGGTCCATCTGTCAATTTACAATGATTATAAACACAAGTTGGGTCGGGTTGAATTTTTGTAAAACTTGAAACCCAACTCAATTTTACTTGAATCTCAATTTTGAGACCTGTGACTTAGTTTTTGCCTAATGAGTAATCAGACTAGGTTACATTGAGTTTATGTTAGGTCTATATATTATTTAAAAAATTTTTATTTTATAGAATCAAATTATATTTATTAATAACAACCATTTTTTGAAAGAAAAAATAAAAAAATTTTAGATTTAAAATTAAAAAAGTATGATTTGAAATAAAAAGTGATTAAAACTTAAAAATAATTAATATTTTAAAGTTGTATTATCAATAAAAGTTATTATAAATAAAATAAAAATAATTTTAAAAAAGAATAATAAAAATTAGGTTAAGTTGGGCTGAATCTTATGTTAACTAAACCCAATAAAATTTGTAAAAAAATTTTTTCACCTGGACCAACCTCATATGACATGATGGAGTCAAAGAAAAAATAATCACCCCTAAGTTAGAGGGTTATTTTCTGACAAAGGAACTAATTTTTTTAAGCTTCAAAATTTGGAGGACAATTTTGAAATAAGGAAAATATAAAAGACCAAATTGAGAGAGAGTAAATATATGAAGGACCAAGCTAATATTTCCTCATTCATTTATTATTTTAATCCTCTCAATTTTCAGACTTAATCTTTTTCCATTACAATGGGCACTAGTTCTTCCATAAATTCAACCATTTAAATCCCACCAAACCCTCTTTCCTTTCTAATCTTCCTTCTGAAATTTAGTCAATCTCTATCCCTCTCTACTCTCATCTTCTTCATCAGCCCATAGTCTCTGCAAATCCCATCTAATCTCTTTCCTCTTTATATATCTCTTTCGATCTCAAAGCCTTCACCACCACCATTTCCACACCCATCACTACACTTTCTTTTACTTTCCCTCTCACAAACTCATTATTTGGGTGTTTGCTCATTGATATGCAGTTGTTGTACTTTTTGATGTTCGAGATACAACGTTATCAATGTCTCCAGTAATCTGTGAAACCTTCCTCTCTGCTTTTATGCTAAACTCTAAAAGTTTCACACACAGAACCTATCTGGTGCAATCTTTCTCTGTTGTTTTCCTCTACTGGTTCTATGTTTTCTCACGATCTACAACATCCCCATCTTCATCATAATTTCGCATCAAGTTTTTAAGTTATTTATAGCTGTGAGATCAAATTTGCAAAATTATCGACTTAACTTCCAATAGTTATTTAACGTGGACCGTTGCATTGCATACTACATAGCAATGGCTTCTTCTGGTTCTAGCTTTCAGCAGGAAGATCATATGATAGAGCAGAGGAAGAGGAAGAGAATGCTGTCGAATCGCGAGTCCGCGCGCCGATCGAGGATGAAGAAGCAGCAGCATCTGGGCGATCTGATTGGGGAAGTGGGAGAGCTGAGGAAGGAGAAGGACCAGATCATGACGAAGCTGGGGATGAGCACCCAACTGTACCAGAAGATTGAGGTAGAGAATGCGATTCTGAGGACTCAGATGGCAGAGTTAGGTCACAGATTGCAGTCTCTGAATGAAATCATAGACTCCATGAACTCAGGCAATTACTATGAGATTGAGGAGATGATGATGAACAGTGAGTGTGGCTTCATGAACCCATGGAATATTCAGCCTCTCATGGCGTCTGCTAACGTGTTGATGTATTGATGATAGTGTTTGTTGCTTCTTGGGTTGGTGTTGCTTTGTTGTGATGTCGTGTGTTTATCTCTTTCTTACTATTTATTTTGCATACTTTTCTTTGTTGTCCTTCACTTAAATCAAATTCAACTAGGGCTACGATTCTTATTTGCAAGAGATTAGATTGAGAAATATCTATGTAGGGGTATAATTGAAAATATAATTTTATGAGATACCAAATTAAAAAGAAAAGTTATGAGAGACTAAATTGATAAATATCATATATGTGAGGGATCAAAATTAGATTTTTCCTCATTATTATTTATTTTACATATTTTTCATAGTTGTCCTTTCAAATCAAATCAATGATTGTTGTGAGGGTTAAATTGAAAATTATTTATATATGAGAGATTTAATTAAAAAGATAATTTTGTGAAGGGTTAAATTGATATGAGATACTAAAATTAGGTTTTCACTCTTTACTTACTTTATATAATTGTTGTTGTTGTTGTATCTTTGTGAGTGCGAGTTATATGACTGATAGTCAAATGAGACGTTAAATTAAAAAATTATTTATATATGAAAGATTAATTGATAAGATAATTTTATGTGGGATTAACTTAAAAATTATCATAAATAAGAGGGATCAAAATTGGGTTTTTATTCCATACAACTTATTGTATATATTTTTCTTTGTTGTGCTTTTCAATCATGCACATTAAGAGTTCAATTATTGATAGTCGTGAGGAATTAAATTTTCAAAATATTTATATGTAAAAAATTAAATTGAAAAAAAATAAGATTAGATTAAAAAATACGGCATATATGAAGCATCAAAATTGGGTTTTTACCCCTTACATCGTGTTGTATATATTTCTGTCTGTGGCTGATCAAGTAAAGTTGTTTGAGGTCAAATCGAACACCATGAGAGTTCAATGATTTTTTATTGAGAAATGTATCAAATTAATTTCTTTTTATATTTTATAATAATTTTATTTATAAAAAATTTAATGATAATAAATTAATTTTTTAAAAATTTTATTTTATTAAAAATTAATCATTGATTAATTCAAATAAATAAATTAATTTTGTACAAATTTAAACTTGTAAGTACTAATTTTGTGGATATTTAAATTTGTGATGGATTGATTTATCACAATTAATTTATTAGAGATCAAATTGTTACAAAATAGAATCAATTTTATATTTTTCTTAATTTTTTTTTTTTGGTTGGGGTTGTTATCTTTTATTACTATTCTAGCTTCACATCAATTTTTTTTTCAACAAATATAACGATTGTTAACTAGCTAATTTTGCTATAATAATTTGAGTAATTTAGTCCCTTAAGTTTTAATCAGAATAATTTTGTCTTCCCAATTTATTTGTTAGAGTAATTTAATTAATTCTTGTTAATTAGAACAATACTTTATTTTCTAAGTATGAAATTAAAGTAGTTTAAATTAATAATGAGATAGGACAATATTCAAGTGACAAAAAATAAAATTTAAAGTTATCTACAATTATTTTCCTCAAATAATTAATTAGAGGTCCAAGTTTTGTTTAATTTTGGTTTGTACTTGATACCTGCGTCTGAATTATTTCATTGTCACTAATTCAGTCATTGACTAGATATTAAATAAAAGAAATTGCAATTTTCCCTTATTTATTACTTTTGCATTGGATCAATAACTCATTTATTTTTAGGCAAGAAAATTAACTCATTCATTTATTTCATTGCACAAAAGGAATCAGGTTAACCCTACAACTTTTTGTTCATGAATATTCCTTTGCAATTAATTGGATATATTATTGGAGACAGAATGACACCTGAGAACATTGATTAAAATATTATTGTGAAACTTGCAAGTCAATAAATTCTTAATGTTTATGTTTTAACACATTAAAACATCCAATCCAATAATAATAATAAAAGGTGTCATATGAAAGTACACCAGTATCTAATTATAATATAAAGATGTAATTGTAATAATATCAATTCAAAAAATAATAATATTATAATTATATTTTTATATTATAATTAAATGAATTAACGCACTAAAAAATATGAGTATATAAAAAATTTTACAACAAAAAAATCCAAATTCAAAGAAGTCCAAAATGATAACCAAACAAATACAAAAAAACCCAGCACAAAAATTAAACAAAAAACAATGAAATCGTAAAACATCGTGGAGTTGTTTTCCTGAATCTTCCATTTGTACTCTCCCTTCTTCCCTACTTCTGTAACCGTCAAAATTGACAATTTGGATTTGCTAATTTTAAGAAAAAATATATAAATTTAACGGTTAAAATTAAAAAATAACTTGGATTACTTTTGGTCATTATGTGTAGACAAAAATTTGTCTTTTTAATTGTGCATGATTCTAAGTTTTTATTTAATCGTTTAAATTTAAAGAATTATATAATTTAATAGTAAATAATTTGTTTTAAAAACTGTAAAAAGTCCAAATTCTAATACTTTGAGCTTTGGTTCGAGTCCAATTTCCAATACTTCACATGCAGAGAGATTTTGAAAGGACATATAGAGGCAATATTTTTGCTTTTGATGGTAACCCAAATTAGAAAGAAATAGAGTGATGGGGCCATGTTCGAATATATATTTTCTAATTCAACATTTATTTTGTTAATTCTTTTAATATTGTTAGTCATTTAAAAATATTAATGATGTAGGAAAAAATTAATACTAATAATATATTTGGGACCAAATTAGAATTTAACCGAAACACTTGATGAAGGAAAATAGTTCTTCCCCGCTAATATATATTCTCAATAAGTACTATAAAATATTTCAGATACTAAGTAATTATATTTGATATAAATTGCATTCTTTTTCATATTTACATTAATTTTGCTTTCAGGTTAGAATACTTGATGAAGCTTTTCCTTTGTTTTTTTTTTTCTATTCCATGAAAAGAAACCTTTGTTGAATATTTATTTATGTTTTTAAGATTTGGTTATGTTTGAATAAATATTTATGTATAGATTTTAGTCAAAAGTGTACTTTTGGTCCTTTAATTGTTTTAGATTTTACTTTCATCCCTTAATTTTATTTAGTTCTAATTTAGTTCCTTAATTTTTTTCTTTTAGTTTCAGTTTTCATCCCTCTAATTAATCAATTTCAACTTGGTCCCTTTATTTCATCTTAAATTTCACTTTTGTCCTTTAATTTCATTTATTTTAGTTTGATCTTAATTTTCAAAAACTACTTAAATGCCTTTTTAACCTTTTATTTTTTATTTATCTATTGATATGCCAAAGCTCCATGAATAGTAGTAATTATTATTTTGAAGTTTAATTCTTGTTTCATTCTTCCACAAATTAAATTGATTGGCACTCAATAGCACACATGTTTTAATATTTGTTTTCTTCATTTTGGTATTCTTTATCCAATTTGTTTTTTGGTAGTCAAATTACTCTAAATTCATACAAACCCTAAATATTAAATCATTTTAATTTGATGGTGTTAGAGGTAAAAACATTTGAAAAGTTGTTAAAAATGAAGGGTGGAATTGGAATAAAATAAAATTAAGGGAAAAAAAATAAAACTTAAGGTAAAGTCAATAGAACAAGTTAGAACCAAATAAATTTAAAAATGAAAAGAAAACTTAATATAAAATTAAGGGATTAAATTAGAACCAAATAAAGTTAAAGGATAAAAGTAAAATTTAAAATAAAATTAAATGATTAAATTAGAACAAAATGAAGTTAAGAGATGAAAATAAAACTCTAAATAAAATTAAGGGACAAAAATGAATTTTTTGAAATTAATATGTAGAGTATTATGAATTATTAGAATGAGTATTATGAATTATGGATTATTCACAAATAATTTTTATTTATAAATATTTTTTAAGCCTGTCTAATTACATTCTACATAGCTAGTTGGATTTTTCTCCTGAAAGTAGATGTCTTACACCAACTTTTCTTACACTGAAAACAAAAAATTACAATTACATCTACTTTGATCGAACTATCTCATCTATTTTTATATACTATAAGACTAATAAAAATAGTCAATTTTCTTAATTACAAATAATTTACATTTACAATTTTTACCACAAACAAATAACATCTGAATAGAAAAATATATTTTTAAAAGGTTATGTATTTTTTTAAAAATTATTAATTTTTAAAGGTATTTAATAAAAAATATCTACCCAACAATTCCAAGTAATGTACTCATTAATAAAATCTTGGAAAATATATCAAACAATAATTAACACCGCATGTTTTTCTCAAGGCAAGTCCGGATATTTTTCAATGACATATCTTATCGGAGAATTTCTTATAAAATAAAAATTTAATAGTTTAAAGTTTTTATTAATAAATGTGTATAATAATTAATGACAGTATATAATTTTATATTACTTTTACATTTTTGAATTTAAATTATTAGATTTTTATCTAATAACCTATAATTATTATTGAATTTTTTAAATAAACATATCTACTAGAATCAATAGTTGTTTGTTTAGATGACAAGGACCTCAACCTTTAAGTAAGATTTTGAATTCAATTTATGTTAATGTTAGAAGAACTACTTTTAATATTAAATTCCATAATGCTTAATTCTAAATTAATCAATTTTATAACTTATGATTAAACAAATACAAAAAAAAAAGTATAAAAAAAACTCCTCAATAGGTGATCATGAATTAATTTGCAACCGTGGCACAATAGAAAAACACGTGGTAATCTATGGGCAATTTTGGTGACACGTGTCAAGATTTGGCAACCGGAATAGTGACAAAGCAGGGATGTCCGCTACCATTGCTTGTCTATATAATTAAACCCAACCAATAAACAGTGTCACACTCTGAGATTGGGAAAAAGAATGGCACACTATCAAAACCAATATGGTGCAGTTCCTGCAAGCGACAACCCCATTCAGATGGAAATGGACTCTGCCGGAGACACCACGGGCATCGGCGTCAGTACCGACCAACTCACTGCCGCTGAAACCGCCAATGTTGGCGGTACTGAACAAGTTGCCGCTGCCGACGATGTCACCGGACCGGCTATGATAAAGACCGCCGCCGCCACCACCGACGATGCAGCCCCAAGTAGGACCAGTGGAACCGAACATCACCAGAAGAAAGGCATAATGGAGAAGATTAAGGACAAGCTTCCTGGAAGTCACCACGACCACAAGAAGTAGCCGTCGTCTCTCATTGCTTGTCAGATTGGTAGTGTTATATATATATATATATATATATATATGTATGATTCATCATCATGCAATAAGATTCACTTCTATCTTTCTTTCTGGGAATGGCTCTGTTGTTTTAAGGAAGTATTGATATATTTATATAAGTAAATATTTTGTGTAACCTGATTTTATTGTATCTAAAGAAATAACGTTTAAACTATATTGATGGTAGGTCAATTTAAAACAATTTATTATATTTTAATTTTTTATAAACTTTATTTGTAAAATTAATTAAAGTTTCTTTTTAAAATTTTTAATTATTTCCTCTCCTCTATTTTTAACAACTACTTAATAATTAATTTAAAAAATTAAAAATAAACATAGAATTAAAGACTGGGGAGTTATTCAAAATATATATATATATATATAATGAGTTAACAAATTTGCAAATTAATATTTTTAAAAGAATTACTATGAATTATAAAGTAAAAGAATAAACTAAAAAAATTAAAAAATTAGCTTCATAAAATTTTTTTAAAATATTAAAATTAAAATATAAATAATATGATAGCACACAGTGAATGAATGTATTTTTTTTAAATGTGTCACCAAGTACACTAATACAACTACTTTAAAAATTGTATCAAAGAATTTACCATATTTTTAAACAAGATATTATCTTTCTCTGGTTAACTATACTACTTAGACTGTTCAGTCACCACTTATCTTCATACTTGTTCACTGCACATTGTCTGGATAATCTTAATTTTCTTATGACAAATATTAATGTATTGCTATTTATAATTATTTCAAATTATAAAATTAGAAAAAAAGAAAAAAAATGCAGAACAATAATAATAATAATAATAAATTATTATTATTATTATTATTATTATTATTATTATTATTATTGTTCTCTTCAAAGTGGTAACATTGGAGGCGGGCCCAGGGGAAGTCATCGCGCCGCTTGACATGAAATTTTGACGAATTTTCTTTTTATAAAGTAAATATGTATGTTACTGCATGTTTAAAAAAATGTGCTAAATATAAATATATTATATTGTGATGACTAAAATGTTGATAAATATTCAATTTTTTAATTAATATATATTATATCTTAAATGAAAGAAAATTACTATTTATTATTGTTGATTAAATTGAAAAAAGTGAGTTATAACAGAATATATTGCGTGGAAAATAATATTTTAATAATTAAAATAATTATAAATTGCGCGTTTTTTAATTAATATGTTATATCTTAAATACTAAAATATTTTGCATATTAGTAGACGAATTTTTTTAATAAAGATTCTATTCATATAATTAAATAAAAAAATAGATCTTAATATAATATGCTACTATGTGTGTGTAATACTTTCTTAACATTTTTAAATATTACAAAAAAATAAAATAATATTACAATATTTTTGTTTTAAAATATTGTTACAAATTTTATTATTATCATGTTGTTGTTGTTATCGTTATTATTATGTCTCATCCTTGTACAGTTTTGATCATATTTTTATAGAATATCGGTTAATTAATGAAATTTTTACTTAACAGAAAAAATATAAATAAATTAGAGGAGAAAGGAAAAAAATTTTAAAACGGAATCAATCAAGTTGGTTAAAAAAAAAAAAACCTCATCAATCAATTTATTCAAATTGAACCAATGAAGCAGTGATCAATTTTTATAGCATTAAATGCTCAGGTTCTTTTTTTGGGGGGAAAAGAAGGTATTATCATGTATTTTGGAATTTAAATACCGTCAACCTTAATTATAAAATTAAAATTTTCAATAAGAAAAGAATATTAAATAATAAGATTTAAATCATTACTCAAAATTTTGTCTATTTTTTAATTTTAACTTTGCTCGTTCGGTTGAATGGGAAGTTATAAAGTAGAAAATGTTACAAAACTATAAAAACATAAGAGATGCAATATAAGTAAGAGAGAAAATAGAAAGGATAAAGAATTAGATCATTAATTAATTCATACAAATATATATTTCACCTTACTATGTAGTCTCCATTAATTAGAATAAGATGATTTTGACAATATAATATTTTAACATAATATTGGTATAAAAAATTACCAAATAATCAAATTAAAAATAAACAAATTTAATTTGAATTGAGAACCTCCAGAATACAGAGTAAAAACGTTGTAATAATGCGTTACAAGACTAGCATAGATATAAGAAATATAATAAGAATAAAAGAGTAAAATAAAATAATAAAAAGAAGACAATTCTTATTCACTTGAATACTTTATTTTTAATTTATAGTCTTTATTTATAGACTTTCAATCATAAAATAAAAAAAAAAAAAACACTTTTAGTGCTTCACTTGTCACTTTTGTACCATTTTGGTCTCTCATATTTGTTAAAAACTAAATTGGTTCGTTACAAATTGATATATGTCATTTTTAGTTCCTTGTTTGAGATTTGCATTACTGACAATTTAAAAATGGAGGGACTAAAATGATATATATCAATTTGTGAGGAACCATTTTAACTCTTAACAAACATGAGGGATCAAAATGACACAAAATTAAAAAGTGGAGAATTAAAAGTGTATTTTTCTTTAAAATAAATTTATAAGTTACCATGACACAACTAAAATAATTAATCTATATAATTATACAATATAAATTCTATAAAAGATGTAAAGTATAAATCATTAAACGATTATATATAAATCAACAGCTTACTATAAAATTTATGACAGAGACTTAAGAATTGTATGATTGAATGAGAGTAATAAAAATAATTATATATATTCTACGGTATTCATATAGTATTCAAGGACTTGTGCTCATTGTTTCGAATATTTAATTTCAATTTATTTCTTTACATATACACATATACATGATGTTTTTCTATTTGACCCCTTATTTAATTATTTTTTCAATTTATTTTCTCATATATATATATATATATATCTTTCTCTCTCTCTCTATTTAATCCCTTCTTAATAAAATTATTATTGATAATATTTTTAAAAAAATAAGTTAATTTAGTCTTCACATTTGATTCCTCCATTTCAAGATTTTATTTTATTGGATTTTATATTAATGAAATTAAATAAAGAATACATTCATAATTTAATTCATGTTAGGAGATGTACATATTTCTCATGGAAGCTTATTTAACTCTAGTTAAGATCACTGCTTGTACGAGATACTCACAGTATATTGGGTGTATCTCAGATTTTCACAACTTAAATTCTCTTTCAAATTATGACTATAGAATACTCATAGGTATTCTTTTAAAGCATTTTAAGTATCTATTAAGTATATTTTCAGTATATCCATAATCTATCATGTAATAACTTAGCCCTTTTATAAAAGCAAGATAGTGTTAGGATTTAGTAGTAATTTATGTAATTACTATTTTACCCTTACTTAATGAGCACCTCTTATGGGTTGACACTGTATAATATTTTAACAGATTTAAACCATATATATTATACAATATTCTAACATCTCCCACTCACACATAATGGGAGTGGTCATACGCTCTAAACCTAAGAAACATATCCTCGATAAATTAATAGAACACTTTCATTTTATAATCTACAGTCGTTCATACAGGGAAAGTAGGTCGTGCAACCAGCATACTATAAGATCATCAATGTTATACATCAGTTACGAATATATAACCTTTAGTCAAAATCGCACCTGCACCTAGATCATAAAGTATGCATGTACCCTAAATTATAAGAATCACATTCCGATATCTCTCAATAATCTTATCTATCATAATATCTTGTATTCACAATCATGACACATAAGTCATAACTGGTATACTAGTGAATACAGAATCATGAAATTCTTTTTATGATCTTTCTCTTATCACAATCTTATCAACACAGACGTAGCTTGCTTTTCTATACATGTCCCACCAGATCGAATCATTACACATAGTACTTAGGCAACACGCTAAGATAGCAAACACCAAGCTGCATCTCATACAGGGAGTGTATGTTTATTTTACAAATAATATTGTACAGATGATATTTTAGACACCACAAGTCTAAAACTAAGTTCCTTGATTTACAAAATATCTTGAACTCACATATGGCAACTAAGGTAGACTAGAAATGATGAACTTATTTTATCAAATCAATTTTAATGGCCTTATGTCATCAATAAGACAACTTGAATGATTTTAAGTATAGTTTGTTTTAAAATCTTGTTTTATATCTAATATCATAAAGACACTAGGCAGTTACCTGTGTGAGAAGGTTAACCTTTTTATCTACCCGACATGCTTAACAATAAATAATAATGTACACAACATTTAAATAAAGATATGTAAGTATGGAAATCAAACTTTATTGATTATCAAAGAACATCAACATATCTCTATTTGTGAACAATGGGGAAAAAATTAAAAATACAAATGAAGTATGCTAAATTCTATGCAATCCTAAAGACCTAACATGTCTTACAAACACATCTATAGAAATAGGCTCGGTCAACAGATATGTTAGCATCTCATGCGTAGATAAATACTTTAGATTCATAGTCTTACATTCAACCATGTCCTTTATATAGTGATACTTAATATCTGTGTGTTTGATTTTGCAATGATACTTTGGATCATTGGTGTATGCAATCGCAACCTCATTGTTACAGTACACTAACACTAGTTCAATATTTTCTGCTTTGCATAACAATTGATCCAAGAACCTTTTCAACCAAATAGTTTCCTGAATTGCTAAAGAAAGGGCCACGAACTTTGCATCCATTATAGACAAGGATACATGGGATTGTTTCTTACTACTCCATGATATGGTGTCATCACTAAGTAAGAAAACGTATTATGAGGTAGACTTTTGCTAATCTAAGTCCCATCCATGATCAACATCAGTGTATCCTACCAATCGCAGATCTCTATTGCCTTGATAGCAGAACACATAATTAGCAGTCTCCTTTAGATATCTTAAGATCCTTTTTATAGTTTCCCAATGTTTAGGACGTGGGTTAATTTAATATTTACTCACCGAGCTAACTAATTGACAGATATCAAGTCTAGTACACATTATAACGTATATTAGACAACTGACAACATTCCTATATGGAGTTCGGCTCATACGGTCTCTTTCCATGGTAGTCTTAGGACACATTTCGACATTCAAGATTCAGCTTGTGCTAATAGGAGTGTCAGCAGGGTTACAACTTTTCATACTAAAATGCTTCAAAACCTTTTTGATTTAATTCTCTTGCGAGAGATACAAGAGTTTCTTAAAACAATTTCTTGAAATCTTAACTCTAAGAATGTATGCAGCTTCACCCATATCTTTCATCTTAAAGCGAGATGACAACCAAGTCTTTAAGTTTTTGATAAACTCTATATCATTTCCAACTATAAGTATGTCATTAACATATAATGTCATAATTACATACTTGTCCTTAGATCATTTGGTATATACACAATTGTCTTCACTCATCACAATGAAACCACTAGAATGAGTGTATTGTGAAAACAAATATACCATTCCTTTGAAGATTGTTTATGGCCATAGATAGACTTCCAAAGTCTACAAAATTTTTCTTCTTGGCCCTCTTTAATGAAACCTTTAGGTTGTTCCATATAAATTTCTTAATTTAATTCTCCATTAAGAAAGGTAGTCTTTACATCCATATAATGTAATTCAAGATCTAAAAAAGTCATTATAGCTAGACGTAAGCAAATAGAGATAAATTGTACAGTAGGAGAAAAAGTCTTCTCATAGTGAATTCCTTCTTGCTGTGTATACCCCTTTGCTACTAATTAAGCCTTAAATTTTTTAATCATGTCATCAGCTCTTTTCTTGATTTTGAGAACCCACTTGTTCCCAGTAGTCTTGTGTCCCTCTGGAAGATTCCATTTCCTCTTCCATAGCTTTAGTCCTTTTATCCTTAGAAGGTGATAAGAAAGCCGTTTTTTAGATTTCTTGGCTTATCTTTATTTTTTAGGAGCATTGTAAAGAGTTCACCACATTCAATCTCATATTGTTGACGAGAAGTCTTTTTACGTAAACCACGTCTCAATTGTAATTCGTTGAATCTTACTTTATTCCTCCCATTTGGATCAATATTACTCATACTTGGATCAAGAATGATGGTTTCACTCCTACTTGGAATGAGATCCATTTGGTCATTCCTACTTGGAGCAACTGGCTTAGGAACACTATCATTTGCATATAATGATGAAGAAGGTTACTGATGAGAAACTAATTAATCATCTGTTATAATCCTTCCACTTGAATGAAGTGGTCCTAGTGTGTTCAGATCCTCTATCTCATATAAGGATAGGTTTTGACCTACCTTACCCTTCTTAGGATATTCATTCTCTAAGATGTGACATCTCTATTTTTGAATTCAATCACACTCTCACTATCTTGTTGACTTATAAATACAGAACCTTTTGAGGTTTCTAAGTATCTAATAATGATACTTTTCTTTCCTTTCGGGCCCAATTTGCCATACTTGTGAGAGGAATCATGTATATACGTAGCACATCCCCAAGGTTTCAAAACACTTAGATCAGACTTTTGCCCAGTCTGTAACTCATATGAAATGGTTAAAATTGATTTCGTAGGCACACGGTTAAGTATGTAGGCTGTAGACATCAATGCATCACCCCAATAGGTGATTGGCAAATTAGCTTGTGCCATCATGACCCTAACCATCTCAAAGAGTGTTCTATTCCTTCTTTTCGTAACATCATTTTGTTATGGAGTACTTGGAATAGTCCATTGATGAGCTATCCCTTTCTCATCATATAATTCATTGAATTGAGCTGACAAATATTCTTGACCTCAATCGATTTAAAGAGCTTTAATCTTCTTATCTAATTGATTCTCAACTAAGTTCATATAATTTTTAAAGCAACTTAATGCTTCTGATTTATGAGAAATCAAATAGACATAAACAAAACAAGTATAATCATCAATGAATGTGATGAAGTAATTCTCTCTGTGCCTGACCCTGACATTCATAGCCCATAAATGTCAGAATGAACTAATTGCAACGGAAAATCAGCTCTAGTTGCTTTACCAAAGGGTTTTTCAGTATATTTTTTTGCTAGACAAGATTCACAAGTAGATAAATCTACTCATTCAATGTCAGGAAGCAAACCCTCTTTTGCTAACCGTTGCATTCTTTATTGGCTAATATGACCAAGTCATGATCATAATCATTGATAGAGACAAACATGGAAAAACTAACATTATTATTAATGTAAGATTCATTACCCAAATCTATAGAAATAAAACCTTCGGTTACATAACCAAAACCATAAAAAATTGAGTCGTAACTTAATTTAACATAATTATCATGGAAATACAAATCATTGCTAGCCTAAGTAAAACCAAAACTGAAATAACATATCGACAAATTTGAGGCGCATAAAGGACATAATGTAAGATAGGTCTCGACCACCATGCAAGACTAATTTGCATGTTTCGATCCCTTTGACAACAACCTTAGTGTTATTGCCCACATATATCCAAAATGCTCCATAGGGAACTCGCCAAAGTCAACAAAGGCTTGACGATCCCTCATTATGTGGTCCGTGCCTCCTGAGTCTACAATTCACATAAGACAAGATTCAATAAACATAATAAAACTAGAAACACAAAGTTTATTAGCATAAGTAGTATATGTTATCTTTCTAGAAAGCTCAAGATAATCACTTGCATAGTGTCTTTTCTTTTGGCAATTAAAATACTTAACTTTTGTCATATTCACCTTTCGTCGCTTCTTTTTGCCTTGCTGATTAGTCTTTGGCTTTTTCTTAAGTTGAGCTGGTCCTTTTTTCTTTCCCCAACTTTTTCTCTTTAAATCATGTCTTCCACTTAAAGTATCCATCTGCAACTTAGGTATCAGCTTGGCTAATTCAAGCCTTTCTTCTTCGAGTTCAAGGTGCCTCCATACATCTTCCAGAGTCATGATTCTGTCTTTATGAGTGAGATGCATCTTCATATGCTGCCATGAACTAGGCAAAGAGCGAATGACGACTTGGATTTGCTGCTCGTTTGTTAAGACATTTCCAACATCTTTTAGCAGCAATCATATTTGAAATTAGCCTCAAATGTTTCCTCATCGAATGTTCCGGGCATTTCTTATATGAGTCAAATTTGATCATTAGAGAACGTAATTTGGATATGAACATAGTTCTAAACCTCATTCTCAGAGTATTCTTAAGCCCCATAGCGCCTTGGTAGTCCTTGAACTCTTTTGGGATGTCATCTTCCAGAGTACTCAGCAACGTAATGCAAGTAATGGAGTTCTTTATCTTCGAAGCGTCATATGCCTTATGGTCCCACCTATGCTGGGCCGTGTTACCAGCTTTTGGCTCTTACATGACATTATTGATAGCCTCAAGAGCCTCTTGTTTTTTCAGGAGATACTGGACTTTCATATTTTAGATCTCATAATTGTCACCATTTAGTTTCAACCCCTTGTTAAGCTCAACAACAATATTCTTGGAAGTTATAGTCAATCTTTACATAAAACGAAAACAAACATGAATCAGGATCAAATTATTAAAAAGAACATGTAAGATTTAATATTCACTATGCTTATAAATTATGACACTAAGTATCATATGATTATACTAATTAACCTATACATAACCTTGAGTTGAAAGAGCACACAGTGCCAATCATCGTCCTAAAGTTGTATGCAAGGTGTAAATCAACCAAATCAAAACACAACTAAGTGTCCTAGTCATGCTATAAACAAATTGTAAATCATGATTTTTCAAATGTTAAACAAATTAATATTTGTTAACTAACACGTTAAACTAATTAACATATTAGTAAATATATTATGTTAAACTAGCATATGTATAACAAATTAGTTTATCTCATGTTAAACTAATTAATATAATGATAAATTAATTATGTAATGTTAAATTAATTAACATATATTAATAAATATGTTAAACTAATTAACACGTTTAAAATATACAATTAATGCTTTAACAAATAAATTTAATTACATGTTAAACAAATTAACACATAAATAAATTAAATATATAATGTTAAGCTAATTAACATTATATTTCTAAATTTTTTATAGGAAGAAAATTCACAAAACAATTTAATCAAAATAATATTAAACTAATTAACATAATGACAAGTAATCACATATTATTTGATTGAAATTTATTGGGATATAAAAATTAATTTTGCACAAAAAAATAATTTTTATTTGGGGCTAAAATATAAATACACAATTTATATTTTTGAACATGTCTAAATGTTCATTGATTATAGGTTTTAGAAATTAGACCTTTAAATATTATTTTGAAATGGGCTACATGCCCAAGTTAAAGAATATGACCCAACTCTTCTTTAAAAAAAAATGAAAAAGCCCACAAAAGAAAAATTCTTTTGAGAATTTAGGGTCCAAAATCCTTTTAAAAATCAAATGAAAAAAAAATAATTTTTAAATGTCTATTTTGTTTCAAAATTTTAAATGCCCAAAATAAGTTCTTTAAAATAATAAAAACCTAAAATCTCTGAACAAGCCCAATAAGCTAAAAAAATAAATTTAGGACTTCATAAAAAAAATTAGGGTTTCATATATTCTTTTAATATTTTTTAAAAAATTCTAATTATTTATTTTTTAATCCAAAAAAAATTAGAAACCCTAATCTCTCTCTCTCTCCTCTTCTTCCTCCTCTTTTCCCCTTCTTCTCCCTTTTCTTGCCACTATCGTCACAAATTTTTCTTATTATATAGTGTAAAGATTGGGTAGGAGAGAAACAAGAGACAAAAATAGAGAAAGACTTCGTTTACTGCATTACATAGTCAATTATCTTTCTTTCTTAAATATTTCTCAAGGGGAGTCAGCGAGAAAGGTGTTTTGTTGGAGGTGCTGGTGACGTGTTCGCCAATAGCTTCCCGCTAAGGAAGCGTCGCCAAAGACCACTTGGCGGCAATTGTGAGAGAGGGAAGAGGTTTTGAGTTTTTCATGGAACAAATTTTTGATTTTTTTTTTTTTGAATTTTGAATCCAGTTCATATCCAAATAGAGTTGGTCAATATACAATTTTTTCTTTAAATATTTTGATGAGGTTTTCAAATTTAAAAAACAAAGAAATTAAAAAAAATTATCTAAATTTTTTTAATTAATCAAGCCCCAAATAATAACTCAAATCTCAATAAAGTATACAATTAATCAAGAAACCATTCTATAGCTCTAATACTAATGATGGAATTAAATAAAGAGCACATTCATAATTTAATTTAGGTTAGGAGACTTGCATATTTCTTTTTAGTTGTGGAAACTAATTCTGGTTGGGATCACTAATCATACGAGATACCCATAGTGCATTAAGTATATCTCATGTTTTTATAGCTTAAATCTCCTTTCAAATTACGACTATAGAATACTCACAGATATTCTCTTAAATCATCTTAAGTCTCTATTGAATATATTTTCAGTATATTTGTCATGTATCGTATAATAATTTAACATTTTTATAAAGGCTAGATATGGTTAGGATTTAGTAGTAATTTTTGTAATTACTATTTTACCCTTATTTATTGAGTACCCTTTATAAATGAATATGGTATAATATTTTAACAAATTTAAACCCTAAATGTTATATGATATTTTAATCTATACAACTTGCCAAATAAAACCTGATTAAATTAAAATGGGTGTACATCACCAATCAAATCGAATAAAAAAGATTTACTAAAATTTCATCTTACAATTAATTCGACCCGATTTTTGAACAACCGATTAGGTCGGAACTCAGTAATGCACAAAAATCCATGCTTCATATATAATTAAGGATGTTGAATTTGGGTTTATATTCACACAGACGTAGATAACATCCGACCGTTCAAATTTAAATTGTATGCAAAATTCAGATGAAATACAATTTCTCGGTGGACAGGTCCCATTCAATGTCGTATTTATTTCTATTGCTGATCGGCGTTCGGCATCCAACTGCAGATTCTGTCGTGATTGTATTTTATTCAATAGCTTCTATTACAAATTTTATTTCATTTTCTATTTTAATTTAAATAGGTTATTATTTTTGAAAAATTATCTTAATATATAAAAGCATTTATTTATAGAATTAGTGTGTCTTACTGCAAAACAACTACACCCGCATTTATTTCTTTTTGGCCTTTCTTCTAATAATGCAAAAATGCCGTACAACTTGATCATGCATATTTTATAGCGATTTTAGGCCTCACATTATTAGTAAGTGTGTGAATATATAATATATTAATATATGAATGAGGACATCATTTACATTAGAATATTTTGCCCAATTATATTACTTAAAAAATTTTTATTATATATTTAGTTGGACATGGATCATCATTGGAATTCAATAATCCTAAATCCAGTACATTATCTTTTAATTTAATTTTAATAAGAATTCAAATTTATTTAAAATTATAATAATATATAAAAATATATTAATATTTTAAATCTTCTTCTATAAGATGATATAATATTTAAGAGAAAATACTAAGTAAATAGTGTCTAACAATCTATTGAAAAATAAATAAATTGTAAGAGTTAGAAAATAGACTCTATATAAAGTTATTTATTTATTTTTTGAGCAAATTACCATTTAAAAAATTTAAAATATTAATATATTTTTGTGTGTTATTATAATTATATAAAAATTTAATTTCTTTATTGAAATTAAATTAATAAATTCTGCCATTTAAATCGGTGACAATAACGACTTTGTAATAATCGCCAACACGTGCTCATCACGTGGCTCATCAAGTAAGGCAAGAAGACACGTGCTATTATTCAGAAGCTACGGGAATACAAGAAGACTGTGCACCGATGAACTCGCTTACATGTGTATGAGTCGCCAACACGTGTTCCTCACGTGGCTCATGAAGTAAGGCAAGAATACACGTGCTACAACTCAGAAGCTATTAGAGTACAACAAGATAGTGTTCATCTATGTGAATCCAGATCGTTCAACGAAGTACAAGGCAAGTAATTCAAATCCCTTGGTATTTTAGCAAAAATATATAGTGATGTTTAATTATTATAGATTATTAAATAAAAATTTAATAATTCATGTTTATATTAAAAAATTGTATATGGTCATACGATTATATTTTTTTATTTATAATTTTGAACAATAAATTTTTATCTAATCATGGATGACTCCATATTTTTGCTAGAATAGAAGGAAGTTTAAATTGCTATGCAAGATTGAACAGTTAATTTAACGTGAATTGTTGGATTAAATTTTTAAATTTTATGAAATTTGATTTTAAAAGTTATTAATTTTATAGTAACTAAATTTTAAATATAGATTGTCTCATTTATTATTTTAAAATATAAATCGTCATATTTTTAAATTCAAATTCTTTATATTTATTTTATAAGAGTTGTACATTATTGGATACGTAATTCATTTAATATTGATGATCACTTAAAATTTTAAATTTTATTAATTTCAATGAATAAGAATTACATTCGGCTTTTAATAGTAAGGATAAATTGTAAGATTTATATATTTATTTATTATATTTCTGCACAATTCTTAAGAAATATAAATAATTCAAATTACGTATTTATATTGTCATCCTTATTTTATATATATATATATATATATAAAAGCACAGTGCATTCTTAAAATATAACACTGGTTATTAAATAGAAGAGAAAGCAAACTGAGTTGTTAGCGTGTCTGGGAAAAATAGAGAGAAAATACCTGATGGCACAGTATGAGAGCAGCCAAACAGGGCAATATGCGAACCCCATCAATCACCACGCGCCAGCCATAACTGGGCATCATGGGAAGCTGCTTCATGGTCTTCATCGCTCATCTCCTACCTCAAGCTCTGGAGAAGATGGCGTGAGAAGGAAGAAGCAGGGAATGGAGGAGAAGAAGATTGCAGACGTGGGTGATGCTCATGGACATGGTGGTCCTCGTCATCATTATATTCATCTTCATCAATCTCAAGCAAGCTTCAACTCTACTATGGCTGTTGGGCATGAAGTCCCCAACGAGCACAATCATGAGAACAATGGAATCTTGGATAGGTTCAAGGACAAGCTTTCTACAACTGGAAACCACAACTAGCTACTTACATATAGACTCTTCAATAGGGAACGTATCTATATGAGACATGTATTTGATAAGATACTTAATATAATATATTTGCATACGCATCGAAAATAATTTTGTTGTAGATTACGTTTTAAAATGTTCAAATGACATCAAATTGATAATAAAATATTTTTGTCCATATTTTTATTAGTTGTGACATTATTTTATTATTTTATTTTTTATTTTATAATCTTTTTTTACTATATTTTATATAATTTTTCTTCATTATTAATTTTAATTTGTTGATATATATATATAGACACACACATACATAGTTGTACTTATATTTTAAAATTTTGAAAATTATCGTATCTCATATATTGTATCGTATTATACTAGATACTTATACCCATATGGATGTTTCTTAGAACTTAATTATAACTTAAAAAATTTGTCCAATCTAACGAATATAATTTGTTAAAAGTTCAATCAAAATGTTTGTTTCATAAAACGGATAGAGTTTGGACATTTCCAAATAAAATTCATGCAAGTTGCATGCATATGTTTTTCTTTCAGAAAAATGTCATTATGTTTTTATTTTTGGTTCTTATATGTAAGAATGTTTTAATTAGTTTATGTATATTAGATTAGTTAGAAGAATTTTTTGATTAATTTTCTCATCAAATGAGAGAACATATTCTTCTAAAAATAATCTCATAGAAGAATTGTCCACGACAAATTTAATGTATTTTAAAGAGTTAATTATTCTAAATGTTACATTCAAAATTTGAATCTAAATATTTAAACTGACCTAAACTAAAATTTTGAAGTTTATTGTCATATTTAAATTAAAAAGTTTCTTCCTAATGTGCCCAACTTTAACTGAAAGTTCCAAAACCTGTGTAGGGGGTTTATATAAACTCTTTCATACTTATGTAAATAGCATCAATATTCTTTTATTTTCTAGTGAGCACGATGTTTTCTTTTTCTATATAATAGTTTTAATTAAAATTATTTTTTAGTTAAAATATTTATAGGGCAAAAAGTGTCTATTGAAAATTTTTTTGGAAAACTATTTCTAGATTACACTCTCTTTTTTATTTCATGTTCCTTTTCAATAATAATTTTTACAATTTATGATAAAAAATAATAAAAATATTGCATAATTTATGTTGAGCCTATTTGTTGAAGATAAAAGGTTTTGATGATAACAAATATCATATGAAAGTTTTTCAATGGAATACATAGATTCTAGATATTCTTCAATGTATTATCATGTCTTAGGAACCTTTATAAGTGATATTGAGTTAATAGAAGATGTTTAAAATTATTGTATAATTGATTCTGAGTCTTACAGGTTGAAAAAAGGTTGACTTTAGGAACTCTAAATGTTCTCAGTCGGCTGGCCCCTTGCCAATCAGCTACCAACTCTTGTCCTAGTTAATTGGGATGTCTCAGAGAGGTCCCAGTCGACTGGCCAGTTAGTCCCAATTGACTGGCTTGCCTTTGAGAGGTCCTAGTCTATTGCCAGCTTGAGCCTTAATCAACTGAGATCTTTTTGTGAGTCCCCAGTCGACTGGCCACACCCAAGTCAAGCCTAGTCAACTACCAATCTCAGGACCAATCGACGAGGAGTTATTTGTGGGAGACCAGTCGACTGGCCTTAAGTGAATAGTTGACTGTCAGGTCTTGGATTTGTTCAAACTAAATTTTAGCTTGTTGACATCTTTATTAAACCTCTTTCAACTAAAAAGATTTCGTTTTATAATAGGTGAACTTGAAATGGTTAATCCTAATGAATTGCAAAAATCAAAATTTAAATTGTTCGTCATTTGCTTCAGAAGAATGTTAACTAACTTAAGCATCAAAGTGATCTCAAATTGCTTTTATAGGAAGTTTATGATTATGCTTTGAGATATCACTTCAAAATGTCATGGAAATTACTTTTTTTTAGCTAGAAATCTAAGTTTAGATAAGTATATAAGAGAAGGGCTCACTAAAAACTAAGAAAAATAGTCTAAAATTGAACATTTAGTCCCATTAAACATAAACCAGTTGATTGCCATGGGAATAATAGTTGACTAATGGCCTTATGAGAAAGGCTAGTGGTTTAGGGAGCCAAGAACATTTAACTGGGAACCCTCTATAAGGGAGCAGTCGACTGCCAAAGGATGACCAGTTCTCTGTAACCCAATAGTCGACTAGGAGGTTCTAGAGAACACCTTATTGAGGAAATAGGCCTAACAGTCGACAGGGAGCCAAGGGCTAGTCGACTGGGCGATGACAGAAATCACTATTTAGAGCAGTTGAAGCTTTACTTTTCATTCCAAACACTATTTTCCCCAGCTGACTGCTCTCCCCTCTTTCTTGAACTATAATTTTCAACCTATTTCCCACAAAATCTTAGTAATTTTGTTTCCTAATTGTTATAAATCATCGATTATTCACCTCAATCTAGGGTTTAATAAGTTCAAATATGGATTTTTCCTCTTTTCTCTATCTCACTCACCATTCCACACCATTCTTGCCTCTCTTAGGAACTTTTTGATATCCAATGGCAAAGAGAGCTCCAACCAAGTGTCCATGAACCAAGAACATGCCCAGTGGGTAATCCTCTGCATCTTCTTCACTTTTCCCTTCAAGGCTACAAGAGATTTCCATCATTGAGAACTTCTAAAAGAGAAATGTTCTCTAAAGTAAGTGCCTATTTGCTGAAGACTTAAGGTTTTGGTGATAACAAACATCATATGAAAGTTTTTCATAATAATACATAGGTTGTAGATATTCTTCAATGTATGATCATATCTTAAGAACCTTTGTAAGTGATATCGAGCTTATAAAAGATGTTTAAAATCATTGTATAATTGATTCTGAGTCTTATTGGTTGAAAAATACTAACTTTAGGAACTCTAGATGTTCGTAGTTAACTGGCAGTAGCCCAGCAGTTAATTAGCCCCTTGCCAGTTAGCTGCTAGCTCTTGTCTTAATTGATTGGGATGTTTCAGATAGGTCCTAGTCAATTGACCACTTGGTCCCAATCGACTGGCCTACCTCTAGAGGTCTCAGTCTGCTGCTTGCTTGAGCCTCAGTCAATTAGGAGTTCTCTGTGAGTCCCAATTGACTTGCCACACCTAGGTCAAGCCTAGTCAACTTTCAGCCTTAGGATTAGTTGATTGGTAGCTTTATGTGAAAGACTAGTTAACTGTCAGGGTTTAGATTTGAATTTTCAAAGAGGGACCAATTGATTAACCATAAGAGGGCAATCGATTGGGTAATGGCATAGAAGTCATAATTGATTTACAACGGACATATTTTGAAAAGTTTGACTTCCTTCTTATTCCAAACAAATTTATTGGACATTTGGCTATATAAATACGACCTATGTTCTCTGAATCAACAAGAAAAAATATTCAGGAGTGATTATATCTTCAGTTTCAACTTCTTATCAATTTTTTTATTACATTAGTGCTTAATTATTTTATATACTCTGTCTTAAAGAGTTTATTCTTTTACAATTTTTTCTTTCATGTGAGAGAGAAATTTAAAAAGGTTCTTTAAGGGTATCAATCAGAGAGTGCTTGAGATTATGAAGAGGCTCTCCCTCAGCATTGAGTTTAAGGGAGAGGTTCTCCCTAGGAATTACTCAAGGAGGTCCCATGAGGGAAACAAGTAGAGAGTGCTTAGGTTGAAGGGGAGGTTCTCCCTGGTTATATTCAAGGAGCTTTCTTAAAGGAGTCAAGCAGTGAGTGCTTGGGATTAGGAAAATGTTCTTCCTCGGAATTAAGGGAGAAATTCTTCTTGGTTGTTGTATTTAATTATTGAGATAGTGAAAAATCCTAAGAGGTTACTTAGGGACTGGATGTAAATATAGGTAGAAGCCGAACCAGGATAAATTTCTGTGTCTACTTTTTTCTTTTACCTTTATATTCTATATTTATGTTTTTTGAATTACATAATTTACTTTGATTGTTTCAAGTTTGAAAAACTTATGCAAAGGATTTTAATTTCTGAAAATTTTATATAACACCCAATTTAACCTTTCTTGGGTATCAGCCTTGCTCAACAATTTATCAACTGTATCATAAAATTTTGAGTAGTACAATTTAAACCTTTATGTTTAGTTAGATTTGAAATTGGATAAGTTTGCCTTGATTAAAAGTGTCTTCACTTTTTTTATCTAGTGATTTATTTAATCTAATTTGATAAAAATAAGGTGTCATTTTTAGTGTCTTACAATTTTGAATGCACTTGTACAATTAGTTATAATATAAGGACATAATTGTAATAGTATCAGCCTAAAAATAGTAATATTATAATTATATCCCTACATTATAATTGGGTGAACTGTACACTTAAAATTGTGAATG
This sequence comes from Delonix regia, assembly GCA_037074485.1. Classification (NCBI taxonomy): domain Eukaryota; kingdom Viridiplantae; phylum Streptophyta; class Magnoliopsida; order Fabales; family Fabaceae; genus Delonix; species Delonix regia. Next base: position 25,264,716 of record CM073462.1, on the reverse strand, counting down.
CCCCAAAGATTTTACCTAAAAATAATTATATAAATTAATATTTTTAAAATTGAATTGATCTTTAAACAAGCAAAATATGTTGGTTCCATTAACAAATGCCATAGAGGACATGAGGTGTATAGAATTTATATTTGAGAGCCATGGTTAAATAATAATACTAGTTAGATCAAACATTAAAATTATTTATAGTTATTAAACAATTTTTTCAAAGTTATCAATTTTAATTTTTAAAAATGATTGACATTGATAACTTAATTTTAAATGTAGATTGTTAAATATATGCATTTGAAAAATTAAACTCTGCTTTGTAAGTAATTTTCAGTATATGCCCCATATGTTTTCTCATTTTTCATTAAGGAAGGTTGAATGATGTTAAGCCATTGCTTTTTTTTTTTTTGGTATTGAGACAATTGGAACTACATTAGTATATCATAATAGGATTAACATGCTTCAGCACTTTTTCCCTGCTACTGAGAAACTCTTTCCTTTATCTGTTGTTATTCGGACATAGGACTTCATGTACTACCTCCTTGGAGTTGTTGCTTAACTTGCTGATGTCTTTTATAATGATTCTTATGTCGACATCTATTCTATTATTCCCAAAGAAACTAAAGAGTTCCTTATGCTAGTGTGGTGGATTTTTATGTTGGTGGTCTTGGGATCTGGCCATTGGCTATTTGAGGTAATCTAGTATAAGGCTTTGATAAGTCCCTAATTGTGTTATATTTACACATCTTTTACTTAAGACTTATCATTTATTTTGGATAAATTCATTTAATTTAGTGATCAAATAATGTTAATTTAATGTACTTTATAAATTAGACTATTTGGTTGCTTCCTTATATTAAGTTTATTTAATTTCGGATTATTTTGATGGAAATTGTAGGAAAATTATTTTAATAAAAGGAAGTGAGGGAATAGAGGCTTGGAAAAGGAAGATCAAAGGATGTTTAAAAGGCCTTCATAAAGATTTGGAAGTTGAAAGAAGCCAAGAAAGAAAGTCAAGATGGTTTTCAACTTACAACGATGAACACTTAAATTTAACACCACTTTTGCATCCATAAACATCATAATTTGAATATGGTCATGTCATACCAAATTGTAGATCTAGTTGAAAGCTTTTTAATAATTATTAATTTGCTGAATTCTGACATGATATCATAAAGTTATGGCGAAAAGACTAAAATTGCATTAAGAAATCTACTTGGGCACCTAGGCACTAGAGGGTGAGTGCTTAAGCACTCTGAATTGTTTACTAGAGCTTTAAATTGGCTCTAGGCACCTTGACACCTAGGCTTTTACGCTTAGGTGCTCAAATATTTGACAAGTGCAATTTCTCTGGTTTTTGAGGGTATAAAACGAACTTTATGCCATTTTGAGATAGGGGAACAAAGGAGGAGGCTAGGGTTCAAAATTCTCTCTAAGAGAGCAAGGAGATCTTCTATTTTCTTGGCTTCCAAGGTGTTCTCTTGGAAGGAGAGGCCAAGAATCGATTCCTTATACCTCCCTTGGCCAAACCTCTATGGAGGTCTCTTTCCACTCTTTCCCTTTCTTGTTTTCTCTTTTTCTCTTTATTTCCTTCATGTAATATAGATTTAAGCTTCTTGTTAGTTGTTGTGATGAATTTTTTATGGATATTGAGTAGGGATTTGTTAGTTTTGTATCCATATATGTTAAGAGATATTATTTATATTCTGTTGTGATTATTTGTTAGTTAATGAATGCGTATTGCTTCTTATTTTGAGCTTTTACATGTTTTAGTCAATTAATATGATTCCAAGTGGATTGAATGGGTTGTATTGATGAATTTCTTTATAATTACCCTTGTCATGGAATTGAATGCCCATAAGGTGTTTGATAAAATAACTCATTGAGAATTTGAGTGTTTTTGCTTTAAATGTTTAGAGACAACCTCTAAGGCAAATTCATACTTACATTCACAATGATTTTCATAGGCTTAAGGCATCTTAAGATTGGTATTCCTTAAATGTTTGGAAACAACTTCTAAGGGAGGCTAATGGTTGAGGTAGTGCAATTTTACCTAAATGTTTGGAAACAACTTTAGGTAGGTCATGTTTGATGATTTAACCATTGAACTTAATGCATTCTAGGGAAGATTGCACTTAAATGTTTGGAGACAACCTCTAAGTGTGATTGGAACTAGAGTTAGGATAACCTCTGGAAACATATTTATCTTTTTAGTGAGTTACATTATCCAGAAGTGGAATTAATCTATATGGAACAAAGTTAAAAATAAACTTGATAACTCAATTTATTCTCACTCTAAATCCCAATTAGCTTATTCTAGTCTAGTGTCTTGAGTCTTTTATTTTTAGTTTGGGCCATTTAGAATAATAGTTTAGCGTAGTTATTTTGTCTATGTCACATGAATCATTTCCTAGTGACTAGTTTATTTGGGCCACTAGTGTAAATTTGTAAATACCACACTAACCCATTCTTTTATACCTTTTGTGTATTTTGATAAGCAAAAATTTAATCTTAAGAACAATAAAGATAACACCTTTTCCTTATGGGAATGATATTGGATCTTTTAGATCCTTTTACTACAGTTTGACCCATATACTTGTGATTCCCAAGTAATCTTTTATAGTTGTCTTGATTCTTTCATCCATAATCTCTCACATGGTTATTGTAGAGGTAAATAGAGTAGAAGAAGTGAGAGTCCTTTCTTGCCCTTATTGTCTTTTTGGACTAAATGACAAATTTCCCATCCAAGGGTGCGTAGGAGGCATAGCAATTTAGGTGGCTTGAGATTTGGTTATTGTAGCTTCTTTCCATGTTTTTCTTAGCCCAAGCTAGATTGATTGAATGGATTAAATTTTTAATCTCCCTAAAGGTTGAGTTTAGATTGGGCTTAAAATCCAAACGCATGACTTGTTTGTAGTGTTCTAAATCACATAAAAGGGGCACAAAAAATTAAAAAAAAAAACCTTGTGAGATCATAAAGCTTTCCCAGATTCCTTTTTTCCATTGAATATCATTTTTGGAGCCATTAGTTGATGTCTTGGTCCTCAAACCTGTCTATCCTTATCCCAAGTGGTAAAGCGAATCATAGGGCTCTGATGAAGTTGCAACAAAGGAAAAGGTGGTTAATGATTCCTCTGCTTCGGAGCATAATTAACAACTGAGTTGATTAGTTAGGTGATATTCATGAAGCACTTTTCCCATAAGAATAGCTCTTTATAAGAGCTTCCAAGTGAAATTGATGATTCTAAATAGTAGCTTATTCTTTCTTAGCTTTTTCCAATTAGTGAAAGCACTTGTAGTATGCCTTTCATACCTTTCCTTAAGTGAGTAGCTTCCTCTTGCATTCCTATTCCAAATTGTATGATCCGGGATGCCAGCTAATGAAAAATGGGTACGTTCGATGCTTCTTTTGCTATTCTTTAGGTGGAGTTGGGCAAACTTGTTCTTGCCCCATAGTTTGAACCAAAGGTGATGGTTGAGGGGGATGAATTATTCAATTCCTACTTTCCATTACAACTTCGAGGTAAATAATGTGTTGGGTTTTAGCTATTCGTTTCCAAATCTAGGACGAGTTAGCTTTGTTTAGAGTTCTACCAACTTTTGGGCTATAGTACTTCTTAGCTAAAAGGCTCGAGGGTGTTGGACACACATGTTCTTATAATTCTCCATATCTTCTTTGCTAAAAGGGCTTGATTAAAGAAATATATTTGCCTTTTTCTAACTCCACCCTCATATTTTAGGAGACTAAGGGTATTCCAACTCTGTATTTTTGGCTTTTGGTTATTAAAGTCCTAATTAAAGTTGGCAATTTTGACATCTATTTGTGAGCAATACTTTTTTGGTAAGTTAATGCAGGAGAGCTCACATATTAAGTTGGAATTGATCACTGACTTAATAAGCATGAGGCATTGTCCTTATGCGAGTAAAAATGCTTTCCATGTTTAGAGTTTTTGTACAATTTTGTCCACCATCTCTTGGAAGATTTGCCTTTTGTCTGCATTAGGTTTTATCCAAATTCTAGGTAGCAACTGAAAGAGTTCGTGGATTTGATACCCAAGTATTTTTTGCTTTTGTTTGCCTTGTAGTACATAAGTGAAGGTTGCCCGAATATTTTCATTCTTTAAGAGTTTTACATTTAGTAATTTCATATGAAATGATTTAATATAGTTTTTGATAAAATAAAATTTAATACTTATATTTTGACTTAATTTTACTTTAGTATCTTATATGATTTAAAAATAAATATTTTATAACAAAATTTTACTCCCCCATAGTCCAATCTTAGATATGTCTTCATTCATGATTCAACCAAAATCAAATTATGATTAAATTGACAATAATTAAATATAAAAAATTATATTTTTGGTCATTATTGTTTTATTTAATTTAGAATTTGCTTCTTACAATATACAAAATTTGTAATTAAGTCCTTAGAGTTTAAATTATTTTTAATTTAATCCATGTTATAATATTTTTACTAATATGTTGAATATCTATGAGTTAAATTTATTTCATCCTTTATTTTTATCTCTTTTATTAATATAAATTATACATATTAACAATGTTAAGATAATCCCAATCATAAATTTTTAATGTGAGTGTGCATATGAGTGTGTGTGTGTGTGTAAGTAGGGAATAACTAGTTTGAAACGCTATGCTATGTATGCGTTGGATTAAACTAGATTTGATGGCTCAAGTTAATTTGAATTTTTAATTTTCTAATCTATTTAAAAAATTAAATTTATATTACTTTACTTACAAACACAACTTTTTACCACTATTTTTTCATGACAACATATACTCTTTCTCTAAAACTTCGTAAAGTTTTTTAGGAGAAATTCTAGAATTTGTTGTCTGTCAATGTTAAACTAGGGATAAATTATCAGGGTGATTTGCCATATACCCTACTTAAAACATAGTGAGGACAAATATTACCTCAAGGAAAGTTTATTTTACACACATTTATGGGCACAAATTTTTATCTTTCTTGTCATGGGTGAACATATATTGGGTCAGGCCAAGTTTTTGTCCAATCGAGATTCTACTTGGTTTGGGCCAATGTTTTGACCCTGTCTTGGGACCTAGCCTAATAAGACCTACTCATAAATTTAAACTGGTTTTCATAAAAAAAATTATTAAATATTTTTAAAAAATTATTTTTCATAAATTTAAATTTGAAGGTTTAGAAATAAAAGTGTGATTCATTTTTAGTCAATAAGGTATCTTATACTAATAGAAGTGGTCTATATTCAATAAAAAGAAATAGAAAAGTAGCCTTTTTGAATAAAAAAAATTCATACCAAACAATAAAATAAAGAAATTTTATAATAAACTACATAAATAAGGTCAGGTCAACATATTGGCTTGAGACCTCGTCCCACCTAGGATCAGGTCTTATATATAAAACCCATCCCCTTGGTTCAATTTCATGAAAACCTGATCTCGCTTGATTTGATAAGATTGAGTTTGGCTAGGTTCACAAGCTAATCTGAGTCTTACTTTGTATATTCTACATATAATTTTAGTAAAATATTTAGTGCACTCACAATTTTGAGTGTACCTATACACTCTATGATAATATAAGGATATAATTATAATATTATTATTTTTTATGTTAACAACATTACAATCATATCCTTACATTATAACTTGTGTACTAGTATACTCAAAATTATGAGTGCACCAAATATGACATTTATAATTTTTCTATCAATATATATTAAAAATACAATATGATAAATAATAATAAATAAATATTAATAACAAGGCTTCATGCATGGATTTTTGTGACTAGTTTTTATGTGACCTCCATTCTTACTATGCAATGTAGCGGTTTAAGTGGATATTTCCTTCTCAAACGTTTGAAGTTCAATGTATTAGAATACTTGCACTATTAAAATAAGGGAAAATTATACTCTTGATCTCTACAATTTGTTAGTAAAAATAAATATAGAAAATAAAAAAGATGTAAATTGTGCTAAAAAATGCATGTTTTACACAGTTCTTAAGGTGACATTTGCCTCCAATATGTTTGCTATAAGGTATATAGCAAGTTGCTCCTACAATTTATTCCAAGCAACTCTTTGATTGACAAACAAAACTTCTATAATCTTTCTTTAAAACCTTTTAAGAAATTTTAGAGAAAGTGTAAGGATTTCTTATCAAATTAATCTTCAGACTCTTATAATTCTTTTTTCTACTATGTAATCAAATGCTAAAAGTCATGTTTTTAAAAAAGTTGTGTTTGTATGAAAATTCATATTTTCTTAAATTTAAGTTTTAAATTGACTAAGAAATTAGTTTCACCCATTAGATTTATTTTAATCCAACACATATATAACTTAGTTTTTCAAACTAGTTATTTCCAACATAATTTTAGCCAATTTTTAATTTAGTCTCTACAATTTAAAAATTTATAAGTAATAGTCATATTGTTTACAAATATTTCAATCTAGTCCCTACAACTAAAATTATGTAATTATTTTATTGGATTTTGTTTGTTTAACTAATTATATAATGTCTTAATACTTTGAATATGTATAATGTATAGCATAGCTATTTACATAACAAATTTTTTGGAAAATTGTTTTAATTTAACAAGAAAGCATCATATTAATTATATAATATAATAAATATAATAATGATAATATAATATAATTAAATTTTGATCTGCTAACCTACAGAAGCAATGGAACGCCATTGTTATGTACCGACGTCATGCTCTCTCAGCCACAACTCTTTCATCCTCCATCTTCGAGGCAGCCACATAAGTTCATCTTTGTCCCGTGACACACACCCCCATTCAAGTTTCTTGCAGTCTTCTTCTCACTCGCTGGCGAAGCTCTCTCTCAGTCTCGGTTATAAACCCACTTTCTTTTTCGGCGAGGAATTGCAAAAAGCTTTATGCTGGCGTTCTTCACCTCGTTCAGCTTAAGCTCACTCGAACACACCCTCATCACCTCTGTTTCCTCTACTGCAGCATCATCTCTGTTTTACTTACACCTCCGTCATCGTTGTCCACAGTCTACCAAGCTTCTCCATTTTCGATGCTTATGTTCATTTTACCTAAGCCATCTGATGGCTTAAAAAAAGGCATATCTTTTGTTCCTATTAATCAAATGAAGCATCAGATGAATGATGATGATCAAAATGCATCTTTGTTTCAATTTTATTAAAAAGCTTAATCTCTGTTTATATTTTTTTTCTCCAGGGATGATATTGGAAAAGTGATGATGGTTCATCTTTGATGCTTTTGATTTCATCATTTCTGTTTGTTGTTCGATTCTGGTGTTCGAAAAATCATTTGCTAAAATCTTATGAAAACTAAAGGGTCTATTTATTTGGTGTTTGACTTGGATATCCACTTCTTTCGCATGATTATTCATGTCTTTGATTACTTATTTAAGCACTTTTGTGGATGTCATAAGAGCAATGACCAAAATGATCACACCGAGCAGACAACGATCATTCTCCACCACCTCAATCCAGCAGTAGACTCAATCAGGGAAGTTTCTTCTCTCCCTTACTCTATTTACACATTGAGGACAAAGTGTTGTTTAAGTGTGAGAGAAATATAAAATTTTGAGTTGTTTTGGCGCTTGATTTCCTAGTTTTGTTTAGTTTAGTTTAAGTTGTTTTTCTTGTTTTTATTTTCCCCACATTTTACCTATGTTTTGCCTCTTGAGTATGTAAAACATCACTTCAACAACTCTTTTATATCTTTGATGCATTGAATTAGTTTTTTAATTAAGATAACTTAAATAATATCCTTCTTCCTATTTACGAGTTTGATGATTCTTTTATAGAAGTATTTTAGACATGACATATTAGACTTTAGGTTATACATAGATGGAAATGGTTGTATGCATCCCAAGTTACTGGTTACCCTCATCTTAGAAATATTTAAAACTTGTTAGAAAGTGATGAATTGTAGAATGTTAACCCTTTTAAGCATACTTTTGTAACTATTTGAGTTGTTGAAATTGCTAAATTTTAACTTTTCTTTCCCCCCTTCTAAAAAAAGGAAAAAAGATTAAAGTACTTGAACTTTTATTCTTACTATGCTAATCACTTTAAAGTGATTATGAGTAGTGCCAGTAGTCACTTAGAGTTATGACAAGTTGAGTAATCAGGTTTGAGTATTACAAATATCTATCCTCACATCAAGAGGCTTGTGACACTTTGGGCAACAGAACAAAGTGCTCAAATAAGTTAAAAATAAATATAAAAATGTTGGTTAGCTAAGTAATTAGGTGTGAGTATGTCCAATATCTACTTTTGCGTCAAAAGACTACCAATACTTTGATCCTTGAAAAAAAAGAGAAAAAAAAAAATGTTTGCTATAGTGTAAATAAGTGAATAGGAATAGAATGAATTTTTTGTTCAATCACTTTTTTTTTTACTCTTTTGATTCCATTATGTGCTTAAAAATGATGCGTATGTTATTTATGTTATTTGGCAAGTTTAAAAGTTATTTGGTTGATGTTAGGATGTGTTGAATGTTGAAATATCTTGGTGCATGTTGTTGTGAACTCTTAAGCCTTTTATTTCATGTTTTTATACTTCTTAGAAGCTCTCATCTTTCTTGGTAAATTTGTGAAAGTTCTTTATTTATCTTTCCATGATGACTAGTTAAACGCATTAGGATGATTGTTGTTTGGTTGAGTTATTTTGAAGTCAGCTAAATATCATTTTGAGTTATCTTGTTAAATGTAGGTGAATTTGTTAGATTGTAAATTTGACTTTTTTAAATCATATTTTGATTTTATTTTTAGTATTTTTCTAAGAAAATCATACTATTTATAATTATTTTGATTGAATTTAGGTTAAGGAGGTGATTTTGTTAAAATTAAAGCGAAAGTAAGCTATGGGCAAGGCTTAGAATGTAGTTATTAAAATTAAAATAGATAATTCAACATCTCTAATAACATTCTCTCTCCACTCCACGACGTTAGAAACTTAGTTAGAAACTTATCTTTCATTTAAGTTTTTTTCATTTTAACTTGTTTCATATTTAAATTGCTTATTTTGAATTTATTTATTTAATTGTTGTTAGTATTGCTTTTATTTGATAACCCACTCTTTCTTTCATCATCTTATATATTGTTCATTATTTCAACCATTGGAATTATCAATATCTATAAGTTTCACCCTACTTATCATTATCATAATATATATATATATATATATTTACTTGAGAGTGAGTAATTTAAGATTGGTAGATCGGACACTTTCACAATTCTCGTTCATGTTCTCCTTTCTCATTTATGTAGCAATCATTTTAACCCAAGTTGAACTTACCAACCCTGAAGCCTTCCCCTGTTTTCTTCCTCAGAAAACAGAAAACCCTTCCTTCCCTCAGTTCGTTTCTTTAACTTGTTCTTCCCTAAGCTCTTTTCTATTTGTTCAAAAGCTCTGGTTTATGTACCCTGTTTTTCCCTTCCAAGAACAGAGGTCCTCTCACCCTAACTCTATCCATCTGTACCTCCTGAATTCAGAGTCCTTCTCTGTTTATACGGAAACAGGGGAAAATAAAAGAGGAAAAATGAAAACGAAAATCTAGCAGAATTGCTAAACATAACTGAATGATACGTGGATGGAGTAGAGGATTTAGGTGCAAGTACTTTGTCAGGTGTTTTTGCATCAGCCTACACTTTGCCATTTGATTATGTGAAGACCCAGATTCAAACAATGTAACCTGATGCCAAGGGAACATATCCATACACTGGCTCTTTAGATTGTGCTGTTAAAACCTTCAAATTCGGAGGACTATTAAAATTTTATAAAGAATCTCCCTGTCTATTATGTCCAAACTACTTCTCATATCATGGTAATCTATGTCTATGGTGCCAAAACTGTAATCTATGTCTTTCTTATTTTTTTTCCTTTACATTAATTGTTCACTCTAATAACTTTTGTTTGCTTGTGCAGTTCACAGCGGCTTTCGTTTGCCTAATTCGGAAGTTCGAAAAATCGTTTGGATTGTAGTTCTCTACAATTATGATCATTCTACTGGGTTTGAGATTAAGCTTTTAATAATATTTTAGTTGTGACGTCTACCTATGACATTGTTCTTTGATCTTTTTTTTTTCAATAGAATGACATATGGGACTGTCAACACCTCATTTTAAATTAAAAGAAAAATAAAAAAATTGAATATTAAAAGAATAAAAAATAATAATTTTGGAGATTAAAAAAAGTTAAGATATTTTTAAAATAAGAAATATAAAAACACAAAATCAAAAGAAGACAAAATAGAAGTGGAATTGAAAAAACTAAAGAGGCAACCAATTGTAATAATAATAATGAATAAAAAAAGAGGCAAAGTCAAACCAAAAAAGCTAAAGGAAAATATCAGAATGCAAAGAAGAAAAAGAACAAAGGGATCTGGCCCCGAGGTCCCATTATGGAGTGCAAAATAGTCTTAAGAGTAGCTTAGATACACACTTACACGAAATGGAAAAAAAATAAGGCTGCAAGCTACTCCCCCATCTGTTGCCTACTATGAAGCTGCATAAGAAAGCTGGAAGGAGCAGAGCGCGAAAAAAAGCAGAAGAGAACAAAGAACTGGTGAGGAAAAAGGAGATGAAGGAAGTGTGTGCATCTCTATTTCCGAGACTGAAAATAGAGCAGAATTACATGTGTTGGAAGGTCCTTAGTTCTCCCTAGTGGCAGCAGTCATAAACTGAGGAGGTGGCTTGACACTCTCGTTTCCTTTGCAGTGGCTGAACAGTGACAGGGAAAAGCCTCCTCCTTGCGTTCTTCACGACCTCAAACATGCTACAAAAAGAGTCGAACGCCTCCTTGATCTCGTACCTTCGAAACAGAGACTGCTGGCGACGAATGCTGTGAGCAAGAGTTTACACGGCGAGGAGGCAGACCAAGAAGCCACGTGCATGAGTGGAGATGAAGGATGTGTCCTTGTTTTCAATGCTGGAAAATAGAGGGAGAGCACTGGTTGAGACCGAAAGCACGGTAAGGAGAAGACCTAGAGGGATGAGGGAGTTTGAAGAGATTAAGAGAGCTCAAAAGAAAAGCTGAAACTAAGAGTCAAGAAAAGAGTGGGTTTGAAAGAAGAAAAAGAGGGAGCTCTGAGAGAGGAAGAAGAATCGAAGAGGAGAGATCTCAAGTGAACCTACATCCCCTATTATTGCGCCTTCAAAGCAGAGATTGACGGAGGAGCGAAGCCGAGAGGGAATGCTTGAGAAAGAGGAAGGAGGCCTGGTAGTCACGTCACGTGCAGTGGGTGAACAACGTACTGAGAAAGTGGCAAAGGTAGGTTGGAAAACGAGAGAAGAAGAGCCCAAAACCTAAAGGAGATAACACCAAAGTGAGTCGTATTCGTGCTAGGTATTCTATTGCTCTCAACCTCATTCTTTTCTCGTGCTAAGCCTGGATTTTATTAGCGTGAGTCTTTGTTGTATTGGTGGATGTGGAGAAGGTTTAACTTTGAACCGATACTTGGTTGCATTTATTAGCTAACAAAGTTACTAACCCATGATAATGTTCACGTTAGGTAGCAACATCTTTTGTTTTGGTTGAGGAAGTTTTGAGTCCTATTTAGTGCACATGGTCGTTTCTAGTTCTGTAGTGCATCATGATTTGTGTTCATTGTGAATGAGGTTATAATGGGGTTGGGCTAGGTTTCATGCACCCAGTCAGAGTTGTTAACGGGATTGCATGTTTTGTTTTGCAAGTTTTTGTTCATATGGGTTTCACTCTTTGATTTACTGCAATTTTCTTTTAGTTTTAATTTTATCTTTATCAGTTTCCATCCCTTGAATCCTATTTCAAATAATGCCATTCACATGCTCAAATTTTGCTTCACAATTATGTGGCCCCCTTGGTTTGATACTCACTCATGGTATCCATGTCACTTTAAATGGAGAAGTGTAGTTTCTTTGACTTGTAGCATTAATTTTTATGCTTTATGATTGAATTATTGACTTTTGTCTTTTTCCTTTTTGTTTTCTCGTACTCCGTTTTTTTCTCTTGAATAAATGAAATCCTTAAAAAAATGTATAAATCAAAAGGCCCCAAGAACTTTTGCTCTCAATAATTTTATTTCTTTTAGAAAGTAAAACAAAGAATTCTAATTTCAAGAATAAAAAACATATATTAAAAAATCTTTAAAATGTTTTTCCATTATAACTTCATTTCAATTTCAAATAAGTTCTAACTTCAAAGAACTCAAAAACACAAATTCAAAATCCTAAAAACATACTTCCATTATAATTTCACTTTAATTTCAAAATAAAAATTCTAATTTCGAAAGATCTAAAAATTCCAAAAATCCTAAAATGAGCCTTTGCTGTAATAGTTTCACTCCTTTATGAATTTTAGATTAAAAAAAATCCCCATTCGAAAATCTAAAAATATAAATAAAAAAATAAATACAAAAATCCTTAAAACGTTTTCTTATCATAATTTCACTTCAATTTTAAAATAAATTCTAACTTCGAAAAATCCAAAAATAAAAATATAATTTCTTCCACATTTCAGATTTGTCGCATGAGATCATTTATCTCCTAAGGTATTTGAGAATTAACTAATAGATGCTACATAAGATTCTTAGTCTCTTTAGGTTGAAAGTCACTATATTTTTCTTTTTCAAAAATAAGAAAGGTGGGGCAATTCCACAAAAAATGGTTTATGTTACCCCGTTATTTATGAGTTGAAAAATCCTAAAAAGCCTTTTTTTTTCATTATAATTCCACTTTTAATTTAAATAAAAATCCAAAAAAAAAAATTAAAAGAGCAAATGAAAGGAGTAAGGGAGTGATATTAAATTGGTTTCGTAAATTAAAGCACATCAACCAAATCTCAATCTTGTTTTGTTTACAAAAATATATTTGATTTTAACTATCTTATTCTTTTCACAAAAATAAAAGTCACCAACCAACAGACATGCATTTTTTGTCGAATTACGTAGACTTTTATCTCCATTGTAGCGTACGTAGACCCTGGGCTCTAATCCTAGGTCAAGTCCACCTTTATAAATATTTTATTTTTCTTTCTTTATTTTGTTTTCTTAATTTCTTTATTATTTTTCTTTTTAGCGTGTGATTGATAAGTGTAATCAAAATTTGAATCAAGGCCAAATGCATTTTGTTTAATCAACTTTGGGTAATCATTCTTAAAAACAAGTGCTGTGAGGTGCTTAGCACTTTTATCACGCATAATTGACTCCCAAATTTGATTTCTAAATCGTAGACCACCTTATCTTATAAATTAATTTTTCAAAATTTATCCTTTAAAAAATTTTGATGGCAACTCTTAAGTTTTGATTTTTATTTATTAAGCAAAAATTTAAACTATTTCTTTTTTTCTTTTTTCATGCCTTGTGATCACATTTCGGGTGTGATAGGGACTCAAATTGAAACATGGAGAAATCTCGAACAAGTATTACATTTCATGGAGAGTAATATTTCTTGCAGAATAGGGTTCTCATTGATGGTTTTTGGAATTGCATAATGCCATGGTTTGATTTTGGAATCGATGCTTAGCTTCGGTTAGTATATTGGAGGAATGAAATGGTGACTAAGATGTATAGATGAAAGAGAAGGAAATTTAAATTCCATTTTGTGTGACTTGAAAAAATAAAGTTGATCTATTGCTCTGTATATTAAATTAGTTTAATTATCTTATTTTAATCATTGCTCAAAGAGGCTAGGACGACATTGTTTTAATTGAAACAAGAATTTTATCACTCTTCTGGACATCATTCATGATCAACCTTACTAGTTATCAATATCATGTTTATGTGCTAGGTTTGCAGTTCCAATGTCTTATGACAATGGAAAAAAACATATGACCAATGTGATTATTTTAGCAATTATTGCAATTTTATAAGGAAAAAAAAAACAAACATATGGTAGATGAATGTATAATTATAAAAAATTATAAATAAATGCAGATGGTTTAATCTATGCATTCTCAAGAAATATAAGAAATCCAAATTAGGTTAAATTAGTGACTTAATCTCTTAATTTTATTTATAGTTTCAAAATGGTTCTTTATGTTTGAACTGCTTTAATGTAATTCCATAAGTTTTTAAAACATCTCATAAAAACTCAAATTAAATCAATTTTGTTAAAATATTAATGTCATTAATTTTAATATTAATATGGCAGCTACATATATTTTTTAGTTATAATTTAGGAAATGATTTGATGAATGAACAATTAACCTAAAAGATGAAAAAGAAGAAGATGACGACATAATGACAACAACCAAGAACAATGTTACTATGAAATTTCCATGAGGGCCCCATTTGAGGACTTACTGCAATGGAAAGAAATGTGGGTTTTAGGGCTTGTTGGGTTGGTAGAATTGTACGTAATAGAATGAGAATGAGAGTGAAAATAAGACATAAAGAGGGAGAGTAAATATATATGTTTAGTTGCACGTGGAATAAAAAAGATATTGTCATATTTTGTTTGGTTTGATTAATCAATGTGGGAATGAAAAATAATGAGATCAAAATTATCATATTATCCTTAAACAAAATATTATTAAATATATATTCAAAAATATAATAATTATTAAATCTTAAAAAGTTATATATTCTATACAAATTAAAGAATATAAAATAAATAAAATTATAATAAAAATATAATTTTTTAGATCATATATATATATATATATATATATATGTATGAACTAAGGAAAATAAAAGACTAGCCATACCAAGAAAGATGAAGAAGAAGAAATATACCTCCCACTGCTCTTCAAAAGCAAAAAAAGAAAAAAAAAATTAAATTCAGCTTTTTCTTAAGACCTCACAAATCACAGTTATGTGCAATATATTATTGCTTCATCCAATCGCCAGTGTCTTTCCAGTTATGCATCTTCAACCCAAAATCATATCTTACTACTTCAAATTACAACAATAGCCGAAAAAAAAGTGAGTGGGTGTTTCGGCAATGGCTTAGCAACAATAGTGACGAAGAAGAAGAATTTTGGGTGACATGTATCTCATATCCATTAAAGATGAGCTTTGTTTATCAGCTCTCACCCTTTAATTGAAGCCTTTTTGCACAATGTGCTGGTCTTAGGTGTTCGATGTTGTCATCGCAGCGTCTTCTTCCTCTCGCAACGTCTTTCCAATCAGGTAGGATACATGAGGCCATATATCTCATTTACTTTACCTTGCTTGTTTCCTACTGTGATGGGGGCATTTTCGGACATAAACATGGCATTCCAGGGAGTGGTCTATGATTCCATCGACGTTTGAGGGGAGACCACTTTGCCAAAGAAGGGGGATTCCATCATCATTTTGTCAACCAAACATAATCCATCTCCCATTCTCATGCTAAGATGAAGCCAACCAAATAGGACCTAAAGGTTTTGAAGGCAGTGGAGCCCATATCGATGATTGCCAGAGTGCTGCAGCGCTGGTGAGGAGGAGCAGGATTGATGCATTAGATCTAATTATAATTTAAAATTTTTATTAGTCTTATGAATCTCACTCAAAAAATATAAATCTCAAAAATAAAATCTCAATCCAATTTTAAACATTTTTTAAAATTTTGTCAGGTTAAAAAGTTTAAATAAATATTTTTTTAATAAAAAAGTATATGATTTAAAAAAAATTTGATGCAACATGATATTTTAATAAAAAAATAAAAATTAATATCTCTTATTAAAATAATTTATGTTAATACTATTATTAGTATTTATAATTTTTTTATATATAATCTTACAACTAATAATAACAATTAATTATATTATTTATCTTAAGTTTTAAATAATAAATTAATTTGATCATAATTTTAAAAAGTCTAATAAAATTAACATAAAAAATAAAAATAAAAAATCAATTAAGATGTAAACATTTTAAAAATCTATATTTGAGCTTACTTTTTTAAAGTTTGAGTGAATGATCAAATTTATTTTGATTTCGAGGGGTTGCTCATGTACATCAGAGCCAAGTTCAAAAGGCCCAACAAAAGCATCCTGCACAGAGATACCAGGTCCTAATCTCCACCACTGGATTCACAATGGACTCTGCTTTTGGGCACGGAGTCTCACAGAATCCAAACTTCAGTTGAGCCAAAGTCAAGAGAAGCACGAGCGCGAAGAAGCAAATCACAAAACAGAGCCAAATGGAGTTGATACAGTGATTACTTCATTCATTCTCTCTCCCTTTTTTTTTTTTAATAAATTTTGTATTAAATATTAATTGGGAGTCAAATCATTTACTGAATTATAATTAAAAAATATATGAGGTTGTCATCTTAACAATAAATTTAACGGTGTTAATGTTTTAATAGAATTCACTTAAAAAAAATTTTATACAATATTTTAAAAGTTTATAAAATCACTTTAAAACACCTTAAACTTAATGGATTACTTTTAAACGTTAAATATAGTTAAGACACTAAGTCACTATTTTAACCTCCAAATTAAGATAGTTGGTTTACATAGGTTTTTTATAATTGAAAGAAAGGCTCTTATGTTTTTTTCTTCTTATATAGTAATATTTTTATTAATATTAGATTGCGTAGAGGAGTTTTTTAATTAACTTTCTTATCAAAAGAGACCAGACTTTTTTTTAAAAAGTAATCTCGAAGATGAATCATTCCCATTAAGCTTCATGTTTTTTAAAGAATGAAATATTTTAAATATTATTTCTAGATTGGAATTTAAATCCTTAAACACACGTAAACTAAAATTGCGAAGTTTATTGACAAATTTAATTTTAAAAGTGTCTTCTAAGGTGGAACTTTAATAGATACGCATAGCATCAAGTATCAACCTAAGTTGACCCAAGTTTTATTAAAAATGGGGTCTTATATATAAGTCCTGGTCTTGAGTTATTTTTTTTAAAAAATTCTATTTTTTTTAAATAAGCTACTTTTCAAATTTTTTAACAAAATATGGACCACTTTAATTGACATAGAATAGTTCTCTTCAAATTTAAATGTATAAAAGATGGTTTTTAAAATATTTAAAAAAAAAAAAAAAGAACACCTGATTGACTCAGCTTGGCTTAATGTGGCTCAATCACAACCGGGTTTCTTTGCTAGCCAAGTCTTAGGTTGAACAAAAAACTAACTCCAACCTAATATATGTCCACCCTAAGCAACACTTTTTAATTTTTTAGTGTACTCACTATTTTTTCCATAATAGTTTTAACTAAAATTATTTCTTAAAATATCTATTGGGCATAAGAGTGTCTATTGAAATTATTTTCAGGTTAAACTATTTCTGGATTACATAATATTTTTTATTTTAAGTTTCTTTTCAATAATAATTTTTACAATACATAATAAAATATTAAAATAGTTATTGCATAATTTATTAATTGTATGGAGTAATTTCAGTTTATACCATTATATTTGTTTAGGTTTAAAATTGGATAAGTTTGCCTTGATTTGAAGTTTCTCAACTCCTTTCTTTTATCTAGTGATCTTTTTAGTTTAATTTAATAAAAATAATTATATAAATTAATATTTTAAAAAAGCAAAGCCATTTAACACACACACACACACAACTGCATCTTTTTCAGCCAGCACCTCGAAAATCTATAGAGGAAGTTGGCTTGAGTATTTACTTCCTTTTAATAAATTACTTTGAACAATATATTTAATAAAAAACAATATGCATCCACCTTTTTTTTTTTTCAATAACGAATTATGAATAGTACAGAACCCAAAATGCTTAAATAGCATTTTTCAATATTGTTTCTTGGTATTTCTACGACTAATTTTTTAATTAAAATTTAAAAAGAATTATTTTTATGTGTTTGTTTATTAATTGTTATTAAAAATTGATTTATGAATTAATAAAATTAAAATGAATATTTATATTTTTTTATTATTAGTATTTTAAATAATTTTAAACTATGAAACTCTTAATTTAATTTTTTATAAGATTATTTTAAAATTTCTGGTAATTAAAAATATTAATGTTATTATATTTTACTCTAAAAGTAATATAGTCATTTTCTTAAATTTTTCCCCCTTCTCCCATTAATTTTATCAAACCAAACATGATGAAAGAATGAGATCTTCAATCCTTTTCATGTCATACAAAACATAATTATGGATTGTAGGATTTCATTATGAAGGGTTTAAATAAAAAACACATTTATAATTTAATTCAGGTAGGAGACTTACATATTTTTCTGGGTTGCAAAACCTGATCGGACTTTGACTGGGATCACTGATCGAATGAGATACCCACAATATAATAGGTATATCTCGAGTTTTCACTGCCTAAATTTAGTCTTGAATGCGAATGCAGAATAAGGTATTACTCTCAGAGTGTCTCAAATCTTTATAGATTATTCTCACGATATATCAACCTACTTCTTCTCTATCGTATAATAGTCTAATTTTCTTTTATAAAGACTAGTTAGGGTTAGTGTTTAATAGTAATTTCTGAAATTATTATTGTACCTTTACTTAATAAACACCCCTTATAGATGGACATTATAATATCTTAACAGATTTAAACCCTATATATTATATGATATTTTAACGCATTAAAATTAATTCTCAATTATATTCTCGTTCTCATCAAAATCATTGTTTTTTTTTTTTTGGTGCCAACAAACTTAAGAACACTAAGTATCTCGTTTTTATGGTTATAATTGAGTATCATTAAATTATTATTTAGTTCCCACTATACTATAAACGCCACTTGTATAAGAAAAATACAATAGCCTTTTCTCCTAGATATATCATATTATATAGCATAAATTATTTTTTCTTAACAGTTACTTCAATTATATTTTTTTAAAATAAAAATGCACTATACTTACTTCTTTTATAACAAAAGATAAATTATAATTGCATTTATTTGGACTATTTTTTTTTTACATATATTACTTATACAATATAATAATTATTAAATAATACTTATTAAAAATAAGAAAATCTGTACTATCTTCTTTCAATCTAAAAAAACTGGATATATTTGACTGCTATGTGATGGACTATCTGTTTACATCTTTGTACATAATAAAAAATTTTAAAAAATAAAGAAATGAGAAAAATTAGTGAAAAAATAAATCTGTTACAATTTCCTCGCTAATTTTACTCTCTCTCTTTCTCTTCCCCTTAAAAGTTGATAATTGATTTAAGTGCTACAAAGTCTTTGCCCAATATATTTTTTTTCCCCTTAAGCAAAGCTATTTACTAAATTAATTTTAAAAAATTCTTTTGATTTAATAACGATGCATCATATTACTTCCTTCAAGTATAATTAATTGCCAAATTCTCAATGATCTCTCCACTTGATTGGCTAACTTCGTATCTGTCAAGGATAATTATAATTAACTCGGCATAGAAAACAGTTAGTTTTCTTAGTGTGAAGAGGAGGGAAAAAAGGGAGTGTTGTTTTGTGATAAATTTATGTTTAGGTATTTGTAGATTACAAGTGTTTTAATTTGGTCTTTACTAATAAAAATTTGTTTTTGTTGATATCATTATTGTACATTATCTTAACACTTTAAAAGCATGAATATATATAATTTATGTTAATAAAAAACCGATAACGGAACAAATATAACTCACATGTATAGCAAAATATTAGTAAAAATGTACTGAGATAAGCTAAATTAAAAATTGTTTAAAAGTTTATGAATTTAACCATAAATTTTTAAATTGTAAAAATTAAATAAAAAATCAATTAAAATTATAAAGATCAAGAATATAGTTTTCCTTACCAAATGCAATAATGTTCTGTGAGTAAACCTATGTTAAGGACAATTATACACTATTTCTTGATACGTCCATGACTTTCATTCTTAACTTGCTCAATATTCTCATTCTTCCATTTGCCACTTCCTCATTAGGAAAAATATTTGCAAGAAAGTTGATTTTCAATTATTCATAGAAGTATAATCTGCACAAATACTTATGGTTTAAATCCAACGTACTTGCATTCAAATATAATTATTATTTAGTTTCACACTAAGTACCTTATATTTTTTCCAATTATATAATTTTATATACGATGTAAATTTTTATTCAAATAGGCTTGAAAGTTTATAAATTTATTTAATGTGAGATTTGAAAATCGAACTTTACAACAACATATTTTAATTTAGTTTTGCAAACTATTTCTTATATTTACAACAACTTGTAAAACTAATACAAAAGTATTGTTATTCAAAAACACTAAGTAAGCTTTATATGTACTTATTGCTTCATGAATATTTATGAATAGATTTTATCATTGAGATGAGCTCATTAAATTGAGTCGGGCTATGGTTAATAAAAAGAGACTAAGCCTATTTTTTATTGGGCTTTTTAATTTGAGATTTTATTCATTCTTTTTAAGTTAGATATATTGGACTTGACAAATATTTTAAAGTTACGAGCAAGTTTATTTAATACTTAGAATTTTAAATAGATTATATGATAAATTGCTATTATTACTCGTTCATTTGTATATAGGAAAGTTAAAAACAAAATAGTTATTTGTAGTATTATAAATCTTTTGAATGAAACGCATTAATTATTGTTTCTTCACCAATATATCATGTCACATTAATCTAAGATTTTATGTATAATCACATTGAATACAAAATGAGTCAATCTTACTGATAAACTCATATTTTACATCTTTAAAACTAAGATATTTTTATTTTTAATATCTCAAATCTTAAGTTATATTCTTTTCTTTAATAATCAAATTAATTTTTCTTTAAATAATAAGTTATTTTAATTAAAAAAATATTGATTTGGGCCTTTTAGGTTTGGATTAGACTTTAAAAACTTGAGGACAACCTGTTTTACAAAATGGTCATTTCTAATCAGACATTTTCTATTTGAGCTTTATTTTTTTTCTTTGTATATAGGGAAGTGCTTTTGTGATAAATTGTAATTAGGTATTTGTAGTTTACAAATATTTTAATTGAGTTCTTACTAATAAAATTTTGTTAATATTTTACTAAAATTTTTGTTAATTTAATTAATTGTATATTATTATAACACTTTAAAAGTCTATATATGAATTATTTATATTAATAATAGAGATAAATATAGATAATGAAATAAAATTAACTCTCATTTATAGTAAAATATTAGTAAAAATATAATGGCAGGGACTAAATAAAAATATTATTTAAACTTTACAAGGATTTAATTCTTTTGGACCCTAGAGTTTCATTGGGAGAATTTCATTTTATAGAAAGATATGCTCAGATTTATTTCTAAAATTGAACACTGCTTGTTCATTGTTAATTAATTATGTGGATTAACTTGATTTACCTTTAAAACAGAAATATACCTACAAATCTTATGGCGTCATAATTAGTTATATTTAATGTATCTCTTTAATTAAGTTCTTATTGAAATATAGGGAAATTGAATTAAGGAGATAAAATTTACAAAGAATCTAGAATTTACAAAGAATGGACCATAATGACTTTAGAGACTGAGTCTAATCCATGAAGCATTGTGTTAAGTTAGAAAGGTAACTTTTGTTGCAAGAGACAAGTTAGATTATAATCCTAAAAAATTTTCATTGATACATTTTCCTATTCTTAATATTGCTTTTTTTTTTTTTTGTCATTACACCTTATCTGAAAGCTCTTGCTAAGAATAAGATGTGGAGTATCACAAATTGGCTACTTACTCAATAGTGGGCTCACCATAGCGTGATGTTTTCCTTTAGTTTGAGTATTGATGATTGCTTAGATGTGGCAGTCGCGATGGCATTGGTACTTAGTCAAGGTTATAACTAAAACTACCTAGGGGCGATATTCATTTTTACTATTGTATTACTTATTGATATTGAGGAAATTAGAATACTACGAGAGACCAACTTGATTTCACAAATTAAAACTAATCAACGAGTTCCTACATATATCTATTTACAAAGTTAATCGGTTTTTGTCCCTAACCAAAACTAAGAAACAACAATCAAGTGACATTAGCTTTCTACCCCATGAAAACTATATAGGCCATCATCCTTATTTCAAGATATATAAGCCATAGGTCAAGCCCACCCATATAAATATTTTACTTTTTCCTTAAGAATTATTTTATTTTCCCATTATACATATTTCTTCTCATTCATATGTTTATATTCATTATTTTATGCATTCAAATAAATATTCATTTTTTCCTTTTGATGATTTTTGTCTTTCTATCTCTTTTTACTTATTTTTCAAATATTTCCATTTTCACTTTTTTTAAACTCAAAGTTTCCCATTTCATATCGTAATCATTAGGGATGGATCTGAGGGGGCATGAGGGGGCGATCGCCCTCCTTGGATTTTCAATTTTTATCTTATAATTTTAATTTGGTTCTTTAATTTGTAAAAACTTGCCCCTATTGGATTAGAAGAATTTGTTCCTCTTGGTTCAAATCTTTAATCTAAATAATTTTGTTCCTTTGAAATTAAATCCTTAATTTGTCCATAATCATCATTATTATTAATATTATTAGTATTAATAGTGCTACTACTACTATCATAATCATCATCATACACTCACTTTTTATAAATATTTTATTTCTATTGTTTACTTTTTATAAATATTAAGCTCTCCACTTTACATTATCATTATTATCATCATTATAACCTCCTTTTTCTCTTTTATAAATATTAAGTTCCCCACTTTATGTTATTGTTGTTGCTATTATTTTGTTTATGTTGTTGTTGTTATTACTAATATTTATATTATCATTATCACTACTTTTATCATCATTCACTTTCGTAAATGTTTCATTTCTATTCTTTTACTTTTTTTCATTTTCACTATTTTATTGTAAGTATTTTTTATTTATTCTTTTCAGTTATCTCCCTGCTTTTTGGATGTGATTTTGATTAAAATAAATATTATGCCCATATTTATTTTGCTCTGTTAACTTATGATAATCATTTTTATGAACTGGTATTGTTTTGTACTATTTAACATTATTTCTACACACAAATAGGGTACTCTTTAACATGTCTTTTGTTTAATTTTTTGCCAAAAACTATAATAAATTAGTTTTCAAAATCATTTTTAAGAGTCATTTATTTATTTATTTTTCATTGATGCTTGTTAGGTGTCCCTATTGGATTTCTTTTAACTTTCATTAAATACTTATTTCTCATTCTTTTTAAGAGCAGAAAACAGACTTTTTAAGTAGGTTTTCTATATCATTCAATGTTATATGCATTACATGAGCTAAAATGTTGCCTATGTCGAGGATTAGACCTCTATCACCTTTCTTTAATTTTGGTCCAAGTATGATTCATATAGAATTCCATATTTGCACCTTTCTCCATTTTTTCTTTATTCAATTTCAATTCAAGTATTGAAATGGCTGAAACATACTAGTATAAGCTTGAGTTGATGCTGAAATTTTACATTATAAAGTTTTGATTCATCATTGAAAATTTTTTATATGAAATTAAAATTTGTTTATGAATCTTACTAATTGGAAAAGAAATAATGACTTTTGCTATAATCACAAAATTGTCATTTTAATCTTTCACTTATTGTAATACTTAAAATGTTCATCCACTATTAATTGTGTGGGTATATATATATATATATATATATATATGTTTTACTAGGGAAATATCATGAATTTTGGATTGATTTTTTGAATGTAGTGACCAAATAATGTCACTTTTATGTATTTCATGTTAGACTAGACAACGAACACCCAAAAGGGAGAGTAAATTGGGTGTTTACATAATTTCAATTCTTTTAAGATTGTTTTACAAAATACTTGTTACGGATCAGTATGATGTAAAACAATAATTATATTAATCAATGAAGGCTTAATGTAGATGCTTGGGGTATGTATCAACACAAATAGAAATAAAGGCAAATTATAGATATGATAATTCAAAATATAAAGAGTATAGAGATATATAAAGTAAACGCAGGAATTTATCTTGGTTCAACTCCAACCTAAGCCTACGCCCAATCTCCAAGCAACCTCTTGGGATTTTCTACTATCACAATTGTTAATTGCAACAATAAAGAGAACCTCTCTTATCATTGGAAAGCTCTTTGAGTTTATTTTCTAATGAAATAAGTTTTATAACCAAATCCCAAATAGTTTGTGATATTTAAGTAAAACAATGACCAAAGGTAAAAAATATTTTTAAGTAAATTTTATATCTCACTATCTTTGAAGTCCAAACTTTTATTTTAAGAACTAAAATGTCTTGAGCCAATAAATACAAATCTAAATTGAATTTCACATAATAACACTTAGCTTATGATAATTATACTTATTCAATCTATTGGCTATCTTGATACAACCAAGCTTTCAAAACTTTTAACCTTTAACTTCTTCAAAGCATAGAGCACATTTCTTGCTTGCTATCTCTTTAGGTAGAACATGATATTGATATTTCATTATTTTCACTTCAATGCCCAATCTTCCTTCTTTTGACCAACCTACATAATAGATATTTAGCTTCCAAACCAAATTGGTAGCCCAAATGGTTAATCAATTAAGCACATATTAATATTATGTTTGTAATTGATATTTTTCATATATTTGTCATCATCAAAATAATCTCAACATTTTGTTGCTTATTTGCATTAAATTCATTTAATCTCGGATTATTTTGATGGAAATTGCAAGAGCATTGATTTAATAAAGAAAATGACAGTTTGGAGGCATTGAAGAGGAAGAATCAAAGATTTTTGGAAGGCTTTCAAAAATTTCTTGGAAGTTGGAAAAAGTAAAGGAAGAAAGTTGAGAAGATGTTAAACTTTGGATAGTGAACACTCAACTTTAACCCCACTTTTGGACCATTAAATATTAAAATTTGAAGATGATCATTTCACTCAAATTTGTAGAGCTTATCAAAATCTTTCAATGAGTGGTAGTTCCTTAAATAAAGGTTATAGGGTTTGGTTGATGGGCTAAATATGGTATTTTTGGAAGTGTGGGACTATTTTGGGCATTGTAATGATGATGGATTAAAATAGTAATTTTGTCATAAGTGAGAGACCAAAATGGTGTTTTACTTGATTATCTTTGTTTTAATATATTTACCCATTTAGCGATGAATTTGTTGTTACTAAGAGCATCTATTAACAATAGCATCTTAATGTTGAAACTGACTCTCAATAGCAACAATGGTTGCATTAGAAAAATAGGTTTTTGTGGTGACTTTTAAGGTTATCTTTGAAACTAACATTTTGCAGTGGCAAAATGTAGAAAATGAAAATCAGTTTTATTAACAAATATCGAAGGTTAACATTGGAAATGACTTTCACGTCAGCAATTTCGCAACAGAATGGAAATTGTAATGGTAACTTTCATTCAACCATGTATATGTGGACCTGAATTTTCTATGATGCTGCATAATATGCTATAAGATTTTAAAGTGTATTTATTACTAAAGTCAGTGAATTTTTTCTCTTCTCTTTCTTTCATAGAATCTATTTATGTATATGTGTTGCTTTTGTAATAACAAAAAGCACCTTCAATAATGAATCTTTTATTGCCGCTATTTCCACCACCAACAAATATAGTGAACATAACTTGATGGCAAATTTTACTTTTAATCATTACTTTGACTTTCAATAAAAATGAAGGCTCAAAACTTTATAGCGCTTATATAGCCTTTTATGTATCAATCTAAGTGAATTATTTGGTACCTCGATGAAATAAGAGGCACTGATGCCTTATGACGTAAGGATAAATAAACATGCTGCCAACTCAACAATGACAACTAAGCTTTTTTTTTTTTGGAAATAAATATTAAAATTAAAGGAGATAAAATTGTATGAAATATTTTCATGAACTTAGAAAGCAAAGATAAAAATAATTAAAGTTAAGAGTTTCACCACGGTCTTATATATCCACATATACTTTTAATACCATTTTAATAGCATATAGTGTTCCAATAGTTTCACTTTGCACTTCTCGAGTTACAAGTGTTCTTTTCATTAGCTCTTCTAAATTAATAACCTTATTCATCGTCATATAGTATACATCCATACATATCATATATATATATATAATCGAAATGTTTGAAAATCATGAATGATTTCCTTCATAAGATGCCGAGCATGGAAAAAGCAAGTGAAAGTTTTACAAGAAAATAAAGTCATTCGATAAAATGAAAGGTGTTACTTTGCTAATTATACATTCACCGATAGGGTTTGATAATAGAGATATCCTATTCCAGTAGCACAACCTCGATTAAAGAGGTATCCACAAAGCTACCTCTCACACAATTTAGAATATGAACTTTCCACAAAACGCTTGTTCTACAACCTCTCTTTCTCTTCTTTTCTTTTAATTTCTAATGGGCAAAACTAAAAAACATTAATGCTATTTATAAAAGCTTTTAAGTTATTATTTGGTACTATACAAGTTACTATTTAACAATATGCAAATAGTATCCAAATACATTTTTTTGATAGTTTACTATGCAAATAGTATCATATCCCTTTTTACCGAAAATTACTATGTAAATTACTATAAAATACAAAAATTATACTTTATCTTAGACAATATTTTTTTCTTTTATTATAGTCCTTGATAAAAATGTTAAAATTATACTTTATTCCCCAGACATTATTTTCTCATCTCATTTTAGTCGTATAAACACTGAGCTCATTTCTTCCAATAGTTTTATAAAAAAGTTTAAACTATAATTTTATCTAAGACAATATTCTTTCTTTTCATTTTGGTCCCTAATAAAATTGTTAAAGTTATAATTTCTACCCTTGCCATTATTTTCTACTTTCATTTAATTCTTAAAATTCTATTTTATTTCTCTAATGTTATTCTTAAAATCATCTTGGGTTTAACTAGGAGTGTATACTATTATATATACCCCTATAGAGATCATATTTCTATAACTACGTATAATTTTAGGATGTTACATAACATATATATATATATATATATTGTTATTACATTCTCTACCTTTCAAAAAGATTTTAGTCTATAAATTTTAAAGGACCTACTTACTGCTAGAAGCAAAGAGAAAGGAGTACTTGTCTCGTTTGACCTATTCGACTTCCCAAGTTACTTCTTCACCAGTTTGATTTTGCCACACTACTTTGACTAAAGCTATATCCTTATTCCTCAGTCTTTTGACTTGTCAGTTGGTTATGGCTATAGGTTACACTAAGTAGTAGAGTTGTTATTCTAATTGTATTGATTGCGGTTAAAGGACATGAAAGGGATCAATTAAATATTTTCAAAGCATAGATACATGGAAGACAGGATGCACAGATGCAAAATCTAGTGGAAGAGCCAAATGATATGCTATAGTGCCTACTCTCTCAAGTACCTTGAACGACCCAATGTATCTAGGATTAAACTTTCCCTTCTTTCTAAATCGCAAAACATCTTTAATGGGTGATACTCGAAAAAACACAAGATCTCCAACAGCAAACTCTAAGACATGACTTCTATTACCTATGTATGTTTTTTGCTTATTCTACGTCACCAATAACCTTTCACAAATTAATTTCACCTTGACCACTGATTATTGTATTAAGTCTAGGCTTGAACGTTTAGACTCACCTACTTCAAACCAATTAATCGATGACCTACAATGCTTGCTATATAGTGCCTTAAAAGGTACCATTTGTATATTAGATTTATAGCTATTGTTGTAGGAAAAGTCCATAAAAGACAAGTATATATCTTAACTGCCAACAACAACAAAACACATGCACAATGCATATCTTCCAATATTTAAATTAATTGTATGCTCTAATTGTTTATCAGTTTGAGGATTAAAGGCATTGCTTAGGTCTAAGTGAGTCCCTAAGGCTTCTTAGAAAAACTTCCAAAACTTGACTATAAATTATGGCCCAAAATAGGAAATAATAGACATTGACACATCATGAAGGGCGATGATCTCATCTAAGTAGAGCTTACCATATTGGGTTACACTATAAATAGCCTTTGCAGGAAAAAAAGTGCTCAGTCTTAGTTAACCAATCTATAATCATCCATATTGAATCATAACCTTTATGGGTTTTAGGCAAGACAATAACAAAATCCATTGTAATCCTTTCCTACTTCCATTCAGGAATTTCAATTTGCTAAAGTTAGCTTGTAGGATTTTGGTGTTCAACCTTCACTTGTTGACATATTAGGCATTTAGAAATGAACTCTGCTACATCCTTGTTCATCCCTTTCTACCAATACAACTACCTCAGATCTTGGCATATCTTATTGGAACTTGGATGAAAGGTGTATGTGGAGTGATGAGCTTCTTCCAACACTGTTCTCTGTAAATCTTCCATATTGGGTACACATAACCTGTGACCACATCCTAGAACACCTTCATCATCTAGTGAAAACTTTTGTAACTTCCCTTGATGAACTTCTTCCATAATCTTCTTTAATTGTATGTCTTAGTCTTATACTACTTTGATTCTATCTACTAAACTAGAATGGAGTTCCACATGAGGTAATAGTGAGCCAAGCTCTAAAGTCTCAAATTATACTCCACTTTTAGGAGCTTTTGAAATTCTTTCATTGTTGGCCTCTTGCTTCTAGCTATATGAGCCAAGTTACCCGTAAACTTCTTACTCAAAGCGTCAGCAACTACGTTGGCCTTACTTAGGTGGTATAAAATATTGTAATCGTAATACTTCAAGAGTTCCATCTGACTCCTTTATCTCAAGTTTGAGTTTTGCTATTAAACACAAGTTTCGCCATACAAGTAGTGCCTCTATATCATTAAGCAAATATAATTGTGGTCATTTTAAAATATGATTGGGATAGTTTAGTTCAAGCCTTTTAAGTTTCGTAGATGCATAGGCTATCACTTTTCTATGCAGCATTAATACATAGCCCAAGCCTACTCGTGAGGCATCACAATAAGCTATATTCCCACCAATCTCTGATGGAAGAGCCAATATCAATGCTGAAGTTAAGCAATCCTTCAATTTTTGAAAACTCTCCTCATAAGCGTTTGTCTATTAAGGCTCCATATCTTTTCAAGTTAAACTAGTTAAAGGAGTAGCAAGCTTGAACAGCCTTTACTTTCTTTGAATATACACTAATCCTATTGGACACAGTGTGCCTTAAGAAAGCCACACTATCCAACCAAAACTCATACTTGGAGAACTTGGCATATAACCAATTTTCTTTGAAGGTTTGTAAAATCATCCTTAAGCGTTGTTCATGATCCTCCTGGCATTTTAAGTACATAAGAATATCATCAATGAAGATGATCACAAAATGATCCAAGTACGGCATGAAGACTTAATTCATTAAATCCATAAAAGTAGCTGGAGCATTTGTAAGACTAAATGACAAAACCAAGAACTCATAGTGCTCATAACGACTCCTGAAAGTTGTCCCTGGAATGTCTTCCCCTCTAATCTTTAATTGATGGTAACCTGATCACAAGTTAATTTTAGTGAAATACTAGGCCCCATGAAGTTAGTCAAATAAGTTTTCTATTAATGACAATGGATATTTGTTTTTCACTATTACCATATTCAATTGTCTATAATTAATGCACAACCTTAAATAACCATCCTTCTTCCTCACTAACAATATTGGAGCATTTAATGGTGAAGGACTAGGGCATATGAATCTCTTATCAAGAAGATCTTGTGTTGCTTCTTCAACTTTTTAAGCTTTATAGGGATGGTATTGGGGGTATAAACACAGGTTAAGTACCAAGAATCAAATCAATGCAAAACTCGATCTCCTTATCTGGAGGTAAACCTCACAACTATTCTGGAAAAATATCAGGGTACCCACACATTATTAGTATATGTTCTAAGCTTTCTTTTGTCCCCCTGAATATCTCTCACCATTGCTAAATATCCATTACATCCCATTTTTAACAACTTACTACCACTAATAATAGAAATTAGATTATTAGGGGTTAAACTTTGATCTTTTTGAAAAGTAAAGCTTCTCCCCCATGGCAGCTCAAATTTCACCACTTTGTTGTGACATTTAAGCGTGGCATGGCATGAAGGCAACCAATCCATGCCCAAAATCACATCAAAGTCCATCATATCAAGGACTAACAGATAATCCAATAACTGATTTCCTTTTACTAAGATTCCATATTCCCTATACACATGATTTATGATAATTGAATTTCTAACAGGGTAAATACCACTAATGGTTTACCTAAAAGTGTTGCATCGATACCAAATCACAATGCAAAGAATGGATACACAAAGGAATGCATAGCCCTAGGATCAAATAAAACATGTGCATCAAAAGAACAAATTGAAAGTATACATGTAACTACAACATTAGATATTTGAGCATCTTGACAGGTTATAGCAGAAACAAAGGTCTATCCTCTTGCCGCATGTCCCTGATTTCTACCTCATGAATCTCTACCTTTAGTTAGAAATCCACTAGATCCATGACATGTAGGACCCCCAATTTACCTCAAGGGTAGTACTAGGATTGGATATGATGGTAGTGCATTAGGGGCTGATGCTTGACCAGAGAATGGTGGTGTATATAGCATAGAATAATCCTTCTTAAATTGGCCTTGTTGACCACATTGGTAACATACCCTCCCAGTCGCAAAACAAATACCAATATCCATCTTTCCACAAATGGGACAAAGGGATGGGTCCTAAATTATCACCGCCTACCATTACTCTGCACAATGTTAGAGGATTGACCACTGTGGCCTCCCTGTTAGTAAGAATACTTTTTGATAGCCTTGATGACTTACTATGATCTCTCTAACATTGTAATTACCACCACGACCTAGTTGGTCACTTTGATCACTTTTAATGCGTTGCCGTTTATAATGTTCTTGTATGTTCATGCTACCCCTGAGTCTAGCTTCAAAGAGTTTTGTAATATTAACCCCATCTTTATAGGAATCATATCGTGGTTTGACCACTAATATGTATAAATAATCTAGAAGCCCATGGACAAGCATTTTGCATGTCCTCAGTTTGCACAAAATGTAGAGCATATTACGACAATTAAGTAAATAACACTTCTTATTCCTCGACAAACTGGTATTCTTTTTCTTTTAAGACCTCAAACTCTTTGGCCTTTATGTCCCTTACTGATTGAGGGAGGCATCTCTCTAAAAATAATGGTGTCAATTCCTCATATTCTAAAGGAAGTGAATCTTGAGGTCTTCCCTGCGTCATGTTTTCAAACTAAGTTTGGGCTATTCCTAATAGTCATAATTCTACCAATTCTATTAATTTAGTTGATGAACACCCAAGTGCTCTGTAAAGTCGACCTACCTCGTCTAGAAAATTTTATAGGTCTTTTATTGCTTCTATACCTAAAAAGGACGGAGGTTTAAGTTTCATAAAGTCTGATAATTGAACCTCAATGTCCCTTCCTTGTGGACTTAGCTATCCTTTAACTGGTCTTGCCTCTCATTAAGGCTTAGGGTCTACATGATGTCCTCTACCCTATTGTTATTGCTCATCATCATGCCTATCATCTCTTTCATTGTCTACTGTATATTGAGCATCCCAACAACCACATCTGTTACTGACACATTTTCTTGCCTATTCTCAAGTAATTCATCTCCAGCCATTCTAACAGCCTCATTTCTTTGACCACGTTCTAGTTTACTACTAATTCTATGTCAACAACCTCTACTACAACCATGCCCTCAGCCTCTGGATGTCGAAACATTGTCCTAAGACAAGATAGAAGCCTCTTCAAGAATAAACCTTTTAAGGAGTCGTCCTCTTCCTTGGTGGCATCCTTTACTTAAGGTAAGTAATTTGAACTCAATTGATTTTTCTAATAAGTTCTATAGCTACTTAAATATACATATCCTATTATTAAAGACTCCATGATGTAGATTAGCTAACAATAGCCTATTATATGTAAGGTGTGTTGGCCAATTACATAATTACATACAAGATTCCATTACTTCCTAACCAGTAGCTACAAGACCTAGATAAACCTGCCTTTGTCAGGTGGTGCTTATGTGTGGGGTGTGCCACTTGAAATCCTTGAAGCTCTTGCCTTACCAACGAGCCGAGTTGATGTCTGTTGGTCATAACTACCACCAAAAAGCTCCAATAAAGATGAATATTTCACATGAAGGAGTGTGCATCTATATGTTGGGTGTTCTTCTATCATGCGACCAAGGCTAAAGGAAATTTCTATAGGAAAGCAAGTCCCATTGACTTAGCTGTTAGAGTAAAGGCGTGCCTTAAGTTGAGGGTAGCGACTAACCTTTAGGTGAGAAGGTTCAATAGTTGATTAGATAAAGGCTCTTGCTACTTCCCCTGGGGGGAGGAAACTCACTCGATGGAGACAGGCTTGGCTAGCACACCCTTCCCTCGCTTTTTAACTTCCTTTATTTCTTCTTTTTATGCTTTTTATTTTTATTCTTATTACGTTATAAAATTACATAGGAAAATTACACTAAAATGCATTGAAGCACTGGCAGACCCAAAAGCTAGATAGACCTTGCTCTGGTACCTACTTTGTCATAACCTAAAAATATTAGTCATGACCAGCACATAAGTTAAACCACCTTACTTAGCAAGCCTAAGATAACATGCTCACAAGGCCCATAAAAGTAACAATAAAATGTAATTTCACAAATTTACTTAAAGGTTTCCAATATTTTGCGCAGCTCCTCCCTTAAAATTTCAATGATTCTCGTACAACCATACATAACCTAACAAGATCACAATAATCTCAAACAACCATACTAACTTACTAATGCCATAAAAATATATATATATATATATATATACCATCATATGGAAATAGCTTACACAAGGCTTACAATATTTCTAATGTTTATACATCCTAAAAATAACCTAACATCTAGTAGTCATCACCATAGAGTTTTACATATACTACAACTATCTCAAAATATCATACCAAGAAGAAGTGTGGGAATTAAGTAAGTCTTAAAGCAATTTCACTAGCACCTACTGACATGAAAAATATTAAAGAGAAAGAAGTAAGTTGACCACTGACTTAGTGAGTGTATAAATAACAAAGTAAGTGAAAAGGGAACCAATAAAGGCCATAAAGTTTTTAACAAACATTTATTTAAGTTAAAAAACCAAGTTTTGATAAAATAAAACATCATTTCTAACCCTTATAATTATGTATGAAGTGTGTATCAAGGAAAGAAGCAGGATCATCATGTCA
Source organism: Delonix regia (assembly GCA_037074485.1). Taxonomy (NCBI): domain Eukaryota; kingdom Viridiplantae; phylum Streptophyta; class Magnoliopsida; order Fabales; family Fabaceae; genus Delonix; species Delonix regia. Next base: position 25,231,692 of record CM073462.1, on the reverse strand, counting down.
TACATTAGCATTTAATTCCTTTTCTTATCATTACACTGGATATTACCTCGCAATGTCATTATAATGATCTATATCTATATTTCCACATCGTTTATGATGCCAAGAAAATAAACTTGTATCCCATACTGGATGCATATAAATAATTCATACTCATATCCCTTTACCAAATATGTCTCAATATTTCATACCCATATCCCTTTATTGAATATGTCTCAATATCTCATACCCGTATCCTTTTCTCAATACGTCTCAATATCTCATTTTAACAAGATGCACCTAGGTCGTTATCTCAGCTAATGGCAACAAGGTTCTTACATGAATTCCCATTCAACCTTTAAATCTTTTTTAAACTATTGAATATAAATAAATGCTTAGAAAAATCATATATAAAATAATACATTAATTAAAGAAGATAAAATTATATGAAATATTTTCATGAACTTAAAAGTAAAGAAAAAGCCATTGACAAAAAAAAAAAGTAAATAAAAATGAATAATTAAAGTCAAGTTTCACCATAACCTCATATTTCCACATATACTCTTAATACCATTTTAATAGCATATAGTGTACCAATATTTTCACTTTGCACTTCTCGAGTTGATTATCATATAGCATACATCTATACATATCATATATCCATAATCGAAAGGTTTGAAAATCATGAATTATTTCCCTTATAGGGTGTAGAGCAAGGAAAATACAAATGAAAGTTAGACAAGAAAATAAAGTCATTCGAAAAAATGAAATGTACTACTTTGACAATTATATACTCACCGATAGAGATCAATAGTAAAGATCCTCGATTCCAATAGCACAACCCCAATTAAAGAGGTATCCACAAAGCTACCTCTCATACAAGTTAAAATATGGAGGTGTTTGATGGTTGGCCTTGCAAATATGCTTACTTAGATACCTAATTTTTGGATCTAATTTGTTCTTACATGATGAATTATTGGGCTATTTTTGTTCCTTGTTTAGGGTGTCTCAATTGCTTCTTGTTAGGGTCCAATTTTTAGGTCTAATTTATTGTTGTTTTTGTTTCTTGTTTATGGCACCACATATGATGCATCTTAGTGATCAATTTTGTGTTAATTAGTCTTTCATAAGTTGAATTATTTGGCTGTCATTTCTCCTTGCTTATAGCACCACATATGATTGCATCTTAGTGGTCAATTTTGTCTTAATTTATGTCTCATATGGTGAATTATATGGTTGCCACATTGGTTAACCTATGGTATCACACATTGTTACTTCTTGATTCTTAATTTAAGTTTAATTAATGTCTCACATGGTTGGTTAACTAGTTACCACTTTGATTAACCTATGGTGTCACACATTGTTGCTTCTTGATCGTCAATTTAAGCTTAATTAGTGTCTCACATGGTTGGTTAATTGGCTGCCACTTTGATTGAACTATGGTATCACATATTGTTACTTCTTGATGTTCAATTTTAGTTTAATCTATGGCTCATATAGTTGGTTAATTGGCTGCACTTTTGCCTAGCATGTGGCGTCATTCATGCCCCACTTTAGTGTTCAATTTAAGGTCAATTAATATATAATATGGTGAAGAATAATGCTGTCCATTTTTGTTTAATATGATGGTGTCACATGGGGTTTATTTTGGTGTGTAACTTTAGGCTTAATTGTGTCTCCTATGGTGTCTATGTTATTGTGACATGATTGATCTTTGAGTTGCTTAATATTGGTGATGTTTTCTATTGGTTGTCCAAATGATATAGAATTATGGTGAGCCTTAAATTTAAGAATCATAGCTGAGAGTCATTCATATCAAAGTACAAGGGACACACAAGTAAGGATGACAAATTGGAAGACTAGTAAGATTAAGTTATCAAATTTGTTTGAGCTTGATTATAATTGGATACTCACACATACAAACACTCATGAATGTTTTATTTAACACTAACATACACCTATTTCCATGGATGATTGATTTAATACCCACACACACCAAACACCAACGCTTAGTTTTTTAAAAAAATGTGCCAAGGTCCAATGCTTCTATAAGTACTTTCTTTTAAAATGTGTCATGTGAGGTCTAATATCTCCATAGGTACTCTATTTGTTTCCTTGCCATGTGAGGTCCAACACCTCCATAGGCATCTCTTACAAACATTTATGATTTTTCCTAACATTAACGTTGTTGTGCAAGAACAACGTCTTCATAAACACTTAATGAGACATTAGTGTTACTGTGAGAGGTCAACGCCTTCACGAGCACTTAATAATTCACTAATGGGGCCATGTGAGATCCAACGACTCCATAGGTATATCCCAATACTAGTCGCGTACATTGAAAATAAATTTGGGGTTCCAACGACCAATATCCTATTATGTGCATTTTCTAAAAACAAAGTTGGGCTTCAATGGCCCACGTTTATTCGATGTTTTTTTGTCAAAAAATTAAATCCAAATTAAATCAATGTAAATAAAATCGTTTGGCAAAAATTCCTTTTATCAAATTCTTATTTCATTTTGTTTTCACATCTTTGTTATTTTGGAATCCAAACCAAGCAATTAAAAATAATAAAAAAATATCTTTGAATATATTTTTCAAATAAAATATTGAATTCAACTTCTCTTTGTTTTTCCAAAGTCCATTTCATGAATAATAAAACATAAAAAACAAGTGTTTGTATTTTTCCATAGACATTTCAATGTAAATACCTATAAATCATTTTTTTCAAATTCAAAAATTCAAATGAGGAGAGCTAAAAGGTGTGGATAAGTTGATTTCGTAAATTTAAAACATATCAACAAATCTCTATATCATTTTATTTGTGAAAATTGGCTGATTTCAATTATCTTCATTCTCTTTATTAAAAAAAAAATTTAAACCCACTAACATGTCATTCAAGATGAACTATGTGGACTTTGATCCCGATTGTAGGGTATATAGGCCCTGGGCTCTCATCCTAAGTCAAATTCATCCATTGTAAATATATGTTTTTGTTTATAATTATTTTTCTCTATTATTTCTTTGCATGTTTAATACGGGTGATTTTAAATAAATTTAAGGTCGTATTCTTTACTTTGCTTGATTAATTTAGGGTAACCATTCACATAAGTAGGTGTTATGGGATGCCTAACAACTTCCCTACACTTAAATAAACTCTTGAATCTATCTCTGGTTATGTTTTTCGTTTTATTTGGTTTTCCAAAATATTTCTTTAAAATTTTTTTGGGGTGACTCCAATGAAATGATTTTCAAAATTTATTTCGAGAATCAATTTACATCTGTTTCTTTATCCTCTTTTCTCTTATCCATAATTTTAGTTATGACAACCCTAACTACAATAACTAAATAAAAATTTGTTATTTGACTTATAATTTGTGTATTACGCATATGTTGAACAATAAACTTTTATTTGCAAACATTTTCATTGTCACTAAGTTAGCATTCAGGTATCTATTTATTTGGTAGAAAAAATTTATTATTTATAATGTATAGACATGATAAAAACAAAGAATTAAATATTTAGTTTGATATGAAACAATTTTAAGGGATACATCAAAACAAAAAATAAATTTAAATGATCAAAATTTTTATTTATCCAGTAATATAATATAATTGTGCTTTGTGTATACCTTTATTCTCACTAAAAGCTTCTACTTTTGGCACTCCCAATCCAACACATCACACACACTTAAACATTCTCAAGTAAACCAAGTGTAACTTTAATAAATATATTACAATAGATTGATAGTCAACTCTTCGGTGCCCTCAACTATTTTAGGGCATTGGTGCCCATTAGATCTAGACCAATTTTATTGCTCTATAGACAAAATCACACATAATGACTTGTTTGAGTTGTTCCATTAACCTCTAACTAGGATTAACTATATTTACAAAGTGACTAAGGGACCATTTAATATGAATAAATGTAGGTATGCCTACACACATACACTTAAGCAAGTATACAATAAATATAAAGAAAATTGCGGGAATAATATAATTACAACCTTCTAAGAATCTATTGATGCTAGCTAAATAGGTATTATAGGGGACACTAATTATTTTAATCATAAGGTTACTAGTGTAGGCTACTCAATATGTAAACAAATCATTATAAGTTGCCTAAGAATACAGGGGAGTATGATAGGGTTAAACCCTTGGTATTCAAATTCGTCCAACTAAGGAGGAAAAGCATAAGGGGGCGCCTTAGCAGACAAATAAAGACTAAGGCAAGTGAGTAATGCTTTCATGCTTTAATCGATAATGCAAGTGGGAATATAGAAATAAGTTAAGTTAAATTAATTAGGTTTGTTAGCTTGACTCGAGGGGACCACACATTAGTTAATGAAAATTTATATATCAATTAATTCCTTGGAACTTTAATCTTAATTGTCCTGGAATTCTAATCCATTTTCTTCAAAGGTTTAGGGTTTTGGGTTTTGGAACAAAGATTAAAAACATACATGGAACCAACATGCCAACTTTTAAATCATTTGGTATACAACTTCTTTGAATACTTATAAGTAGGTGTTGAATATGAGGTGAAAGAACTAATTCTATACACGATTATTACATTTTATTTTTGGAAGGACTATCAAAGGACGTTAGTAGCTAATGTTAGTCCTATTACCCCATGGTGCAGTGTTTCTCTATGAAATATAGTTATATGAATCACTTTTATGCTAAATGATTGTGAAATTTTGCTAGTTCTAGTTTAATGTTGAGTTATTTGAGTTATTTTTGTTAATTTTCTCTTAAAATTTTTAGTTTTAGATTGTTTTAGTTGTTTTTAATATAATTCATATTAATTTGACAATTTACATGTTAAAATTCCACCAAATATGAGTTGTTCATATTGTTTTTATTTTATTGAGGCATTGGAAAAATGAGGAAAAACATAAGGGCTATTTTTAAGTGCCTAAGCCTCAAGATTTGGAGCTATGTCCTCAAGAATTTAATGTTCTTTACATTTTCTAGAGATTTGGAGCTCAGGCCCAAATTCTAAAGCCTAGGCACCATAATCAGTGTAGAATCTAGAGACCATATGTAGCCCAAAAACTGGAAATGCTGGTGCCTAGGTGTTAGGACAACTTAATTATAGGCAACTAATTGTTTTGACTTATAGGGTTCTATAAATTTAGAAAATTAGGTTTGTTTACATAAAAGAGAATTTAAAGCATAAGAGGCACAAAAAGGGCAAGTTCTAAGGCAAGAGAAAGCTTGAAGGAAGGTAAATGAAGCAAAGAATTAAGGGGAGAAGCTAAATAAAGATGCATAGACAATACTGAACACCCTATCCAGAAAATAAATTAAGAATAAAAATTAATGATTGATTAAGTAATCAATTGATTAATTCATTAATTAAGTAAATATAAAAATATGAAAAATAAAATAAATAATCAATATATATATATATATATATAAAAGAAAAACAAAACAAAAATAAAAATAAGAAGAGAAAAAAAAAGAGATAACATAAAATAAAAATCAGACATAAGAAAAAAAACAAAATAAAAATCAAAAAAGGAAAAAACAAAACGTCAAAAAACCGTAAAACAATGCAAGACCTTTATGCCACCATGCAAATCCCATATCGCTTGCATGCCAAACAACCATGCCCTGCAACCCCACTGCCTTATGTCCTTGCCAACTTTAGGAAGGAAGGTTATGGTCTATAATATTAAAAAAAAAAAAAAAGGAAGAAGGGGGCACTAGACACACGATGGTTGAGAAATCATAGAAGATAAAGACTCAAAGAGTCATGTTGGTATACTGCATGGTGGGGGAGTTCCAATGTTAAGTGTCCCTATAATTATGCGTAATGATCAAAAGAAGGAAAGAAGGAGCAGCTAAGACAAAATGGAGGGGAGTCAAGGTGAGCTTCTACTGCGTTCTTGCAGAGCTTTAGTTGCAAAGACCTGCAGCGAAGAGAAAGAGCCTCCAAAGCACCTGTTCCACATATCAAGAGCACAGGTAAACAAAAAAGTGTAGCTGATGGAAGAGTTCAAGCACCGGGGGAACAAGTTAAAGGAGAAAGACGAAAGAGATAGAAACTGAGATATGAAGAAGAACTGGTGAACAGGATAAACGAGGAGAAACAGAGAGAGCAGATGAGAAAGGAAAAGACAGGGATATGGTGTCGGAGGGTTGGAGTGGCCGAAGAAGGGATAAAGCTATATGTGAACCTTGGTCTTCCCGAATTGGTCCAGGTATCAGAGGAACTCCAGTACGTGGACTCCACTACATCGAGACAGTGTCAGCAGCGAATGGTGGCTCCGAAGGTACTGACCGAACATGTTCTAGTCTCGCCACTTCTGGTTCACATAGTAGGTAAGGGTAACAGTCGAAGAAGAAGAAGAAGAAGAAGAAGGGAGTGGTGGTGCTGCTCTTAGAGAAAGGAACTGAGTGAACAAAGAGAAAAAGAAATAAGAGAAGGAAGAGAATAAGAAAGCCCGAGACCATATAGGAGTGTGAGAGAGTAAAAGTGAGCTAAAGAAAGAGAACAACAGAACAGAAAAAAGTTGAGAAAGTGATTAAAGAGAGAGAAGAGATGAGGCAAAAAAAAAATGAAAAGAGAAAAAGCTTTGGGTTAGAGTGAGGAGAGAACCCCTATTATGACGATTAAGAATAGAGGCGCGACATTGCATAAGTTGAAGATGTGACAAAGAGAGAGAGAGCTGGATGAAGAAGAGAGCTGAGGAAAAGAGAGCATAGAAAAAAAAATGTAAAACTGGAGCTGAAGAGAAAGTATCAGGGAAGATTGAAGCAAGAAACAAAGACCAAACACAATTGTCACGTGAGATAATTAATCTTCTTAGGTAGTTGAGAATCAATTAGTAGAGACTGTATGAGATCCCTAGTCTCCTCAAATCTTGAAAGTTAATATCTATTTTTTAAAAAATAAATAAGATTGAATAATTCTAAAAATGAAAGAAATGGTTTGTTTTGCACATTATTTGTAATTAAAAATCCTAAAAATGCTTTTTCATTATTATTTTGCTTTATAAGTTAAAATAAAAAATTGAAAAAAATTTAAAAGAGAAAATGAAAAGAGTATGGAAGTTATATCAAATTGATTTCGTAATTCAAAACAGGCCAACTGAAATTCAATCCCATTTTATTTATGAAAATTTATTTAATTTAAACTCTCTTATTCTTTTCACAAAAATAAAAAACCACCAGCCAACTGCCATGTATTTTAGATGAACTATGTGGACTTTGATCCCTATTGCAGGATATGTAGGCTCTAAGCTCTGATTCTAGGTCAACTTTGCCCCTTATAAATAATCCATTTTTCTTATATTTATCTTGCTTTATTTTGTCTGTCACTTTCATGTTCATTTTATTTGCATGTGATTGATAAGAGTAATTCTTGTTAAGATTAAAGCTATGTAATTTCTACATAATTAACTTTGGCTAATTGTTCTTAGGAACAAGTGCTGTGGGATACCTAACACCTTCCCCACACACAACCAACTCTTAAACTTGATTTTAAGTTTGTAGACCACCTTATCAATGTAATCAATTTTCCAAAATTTTTCTTTCCAAAATTTTGGTGGCAATTCCTAAATTTGGGTTTTTTTTAAGCAAAAATTAAAATTATTCTTTTCTGTGCGAGGCAGTCATATTTCAGGTGTGACAATAGGGTTTTCTTTATTTCTTGTATTTTAATACTTCTCTTTGTTATGTTTCTTGAACTGGGATTGTTCTCATTTAGAGCTAAGGTCTCTTTTCTTTAAGATTGCCTTGGCATGTAAATTGACAAATATTGTGACTTTCCTATTTTTATTTTAATATTGTGAATTTATTCAATTCATGCTTCAATGGGTTGTTTGGCCACTAATTGAGGTTAATTAGGAGAATTTAAGTTATCTTGAAAGAGATGCCCAAAATTTATCTTAAAACCAAGTATTGTTTGTTTGAATATTAATAGTTTAATCAACTTGATTACCCTTTATGATAAAAATATACTTATGGGTCTTGTGGAGTCATAATTAGTTGTGCTTAATGCATTTCCTAATTGAATTTTCATTAAATATATGTAGATTGGATAAGGGAGATAAAACTTACAGGAATGACAAATTCTTATAATGAATTTAGAGGCTAAGACTAATTCATGAAGCATTAAAACAAGATAAGAAGGTAATGAAATGCTACGTAAGACTATAACCTTAAGGAGTTTCCATTGATATATTTCCATATAACAAGTATTGCATTTGTTTGTTAATTAGATAACTAGAATTCCTTAAGGATGATACTCTTGTTACTATTACATTACTTGTAGGTAGTATATACTTGTACCATGCCAATTTGCATATAAAAACTAGCTAATAGGGTTTTGGGATATGCTAGCCCCATGTGACAGCCATAAGATGTGGAATGAGGTGATGGTAGATTTTGTAAACCAAGGCTCACAGCAAAATGGTTATTTACCCAAGAAACCTACAAGTGTAACACCCTTAATTGAATAATTTTCTGTTAAATAATATGATATAAATTAAATCTTTTATAGGTTGATAAGTTAGATCTTAGTACCTTGTAAAATCGTAAAATAAAAAGCTTATAGATACTTAAGAGTCACAAAGTTTTTTTCCTAAGGAGAGTAGATAACATCCCAAGCTCTATATATTTATCAAGGAATATACCATTTTGGTCCTTCACATTTTAACCCTATCTTAATTCAGTCTTATACATTTGCTTTGTCTCAAAATAGCTCGTCACATTTACTAATGTTAAGAAAATTAGTCCCTCCATTAATTTACAAAGCAGAGTTGGAGGGTTACTTACTGATGAAGAGATCGATTTTTTTAAAAGTTAAACAATATGGAGGACCATTTTGAGACAAGGCAAATGTGGAAGACCAAATTCTATTACAGTAAAAATGTGAGAGATTAAAATAGTATTTTTCTCTTTATTCATATGTATGTACTTTTAGTTTCCTCACTCTGTTATTTTCTTTGACTCTTACACTTCCATGAAAGGTTGAATTTTTCCATTTATCATTCTTTAAGTAGTTCCTTTTATTTATCAGAGAAGTGTCACACCCCAAAAATCCGGAAGAACAACTAGCACAGCTAACGAGAATAACCCCATTCTTGCAAGCCATCCACTACCTTTTCCTTATTAGTCATATTAAGATCTGAATTATACAATAACATAAATTCACGGGAACCTTAATCATTAAGCAATTTATTAACCAGATTTCTTGTGGAAATTTCAGTAGAGTTTTCCCAGTAAATGAGACCCACTGGAAAATATCATAAGTACCTGTCAACCCATTACAATCCATGAAAGAGAGCTTAGCTCTCAAAGTAACTAATAACCGATAAATCCATAACAAAATAAGGGATTAGGGAATCTGCCTATGGTCATCCATACTTATATACAATTATATGCATGTTCACCCACTATGCTACACTAATACAAAAGAAAGATACCCCGACAAAATAAGGGATCATATCTTCTGCAACATAAGTAGAATTACTTTTAATCCACGTGCTCTAAAAGTTACTCTGGGAGGCTATCTGAAAGTAAAGAAAATAAATGGGTAGCATCCCAGAAACATAATCAATGCTTATTGCCTTAAGGTATGTAGTGTCATATGTAAATTTCCAAATGATAAACTCTGATATATCAAATAATAAACCTGTTGGCCCAAGCCACAAAAGCGACATGTATTCTGTTGAATAACATTCAAATTCTTACTATAATAAAAAATAACACATAAGTTATTTATGTAAGAGAAAATAATTACAATTGTGCAATATAAAATAATGGTCATTGACTTACTTCCATGGTAATCAAAGTAGGTTTAAGGTACTCAGCCTTGGAAAAATATATTCATCAGTCAAAAGTGTAAATTGTCTTAATCTACATAATCATTGATCAAGGGTACTTAGCCCTTGTGTAATTTAAACCAAACGGTCATGAGGCACAAGCTCAAGCTATTTGATCCATCTAATGTTCACTCTTAATATAATCCAATTGATTGTGTTTACATGAATGTCACTTCGTAACAACATGTCAGTTAGTACCTTCTATCATACCTATCTATGTTATAATATTTGCTTTATAAGTGTTATGTAACACCACATATAATTCATAATTCATAATGTTGTTGGGAGAGCTACCACCCACCTGTTTGGTGAAGTATTTTAATTAACCTTGCCTCCTTTTCTTAGTTATGGGATATTCCTCAAGATAAATCCATATAACACAAAAGTAATATGGACAACCAAAATATTTACAAGTCTTATAATAACTCATACCATTGGTTCAAACACATACCTTATTAAAAAAAAATTTCTTTCTTTAGTTTATATTTTCTTTTCAATAACCAAATTCTTACTACGTTTCCTTGTTTACCACTTAAAATTCATGCCTTAGCCTTATTTCATTTTTCTTTTATTCCCCCCATATACCTTGCTAATTCCTTACCAATATAACATTTTCCAATCCAATAATATCCACTTCTTTTATAATTCTTATTTCCAACTAATCAATTAAATCCCAATTTACAACACTTTAAAATTTTTCTTCACCTTTAAATAATCCTATGCATGGATAACAATAATATATCACTTCACAAAAACAAAATTAATATTATTACTAATATATAAGAGTCTCAACAATTAAATTCCATAATTCATATAATTCCATATTTGAGCCAAAAATTTGAAAAAAAATTTAGATTGGTCCCAATAAATCATAGAAAGGCTATTTTACAAATCTCAAAAATTTGAATCCAAAACATGATATTATGGTCGAAATCTAGGGGGAGAGGGTCGAAAATATTATATTAATCAAAACTCCCATGAAAAATTGAGTGAAACCTCACTAGATTTCATGCAAACTCCCTCATCTGCGACTATTAGACGTTGAACGGTGAAGATGGAGCTGCTCGCCAGAAAAGTGAAGAATGACAGTCAATCACAGGTTGCTAGTGCTGAAGAAATGTCGATCGGTGGCGTGTGGGTTGGAGATCAAAGCAAAAATGGAGGGCAAGCCGAGAGAATAGGATGAAGGCACTAGCTGGAAAAATTGGTCGGGAAGGAAGATAGGGAAACAAAGGTAAAAATCTAATCTCACATTGCTAAGACATGTGGCTACCAAACAAAATTATGGGGGAGTGGGAAGCTTAGACTTGAACCCTTTACATTAGATTTAGGATGCCAAAGTCTCACCACTAAGCCATTATTAACCTACACTAATTAAACTTTTTCTTTCACTTCTTCTAAATGGTTTTACTTCATTCTATCTAAGAATGGAAACAATCATATATAATCAAATTAAGTGTCATCCCTCCAAATTTTATGAGTGTTACAAGAAGTTTTTGTAAAAGTAGTGGGTATTTATGTGTGGAACAAAAAGCTAGATTTTAAGCATATTGTATATCATTTAACATAGTCATATGTATTTTATAAATCTTATGATATGAAATGGATTGATTCCATACATAACAAAAATGTGTTATTTAGGAAGGATTAACCAAGAATGGTGGTAGCTAATTGCAACTTTATTAGCCTTTGGTGCAACTTAGACACACCCAACTATCAAAGTGATAAAAGATGATAGTTCAATGTGAATCTATCACACATCGAAGGAGAGATTATGTAGTATGAGTTAAGGACTCAAATAGTTTGATTAGTTACCTTTGAAGGCTCTATGCCCATGATTGTATTAGCTAAAGGTGATTTCAGTATAACTTTCTTTAAAGATATGTTACTTTTGATTAATAATCTTTTTTAAAGTTAATTTATATTTTTGTGATTTCTATCATTACATATCTATTTTCTTTTCTTATTTTTTAGATTTTATTTACTTGTTGAATATTTGGGACATTCAAGTAATAGAGTTGGGTGGAGCCTCACTTTTACATCTATGCAAGCTAGGTTGGTTATGTTCATATTATAGAATTAGCTCCATTTTGACTATAGGCAAGATTGCCCATTCATAGTAGTTGGTTTTTATCTAGATTTGAGAGTGAAGTTCTCTTTGTATTGTTGTTTGTTGGAACTTATAGGTACTAGTAAAAAATTCGAGTGGTCTAGCTTTTAAGGGAGACTTGGTTGAAAGTCTAGCAAAATCTAATGTTGTAGTACTCTAACTTAGTAATGGAAGTTCTTTGCCTTAAGGTTTTGCAGTAAAAAAATATAAATTGTGTAAGTTACAAACAGACATGAACAATAATGTAGAACGCAATCGATAGTTCAATAAAATGAAATTTATTGAAAAATAATTAAAATTCAACAATCAATGGAAGGGCATCATCCACCACCCACATGAAAGAATGGTCCATTAGATTTAGATGGAGAATTGAAGAACAAAAAAATAAGAAGAAATGTTGAAACTTGATATGTGTACTTCTTTGCTTGACTGGGGAGAGACTTTGAGTCAAAGAATGAAAAGAGAAAGTAACCAAAGAGAAAGTTGAAGGTAAAAGCTCCAAGCTTTTGCCTTCCGTTTGGGCAAATGTGTCAATATACTTTTCTCTCATTGTTCTGGAAAAGAAAAGAATCCAAATTCTCGGTAACTAGATAATGAATACTCCACACTTGAGGGAACATCCTTTCCAATAGGAATAACAATGAGCTCAAAAGAATTGAACAAAACACGGGAACTCTTTCCTTCCCTCTTATTCTTGTTATACAGTCAAGCATTTTCAAAGATTTTCTGAAAGCAAAGGTTGATAAATATAAAATTACTAAAATGACCTTTAAATTTTTATTGAATTTCAAGATCTAACCTTGTCATATTAAAAGGTTTTTCTACCTATGTTTTGTTAATTTTCATTATGCTTTCCTAACAAAACACAATAAGCTATTATATGTGGGTTTTCCTAACTGGTGCCTTCACTCACTAAGAGCAATAATTGTTGCTTTTTACAAGTTTTCATGGCATTTAAATAATAGGTTCCTTAGTTTTTTTTATGACAATAATACCCTTTATTTTTTTCAAAAGGCATAATTAATAATTTTTTTAAATTTATAATTAATATTTAATAAATTTTTACATATTCGTACTTTTAAATAAAATCTCTATATTACTCTTTAATATTCATAAGACTTCATTCAAAAAGATTAGTTTTAAAATAAACAATTTTTTTTTAAAAAATTAAGGATAATATAAGATTACTACTTAGATGTACAAATATATAAAAATTGTTAGAAATTGATTATAAATTTTTTAAAATCTAAGAGATTGATTTTTTTTTTTTAATAAAAAGATGAAGGGTATTGTTATAAAAAAAATAAAACTAAAGAAACTATTAATTAAATGTCATGAAAAATAATAAAAAATAACATGGTAATAAATGCTCATTAACAAAATCCTTTTATTTTCAAGAGAACTAATGCAAAAGACAATAATATCAAAGACATGTGTTGGAATCCACTACTGTAAGAAGTGTGCAACAGCTTAAACATGTAATTTAAGATTTTGATTCAACGATTTAGATGTAAAAAAATATACAATTCAATAGCCAACAATTGTTTTCCACAAACTGCTAAAAATCTAAACTCAAAAACACTAGGATTGTTAGGAAAATATTCATCAAACTCATATTTATATAAACATTACATAGATAATATTATTGAATTGTTTAGCACTATGAAATTAAGTTCTTTCAACCATTTAAGTTATTTTTTGAGCGAAGTACTAAATTTGTCATATATTTTTACACTTTGTGATAATTTGATCATTTATAAATAATTGTGGCAAATCAGTTTCTCAAAAAAATCTTATTTTATGTAAAATTAGTCCCTCATTAATATAAATAAAATAATTAATTTTATATAAATTTAACTTTATGAGGGACTAGTTTTGTATAAATTTAAATATATAAGGGACAATTTGTTACAATAAATTTGCAAAGGATTAAATTGTTATAGAGTGTAAAAATAAATAATTAATTGTTTACTTTACTTGTTATTTTTATATGAAAAGTATAGAGTTTATTATTGTTATTTTAAAAATTATTACTAAAATTCTTATTAAATCACTTTCATTGTAAAAGGCAATCAAACATTCGTTTTACTTTGATAATTAAAAAGTAACTTTTTGATAAAACTTACAATTTTAAAAAATTTACAAAATTTCTAATTGTTCCTTTGTGCTGTTTGGACTTTATCTTTTCATAAAAAAAATATTTAATAGGAATCATGAATAAAATATAGAAAAAAATTAAAGTTTCTTAATTGAAAAAATATTGTTGAAGGAATGTTTTGGGATTATTGTAATCTTTACTTTTATTGGTTTCTTGACAACAAAAGTCTCAATTTGTTAAACTTAGGGATTTTTGTCCAGAAAAATCTAAAGTTGATAAAAATTCTCCAAATAAAGAGATTTCAACAGTAATTACACTCGTATTTTGAGAATTTTTTGTGTGTGTGAAAATATGGATATTAAGAAAAATTTCCTAGAATATAATCTGAGATGAGGAAGAGAATGATATCTTCCACCTGAAGGGTCCTTGGTGTCACTCAAATTATGTAAGTGTCACCATTAGCCATTCCCTTTATATTAATGTATATTTCAATTTAAAATATAAAAATAAACTCTAAAATCATTCTCATTAAAATTTTGAACTTCTTAAACTTCTACAGCTTGTTATTTGAATTTTATCTAATTTTTTTGGAACTTAAATTGAACTTGTTAGAGAGAATGCTCATCACTCTTGTTCCACGAGATTGCCATTGTTAAATAAACATATTAATATTGTGTTTTATATTTTTGCCTATTTACATCTCTTTTGTGTTTTCATTATTTTCTCATCAAAGCACAAATCACTATTATTCTTTCACTAAATATATATATATATATATATATATATATATTACATATCAATAATTATTTGTTTTTTATGGTAAAAATATACTTTTCAATGTAATTTTTGATAGAGAATAGCAGTAGAAAAAAATAAACAATTTTTTTCTGGTAATATTATAACTAATTGCTTAATGAATGCATGAAATTTATCCCTTTATTATTTTTCTAAATTTAAATTTACTTATTTTATATTATTTTTATAACTTGATATAAAATTATTTGAATTCCTAATACTGACAAAAATTGTTGTATGAGTATATTATTCTTATTCCGCACATTCATTGCAATTATTAAACCAACCTATAAATTGAAGTTATATGCATATCTTTGTATTATTGCTTTGCTGTATTCTAATTAAAATAGAAAATAAATATATTTTTGGTACTTCACTTATTATATTATTGCTACTAGAATATTTACTCATTAAAATATCTAAACAAATATTTTATTTATTGAAAAATATAATATTTAATCTTTATTTTAAAAAAAAATTATCAAATTTAATTCTTTTAATAAATCTTGAATCCTAAATTTGTGGAACTAAATTTAGTATTTTTTTTTTGAAAAGTTAGAATTCAAATATAATATTTTTCAATAAGTGATGAATCATTTTAAACATTCAATAAGTAAATAATTAAAATAATAATTTTATAATAAATAAGAGATTAAAAAATATATTTTACTCAATTAAAATATATTATACATATAAATTTTCAATTACAATAAGACATGTGTATAGTGATTATTATATAACTTTGAAATTAAATTAAAATTTTATATTATTACTAATTAATTACTTACTTATCATGTTTTAATTAAAAACTTCATAATAAAATATTATAAAAGAACTTCTATGTGTGGGAAAGAGATGTGATCTCCTTCTCAAAATGTTGAGCATAAGTATAGCCGAAGGAGGATTGCCACATGCGTTTAGTGGCTGGGGACATCCGTGTCAATTTCTAATTAGGGTTTTCAACTTTTGCCCCCCTGGCCATCGAATCCCCTACCCCAACGCGTCTGTGACAGACCAATAACAAAAAGCACGCGAAACTTAATGAAAATACATCCACTGGTTAGCCTCCACGTGGCTTCTTCATCCAATGATGAGCCGACAATGAAATGACGATATCACCCGCAGGTAAGCCAATCAGATCGCGAAAAGAGAGCGTGGTGCTATTTGAATCACCGCTTTTGGATGAACAAAACCCTCTCTTCCCCAAAACCCAAACCCTTGGCGGCTGTGTGTGTGACCCGTTGTTCCTTCTCCCTCCGTTTTTCTCTCTGTCTCTCACTCCTTTTAGGGTTTTCTCTACCCTTCATCTTCCTCTTCTGTGTCTTCTAAAACCCTCATATCTTTATTTGGATTTGGGGTTTATTTTTATTCGCGTTTTATATTTATATTATTCTCGTTTCTCATCACCGTCTGAAGAAGATCTAGCAAATTGATTTGTCATGGCTACTGTTGCTCCTACCGCCGATCGTATCCTTAATTGATTCTTGATTTCACTGTTTTGCGTATGCAGTTTCTGTGTGTTGTTATTTTCTCGCTTGATCTGTTTTTTCGAACGAACCCTTGATTTGGATCGTACTGGTTCGATGCTAATCTGTTGTCTTTGTTTCTGCTACGATTTATTGTCGTTTTTAGTCTCTTCAAGCATATGATTGAATAAGTGGTACCCACTGGCTTGATGCGTTCTTTGCTCGCATGTGTACGTTTGTATCTTGGGTTTATTCGCAGTGAAGTGTCATACGTGGGTGAATCAGCTTGAATTTTAATTGAGATGTATTTTGCTCGAGAAATTGTGCTTGGATTGATTCTTACGAAAATTCTCGCTATTTGGTGTTTTTGGCTTGTGTTTGTCGGTGTTATTTCAAAATTTTGTTTTCCTTCACTTTCTTGTTTCAACAGAAGCAGCAGATTTGCTACAGAAGTTGTCATTAGACACTCAGGCCAAGCCCTTGGAAATTCCTGAACCCACCAAGAAGGTAATTGCTGTCCATTTGATTAATGCTTATATGAGTTGTGTCCGACTGTCCGCCACTGATGGAAAATAATTTCATATTATGATTGAACGCACTTTGTGATACAAGATAGTATTTTCGATGTTTCGAGGTGGCAGCTGAAAATAAGTCAATATGTTCGGGAATTTTAACCTGGATATGCTTTTTTAATTAAAAGAGTCTTATCCAATCTTGTGTAGGCCACTGGCAATCAGTATGGATCGGTTGATACTGGCAATGCTGCCAATGGTCAGATCCCATCATGTGAACGCTCTGTGACCCCATTATTACAAGATTTTATCGATCCCACCATGTGTTACCTTCCAAATGGTTATCCGTCTACTGCCTATTATTATGGAGGTAAGTTGATGCAGAAATTCTTTCATAAAATGACTCTGGATATGTTGTATTGAAAAATTTATAAATTAGTGTTTGATGAAATGTACATTTAATATGCTTACCCACTCTGAAATACATTCTTTGCAGGTTACGAAGGGACTGGTAATGAGTGGGATGATTATTCTAGATATGTGAATCAAGATGGAGTTGAGATGACTTCTGTAATTTCTTATATACTTCAACTCATACAGTTTCTATGGATGCTTGAACTCACTGCACTTTTCATATTTTTGTGGGCATTGTTTGTCTAACTTGCATTTTTGTCTTTTTGACAGGGAGTTTACGGGGATAATGGGTCTCTTATGTATCATCATGGATATGGATATGCACCCTATAGCCCTTATTCACCGGCTGGGTCCCCAGTCCCAACCATGGGAAATGATGGTCAGTTGTATGGGCCTCAACACTATCAGTATCCCCCCTATTTCCAGCCAATGACCCCAACCAGTGGGCAATTTACATCTACTCCTGTTGTCCCAACTCAGGGTGATGTTTCCACATCAGTAGCTGCTGATCAAAATCCTCTGCCTGTGGAAGCAGGTAATGGGAATTCTAATAGCATCGCTAATGGTGGGACCATGAAGGGAAATAATGGCACTAGTCCTGGGAAACCAGCATATCAAGTTTCATCCTTTAGTTCCAATGCTTCATATGGAAGGGGTAATATGCCAGGTCGTATTCCTACTTCAGGTTACCAAGATCCAAGGTTTGGTATTGATGGTTTGCACTCACCTATTCCGTGGTTAGATGCCCCACTATTTTCAGATGGGCAGCCAAGGCCTGTGACTAGTGGGGCACTCACTTCCTCAATATCAGGTGGAAGTAACATTACCGCATCAAGGAACCAGACTTTCCGCCCTGGCTCTCAATTTATGGTATGTGTTAAGAATTTTCTAAATTTTTCTGAATTTCAAGTGTTGTGTATTAAGACTCTTTAGTTGTGAATCTTGTTATCATTATGTTGGCTTGTCTGTGTTTGTTTCCTGTTCAATAAGTTGAGTGATTAGAACTGCTTGGAGCTTACTTTCTTCCTTGATTACTTCTATGATTTTCGGTATATGATTTTGATGACTGGTTCTCTTTTCTTAGGGTTTGCACCATCCAAGACCAATGCCTGCCATGGGTGCCACCCATGGCTTCATAAATAGGATGTATCCGAACAAATTATATGGTCATTATGGAAACACTGTTAGATCTGGTATGGGTTATGGGACACATGGCTATGATTCTCGCACAAATGGCCGCGCTTGGCTGGCTGTTGACAGTAAGTACAAAACTAGGGGACGAAGTGGTGGCTACTTTGGGTATGGCAACGAGAACATGGATGGCTTGAATGAACTCAATAGGGGACCTAGGGCCAAGGGCAGCAAGAACCAAAAAGGGTTTGCTCCAGCTGCCTTAGCAGTCAAAGGGCAGAAGATGCCAACAAATTTAAGCAATGATGATGAGAAAGATGAGATAAGTATTCCAGAACGTGACCAGTATAACAAAGCTGATTTCCCAGAAGAATATTCAGATGCCAAGTTTTTCATCATTAAGTCTTACAGTGAGGATGATATTCATAAAAGCATCAAGTATGATGTGTGGGCCAGTACACAAAATGGTAACAAGAAGCTTGATGCAGCATACCAGGAGGCCCAGCAGAAACCTGGTGGCTGCCCTGTATTCCTTTTCTTCTCGGTTAGCTTCTTGATGCTGTTGTTCATAAGGTTATCTTTCCTGTTATTTATTAGCTGTCATCTCATTTGACAAATTTCTGTGCAGGTTAATACCAGTGGGCAATTTGTTGGCCTTGCAGAGATGATTGGTCCAGTTGATTTTGACAGGAGTGTTGAGTATTGGCAGCAAGACAAATGGAATGGTTGTTTTCCTCTGAAGTGGCACATAGTTAAGGATGTTCCGAACAATTTGTTGAGGCACATCACCTTGGATAACAATGAGAATAAACCTGTCACTAACAGCAGGGATACTCAAGAGGTATTTTTTTATGTTCATCTTCAGTTCACTGCCTCGTATCTCTGGTGCTTTTTTGAATTTTTTTTTTTTAATTTAATCTTAACAGCAAGTTTATGTCTGCAGGTGATGTTGGAACCCGGGATTAAAATGATCAAAATTTTTAAGGAGTGTACCAGTAAGACATGCATTCTGGATGATTTTGGGTTTTATGAGGCTCGTCAGAAGACAATTTTGGAGAAGAAAGCAAAGCAACAATTCCCAAAGCAGGCAAATATCTTTCAAGCTTTTTAATCTGCTTGTATGTTGTATTTTTGAGGAGATTGTATTCAAACATGCCTCGGATAATTATGATGCTATTGGATCCTGTTGATGCAGATATGGGAAGGAAAGCCTACTGATGAGAAGGTAGAGCTAAATGGGGAAGTTGAAACTCAAAAGTCTGATGTTGCCTCTGGACTGCTCAAGGAGCGTAAGCTAGCTGAGAAGGATAGTGATGACCACAAACATGGGGAGAATGGATCTGTCGCTATTGCTGGAGATGCCCCAAAGGGTGCCAAACCGGTTGTATCTGAGAATAAGATTGTAGCCAATGGGGTTGCTAATGGTTGCTAGCCTCAGCCATGGTTTATGGTGGCGGTACTAGTTTTCAGGAGAATGTATTGTTACTTAGAGTATAAGCAAGGTGTTGCCGCCTGATTGGATCTGTCTTGCATTCTCTTGATATTTGAAGATGATAATTGGTTGACAAGTGGAGATAAAGGTCTGTATATTTTGGAGCTTGTCAAGGCAGAATTAGTTCATAGAGTGCTAGTGTCAACCCCTTTTTCGTTGGGTTTTGTTTACAGTGGTTAGTTCCTAACAGGTTTTTCTTTTATTCCTAGGGTTTTGGGATTTAGGTTTCATGCTTAAGTGGTGCTATATCTTGTGGCTTTTGTTTTTTTGGGGTTTTATCTTATTTTCTTTTCTTCCCTTAATTTTTATATTTGGTTGGTTATTTCCTGTCTTGTAAATCTAGATCTACTTTTAAGCGGAGCCACTTTGCTTGTTACTTGCAAGAGAGCTAGAAGAAAGGTGGGAAAATACTGAAATATAGTTTGGCTTTAACTAGTTTGGTTTCTCTTATAATTTCGTTTCTATTTAGTTATTCTTAGTAATTATGTTTTCTTATAGTTGAGTTGCTCGTTCGAGAGAAATAATCTGTTTATGGAGCTTTTAGGTGAACAAGCTAATTGATGGTAAGATTTGTTGACATGCTGACATTGTAAGGTGAGTTTATAGGGTGTTATGTGTTATTTTTCATAAATAAGATTTTATGTCTGACTATGAAGTAGGAATCCTCTTCAATGTAGAGTCTATCTAATTTATTTCATTTGAAATCGGAACTTCAACTGTTGACTCCGAGTATAATTTAATCCACTTGCTGGTATTTCTGAATAGTGTTCCCGTGTTTTGTAGTCGACGTCATGTCTGTCCCCTTCGTCTTTTTCTCTCTTGAATTGACGCCGAAAGGCCTCCCAAAATTGCCAAACTAGCCCGTTATTGCTCACGAAGATCAGTCAACTTGATAAGCCTACATCCATACACAACGTAAGAAAATTGAATAGATTTTAACCATTAGTTAATTTTTAAGTAGCCTATATACTGTTTTTTATTTTCATTTTAATCTAAAAATTATTTATTGATTTTCAATTTGGTCCTCCGTTGACTCATATTTTCAATTTAGTTATTACTTGTCCGTTTATTTTCGATTTATTTTTTATTTAATTGAGAATAAGAAATTGTATATGTTAAATTAATGAGGGATTAATTGAAAATGAAAATGAGGAATTAATTGATAATGAAATAATGAAGGATCGAAATAATATTTTATTCTAAATGAATTGTAATGCTTGCCGTTCCTTTAACTGTCAAAGCTGACTTTGTTAGGTCGTGAGGCTCGAGGTGCTTTCACAACAGTTGTTTTGTATAACGCCAATGATGGTGTTGCTGTCAAGATTTATAGTTCCTACAATAAGTGTTTGTTACCCTCTCGAAACAACACCTACAAATCTTCACCTTCCTCTTCCTCTTCCTCCTAGTCTTTAATGACAGCTGCTTCATTGTAGCCTAAGGCCTCCTTTTGCACTGGTCGATATTAAGCATTGAAGAACTTCAGCAGTTTAATATTTCTTAAAAATTTAAAATTTTTTCCAAAAATTAAAATCGGGGTCGACGAGTGTGCGTGAGACGAGGGTAGGGAGAATAGATGACACTGATGGTTTTCATATGTTTTAAGGTTTTTGTATTGAGGTTCTTGGTTAAGGACAAAGGACAAATAATACCACTTCTATTTAAAAAGACCGTAAGGAAAATTGTAATTTAATACGTAAATGAATCTATTTTCATGATTGCAGGGAACCTTTACCATTTTCTTTCTTTCTCAATTTACTCGGGGATTTCAACTTTAAAAAAAAGAAGAAAAGAATAGAACCCATAGCACGAGTATAACATTCGAAATCGAATAGATTGAGCAAATGAAAGTATCTTCATGTGCCCATTTTCCCTTTCCTCGTCTTCAACTTTAATCTCTTTTCTGGCCTTGGGTTCAGTGGAGAGACAAAAAGAGGAAAAAATAAAAAAGAATAGAGTAGATGACCAACAAATGAAGGTGATGTAACATTATTTTATAAAGCTTTTGACAGAAATACTAATGAAAAAGTTATATTACAAAAAGTTCAGGACATCAAATGTCAACTTCTGAATTTTAAGAGGAGTAAATTGCAATAGCTCTTAAATTGGAGATTATTTGCATTTTAACCTATTATTTACAAAGCATGGTGTTCTCATGTGCTGTATAGTTCTTCAACCCTTCAAGTTACAATTACATGGATGGCAGTCACTAGTTTTGAAGTTTTAATGTTGTGGTTAAATTGATTCTAATATTAAGGTAAATTGGTGAAAGAACACTTGGAAGGAGGGATAATTTAAACCACTTTAATAGAAATAAATATATTAGTTTGAAACTTGGTTGTTTGAAAATAAGTAACTGTTATTTAAAGCTCTAAATAAGATTCTTGAAAGAAATTTCTGAAAAAGTTTAAATGGCTTAAGATAATAGTTTTGGTATCCTGAAACCTAGATTGGGTTTTCTAATAGTAGATAAGGAGAAGAACATAATCTTACCGTGATTCGGATAACCTTGTCATATGTTTAGTCTTCTTGAAGAGATTTTCCACCAACCAGATCACTCTTACACTTCATGGGTTTTCTTATGCTTGCCCAGCACTTAATGAGTTTTTCCATGCTCACTCACAATACTTTAAAGGTTTACCCACTTTAAACTCTTCATTCATCAAGTTTTCACTCAGTTCACCCACAACTAGCTTTTTATCTTAGGAAAGATTTCACAAAGGTATGTAAAAGTTCAATACAATAGGAGATTGCAAGTAAGCATACTTAAAGCTTTCAAAAGCTAGATATAGTAACTTGAAACTTGGCTCAATATAGAGTTTTCTCTCTTTTTTTTAGGCTCATATCTAGTGTTTTCTCTCTTTCTCTTTTTAGAGTTGTTTCTCTAAATTTATGTTTTAATCCTCTGTATAATCTGTTCTAACTCTTCTGCTTTTATGAGTTCATGTGGTGGCCGTTGCACTTAAGAATTCCTTACGCTTGAACCAAATATTATCATTGAAGTGCATGCTATAAGGATTGGAAGATGTCTATCGTGGATGCTTCACTTTAGCCTTGTTTTCGGCCTACAAAAGAGTGCTTGAATGTGCATGGTTGTGATGGTTAAGGCTCTTCATGTTTTTTTTTTTTTTTCGTGGTCTAGCTAGAGAGCTTCTGTGTAGTTCTTAAAATGTGGAGACAAGAGAAAAGAGGGGGGAAAAATTGTATGAGTGTTTTTCTATAAATATCCCATGCTTCTTTTTATTTGCGGTCACTTGTGTTGTTTTGTTGCAAACTCTAACTTCTGCAGAAGTGGCTGCAGTAGAGTTGTACAAATGTCTTTTGTCTTGAAGGAGTTTTGTAGCCTTTGTGCATTTGCCAGCTTAACATCACTTAGACAAAGTGATAAGCTAATGGTAAAAAGATTTTGAGTTTTGGCTTCTTTTCAGGGCTAATTCTTTGAATAATTTGGCAGAATAAAAAAAAAATTCAGCTTAGACTAATAATTTTTGTTTTCATCATGTTAACATCAAACTTTCGGTTCATGATTAAACCATTGGGCCAACAAATGGAGGTTATGAACAAACGTATGTGTACATGAATATTACATCTCTTAATTGATCCCTCATAGAAGTTGTGACAAATAGAATGTCATATGAAGCTCGGTATGAGAGAAAGTTGTAGGTTGATCACTTCAAAGATTTTGCTTAATTTGTCTATTCCCACATCTTAAAATGAAGTAGAGACATGCTAGACTTGAAAGAGAAAAGTTTATCTTCATTGTCTACAACAGTGAATCTACGGGTTATCATCTTTACAACCTTGATACAAGACAAGTAATGATTTTAAAGTATGTGATTTGTGATAAACATGCTAATTGGAAATGGATTAATGAAGTTCTCAAAGGAGCTCAACATATTGATGTTGTGGAGAACGCAAGAGATAATCTAGACCTAAGCATGAGCCAATCTTCCTAATAAAACATGTAGTCACTAGATCATCTCTTCCTCGGAAGATGCAATCATTGCAAGATATTTATCAAATATATAATGTTGCATTCTTTTCTCATGAACCACAAAATTTTGAAGAAGCTACAAAGCAAGAAGAATGGATAAGAGCCATGGACGAGGAAATCTAAATGATTGTGAGAAATTAACCATGGAAGCTCATGGAGAAGTTAAAACAAAAGATATCATTGGGCTAAAGTAGGTCTACAAAATCAATTATATAGATGACCAATCTATCTTAAAGTACAAGGCATAATGGATGGCATAAGGGTATTCTCAGCAACCAGGTATTGAATTTAATGAGACCTTATCTCTTATGGTTTGCATGGAGATGATAAGAACGATACTTGCTCTAATTGTGCAACTAAAGCCAAAAGTGTATCAATTAGATGTGAAATTTGCATTCCTAAATAGAGAAATTGAACAAGTGTATGTGGAGCAACCTCAAGTGTATGTAGTTTGAGGAAAAAAATTAAGTTTATCAGCTCAAGAAAGTACTTTACAGGTTTAAGCAAACACCTCATGCATGGAATAATAAAATAGACAAGTATATAATTGATTATGGATTCACAAAAAGCCTAGCGCACTATATATAAAGATGTAAGAAGATTGTTTTCTCACTCTATGTCTATATGTGGATGATTTAATATATGCAGGTAACAACACAAGAATAATTGAAGAAAACAAGCTATGATGGAGTATGAGATGGCCAATCTTGATATTATGAGATGCTTTCTTGGTATGCAAGTCAAGCGAAGGCTAGAACATACATCTATTTGAAAAGAAAAACATGCAAATGATTTGTTGAAGAAATTCAAGATGGAAGACTATAAGCCAACATCTATTCCAATGGGGATTAACAAAAAGTTGTACTGGTTCATTGATTTATCTCACAAACACATGATTATTCATAGTGCATGTATTCATGATAGAGCCTAACAAATCCCACTTTATAGTTGTAAAAAGAATTTTGAGATAATGCAAAGATACAAAAAATTATGGTATCTGTACCAAGCATAGAACAAATGCAATTTAATTGGCTATATAGATAGTAACTAGGTAGCCAACTTTAGACTGAAAGAGCACAACTAGGTATTATTTTTCTTCTTGGTTCCAAGGTAATTTCATGGGCATCAAAAAAGTATAAGACAATTGCACTTTCTTGGGAGCTCGGATATATGGCTACAGCAAGTGTTGCATGCAAAACAATTTAGCTTAGAAGAATCCTAAATAATTTACATTAACTAGTCAATGCACTTACTAAAATCTACTGCAACAACCACTATTGCTATGAGAAAAAATTCTGTCTTTTACAGTTGCATCAAACATATTGCAATCAAACATCATTTCGTACAAAAGCTCATAGAACACAGAAAACTTAAGTTGGAGTTTCATAAGACAAAATATCAATTAGCATACATTTCTATGAAGCCCATTGCTCTAGAGAAATTTATCAATCTTAATGAGTTTCTGCAGGGGAGTATTCGAAAGAATAATCTAGAAAAACCATCAAATCAGCAGCACAATATTTTCATACATGGAAGAAGCAATACAAAAGTCTAGCTGTAAATTGCAGTAATGTAGAGAATGTAGCTGAAAATTGATAGTGGGATTGATAATGATGCTATCTTTGAATTACCTAGGTGTGTGGCTGTGAAATGCTGATAATCAAACCATGTAGAAATGCAGTGAAAAGGGTCATTTGGCCGACGAATTCATGGGTCTTGTATCACTCACATTTTAAACTTCAAATAGATAATTATGAGTTATATAATTATCAATCTATTCTTAATTTAGTCTCTTATTAATATGAATGTTAGCACATTTTAATCTTAATTTAGCTAAGATTAAGAAACTAAATTTGTTAACTTTCAAATTAGTAAAGAACTAAATTAAAAATGGAAATTAATAAGAAAGTAAATTAAGAATGGACCACTAATTAGTGAAGGACCAAATTGAAAATAAAATAAACAAGGGACCAAATTAAAAATACAACAAAATAATGTTTAACTCTTTAAACCTACATAGCACGAATGACTATGAAGATACTCTCATTTTTGTTAAACCCTAGTTGAACCAATTCACAGAGGACTACATCTCAACTAATGCTAATGAATGTTAACGTAATACAACTCATTCGTTGAAATTTGAGTCCCTCAATTTCATAAATTGTGAGGATCAATTTATGACAATCCTTTCTCTTTTGCCTGGTTTATCAGATCCCATGTTGTAAGGATTCAATTCCTGTTTATTATATTTTTGTAAAAAGTATTAATAATTTCCTGTTCGAAATTAAAAACTTTATCTACTTTATACCATAGATATTTTTTCTCCTGGACTGTCATAATTCTCTTATACACTTTGTTTTCTAATCTCCAGCAGAATTTTCACCATGTGAACTGGAATAAATTGAACATAAATGGAGACTAAAATATCAGTTTAGATTTTGTGCAAATATCTCATCTGTTAAAAAAAGATTATATTATATTTATTAATATACTGTACATTTAGTCATTTTTTATGTGATGCTTAAACAATCTGATCATTAAGGCACTAATTGGTTTATAGTATGTTTTTGGGGTACTTGTTTACCATATGCAACCTTCACTAGACTATAATTAATTTCTAATCAAAATATGAATTTAAAAAGACTTAATAGTATAATTTTTAATATATAAAAGAAGTTTGTGTCTATTTCAAAATAGATGAAAGATTTGAGAATTTAACTTTTAATTAAAATTTTGTTTGCATGGGGGATAATTTAAGGGGAGAAACGCAGTTTGCAATATTTGAATTATTACATCAATTTTTTTTCTGGGTTTGAATTAGCATGAATTGAATTTTTTAAATTACCATGGTAATTTTAATCAAGCAATATTTAAAAATTAAAATTTAATGACATTAAGTGAAATTTAAAAAATTTCTTTTCTATCACGCACACACGCATACACACACATAAATTCCCAGCTTTTTTATACAATTATACAATTATCTTTAATATAATAGTTAGGAAAAAATTTATATGCAATTATATATATATAAAATTAAAACATGATAAGTGTTTTTTGAATATATTACAACACATATATGATTATTACAAATAACTATATCATTTTTCAAATTAAATTATAAGATATTATAGATTAGTTAATTGAACACTAGTTATGTTTTTATTACAGAACAATATAATAAAGATATAAAGAATTGTATATAAATCTAATCTTACTAATTATTATAATTGGAGATAGGTAAGATCCACATGGCTTGTGTGAAGGTTTGCAATTTTATATGTCCTCTTGGTTTGTTTATCAATTTATTAAATTATGGTTTTTAAATTTGTGTTTATGGAACCGTACTTTCTTGAAGGCCATGATTGTACAACCATTTCATTATTCTTGAATGTAACCAACTAAAAGTGAAGCAGAAGAATGAAAGCCCTCATTAAGTCTACAAACTGTGGACAAACTATCAAATGTTGTGTCATGAACAATTGTTTAAAGTCCAAGGCTAATAAGAGAATAGACAAGCTAGTGATTGATTCTTTTAGTTGTGAGATTATCTAACAGTTAAATTCATACAATTTAATCTTTATATATTTTTACAATATATAAAACTAATTTATTTCAATTTATTAATTGATTGATATTGAATCTCTTATTTTAAAAAAGTATTTATATTAATTTACTATAGATTATAAATTTTTTGTAAGCATTAATAAATATAAAAATAACTTATAACATGACATACGTATTAATGTTTAAGCAAATTACTGAGTTTCCCTGAAATTGTCATTAAGAAAATATATCTTATATCTCTAGTACTTTATTTAATTTTATACGTATTTAGTGTAATATAATTAGTTATTTATATGTTTTAATAAGAATATATAGAAAAACATTACTTTAATCCTCCACATTTAAACATAGTCCTACGTTGGTCCTCCACAAATTAATAAATCTTAAAATGGTCTTCCATTTTTTGATACAGTTTAATTTTAATTCTTTACAAATTGAAAGTTTTAAAATGATTTTTCACTTGCAAAAATTGGAGTCAAAATGGTCCCCCTAAATCTCATTTAGAGAAGGATTATGTTGGGTCTATTTTGCAATAGATATATCTTGAAAAGTAGGGTACTACTTTAAAACTTTCAATCTATAGAGGATCAATATGAGATTAAGTTCAAAAGTGAAGGATCATTCTAATTTGTGAAGGACCTAAATGAAACTAAAAACAAAAGTTGAGGACCAAAATAATATTTTTTGCTAAAAATATACTTATAATGATTTCTAAATCAATAAAAACAATTTAAACCAAAAAGTATTAAAATATCAAAAAATTGAAATAAATAATATTTTAAGTAAATAAATATTTTGATAAATTTTTCTTTTTAAATAAACAAGTAGACAAAACCATCAAAATATTACAAATTACATGAACAAAAGTTGCTATAATACTGTAAATAATTAAAGAAAGACTAGAGGTCAAAATACAATGAGTGTTGACATCATATTGTATTTGAGGCTACACTTGACCATTTATGGCCAAATCAATGACAAAAATAAAAAATAAAAAAGATATAACACAATATTAAAGTTCTATCACTTGAACAAAAAAATGATAGTTTACTGTACTTTCTCTTCGCTTCCAATTTATTGGAAGATGAAGATACTAGGAAGGAGATTTATATATCCAATATATATAACACTGAGTATCAAAGGAGGTAAATAAAGGATTTAGATTTCCTGCATTTATTTATAAATGTGTAATCAAACATTCAATATTAAATAATTGCTTGTGAGATCCAAATATAAAGTTAGATACCAAAATCAGTAGAACCTAAAAGTTAGTCCGTCGATCTGTATTAAATGAATTACACTATTCAATAATACGCACTTTGCTTGAAAAAATGCAGGAAATCCAAATTAGATAAATTATTAACGTCTTGGCTTGGGCAAATCTTTTACGATACCGCAAAGAAGCTGGGTTTCTGGAAGGTTGTACTCATTCCTCACTTCATTTGAATCTGACAAAATACTAATGTATAGCTGTTCACCCAAGTAGCGACTCTCAGCTATCTCCGACCTCAAGTTCCACATTCCTACGTTGTCAAATGTCAACAGAATCGCTGTCCAAAATTCAGGGAAAACCTGTACGGTGTGCCTACTCACAGCATCAACAAGGTTATAGCTCTTCCTTTTCTCCGGGGTCCATATACCTGGCTCCATTCTGCAGATTGAAGAGTAAGAAACAAGAAAAGAATTATTCATTATTAGAACTTATATATCAAGCCTATGAAGTATTGATATAGATATGAATATTATATATGACACGATAAGATACATGTAATATGTAAATTTAAAAAATTTTGAGATAGAAATATGGGTATATATGTGTGTATATATATTAGCAAATAGAGATAGCTCATAAAAGAAGATTACATAAAATATGGAAGAAAAAGAGGATAAAATATAAGATAAAACAATAAAATAATGTCATAACTAATAAAAAAAATTATTAGAAATATTTTAGCATTGATATGAAACTATTTCATCTCATTTTGAAATGTATCATACAGATAATTTTTTGGATATATATGTATGTGTATTGTATAAAATATCAATAAATCTTAGATTTTTCTTGTTTATCATCTTCAATGTCATAATCTTCTTTCTTCACCCAAAACATTTGGCAAGAGCTAGAAAAAAATTTCAAACTCTATTTGTTGGTATATTTATATACAGACACACATAGATATACATATCTATATCTTTAAATTTTAAAACTTATCTTATTTTATGTATCGTATTGTGTCATATCTAAACATTTGGTAAGAGATAGACAAAAATTCAAACTCTATTTGTTAGTATATTTATATATAAATACACATAGGTATACTTATCTATATCCTTAAATTTTAAAATTTATTTTATCTCATGTATCACATCGTGTTGTATATGATACTTGCACCCATACCCATGCTTCTTAGAATATTAGCAAATTGTGATGAGAAAGAATCAAAGAAGTACTTACGCAACAGCAAAGAAAGAGTAACCATCCAAATTATATGATTGGACACTATCTTCATGGTTCTCCAAGATGATCTCGACGAAGCTGTGGTAGGCAATGCTTATGACATTGGGAGCCATGATGATTTTGTCTAACGTGGGAGGTGGTACATCAGAGATAATGTTGTACTTGAAAATCTTGTTGGCAACTCCATAGTATTCAGCGAGCTTGAGAGGAGTTTCAGCATCAACGTGTGAGACTCCATTGAAGGCATAACGAAGCTTGCTTTGGACCTTGCCTACTGAGTTAACCAACTTGATGGTGCGACTGATTTTGATGTTACCATATTTGTACGAACCCTGAATGTTTGGCCTAGCAGCACTGGCACTCAAGTTCCAACGGAAAGACCTGAATTGGTTCACAGACCATTCCCAACCAACAGGTGCGTCAGGAATCATTGGCGAGGGAGGGACAACGACGCCGATGCCCCGGACATTGATGTATCGGATGGTTCCTTTACCTGCACAGGCAGGTCCAAGATTTGAATGTAAAGGGATGAAAATCTTTGAATTATATGACAAAGTAAGGTGACAAATTCTTAAAGATACATATAAAAATTAAAATTTTATAAGACTACGAAAAACAATCGCTTTCTGAATCCATTCCTGATTACCTATAAGAACGGGTAGAGTGCTGCGAGTGGATGCCACAATGAAATAGTCCTTTGGCTCCTTGTCAGCAGTCACAAGGACAGAAAAGCATTGTCCTACGTGGACGTCCAATGAGTCATAGAAGTTCTGGACAGTATGGGAACCCTCCATCTCCACAAGCCTCAAGCGATGACCTTGAACCCTAAAGTTTAGGGTTTCCTTGAGACCAACGTTGCACACTCTGTACTTGTATGTCTTGCCGGGCTTCATGGTGAAGAGTGGCAGGTCCTTTCCATCACCATTAGCTGTTCTTCCATTGATGAGCACACCACTAGGCCTCTCGAGTCCACGACCACTGTCTAACACCCTCTTCAAGTCCCTGTGACTCTGGGTGTACCAGTCACCAATCACAACGGTGTATTCATCCTCAGGAGGCTCATAAGGAACAGGAATCAATGGACGACTATTGATGGTAATGCCACCAAAACCACCAGCTGCTCTGTGCATGGCTGTGGTGGGATAGTAGAAATAGCTTCCGATCTGATCCTTCATCTGGAAGCGATAGGTGTAGGTGGTCCCAGGAGGGATAGGGCATTGAGTCCCAGGAGTACCATCTTGCCATGAGTTTCTTCTTTGTTGGATGCCACTCCAAGTCAAGAGAAATGGCTCATCAAGGTGGTTGATCACATTCAAGACGATGTTATTGTTGGTGGTGGTGTTCAGTACAGGTCCTGGGAATTGGCCATTGATGAGGATGACTTGCTGAGGAACTCCCAAAGGTGAAACGGTGCCGTATGTGACGTCCCATGTGAAGTGTAGGTAAGGGTCCTCACCCTGCACTACCACCATAGCCAAGAAGGAGCATAGCATCAAAAACAACATTTCCTCTTGACCCATATCTTCGGTTTTCGTTTGAAGCCTCTTCCAGTCAATTCACACTACTTTCCTATTTACTTTTCTTCTTCTTTTTCTTTTTATACTTTTTTTCCTTTTGAATTATTAGATTAAAGAAGATCCCACTTCTTCTGCAATCTCAATGGAAATTCAACCTTTCCCTTTTAAGACAATGCTGCAACCTCTTTCAACCATACAATCTTTGCCATACTTGTGTCTGAGCTAGTCCATCTCCCACTATATTGCGCTCTTCCTTCTATTTTCACACTTCAAATAATCCTATGTACGTTACTTCTTTGCCAAATTAACTAGCTTTGATATTATTAGACCTATACTTTTTTTTCTCTTTATTAATTATACATAATTTCTTTTTTGTTGATTGGATGTAAATTGTTTTTTAAGAAATTGAATAATAACATAGTTCAGACATATAGTGGTAATATATTTACCAAGTAAAAAATTAACTTAAGTATAATTAAATTTTATTACTAAAAAATAAATGCTGATTTTTTAACCATGAAAATGAGTCATCAGTTTTGTGGATATAATGAGTCTATGTTAAGACTGAGTTTAGTATTTTTTTTTTTTACAGCGAGTTTAGTATATTTTTTATTTCTAAATCTTATTCTTATAGAATTCAATCCATGAAATTTTTTGACTTTTCATTAGTTAGCCTTTCATCAGTCAAAAATAGAACAATTGTACATCTTTTGAGGATTAACAAGTAGCGAGCTAAAAGTTTTCAAACACTAAATCTTCAAGGACTAATTAATCAAAACATGCATCTTTAAATTACCAACAAGGTCTATTTTCTCTTGATTTTAACAAATGCTACAGCTATAAACAATCCTAAATATGGCAACATTAATGTCGTGTCTTTTACAGAAGTTTGAGAAAATTTTTCTTTTTTTTTTTTTTGGAAAAAAACATTAAAAATTGTTATTTAAGGAATTACATAATAATTGAAAAAAATAAGTAAATTAAATCATTGACTTGGAAAAAGTACATGTACTTATTTGTTATAGCTCATATATAAGGTCATCAATACCCAATTCCTTTCTCATAGATACGGCTAGCTAATCCTAATTAAATCAACTATTCCTTGTAATCCATTGACATATCCTGATCCTATGTCCTAACCTACCCTGTGATATCCCTCATAGTCCACCCAAGTTCAATTATTATGATATATACGGCTTGGTGAATTCTAGTTTAACTACGTGATTGGACATCCCTTGAAATTAACTTACACCTAATTAAACATTAATTACATTTTATTAAACACTTACTTAATATAAATGGTATACTTATTATAATTTTAAAAGTCTGCTTAGTTTAATAAGTTTATCTTTTACAAAAAAAAGATAAAATTTAATTAAAAAAATTATTCTATTAAATGAGTCGAACTTGGATTTTGTCTAAAATTTGATACAGGCTTAAAAAGGCTGAATCAATTTTTTTTTTAATAAAAACATAATATTTATATAAAAATTTTATTTGATTAAAAAAAAAAATGAAACTTAAGATTTAATAAGGGGGATGGGAAGGGTAATAGGTTGGGGGAAGAGTAGGGAGGAGATGCTGGCAGGAAATGCAGCAATAGGCGCGGTAGCAGTAGAAAAAGGATGGATTGGGAATGGTAAGAAGGAAAAAATCATTTATGTTGACAAAGGAAAAATGACGTATGAAGCAGAGAGAAGAGCCTAATTCGATACAAGAATTTGATACTATGCCATGATGGAATTGAAAGATTTTCTAACTCACCTACTTAACTGTCCATGAGAGCATCAAACGGCCAGATTAGCATTTCTTTAATGTTTTACTTACCAAGGAACCATTTTAGTTAACAACTGGTTCAATTGAGACTAAAATTAAGTGGAAAACTAAAATGAAATTGAAGGGATGAATGGGAGACTGTTACGATGGGTAAACTATTAGAGAGTCACTTAGGGAGTTAGTTAGTAGTTAAGTCTGTTAGCAGTATGATAAGGGTGGTCAACGGCTACGATTATATGAGTGGCTGTGGCTTCTCATTCATAGTATGGAATTAATTCAATTGATATACTTCTCTTACCAATTTGGTATCAGAGCCTCGGGAACCAGTGAGTTGACAAGGGAAACACGCTCTCCGGATCGACTGCGGGAGTTCGAACAAGAGCTTGGTCAGAATCAGTCAGAGCTCAGCGAATTCAAATATCTCTCGCTTAGAAGGGTTGGTCACTGACATGGCTTCCAAGCTGGGACAACTGACAGCGATGTTCAGTGGTGATAATCAGTTATTGGCGGGTTTGAATGGTAATAGAGGAGCTCGGCCATAGTTTGGAACGTTCCAACCTTCGATCAACTCTACGTATACATTTCCTACCAAATTTTCACGGATTGATTTTCCTAAGTTCGACGGCACAGATTACCGAGGGTAGTCATACAAGTGTCGCCAATTTTTTGAGTTTGATAAGACACCGGTGGAGCATCGGGTTCAACTTGCCATGTTACATCTGGAGGACCGCGCTTTACAGTGGCACCAAACGTTCATGTCCAAGAAACGCCTCACTGATGTTCCATGGACAGATTATATGACAGCGTTAGGTGTTCACTTTGGTGATATTACCAAAGTCGATCCTCTCGCTGAGTTGAAGAGGCTTCACCAACGTAGCTCAGTGATTTCTTATCAGGAAAACTTTGAGGATCTATTATCGGCGGTCAACTTACCGGAGGAATTGCCGATTAGTCTTTACTTAGGTGGCTTGAAACCAGAGATTGAATCACAGGTACGCATGTTTAAACCTTATACCCTGGTGAACACGATGTACCTAGCGCGGGGAGGATGCGTTATAGGTGGTGAGCGATCGGAGTCGATTGCCAATAAAAGTCATGAAGGCTACTGTTCCATCTCATAAGTCCTTTACGACTGCGAGTAAGGTGGATGAATCTTATCATAGTAGTTTGAGCTAGAAGTCAGTAGGCATGGGTGAAAAGTCTGTGAAACAATTGACGAAGAGTGAAATGGACGAGAAGCGACGGAAAGGGTTGTGCTATTAGGGTAATGAGAAGTACTCTGTTTCTCATCGCTGCAAACCAATGCATTCCTTCATGATTGGTATTGATGAAGAGGAGGTACAAGCAACGGAGGGTAACACCATTGCAGAACACGAGGATCAGTTATTGGCGAATGATTTTACACTTTCGATTCTAGCAGTTAATGCACTACACAAAATTGCAGAGTGTTTGACGTTACGTATACAGGGATTCCTTAAGAAGCAACCGATTACTATGCTGATAGACACAGGGACCATGCACAATTTCATTGATTCTACTGTTGTGAAGAAATTACACTTGAAGGTTGATTATACTGAGGGCATGGAGGTTTCGGTGGCTGGTGGAGGGAAGATTACAATAACTGGAGTCTATAAAAAGCTGAACTGGAGCAAGCAACATGAAGTGTTTGCGGCAGATTTTTTTGTAATGAATTTGGGCAATTATGATGCTATCTTAGGGGTCCAATGGTTGCAAACTCTGGGCAAATTTCATATGGATTTACAGCAGTGTTTTACCTTTGAATTAGATGGGAAGAATTATGAAGTCCACAGGTTGTAGGCTGCTAATACTCACTTGCAGGAGGACCAGCGAAAGATTTTTACTTGTCCACAAGCCTTGGTGATCCAGATGGAACGACCATTATTTCTAACACCTCAGTTGACATTAGAGCAACAGGAAGAATTACAATCCTTACTGGCAACATTGGAAGATGTTTTTCAAGTGCATACATCTCTTCCTCCATCACGGGGATTTGATCATACCAGTGCATTGAAAGATGAGAAACCTATTGCTTTACGACCTTATCGTTATGGGCCTGTGCAGAAAACTGCAATTGAAGAACTAGTGCAGAAAATGCTGGATAATGGTATTATTCAACCTAGTTGCAGTTCCTTTGCGTCACCCGTAATGTTGGCTAAGAATAAGGACGGAAGCTGGCATTTTTATGCAGACTACCAAAAATTAAATAGTCAAACTATTCAAAATAAATTTCTTATTCTTGGATGAATTACATGGAGCATGCTATTTTTCTAAGTTGGATTTAAGAGCATGCTATCATCAGATTTTAATGAAGGTTGAGGACACTAATAAAACAGCATTTCAAACTCATGAAGGGTTGTATGAGTTCTTGGTAATGCGTTTTGGGCTTATGAATGCCCTAGCTACCTTTCAAGCCCTTATGAAATCGGTTTTCAAAGCCTACTTATGCAGAAGTATTTTAATGTTCTTTGATGATATATTGGTGTATAGCAGCTCATGGGAGGCTCATCTGGTTCATCTGCGTGAAGTCTTATCTGTGTTGAGAGCACATCAGCTTTTTGCTAAAACGTCTAAGTGTGAATTTGGAGCTCAGCAAGTTGATTATTTGGGCCATGTGATATCTATCGGTGGTGTGTGGAGGCTGATTTCAAGAAAATCAAGGCAATGCTTGATTGGCCTGTTCCAACCTCAATCAAGGCACTCAGATTATTCTTGGGTCTTACGGGGTATTATCGTTTATTTGTCAGGAATTATGGTATTATTAGTAAACCATTGACTTCATTATTGCAGAAAGGAGGCAGCTCTCTTGTCTGGTCTAAAGAAGCAGCAGATGCATTTTAGATATTGAAGGTGGCAATGAGTTCTACACTTGTTTTGGCTCTTTTGAGTTTTACTAAGCCCTTTGTTATTGAAACGAATGCCTCAAAAGAAGAGGTGGGTGCCGTGTTATCTCAGGGGGGCACCCCATTGCCTTTGCTAGTAAGGCGTTCAGTCCAAGGAAGCAAGCCTTATCTGCATATGAGCATAAATTGATTGCCATTGTATTTGCTGTCAAACATTGGAAGTAATATGTGCAAGGTACTCATTTTGTGATTAAGATAGATCACTCTACCCTGAAGCATTTGTTAGAATAGATAGTTATTTCTCCAGACCAGCACAAATGGGTCCATAATTTGCGGGGTTTGGACTACACCATTGAATATAGGAAAGGCCATGAGAACGTAGTGGCTGATGCACTTTCATGAGTTAAGCATGGTTGCAGTTCTGAATGCTTAGCAGTAGCTACAATTTTTTCGGATTTAAACAGGTGGGTTAGTGAGTCTTGGGAAGAAGATGACCATTTGCGTGGCTTAATCATTGCATTTCAACACAATTCTTCTTCAAGTGGCAAGTATGTATGGGAGCAGAATGCACTTAAGTGGAAAGGTTGATTAGTGGTGGGAGATAATGTAGACTTGCGGCAAGAGTTATTGGCTAGTTTCTATAACAGTCCTTACGAGGGTCATTCAAGGGTCACCCTTACTTTTAAACGGCTCTAATTGGTTTTTTATTGGAAAGGTATAGAGAAAGATGTTAGGAATTTCGTTTGGGAATGTTCTACATGTCAAAGATTTAAAGTGGAGCATATTGCATCCCCTGGATTGTTATAGCCACTTCCAACCCCTAATGAAGTTTGGAAAGACTTGGCCATGGATTTTTTAGTTAGTCTTCCTATATCATATAACTATACAATCATACTTGTTGTGGTGGACAGATTTTCTAAGGCTGTTCATTTTGCCCTTATAAAGCATCCATATACAGCTATGGATGTGGCAGAGTTTTTTTAGACATTGTTGTTAAGATACATGGACTTCCTCATACTATAGTTATAGATTGCGACCTTACTTTGTGTGCTATTTTTTGGAAGGAGTTGTTTTATTGTTAGCATGTCAAGTTGTTGTATTCTTCAGCATATCACCCTCAGACATATGGTCAAATAGAGGTTTTGAATTGAACATTGGAATGTTATCTTTTTTGTATGTGTGGAGATCACCCTAGACAATGGGTTAAGTGGCTTCCAATGGCTAAATTATGGTATAACACTACCTTCCATTTAGTTATTGGTATGTCACCGTTTCAAGCCATGCTTGGTGTACCACCCCCGACTCATTTACCATATATTGCTGGGGATTGTTCTAATAAGTGTGGATGAAGAATTGATGGGGCGTGAAGCGGTAATTCAATCTCTCATGGACAATTTAGCAAAGGCAAGGAATCGGATGGTGCAGTAGGCTAATAAAAGGATATTTGAAAGGCATTTTGAGGTTTGGGATATGATCTATCTGAAGTTACAGACGTTTAGAAGGAATTCACTTGCAAACTCCTGTCTCCAAGCTGTCAGCTCGATATTTTGGTCCTTTCGTGTTACGGCGAAGGTGGGTGCTATTGCGTATAAAGTTAAATTGCCCCAAGGCTATCAACTTCATCCGGTGTTTCATGTTAGCCTCCTCAAGAAGCACTGGGTCAGCAAGATGCTTCTGTTTATGAATCACCTTTAGTGACTTCTGATGGTCAGTTTTTTATAAGGCTTGCTAAGATTTTGGATCGTCGGGTTGTCAAGAAGGGCAATTTGCCACGTACGCAGGTTCTAATTCAGTGGAAGAATACTAGTGCAGAAGAGGTGACTTGGGAACCTTTGCCGGTCATTCAACAACGTTTTCCAGCTTTTAATACTCTTGTTACCAAACCTTGAGGACAAGGATCCGTTAGGGGGGATAGTAATTGTCGCGATGGGTAAATTGTTGGAGTCAATTAGGGAGTTAGTTAGTGGTTAAGTTGGTTAGCAGTGTAATAATGTGGTCAACGGCTACGATTATATAAGTGGCTGTGGCTTGTCATTCAAAGTGTGGAATTAATTCAGTTGATATACTTCTCTCTGTACTAGAGATTAAAATAGTATTTTTGTCTAAAACAACTGTAGCGTCACCATTGTAAGAAAACAACTGTTTGGTAGCAATAAAATGTCCCAAATTAGAGGAACTTCTTAAAACCGAAACAAGAGGGGAACATAAAGGATGTTAAACATGCACAGCGGAAATCAACCAAACATAACTTCATTGATGGTAAAGAATGAAGAGGTAGACAATGAATTTACACACAGCAACTCTATAGTAAAGGGGAAAAGACTTCACAAATTCAAATAGATAAAGGGGCATTAACTTCGTGCCTAGATGAATACCACATCATGGTCACAATCGAAACCTATCAAATCCATCAAAATAGATAAATACATATAAAACACGGCCTGTATATCACCAAAAGTGAGGAGAAAAAAGGTACACAACTGCTAATGCAGTCTCATTTTGACAGTTCTTGTACAGAAGGTCATTTTACAATTGAAATCTGAATGAATTTTTATACGCAAAAGAAAAGCAACCAAACACGCCTTATTACAAAACACATGGGTGCCACAGTATATCCAACTAAGTACAAGATTCAGGTCCTTTTTGTTCCGTTATTCCCCATGCCAAGCATTTCCAATTTCTCTAACCAACCAGAGGTTGGATTATTACAAAATCATTAATGGACGAATAAAAACAGCAGCAGGAAGGAAAATATTAAACACAAAAAAGGAAAAAAGAGAAGCACAAATAAGCCCATAGATAACACCCATTTGAATAACTTATGAGAGCTTGGCAGAACTGGATTATTTATTATAACCAAAAACCCCCAGTCATCTTTGAGGGGGATCAACTGTACGGACGATAGCACCTTTCATTCCATCGATTCGATCTTTAGTGATTTCCACAAAGTGACCAACAATCTCATGAAACTGTTTGAGTCCTGACAGAGGCAGAATGATGGATGAACGATCAGAACCTGCAACCTGCAATGTAATAACATGAATTTATACTAGAAAATCCTCTTCCTATTTCAAAACAAATAAGATATAACAAATGACGGAAAAAGGAAAGAAAAGATAATAGTAGCCCACCTCAGATATTCTTAAGAAATGACCCCTGTTATTGCTCCCAAGATCAAAGAAGAATTTTTTTTGATCAGCCCTAATAACTTTTGAGACCCCCAAATTCGCTATTTCATCTTGAACTGGCAAATCAACAGACCTATCCACATTCAGCTCTGAAGAGGGGGCAGGTTGACTACTACCAGATATGAATCCAGCACCAACATCATCTGACAGCCCAACCAAACGTTCTGATGACTCAGAACTTTGCTGCCACAGCACGCAAACCATCATATGGAGATAAAATAGATCATGATATCTTTGGAAATCATGGTGGCACAGCAGAAGGTCAAAATGCAGAAGCCAACCTGATTGGGTAGAATGAATAGCCTAGATGCATCATTGATCTCTACCAAAATGTTCCTAAATGCCGCCCACCCTTCATCCCTGGAACTTCCTGCAGGAACAATGATAGTACTACGATTTCTACTGACAGAAGCCTCAGACACCTGTGGAAAATACTATCCAGAATTATAATCTTGTAACAAAATAACATACCGGTAAAATATTCTTCCCAAAATAGAAAGGTCAAAATAATGAAAGGACAATGTGGTTCAAACAGTAGCATATTCGAAGTACATAAATAAATAAACAGTACAGGCTAAACTCCCAAAAAAAGAGTGTTCAGGAAATTTAAACACCAACAGTGATTATGGAAAATAATATATAAATACCATGTCCCACCTCCAACAGGCAATGCCAACCTAAATTTACATAAAAGATCCTTAGGTGATGTTTGATACACAAGGATATTATTTTCACATGGAAGTTGAAAATTCAACACTTACACATGAAGGTTACCAATTCCAAACCCCATCTAATTTGTCCAATTCCTCCAATTTCCCAGAAATCACCCTGGAATACCTATCCTCTGATCCTCTCTTCTGCCCACCAAGCCCCACATTTCCCATCCACACAATTCTCCTGTTCCCTACTGCATATAATGCTTGTTTCTTCACAAATCCCACAGCATCTCTTTCAGTTCCCCAAGAGGATTTTGGGTTCAGTATGGTCAAGCATTTTGTATCACCCTCAAATCCCTAAATTCTATTGTCCCACCAAGCAACCTTCCCATGCCCCAATTCTCGTATTCCCTACTGCAGTGCATATAATGCTAGTTTCCTCACAAGTCCAAACGCATCTCTTTTGGTTCCACCAGGGAATGAAGGCTCAGAATGCTCAAGTCCTGCATTTGCAACTAAATATTGTGACATAGAAATGACTCCCTCTCTTCTTGGTCAAGTTTTCATCCCAAAGAGGAATCCCAGATCTGTAACTCTGTCATAATAGCATTCAATAAAATCTATTTCAACAACTTTTAGCATGATTTGGGAAACCAAATTGTGGAGCCACACCAGAATGTGAGCTTGTGAGCCATGACAAATCCAAGTTCTCCAGAGTCTAGACTCTTTGTGCAAGTTACAAACACACCCAGCAGAATTGCCACCTAAAATCTTTATAACAGACCCACAAGGTGTTTGGTATGTTCATTGGGAATGTGAATCCTGTTAGAATATTGTATATATTACATTAATATAGTACATAATATAGGCTAGGTTCATAGATGTCTAGATACAATATTCTAACAAATCCCAAAAAAATTACCAAAATCATTGATTAGAATCCATGTTAATTACCTGTAATTATTGTAATTATTAGTTGACCCTAGGAATTAGACATGTGCTTAATAAGGCCCCCAATTGTTTGGGACTTGTCTCCCATCTAATATCTTTCCTAGAATAGTATCTCCTATGTACTATAAATACCCATGCATTCTTTATTCTTCAACGCAACAAGAATTTCAGAACTTTTGTCACGGTATCAAAGCCTTAGGCTCTCTTTTAGAATCGTTGGGCCTTCATTGCCATCTTTTTTCTGTCAATAACCTTCATTGCTATCAAACATCTCCATCTACCTCTTTTATCTATTCCCATTTGATCCAAACACCTTAGGGATAACCACAGAACTCACCAAACAACCTTTCCCAATTAACTGGACCTCCACCCAATACTGCACACACCTCCAGGAGCCAACGTCTCTGCCACAAGTCCCACTCATTGGCATTTGAGGATGTGTGACACCGCTCTAATACCAGCCAACCTATAACACATTACTAGTGTATTTCAAGGCTAGCCCAAGTCCTCCAGACTTGTTTCAACTCTGTCGCTAGTGGTTCTCTTATTTGTTGATTCTTCACTTTCCTATTTGTCTTTTCATCTCTAATTGAAGTGCTTGCTTGTTTTTTACACCCTAGATCATGTTTGTACATTACCAACAACACCTCTTAACCAACCATTGGCAACCACTATGCTTCAACAGGTAAATTGCTAAGTTTTCCAATAGTTTATAGGTTGAACATAAAAGTTATTTCAATGGCCTCAACTAGTTCTCACTTTTTTGAAAGGATGAGGAAAGCTAAGTCATTTACTTGAAGTAGTCCTAAAACTATGTGATCCCACGTTTGATGATTGGGATGAAGCTAAGTCTATGGTAATGTCTTGGTTATGGAACTCCATGTCATTTGAGATCAATGATACCTACATATTCCTGGGATAGTGTTGTCAAAGGTCCTCGCCTTAGCACCTAAGGCCTTGAGGCGAGGCCTTTCATGGTGTGAGAGGCGCTGGCTTCAGCCAGGTGAGAGCCTAGCAATGCCTTTGGCACCTTTTGGGCAGTCTAGGCAAGCATCTTTAGGCACCTTAGTTAAGATAGACTTATTAGGTTTTTTAAACTTAAGGTTAGCTTAAGAAGCTAAGCCCAAATACTTTAAAATAGGCAAGATATACGGAAACTATTATTTAAAATCCAGTCTAGCATTAGATAACAAATAAAAAATCATACTTTAAACACATTCTTTGAAGTGATGCCCAACCTTAAAATATATTTAAACCTATTAGCGTTTTAGGGTTTAGTAAACAAATAGAAACAAACAAAATCATCAACTTTGTGGTCCCTTCTCCAAATTATTGGTGACCTAAATTAGTGTATTTGATGATTATTATGTCTCTTGCTTGATATTATTATGTTTCCAACTTTAAATAATTAATTTATATGTCTAATGTTGTTAGAAAATTCAATTATTTATTTATATTTCTTTTATAGCATACTTCTACCATTTTTCCTATTTTAGGGCCTTACTTTACTTGGGTGAGCACCTTTTTGGCACCTCTTGCTTAAGGCGTTTTAGAAGTCTAGCACCTTAAGGCCGCCTTTCGCCTGTGCTACATTGTCAGCTAAGGAAATATGGGATGCTATTGAACAAACCTACTCCAGAGTCCAAGATGCAACTCAAATAATGAGATCAAGACCAAAATCTCTCAACACCGAACAAGGAAACCGAACCATCACCCAGTATTCCAATTTGCTAAAAGGGCTTTAGCAGGAAAGGGAGCACTATCAATGCATTCATATGATGTGTAGTGGGAATGCATCTATTCTTAAGTAAGTTATGGAAAAGAATAGAATTTATAAGTTTCTTGCAAGGTTGCACATCAAGTTTGATGCTTTGAGGGTCCAAATACTCAGAAGGGAAAAGTTACCGTCTTTGAATAGGGAAATTGTTGTTGTGCTGGCTGTGGAAGGAAGAAGGGGTGTAATGCATGAAGTCCATCCATTGAAAAGTTTGACCCTGGTATCCAAAATCAATGCACCACGTAATGACAAGGTCAAGGGCAACCTCATCAGTCAACATAGTTCACTAAGAACTTTGGGTGTACCTACTATAAGAAGCCCTAACATACTAAGCAGAGGTGTTGGAAGCTCCACAATAAACCTGTTGACATGAGGAAGGGGCAAGGACAAACTCCAAGTACAAATACCAGTAGTGAGGAAAACCCTACCTTTGCTGATATCAAGGACAAGATTGAGAAGTTAAAGAATCATTTAAGGACATTGCCCAAAACAAGTACTTGGTGGCCTCAATCTTCATCTGTCTTCAATTCTGTCATTAAAGCATCAAACAACATTTCTTCTGATTCCTAAATCATCAATTCAGAAGCCACTGACCATAAGATACATTTCTCAAAAAAATTCATTTTATATACTCCTGTCCTTGCAATAAAAAAATCATCACGGCTGACGGATTAGTTACTACTGAGGCTAGTCAAGAAGATGTTTATTTAAATGACTTACTCACTCTCAAGAATGTTTTCCATGTTCCAACACTTTGCACAAACCTTATTTCCATCCAAAAGTTTACCACTAATTCTCATCACAAAGTGACCTTTTACCCTACTTGTCATGTATTTCAGGGACAGGGCAAGGAGACAATGAATGGACATGCTAGGAAGAAGGATAGCTCGTACTATATTGAAGAGCACAATGGACGAAGTAGTGTTCAGATTTTGTCACCTTTTTCTTTCCATGTCAAACCATTCAAATCCAATAAAGAAAAGATTTAGCTTCACCACTTATGTAGTGGGCATCCATTGGTTAGTATTGTCAAAATGTTGTTTCCTTCTTTGTTCAAGGGATTAGCCATTGAAACTTTTCAGTATGAAATTTGTGAACTTGCTAAGCACAAACATACTTCCTTTCCAATTAGTAATAAAAGAATCTATGTGTTGGAGATCTTGGTTTTATCCTTTTATTTCTCCCTTTTTTTATTCCCTCTTTATTTGTATTTCTGTCATGATTTCTTTCCTTTCCTGCTGCTGACTGTTGTTGGTCATTTATTAGGAGATCTGTTTTCCTTTTCCAACTAATTGCTTACTACCTATATATATACCTTCCTTGAATGAAATAGGATATGAAAATTCAGAATTATTTTTCCTCAAATTTCCACACTATGTTCCCTTTGCTTTAATTCATAGTGATATCTGGGGTCTCTATTGTTTTTAATATTTTAAGATAAGATGTAATTGCAGATAATTGATGAGGAAGAGAGGACGAAGATGAATAAAAAAACCATACAGAAGATGTTGCTTATCATTATGGAGTAAAAGCCCAATGCAAAAATGCCCATAGAAGCCCTTAATCTTTCCAATAGATTTCTGTTGCATAGAATAAGTAGTTAGTAATCATTGTCAGTTGACAAGTTGGTTAGCAATAACTAACTATTGTAACTACCAACTTACCCTTATGAATAATATAAATAGTAATTGGGAAGGGATTACTACTAATGAGAATAACCTAATTGTGGAGTTAGCAGAGGCTATTATTTTCATTCAGAGTATCAAATTAGTATCAAAGCGTCAATATTGGCTCCCATGGTAAAGGAATCAAGGTCTCAAGATTGCTTCAAAGAGCTGGAGCAAGAATTGGGACAAACTCATTCAGACGTGAAAGAGCTGCACAATTCTATGACAAGAATTCAACGAAAGTGAGCAAAGGCAATAGAAAAAATGCTGCAGAATGGATCAACTAGAGCAAACTTGAACGATAGTTCCACAAGAGCTCCCATA
Source organism: Delonix regia (assembly GCA_037074485.1). Lineage (NCBI taxonomy): Eukaryota > Viridiplantae > Streptophyta > Magnoliopsida > Fabales > Fabaceae > Delonix > Delonix regia. Next base: position 25,187,128 of record CM073462.1, on the reverse strand, counting down.
AACAACAATGGTGAAGGAAATTTTGTTGGGTCATCGCTCTATCACCTGTAGCATTCCCAACAAAGCTCCCCATTAAATCAAGTTTTCAGGATTTGATGGCAACAATTTCAAAGAGTGGGTGTTCCTCTGTAGTTAATTCTTTGAGGTCGATGCTACCTGTGGAACAAATATTCAGGCTTATTAGTATGCATCCAGAGGGAAAAGCTTTACAATGGAACCAAAACTCTATTAAGGCAAGAAGAACGGTAAAGGTAGACTGAGTAGAGTACATAGAAGGCTAGGGTAAACATTTTGGCAATGTGTTGCTTATGAATCCCATGGCAGAATTGAAGAACCTGAGCCAAGATGGAAAATGACAGAATATCAGGATAAATTCAAAGAATTGGTTTCACTAGTGGAGTTATCATAAGCAATAGCCATAAGTATCTTCTTCGGAGGACTCAGAAATGAAATGATAAAAACACCAGAGATGATATTTAGGCCAAAAAGCTCACTCTTATTTGGCAAGATTGCAAGAGCCAAGAAGCAACTACCTTATGTGAAATTCTTTTATCTACTCCAAGAAAGTAGATTCTTCTGCTACTAATTTCAAACCTTTGACAACGTTGAATCAAAAACCTTTTTCTAATAATTCCCGACGAAAACCTTCCCAAATACATGATAAACCCTCATCCCCTATAGATAAAGATACCCTTAATTCCAAAGCTTCTCAAGTACCAAGTTACCCTGTGAAAAAACTGTCAAGAAGGGAAATAGATGGATGAAGAAAAAAGGGCTTGTGCTATTGGTGCTCAGAAAAATTCATCTTTGATCATAAATGCAGGCCTTCCCAAGTGTTTAAAGATAATGGTACTTAAAGCATTGCAAGGATTGAATCAAATGCCCGGGGATGAGCATGGGATACTGTTTGAGTACCTCCTACATTCTGGATGCAGGTTCTGATTTCTGAAGCCTACCAACTATGAAGATGCTACATGGGAATTCAGCTTTTCATCTGTCAACAATTTTCCAATTTTTTTGAGTCATCCTTGAGGACAAGCATCCTTTTTTCTCTGGTGGGGTAGGGGAAACCACAGGTGGTTGTTACTTGCAATATTAGCCACTGTTAGCTATAAAAGAAGTTAGTTAGTAATAACTAAGTATTGTAATTACCTACTTTCCCTTATGAGTAATATAAATAAGGGTAATTGAGGAAGGGATTAATGTCAATGAGAATAACAGAATTGTGGATATAGCAGAGGCTATCATTTTCATTTTCTGAATATCAGTTTTACAAATAACTTAGGCAAGTGTAAGTTGCTAGTTATGGAACTCTACTTCCAGAACCTTTTCAAGTGTCATAAACTTTTGAAGTAGCATCCAAAGAAGATCAAATTTGAATTAGGAATTTGACAGTAAATAAATCCACAAGAAGCAACCCCAACAAAAGTTACCTATCAAACATGTAAACTACAGTTCCACTGATTTATGCCTAAGATAATAAGGAAACCCTGCACTTTAACTTTATTGTATCACATTCCCTATTCATAGGATCATCATCAATCCGCCAATGCCCTTTTAGCATAGGATTCTATCAAGTGGTTACATTTAAATTAACAGAAAGCAATCATTGTTCTAGAGAACCAGCTCAGAAACATTAGTAATGAAAAAGAAAAGACACCACAATAGTCATGCTCACAAAGTAGTCTTGCAATGGAAACCGTTACTTCCTTATTTACAATGCAGTATAAAGTATCTAAAGTCAGCTTGGCTGCTGTTGCGGAATTCCTAGAGACATTTCACAATTTCTATCTAATCACCCCTTAAACATACAGCACATAGAAAAATGTAAGCACAGGTTCCATCTAATTATAAAATGGTCCAAATATAGTTGTTTCAAATTTCAGTATCATACCCCTCTTTAACAATCCAAACCTTTCATTAAAAAAATCTCCACAAAACATTCATAACTAAACTCAGAAGCTCAGAAACCTGCTTGCATCTTTTAAACTAGAAGTTTCCCCCCCATATCAAAGATAAGGCATATTTATCTCAAACCACTCTCACAGATTTAATAAATTCCAATACACCCACTATTGGACTCTGTTAAGTGAATTAACAACCTGATGCAATTAGATGAAAGGAGGTGCGATTAAATACCATTTACACCTTACAACATTTATTGAAGCTGAGGTAATTAGATTTCGGGCTCAGCCATCGAGAATGTAGATTCAAAAGAGATGATAGAGATTCATTTAAAAAGACAAGGAATACCTTTAAGAAACGGCCCCTCCTATTCTCCCCAATGTCGAAGTAGAACACCTGGAAAAACAAAAGGGAGTTTCCGGAACTAGTAATTCATATGGAGTGAGATAAAAGCAAACATGGTATCTAAAGAACCGAAAGAATTAAGGAATGCCTTGGTGTCAAGCTGCAATTCCTTGCTGAAGAGGTCCTGCTCGTCGGAGTTGATGAAGTAATTGAAGAGATCGAGAAACCAGGAAATGCCAGAGAAAGGGACGATGATGGTGGACCTAGTAGCCGAAGTCTTCTCGGAGATTTTGAGGTAGCGACCGCGAGGGTTCTCCTTGAGATCGAAGTAAAAGAGCTTGTGCTCTACCTGAAGTGTTTTGCAAAGAAGCTCCACGTCACTCCCACCACCTCCTCCTCCTCCTCCTCCTCCGGCTCCTCCTGAGTTCCCCTCCATGTTCTCCGCCACCAACCGCCACCGCCGGAAGCAGCCAAAACTCTCTGTAAATATCGTGAGTTAATTCAAAGAGACTGCGCAGTAGATCCCACTAAACATAGAAATTGCGATAGTAATAGCTGCGGATGGACTTAGCATCTATGATTGTTTTTTCTTTAAAAAGAAATTAATGATAGCTATAATTTACCCACAAATATTAATAGAACATTCTGTTTGGTCTGGAATGTTAGAGTTTTTCATTGACCAAAAAAAAAAGAATGTTAAAGTTTGTCTTTATTTATTATTTGATATTTGAAATGCATAAAATTTTGTTTATATATTAAAATAAATTTTTTAAAAAATTATTTTTGTTCTTTAAATTTTAATTTGCACATGAATAAATAAAACTTGATGAGAAGTATTGATGATAAAAATTAATAGGCAAAAATACACTTTTAATTTCTTAATTTTATTTGAGAATTTATTTTCATCTATTAATTTCATTTAATTTTAATTTGATCTCTTAAGTTTATTTTAAGTTTTATTTTTGTCCTTTAATTTTATTTGATTCTAATTTAGTTTTAAATTTTTATTTTAAGTTTTATTTTTGTCCCTCAAATTTATTTTGTTCCAATTCATCCCTTCACTTACCTTAAATTTTACTTTAATCCATTATTTTTATTTTATTCTAAATTTGCCTTAATTTTAAAAAATTTCTCAAATATTTTTCCCCTAATATCATCCAATTAGAATGCTTTAAATGTTAAGGTCATGTATGGATTAAGAGTTACGACTAACAAAAAAAGTTTGAGTAAAGAGCATCAAAATAAAAAATAGTAACAAATTCAACTATTGAGTGTCAATCAATTTAATTTATAAAAAAAAATAAAACAAGAATCGAACTTGAAAATAATAATTAATATAATTTATGGAACTTTTGCTAACAAATGAAATGTGCAAAAAAAAAAAAAATGGGTGTGGGTTTTTTTTTTTTTTAAATTGTGATCAAACTAAAATAAAATAAAATAAATGGAAAAAAGTGAAACTTATGATAAAGTTAAAAAAACCAAATTGGAAGCACATAAATTCAAAAGATAAAAATAAAATTTAAAATAAAATAAAATTAGTCAAAATATATGAGTCATAATAAAACAATGTAAATTATTAAGTAAAAATTTAATAGTCTAAATTTTATGTTTATATATATATATATATATATACACATATGCAACATGTAGTCAGAATTTTTTGTCTATAAATATGAATTATCAAATATGGCCATTCACCTGCCTTTTTAGTTCAATAAATCTAATTCAATTTGGTTATATCGAGTCAAGTTAATTGAGTTAAAATAAAAAATTTATAAATTTTATCATGTAAGATGGTGTATTAATATTATTTTATTTCTTTAATCTATTTATATTTTATTTATAATAATTTTTATTACTAATAAACTTTTAAAATATTAATTTTTTTATCTTTTAATCAATTTTTATTTTAAATTATAATTTTTTAATTTATTTTTTATTTATTTTAAATCTTAACTTTTTTATTTTTTTTAGAATTAATTTTATTAAAAAAAATTTAAATAATATATAAATTCATTCACAATCCAATATAACTCTACTCGACTCAATCACTTATTGACCAGCTCGGGTCCTAGAGTTTCTAAGAATTGATCTAACCTAAAATCAAGTTAGGTCCTGATCCAACCTATATTTATCCTTACTACTAAATTTTATCCAACAAAGTATGATAAACATAACCCACGGAGGAAAAAATACTTCCTCGCCTGAAGGGATTGACCAGCATTCCGTAGAATTGGTTCTCAAATTACCATAATACCCTTCGGCTCCCTTTCTCCTCCTCTTCCTCGACTTTCTCTGAAGCACTCTATCTACCCCTCCTCCCTCTTCTTTTGGTTTTTGAAACACTGACGGACGACTCGCCGTCGCCGAAATGGACGACTCTCTCCCCCGTCTATGTCTCTCGTTCAGATCACCAGGGAGCACTCTCTAACATCCGTCGTCGGAATTGTTTTCATCGTGAGACGAAGTCGTACTGCAGAGATGGAGAAAGAAGTTTCAAATGGAAGTGTCTTGCAGAACAGAGAAAGTAGAGGGAAGTCATTTTACGGATTTTGTTTTGGCTGTCTTAACGGGAGAAAAGGAGGATAAAAGAAATGGACTGAAGATAAAAAGGAGAAAGTAAGGTAACTTTTTTTATATAAATTAAAAAATAATAATTAATATTTTTTTTTTTAGAAATGTATATTATTTTTTTTTACACTTTATAATAATTTGATTTTTTTAAAATTATCAAATAAATTAATTATCCATAAATTTAAATTTGAATAAAATCAATTTCTCACACATTTAAATTTATACAAAATTAGTCTTTTAAATTAGATTAATTAAGAATTAATTTTATATTAATTTTTTTAATAATTAATTTGTTACGATATATTTATGAATGACCAAATTATCACAAAATATAAAAAAAAAAACTGATTTGGCACTTTATTATTATTTTTTCAATAAAGACATTATGATTATTTCTATAATATTAAATCAAAGTTAATTCAAAGTAAATAGCAGCCAAAAAAAGACTCAAAGTAAATGAAAACATCTTATTTATTGAGTTTAATTTCATTCGAGGTATATAATAGAATTTTTCAAAACCAACTATATATAACAAAATTTCTAATTTATACATAAATTGAATTTAACATTAATTATTTTGTTATACTTAAATTGCCTTTTTTTCGGGGTTCCTTTGTGCATTTTTTAACTTTTAATTAGTTTTTATTAAGGGAAAAAATGCAACAAGAATAGCGAGAGTTCTTAAAAGATATCATTTTTTTTTAAAAAAGTAATATTTAAAATTGTAACCATAAATTATTTTAAGATTAACTGTTTATATATATTCCTTATTCTTTGATCAAATTTTCAATTAAATCTTAATGCTTTATTCATTTGTAAAAGAACCTTCACACTTTGTTATCACTTTTAAACTTCTCAATATTAACTATTGTTATAATCTAAGAAGCATCGATACGGATATGCATATCGGATATGATGCGATACGATACGCAGGATACGTCAATTTTCAAAATTTTAAGATACGAGTACAGCAATATAAATTTTGAGCTAATTTTCAAAATTAGCTCAAAGGTTCTTTTCAACCAAAATTAAACAAGGAAGACACAACCATTGCCTTAAATATCCACAAAAAATACAGAAGCTAATACATTGAGTCTTCTAGCCAATAATTTAACTAGCATCAGCATCATAATCAACACGCAAAGCAGAAACTGAGAAAAGGAATAGCAAAAACATACACAAACAGAGGAAGCAAAAATAACCTTTGTAATCTGATTCAAGCTTTCTGCAAAAATAGTAAAACACACACATACAAAGGAAGCAAACCATCCGAGGACAGAAATGCAGTAGAAAAACACACACATTATGCAGCAGAAACTAACCACAAAGCACCGCTAAACCAACCACAAAGAACAAAAATGAACGACGGGCCAATGGCAAACAGAAACGAAAGCAAAAATGGGAAAGTAAAACTAATCGATGAAGCCAGACCACCATGAAGCACTGTCGGAACGATGCAACAAAACGGTCGGAATGAAGCACTACACTGACGAGAGACTGAACAACGACGGATCAAAGTAGAGGAACAACGACGTCTAAAATGAGCAGAAGCCTAAATTAAATCAAGTCATGCGTTTCGAAGCTATTTTGAAACACACATACCCATTTCAAAACGTTTTGACGCATTTCAATACGCGTATTCGCGTATCGTACTTGTATCCGTATTGAATACATATCTAATATGGATACGCCAACCTCCCAACCGTATCCGTGCTTCATTGGTTATAATAAATTCAAATTCAGTAGATTGATTAACTGGTTATTTATGTGTCATAAATCAAAGTTAATGCAGATATCATTTTGTTCATATATGATTTTAATTTAAGAAAATTAATTATTTAGCCTCTTTAATGTACTTAAATTTTTAACTTAGTCTCTAGAATTGTTTTCTTAAATTATCCTTATATTATTCAAACATTTAAGATTTGGACTCACTATTTAATTTTGTAACTTAATTTTGTTTGAAGCTAAGATGGGTGATGGAAGCTAACATGATAGGGTAAGGTGAAGATCAATTGCCACCACACACTTGTCACTATAACATGACATCACCTTATATGCATTAGGTCTGTAAAGGCAAGAATGCACATAGGACTCACCTCTTTCAATGGTTAAGGCCTCCTACTAACATTCTAAGGTTTTGTTTGTTTAGCATAAATATTTGTGAAATAATGGACATAGAAATAAGAATGAAAATGAGAAATCAAATAATATTTGGTTGCACATGGAAAAGATACTATCTACTTTGTTTGGTACACATATTTAGTGCTATAAAGGAAAGAAGTAAAGGGGAAAATACCATAATTTCCTTTAAAAAAAAAAAAAGGCAAACTCAAACAAAATGCAAGTAATCTTGTGAGTTCAAGAGGTCTGCTACTAAATCTAATGGGCCTACTTCTAGTAAGTGTCAAGGTCTACAACGACACGCATCTGGCATGGTCTTCCACCATTGTAGTAGATCGTGGTGACTAATTCTTTGGTCATTGACTTCATCTGCCGCTCCCATGACACACATATACAAAAATCAAGCATGTGATTGTGTGTTCAATTGTGTTTGTGATTGGTCGAAGTTCACTTGCCATTGTGTTTGCGATTGTGTGTTTCATTGGGTTGTGTTTGCAATTAGATTGTGCTAGGGATAAGGGATTCATATGAGTGAGATGAGTTTTTCCATATTCAATAATGGTTGTCTGTAGCTTTGATACAATCAATTGAAATGATAACAAAACAAACTGGAGGTATTTACAGCCTCATATTCATCTTTCTTGTGAGAGCAACATGTTTCCATCAAATTTTGGAAAGAAAGCATATTACTACAAATAAGGGAAAGCTATTTCCAAAAAGTGAAGTAATCCCTTATACTAATATGAATAAAAATGAGAAAGAGAGAGGGGGGGAATCCCTCTCCCATACCATTGCTAAAATGAAATGAACTAAATGAGATGTAAGAAACTCAATTAAATGCTTAAGGTCTATGAGGTGGCGAGAGAGGGGCGAATGATTTAGATCATTAGAGAAAGTTGTAGGGTGCAATACTATGGTGGGTCTTACATGGAGAGAGAGAGAGAGAGAGAGAGAGAGAGAGAGGTTGTTGAAGAAGAAGATAATGTTTGTTTGTTTAGGTTTTGTATAAGAAGCAATATGCTTCTCTTTCTCCTACTATAATAGAATGTATGGATCTTTTACCATCATACTGTAGGAAAGCAAATCCATTGTTGTAGGAATTTTACATCTTCTTCTGCTATAAAATGATCTAAGCTGTCCATTGCGTCCAACGCATGTTCTGCTACCCACGTTGCATGGTTTTCTTTTAAATACCAACAATTGAATGACTGTAGCCTTGTCTGTTGCAAACAATAGGTGTTTTGGGAAGGATTTGAGCTTCCTCCCTCCTATGACTTCGAGCTTCTACCTCCTACCATTTCAACATTCCTCGATTTCACTATTTGAAAGGAAATCCCAGGTCGTATCTGTTGAGATTTTTTTGATGATGACAAATATATGAAAAATATAAATGTGTTAAATTGATTAACCATTTGGACTAACTAGTTAGTTTGCAAATTAAATATCTATTATGTAGGATGGTCTAAAGAAAGAAAAGTGGGCATTGAATTGAAGAGAATGAAATATCAATATTATGCTTCACATAGACATAGCAAGAAGGAAATATGCTCTAAGCAATGAAGAAGTTAAGGATTTAAAGCTTAGTTGCATCAAGATAGCCAATGAATTGAATAGGTATAATTATCATAGGTTAAGTGTTATTTTGTGAAACTTAATTATTTAAATTTGCATTTGTTGGCTCAAGACATTTTGGTTCTCAAAATACAAATTTGGACTTAAAAGATAATGAGATATAGATTTTACTTAAAGTCGCTTTCAACCTTTAGTCACTATTTTGCTTATATCTCATAAACCGTATGAGATTTTGTTATGAAACTTATTTCATCATAATATACTCAAAGGGATTATTTTAAATGATATGTCATTCACTTAAAATGGAGTTCAAATGAAAAAGTTATGACTATCTAAATTTAGGTCATTAGATATAGATTTTGTGTAAGACTGCTTTATGACCTTTGGTCACTATTTTGATCATATCTCTAAAATATATTGGAATTTTATATGAGACTTATTTCTATAAAAAAAAATAGACTCCAAAAGTTTTTCAAAAATAGGTCATGAACTCAAAACTAATTTAAAATGAGAAATTTATGACCATTTAAGTTGGACTTTCACTATAAGTGACCAGTCAATTGGTCTCGTCCAGCAGGTCGACTGGGACAGTACATAATGGACTTAATGGTCATATTCTAAGGGTAGTCGACTGAGATGCCCCTATGGTGGACTGGCACATTGTAGATTTAAAATAATGGTCATATTTTAGAGGCTACTTGATTGGGGAACGTCGACAGTCAACTGGGAACATGCAAAACATCATTTTTTTAAAGTTAACAATGACTCTTTTGAGTTATATAATGGTTATATCTCATAATGATCTATTTATATGACTTTCTAAACATTATTTTTAGAAGAATCAAATGCTAGAATGTGATCATTAAGAGAGAAACAAACATCATTGAACCAAAACTTACATATTCTCTATCATTTAAGTTCTCAAAGCTTTATCTTATATATATATATACTTCTTTGAAAGAGTTTATTCATCTATATTTCTTTTTTCTTTGAGAGATGCTCAAGGAGGTTCATTGAAGGTGTCAAACAAAGAGTGCTTAGGTTGAGAGAGAGTTTATCCTTATAAATTACGTAAGGAGGTTCCTGGAGGGAATCAAATAGAATGTGCTTAGGTTGAAGGTGACAAGCAAAGATTGCTTAGGTTGAGAGAGAGCTTATCCCTAGAAATTACTCAAGGAGGTTCCTTGAGGGAATCAAACAGAATGTACTTAGGTTGAGGGGGAGTTTCCCCTTGGTTGAGTTCAAGGAGGTTCCTTGATGGTGACAAGCAGTGAAAACTTGAATTCAGGAAGAGATTCTTCTTAGGGATTGTATTCGAGGAGAGGTTCTCCCTGCTTGTTGTAATTATCTTTGAGATAGTGGAAAATCCCAAGAAGTTGCTTAGAGACTAGACGTAAGCTTGGGTTGGAGCCGAACCAGAATAAATCTTGGAGTTTGTTTTCTTTTAAGCTGTCATACTTATTCTATGCACTTATTATTATCTTACTTAAAGTATAATGATATCTTGCTAAATACATTGTTTTATATTTTACTCCAAGTAATCCAAATAATGAAATGTCTATATGATTGAGGAAACAAGCTTTTAAACTAAATTGATCTACATACTATTGAGTGCTAATTATTTACATACCCTAAACATAAACGTTAGGCCTAAGCATAAACATTAGGTTTCCATTGATTGATATAATTGTTGTTTTATATCATATTTTTCTAAGCATAATTCACAACATGTATTTTGTAAAGTAATTTTGAAAAGAACCGAAATTCTGTAAATACCAAATTCACTCCCTCTTTGGTGTTAGTTGCTTAGTCTAACAATCCCCCTCTGATATGATCTCATGATTTCTGTTTTCTGATACAAACAGGAAGGCAATCCCATGAGTTGGGAATTGAACATTGAGAAAAAAGGCTTAATAAGTTCCTTGTTGATGGGAATATTTGCAACTTTTCCCTGTTCCTGAGCCACAAAAGTGGCATTGAGAAATGCGGCTTAATATGTTCCCTGTTCATGAAAGTCATGTGCTTCAGCTGCCAACATTACTGAATTGCTGTTAGAGCAACGACTAACTAGTGATACTAAATCGGACATCTAGAAAAGAGGCTTAACATATAGTATAGATGTTAATAGAGAGATGGAGGAAAACTAGTGATGCTGAGTTAGGGAAAGATAAATCGAAAGCATGGTATATATCCTGCATTCCTATTAGAAACCCAAAGCTTTTTTTTTAGCCAAATATATAACTAAATCTAAAACTATGTTTGTGGATTTGGATGAGTTTTCATCTGAACTACAGGATCATTTTGTAAATTTCTTCATCAATAGTATACATGTTAGCAGATTGATAGGGAAAAAAATCCTTTGCATATTTTGGTTGGAGAATTTTGTCATCAGTATTAATGTATACATGTTAATCTAGCACTAGCTGAAAGGCTAAGAGTATTTGGATTCACATGACATAAGTTATATTTTTTAATATTAAAGTTTGATGTTCTTTAGTTCAATTTTTATCAGAAATTACGAAATGGAAAATCATCTTGTGAAAGTTGTAGACTTGCTGATGTTGAGGACACAACTAAATCAATGATTTATGTTAAAGTTTTATTTTTCTTTTGGATATTACAGTTTGATGTTCTTTAGTTCAATTCTTAACCAAAAACTAAAGATCATCTTATATAGTAATCTAAAGTCAGAAACTGTAGAGTACTATTTGCTAGAGCCTTATCAGATTTTTCACCAGGAAGATGCAGTAGCCAAGTGTTGACATCCTTTAATAATAATCTATATGATTATAAAGCTTTTTTATGACATTAAGCTTTAAATTTATAAAATTAGCAAGTTAACGACAATTAATATCTATAAAAGTTCATTTTAAATCTTATTTTTTAGACTTAGTTTTAGTTAAAACCATTTAAAATTGATGCTAATGAAGTCTTTGAACCTAACTTGTGTCTGTGAAGGAATGCCTCTGGGAACAACAAAGAAATCCTAAAAGCAACCGTCTCCCTCCACCTCGGAATCCTCAAAATCACTGTCTCGAAAGTCATCCTCCCAAAATGCCTGTCGTTTGCAATATACAAGGCTACAGTCATTCAATTGTTGGTATTTAAAAGAAAACCATGCAACGTGGCAGCAGGACATGCGTTGGATGCAATGGACAGCTCAGATCATTTTATAGCAGAGGAAGTTGTAAAACTCCTACAATAGTGGATCTGCTCTCAAGGAAGAAGGAGCTTTAAAGTAAAATGCAAGCAATAACCAAGTTGTATGCCAGTACAAGATAGGTGTGGGTTGGTCACTGGGGTGCAATCTGAATCTCTTTAAGTTCTGGTGGGAATAGGGATAGATCTAAGGGGGGCTAAGACCCCTTGAATTTTTTTTCAACAATGGCTTATTCTTTAAGTGTTAATGGAAATATAAGGTTATGTTTAATTATAATGAATTATTGGATAGAAATTTAATAGTTCAAATTTATATTAAATTAATATAACCGCTTGCATGTGTATTTTTTTACCTATAAATTTGAACTATTGAATTTCCATCTAACGGTTCACTATAATCCAAAATGGTCTTATATTCCCACCTAAACACATATCTATAATTTGATTCTAAGGGATCCCAAGTCTTCTGATTAAATAGTTGAACCAAGGGAAGCAAATTTTAACAATCCAAAAGAGACAAGTTTTTATAAATTAAAGAATCAAATAAAAAATATAAGATAAAATTACATATAAAAATTAGAATTTTTTTTTCCTAAATATGAATTTATTAAAGAGGCCTTTGACATTACTAATGAGTTAGGTTGGCTTTTAAAGTTACAACAGTGGGTTGTTCATTTCCGCCTATTATTTATTATAGTTTTAAAATTATTTTATGCCATTTAATTTATTCTTATTTTTGTGAATAATTTTGAACTATAATCATGTCACATTTGGATTAAATAAACAAGGGAAATTTTAATTAATCAATTAGTCATATTTTTGGTTTAGTTAATTAATTAATTAATTGTGTAATTTTTGTTATGCTAATAGCTTGTTTATTCATTTTTTATTGGCCACATGTAAGCAAAAAGATTTTTTAGATGTTATGTGATAATTTTAACTGTAATATAATTAGAGTTTAGTTACAACACATTTAATTGTCATAAAAACTATACATTAAGTATGAAATTTCATGAAAGAAAATGACATCGTATTATAATTAATCATGTCTAAGACAAAAGTCATTTTCCCTCATGAATGTTATCATATTAATATAGTCAATTAAGAAGTGATAATAAATTTATATATATATATATATATATTTTAAAATTTGCCCATGGGGATAAAAAAAAATGGTATAATTGGCTAGTTTTATCATAAATCGAGTATGACCTAATTCAATAAAACTCAACCCATATATAGTTTTATTTACTATTAGACTGATATTTGATTTACATGTTTATATTGGTAGAACATACTATATAAAAATTATAAATTGCCTTAACTATTGAAATAAACATGTAATTTTTTAAATAAGTAACTTTTTAATCAATAAATATTTCTTTTTTGTTTCCAAGTTCTTAATAACGGGAATTATTATAAAATTTGAGGAGAGAAACTTATTCTCTAATTAGGTGGAAGGACATGAATTATCCAATAAGTATGCCCATAGCTACTAGCAATAGATCTAAAATAAGCCTTTATGATAATAAGAAGCGATCTAGTCATCTCAGTATAATATACATTAAATCTATGATATGTAACATTTACCAAGTTTCTAGCTTTTGGTACTTTAACATAGCGAAATACATAATTTCATTATTGCGTGGTCTTAAATTTGTCATTATCTTAGTCTCCACAAGGCCTAACTTTTCTACTCATTGTGCCCCTAAGCTTATCTGTATTTTAGTTATGGACTTGCATACATTTTTCTCTAAAAATTCACTTCGTACTAAGGCTCTTACTAGTTTTCTATTTCCAAACTAGTCCCGCTTCTAAGGAAAGGTTCAAACATATTATTATAGTTGAATCCATATGAAATTTATCAGTTTTGAACTTCTAAGCATCCTATAACTCATAAAATTCTTAGACCAAAATCACACTATGAGTTTCTTTGCCAACATTATATTTTGAACTGTGCACTTTAGTCCCTAAATTCCATATTGCTCTTTTCTAACATCACTTGGATGGATAAAACTACTCGGATTTCCTTCAAATTTGGCATGGGAATTCCTTATGTGTAAAATTTCAACCACAACTTTCCACAACTACCCCATTAATTATGATTTTTTCTATACACGGCCCTTATTTGGCCTTTCTAAATTATTTTCCTATACTTTGGGCCTTTTGCTCATGATTCTCAATTCAAAACTATCTCATACCATCCAAAATTATTGTTGAGTATCTTGAGGAGTCCCATATTAAATTTAGAAGCATTCCAAGCAAACTAAGTTAGGATGAGAAGTTAGGGCTTATTGAGAACAATTACTCAAGTTAATTATGCAAAATTAATATGGTTTTAATTTTATTTTAATAACCCTTTATCTATGGCATGAAATAATAATTAAAAGAAAAAATAATAAAAGAGAAGAAAAGAAAAGATATTTACAAGGGTGTATTTAACCTAAAGCTTATGTACCTTATAGTAGATATCAAAATCCATGTGGTTAGTATGGATGGAAATTAGATGTCATTCTTTTGGGGTGATTTTGAGTTTTCACCCAAAAAGAACAAATGTAAAAATTTACTTGATTTCACAGAGAAAGATGGCTTGTTGATTGTTTGGGATGTTTTAGTTTATGAAATCAACATAATGTCACTATCTTCTCTTCTCATTTCTCTTATTTCCATTTTGGATTTAAAAATAAAAATTTATTATTTTTTTAATTTTGAAAGAAAAATAACATTTTAAAGAAAGACTTTTGATGATAAGGAAAAAGTTACTTTTGATTTTCTTAATTTTATAAAGGAAAGTTTATAGGATAAAAGAATTAAAAAAAAATATATAAAATTGTTATTTTATTTTAATTTAAAAAGATGTGTGAAATTATTAAGAAGGATTTGTAAGAGCTATGAAATCAATATTTATTAGCAAAACCATATCAAAATAGGTTAACCTAGAATGACCTTGATTATTAATTAATAAAATAATCTGGATAAGATTTTTCAGTTTCTAGAAAAATAAATTCAAATTTTTAATATTTGAATTTTGGAAATTTTGAATTGAATTGTCAGTATCTAAAACAATTATAACTAACAATCATTAATTTTTTAAAAGAAAAAAAAGGTAAAATGTACATATAGGAAAGCCACCCCCACTTTCAAAATTTGACTCCCTTTCTAAAAGTTTAAATAGAGAGGAGTAGAATGAGGAATTTTTGGAGAAGAGAGAAAACACATAAAATGTAAGAGCGTATTTCTTTGAGAGAGAGTTCTTTTGGATAAAAAATGTCTTTGTTGTGATCAAGAGGCTACAGGTTGTACATGATTACAACCTAAACTGTGTGAGGTGATCCAAATCAAAATTTAACTCCCTATACAAGTAAGTACACCCACTCTTCCTTTCACAGGGAAAACAGACTTGCAAAATCTCACCATTCAAAAAATCTTGCCATAGATCTAAATGGTTAGGTGCAAAAGGTGGTACAAGCTTCCTACAATAACCTAACTACAATAAACAAGACAAATCTATGAAGAAAAAATAAGGTCAGACTCACAATGATTTCAAAATAGAACCATAAGCTAATAAAAACAATTTCAATGTAGAACCCATATCCATAAAGCAAATGAGGTAGGTCACCAATTGACAAAAATGTTCTACAAAACCTGTTTAACAATTAACTATTTTCACCTAATTGCACATATTAAAGATTGCTTCAAGTGGCATGATTTCTATCCCACTCTTTTTGTTGTTTTTTTAAATATAATTAAATTATGATAATACAAACTTTGACTGAAAATTTGTATCTTTCTAATGAAGTTTATTAAATATAATTAAAATGAATATTTATGATAAAGTCAAAATCATGCATGAAATTTTAAATTCCAAGGTAATAGTATTTATTTAATGAAAGAAAGTGGATCTACTTATAATTTTTATTTTTTTAAGCCTAGATCGTTTATCTTATGGTCCAAAATATCTTGTCAGGGTCAATAACAAGATGACCCTTGTACATATTTTGTTTTCTTTAAACATATTATACTATGGTTGGTCAAAGGCCTAGGCAACCCAGACAACTTAGCCTAGCCTGGTCAAGTTGAGCAAGTTGGGCCAATAAAAAAAGAGGTCGAGCCAAATTGTTGAAGTTGATTGGTCGGGTAAAAGGTCTGGTCTAGGTCGGGCCAAGGGCAACTAATTTAACCATTTTACCTGGCCTAGCTGGGGGTTAATATATTATATATATTTAAATATTTTATATATTATAATATATATGATAATTATATTATATGATATTCTTGTTAAAATTTAATTTTATTTGGCTTTTTGAAATATGAAGGAAGGAGGAAATTAGGAAAGTTATAGAAGCCCTTATATGCTCATTGTTCTCATCTTGACTCTCTCATCTTCCTTTCATCACTCTTGTCTCAGACTCCTCACCATTCCTATTGCCTTTCCCCTTTGCTGGCAATTCCATCTATCCAGGTTTATACCTTATCTTTCTTCATGTTCAATTGTCCAATAATTCAATCTATGGCTTCATTGATTTTTTTCTCTACCATTTTCTCAGCTAACACCCCCATCTCTTTCATCAATGGTGTTGCGTCTACCTCAAAATCTTCTTCAAATTCTTCTCAAGCATTTTCTTCATTTCAAGTAAGCTTCTTATGATATCTTTTCTATTTCTATATTTTCATTGACATTTTTGCATTTTGATATCTGCTCTGTTTATGTATTTCAGTCCAAACTATCAATTGGCTAGTCCTTTGAATATTTAAAGGAAAAAATAAGGGCATAGAACTAAAAGAAATTGCAAGTTATATGATTTGGGACCATAAAAGTAACGTTAGGTGATTGCTGCTACTTGAATTGGATATTGACTCATTTTAATGCAATCTCTAGCACACTGACAAGGTAAGCAACCTTTGTTTTCAATAGTTTTGTTTTTTATAGTTATATCAAGCATGATTAAGTGCTAGAATGAATGGAATTTTTATTTGACATTGATAAATTCTTCTAATTTAAATTTTGATGGCTAAAATATAAAGGATTTCTTTTATGTAACAAATTCTTTTGTAAAAGGATAACAATACTTTTTTGTACTATATGGAAATTTAAGTGATTCGTTTTCTATTATATATTATTATTTATATATGGATTCTTTTGGAGTAACTTAACTTGATCATTGGATATTTCTTCTTGATAATATGATCTAATGAGTAATGATGAATAATAGATTCATATATTTCAACTTTTAGCAAATCCATAACGAATTTTTGCAAGAGAAATGTTTATTTGATGAACTTTTGCTATTTGAAAGTCTAATTATGAAGTGTTTAATGATTGTTTAATTTAGTGTGTAATTTATGTTTGCTTCCATGTTTGTATTAATATACATATAAATCAAACATTGTTTGTACTTTGTATAAAGTGTTCCAATGAATGTATAAAGTATTTTAATTGTTAGCTATTTGATTAGATGTTAGACCCAAACCCAATGATGAGTGAGCAAGTGCAAGGTCCATTACAGGGTAACAATATGCCATCTAACCTGACATTTACCCCTTCAGATCTTGGTTAAATTGCCATTGGCATTGCTGCGGCTACTTTTGCCTCTGGCTCCACGCTTGCTACAGATTTGATAGTAGTAAGTGTAAGTAGAAAGAGAAAAAAGCCCAAAAAGAAATATGATGTATGAGATCATTTCGTGAAATTCCCTTTAGAAAAAACTTGAGGGGGGGGACATAAGAGCCGTTTGTAAGAATTGCGATGCTTCCTATGCTTGTGATCCAAATAAGCATGGTATAAATTCATTGAAAAAACACTTGTTGAGGTGTAGAAAACATCCAAATTGAGTCGAAGAGAGTAAACAATCTATGTTAGCATTTTTGGAACCAGGCATAGGCTAACCTAAAAACCTTAGTCCCCTATAGTTACAACTTAAATGGTTATTGCAAGGCCTTAGCAAAGTATGTTGTTAAAGATTAGGTACCATTATGCTATGTTGAAAAAGATGGGTTTCGAGAATTTTGTTATGAGTGGGAACTACGAGTTCTAGTTCCATCTAGAATGACAATTGCTAGGGATTGTTATAAGCTTTATCTTTAAGAGGCAAAGAAACTTAAGGATTCCTATTGGAAGGTAGGATTTCGTGTAAGTCTCACTATAGATACTTGGACATCAGTGCAGAATCTAAATTATATGTGTCTTATAGCTCATTACATAAATGAGGATTGGAGGTTTCAAAAGCGAATCTTGAATTTTTGTCTTATAAAAAATCATTGGGGTGACAAGATAGGAAAAGCAATTAAGAAGTATTTGCTAGTGTAAGGGATTGATAGGGTATTCACCTTGACAGTAGATAATGCATCCTTGAATGACACAGTAGTGACTTATTTGAATAAATGACTTAGAAGTTGAGGTGGGTTAATTTATGATGAGGATTTCTTACTATGCAATGTTGTGCACATAATTTGAACCTTGTTGTGAGCGATGGTTTGAAGGCAATGAATAGCTTTATTTTCGATATTTGGAATGTTATGGGGTATGTCTGGTCTTCGCCTGCATGGTTGCAATGTTTCAAAAGTTTTATGGAAAAGGGAAAAACTGAGTTGAATAACCTTCTGTGTTTGGATGTTGCAATAGGTGGAATTCCCCCTACTTTATGTTAGATAGTGCCATCAAATTTTAAAACGTATTTGAGAGGATGGAAGATTAGGATGATGGGTACTTTGCATACTTTATTGATGATGTTTATTGAGCTGGGCCACCAAACACTACAAATTAGCTCGAAACAGTGGTTTTCACAAAGTTTTTGAACATATTCTATGATACAACCTCGAGGTTATTTGGATCACTGTATGTGACCTTGAATACTTGTTTGGATGACATCGTAGGCATTCAATATATGTTGTTGTTGAATATTACAAATCATAATTCCATTATAAGAGAGATGGTGAATAATATGCAAGCTAAGTATGATAAGTACTCAGAGATATTAGACAATATGAACCCTTTTACTAGTAATAAGGCTAGTACTTAATCTACCATATAATGTTGGCTAAGTCTATTCCACTTTTAATGATTTATACTCTGATCCTAATATGTGTGAAGCTATGAAGTTTAGAATTAAAGATGCATTGAATTGCTTATATGAACACTATTATGAAAGAGTTGTACAAGAGTCACTTGAAACCACTTCAGAGAGTGTTAGTGGAATGTTGGATAGTATGACTACAAGCTGCCTATTAAATCACAAGTATAAGTGGGAGGCATTGAAGTAAAGAATAGTTTCCATAGATCATAAATCTGAGTTAGAAAGATATTTGGAACAAGAATTGGTTTATAATGGTACCTTTTATGATATTCTTACGTGGTGGAGAAAAAATACTACAAAGTATAATTTTTTCAAGTCAACTGTAGCTTTAAAGCTTACTTTCAATACTGGTGTCATGTGTGCTTAATGTGTTCAAGAGCTATTTATCCCCCAAAATGACTAAACCCTTTATTTGAGCCCAAAATTGGCTTTCCCCCAATACGTTTGGCATTTATAAGCATGACTTTGATCAATTTGAGGAGTTTGAAAGCATTGTGTCATGTAAGCTCTAACATTATTTTCACTTTTTAATTCACATTAAGTAATCTTTAACTCTATCATGTCATATTTTGACTGATGTTTACAGATGCCTCTAAAGTTCAAGTATTACAAGTACCTGAGATGCTATGGCTATTGATTGAGATTATGTATTTGGTAATACAAGTTTTTTTATGAACAACCAATCATCTTCATAACATTAAGTCTAGTGCTTAACTTGAATAATGTTTGGTGCAAGTTGAAGTTACATTATGAGAGTTGGACCTTTATGACATTGTTCTACCTTTTGTGTTCCTTTGCTATTGCAATTGATTTATCCATATTTGTATCTTGTTGAAATTGTATTAGTTATTATATGATAATATCTAATTAACTTAAGTCATTTGATTGTGGAGTTATGTTTCATCCATGTTTGTGTAAGTAAATAAATAAAATTGTACAATTTTTCCTCTCTTTATATTCTTTTATTCCTTATTTCCCCTTTTCAATTCACATTGTAGCCTATGCTTCAAGATGCAATATTAAAAGAAAGGTGACAATTTATATTTCCCTTGCCTTCACTTGCTAATCCTTTTCTAATAAACATCAGTTCTCATTTTCATACTTACATTCTGTACACCTAATAGTTACTAATTTTGTTACATAGGAAGGCAAAAGAATTAGTTGAAGTTGAAGCAAAATTGGTTGGTTCTTCACTTATATATACTTTCTTCTAACTTACTATCTCACACCTTTAATATTCTTCTTTATACCTATACATTGTGATTAACTCACCCCCTATGGAACATAAAATATTTTACACTAGAATCTATGAGGTTCTTGTTTGTTTAAAAGTGTTAAATAGAAATTCCAAAAATGTGTTGATAGGAATAGGTAATAATCATATGCTAAATTTAAACTTGTAAAACCTCTACCCAATTAAAAAATGAAACAAAAAGGGGTGCACTTATGTTCTACATTTGGATGTTTCCTCTTGTATTGATTTTTTTTCCATCAGGATGATACTGCATTTGAAAAGCAAAGTGCTTGTTTTGCTCTTGCTGTTTTAGATATAGGAAACATGTGAGTTCATTTTTCTCCATCTTCTTTCTTTAGACATTTGTAATGCAAACTATGTTTAGAAACTTCAAGTGTGTTAAGATATATTTTACTTGTTGCTCTATTAAGTGAATCTTCATTCTTTTTGCATTTAATTTCTTTCCATTCTATATTTTGGAAAGGTGTCTCAAGACATTGTCCATGAGAAAGTTACAAATAAGCCTATATTGAAAACTGTCTTGCAGGTATGTTTTGTCGACCTATTGATTGCAGACCACTATAGAATCTAAAAATTTGGCTTCATGCTTGGTATTGCTTTTAGGTCATTAGAAAAATCCTTACAATTACTACAACAGCAACCAATTGAAAAATCTTATATAATTGGATTACATATAATATTCTTTAAAAGCATTCAAATCTTTAATAAGGCACATGAAGATGAAGTCTTGTAGGATAAGCTTTACTACCAAATTATCAACTATTATGACTCCATCATATTGTACTTGAAGTTGAGGGCGCCATCACTAACATTTAGGGGCAAGCATATTGGTTTTTTACTTCAATTGAAAATCATCATATTTTTAAAGATGTAATATATGAATGGAGTTTTCAACTATTCTTAATAACTCTTGAAACCAAATATGAGATAATCATTTCTTAATAACTCTTAACTGCAGACCACTATTTGGTTTTGATTTTGGTTCCTGTTAATGGATTAATTGGATTTGATTTTGGATTGCATCATTGAGAAATTCATAGTTTTTTTTTATATAGTAGCAAACCCAGCCCGACTAGAAAACTCTTACCTAACATAGTGGTGTCTTGAGTTCATAATTAAGGCCCAAACATCACCCGAGCCGAGCCTTGAATTCATGTACAACCCCGTCCGGCCGGGGTATGTAACCCCTATATGATATAATGGGAATGAGGATAATTCTTATTCATTTAGATCCTTCTTTCTTAATATATAGATAGACTTATAGGGCAATGATATTAATAAAAATTAATCTTCAAAATGATACAATATAAATTATTTGGAAGTTAATATATATGCCATTAAATGTAAGAATGAATATGAGAGAGTTATTTTTTTGGGAGTTATAGACCCATATAAATATATTATTTATAACATTCTCTTGTATGCCTATTAATAAATAATTTGTCTTAGTAAATCTTACCTACTCAATGAGATAAAAACCAAGTAAATGAATTAAAGTACAACGTATCTTTAATATTTAAAGTGACCTTTTTCTTAAAAACTTTGCCAAAGAAATTTATTGGGACAAAACCATTAAGAAAGAATGAGTACAACAAAGTCTTTTACTTCCTCAAATAGTAATATGACTTAGTGGATTTGAATCATTGCATCCTATTATCATATATTAACATATTAACTTATTAAATGAGAGTGTTAATAATGTCTTAATGAACTATAGTATATGCCAGATTATTACATGAATAAAATTTTTACATATCTATTTCACGTTTAAAATTTAAAATATCTTAAGCCTTGACATTTTAGACTATGGTATTTAGAATATGAAGAATGTGAGCTAATAAGATTTCAACTACCTTTTAAAATATATTAATATAAAAGAGGAAAGAAATTTATTATATTGTGGTTGTAGTGACTAGTGAGAGCTTAGATGCAAGCATAAGTGGGAGTTAATTATTGCATGTTCATACTCGTTGTTAATGCAGATAACAATGTTAGTTTCTTATTCATCAATTTTTTTAGTAAAAAAATAATTTACATTTTTATGAAAATTTTAATAGAGGGAAATCTTATTGAAATTCATTAAGAAAAAATAAGTAAATTTTGAATAAACATTAATTATATGAGTCATTTAGTATTTTCATATCCTAATTTTTTACTTAACAATAATTAAATAATTCTTTGGTACAAAATACAAGTATAATTTGGGCAAAAAAACATCCCTTAATTCTATTTGAGATTTCATTTTCATCCATTAACTTATTTTGTTCTAATTTAATAATTTAACTTTATTTTAAGTTTCACTTTCATCCTTTAACTTTATTTGGTTCTAATTTGATCCCTTATTCATTTAAGGTTATTTTTTATCCCTTAAATTAAATTTGTTTCAATTTGGTCCCTTATCTTTATCTTAAGTTTATTTTGTCCTATAATTTCAATTTATTCTAATTTGGCTTTCATTTTCAAAAACTACTTTGAAGTAATCAAAATCAATTTAACCTAAATAATAGTTTCACACATTATATTTTAGTCTTCTTCTTTGATTTGTACAAAACACAATTTCATAGTTTTTCTTAATCCCTCAACATTTTTTTGTTACTATTTACTTCCTTTTCATATATCAAAAAAAGAAAAAAGTAAGAGTCACATCCATCTATGCATAAATATCATCAATGGCCTGTTTAGTTGTGGGACTCAATTTTAAGGGACTAAAAAAAAGAGTAGGAATGGGAATAAGAATAAGAGTATGTTTGGTATGATATTAAAAGATATAAGCATATCAATGCAATATATGATTTAGTAAGATAAAAAATACTGGGTCAATGGAATGGAATGAGATCATTGAAATTTATAACCTAAGGAATAATAATAACATTATAAGGGTAAAACCAATTAGCAGATTGAAACATTATGGCACAAATCTTCCAACATTGTCCAGATCTCCCACCAGCATGAGAGAAGATTAACAGCCATTATCCTTCCATTTGTGACAGTTAGGCATCCTTCTTTTCCAATATTGATGGCTATGAATGGCAGAGCCCTGGTGTTTGTGTACGTTGTTCGCACATGTGAACAAGTTCTTCAATTAAATTTGATTTTTAGGTTGTGTTTGAAGAACATTGTAGATTGCATAAATGGTTGAAGTTCTAGGAAGCTGGGTTCTAATATGGTGTATGTTAGTGATTCCAATAGGGGTAGTTATTGATGTTGTGGTTTTAGACATTTGTGATTGTGTTTGTGGGACACTGTACAATGTTGTAGTTGAATAATCACTTGAAACATGTTGCATTTTGTTTATTTTAAACATAGTGTACTTATATATTATCAGTATAGTGGTCCAAAGTACGATTCAGCAATTTTCATGCTGACATATTTTGAAGTTAATGTCAATTACATCAAAGTTCATTGTTTTCATCCAATTTATATTTGATACATCTTGTAATAATAGTTGAAAATGTTGTTTATTCCTTATGTGGAAGATAATTCGTTAAGTCAACCTGTTGCACTTGAATTTCTCAAAATATAACCCTATTTTGGTTTAATATATTAATAATTAGCACTAGAATTTTGTATTATTTGACAAGTAGTGAGGATGAAGTAATAGCCTTGTAAATTTTTTATTTTGGTTTTATCAGAGCCAGACTATAGTCGTGGCTGATATTAGTTTTACAAATTCTGGGCAACTATGGTGTGTACTATTATGATGTCTAGTGTATTTTTTTTATTGTTATGCAGTGAACATTAACATCTGTGAACATGACATCTTCAAGCATTGGGGGAAAGCAGTGGCACTCAAGTGCAAAGGTCTTCGAAACATGAATTACTATTGCAGGAAGAGGGCTTACATTAAAATTTTAGAGTATGACAAAAGCCCAAATCAAGTTTATGCAAAGTGTGATGAGCAAAAGTGCAAGTACTTCACTTGGCTTACACGCCTAATAACTACGACAGGTGAGGAGGATGTGACCCTGTGGATGAGAACAAGTGTCATGATTCACCTTTAATGAACCTAAAAAATGCTATTAAGTTGGAGACCAAAAGTGGATAAGATAGATATGATGCTAGGGTGGATGAAAATGTTTGTAAGATGTTTGATGGGCTTGGTTGTTGTTTAGCAAGTTATATTACTTGCATTGTTGTTTAAGTTAGTCTAACATGGTTGATTAGTCAACTTAGCTTAGGGTATGCCATATATCAGTTTTAGAAGCAGTTTGATTACACTACAGTGGTGTGATACACACAATGGTTAGTGTCACTTTTGTAATATGTATGCCACTTTTTGTAATAGTCTTTTTGTGCAATGGATCTTTATTTAGCATATTTTGTATGTATATTGGCAGATTGTGTAAACTTTGATGTCACTTTTGTAATGTGTAAGCCACTTTTTGTAATAATATTCTTGTGCAATGCATATTTGTTTAGTTCACTTGTTTGTATATTGGTAGACTGTACAAACTTTGATTGCATTACAGTGTTGTTATATATCTTATTGGTGATGTCACTTTTGAAATTACACTAAAATAATGCCTTTATCCACATATACTTGTGATTAGCCAATAATTAGAATCAATAGCTTCTAGCTGGCACTTTGCAAATTAATCATATTTCATCATAATAGTGATCATATCAGATTGTTCATAAGCATGTTGATTGTTCTCGCTTTACATGGAAAGGCAATTAGAAAGTATTGCATTGATGAATCTATTGCTAGGTCCATTACATATTATAACAATTGTAATGAACTAATTGTGATTCATTCACAACTAGACAAACATATTAGAATAGTAAAGTTTAGATTTAATTAGTATTTGATGTTTCTCTTACCTAAACTTCTTATATGCCATAAGAATTCACAATAATCTTTCGATAACTCTAAGAAATTAGAGTTGTCAAGCATCAAATCTTTGAAGAAAATGCTTGTTTCAAGTTATTTCTTTTCTAGCTTTTATTTGATTTTGGTTCTTAATTAGTGAGAGTTTTGCCATGACATTGCTGTAACATGGTTATGAAATTGTTGTGACACAATGCGAATAACACAGTGTGTTTTGTTGCGACATTGTCATAACATTACTATGACAATAATAAGCATAGTGCAAATAAGAGGGGAAAATAGCAATTCTAAAGCCTATTGGAAGTAGTTGATCCTTCTCTATTATTACCTCTTAGTTGTTAAGTTTTATTTTAATTTTACTAGTCAATTTCATTTGTTTTGTTTAGTTATATAGTTCGATCACTTATACAAGAATTGATATTGTTACTCTTTATTCATTTTATTTTAGTTTTACTAGTCAATTTCATTTTATTAGGATTCATTCATATCCTCATTAAATGACATCCATATTAAATTTTCAATGCCTCATCAACTCACATCCATATTAAATAACATCCTGTTTAATACACCTCATACAACGTTGTAGCACCTAATAGTACAAACAAAAAAGATTGTACTAGCTCAATTTGCACAAAAGCCCCCACATAAGAGGGGTAAATATTTATACAAAAAAATCATGGTATGATACTTGCATTCTGTCCCACTAATACATTCAAAAGAGCTTACCTAATGCACTCCTTTGTACACAAAACTTAACTATGAGCCACATCATCTTCTGTATCAAATACCTGTGACTTACATATGTACATATTTTCATACAAAAGCATGGCAGCCACCAACCTACACTCCAAAATAATCTATCTAGCATCACCACTTAAACAAGGGAACATGGTACTAGTGGGCATAAATACACACAAATACAAAAAAGTTATGGGATAACGCATGCTTTGAAGTTAGCCAAGTAGCTCACAAATTCAGGCTAGCTTCATTTCATTTGTTATGCCTACAAATGCAACCATCATTCCTTTATTTTCATTAAGCTTCAAATGAGTATAACGGTACTCCCATAGCATCAAACTTAGAACCTTGGCTAACTAAACACCAAGTTGCTCCTGCCTAAATGTCATTACATATTCATGTGCGAGTTTCTCCATGATTCCACATAGTGCATTCACACTTGACTTTATACTTCTCCTAACATGATTAATAGCCTTAACTAATGGATCCTCCTAAACTTACTTTCTTTTCTTCTTAGCAACTAATGTTGCATCACCAATGGTGAATGAGGTTTGCTCAATGAATGCCATGGATGCATTAAATTATATGTCAGGCAATGGAACTATGCAATCATTGTCATCCAACCCTGTGACGTTTGGAATTTTAACATCTTTCTTGTTGATGTTGACTGAGCATCTCTTCCTATAGCATGGTCCTTTCCCCATATGATGCCCAGCTTCTCAAAGTGAGGAAATAGGTGGTTTCAATATACGGTTGCTTTTTGGGTGAGTTTGCAATGAAACATTTCTAGTAAACGTCATATGTAACAACGATATTAACACATTAATTATAGCATTAAAGATAGCATATCACCATTAAATACTCATCTAACACTTCATTGTCAATTGTGACATAGTTCTTTTCATAATTTCACCTAAACTCGCTTGTATTTATACAATACAACATATCATTGACAATGCCCTATGTTTTCTTAATTGTTTTCAACCTAGATTGGATGTTGGGAATTGGTCGTATGCCATATCCTGGTAAGTGTTTCTTAATCAATTCCGTAATTACTTGCAAATACGTTACCTTAAATTGGGATCCTTGAATACACTTCTGCTCTGTCCTTATCTCAACTAAGCTTCAGTGAGGGCGTTTATCTTCTTTTGGTTACCAAACATGTTTCTCAGCTAACTTAGCTTGTTGATCCACCATTTGTAAGACCAGAATAACATAACTTTCACATAATAATTATATACACCTATCCATTATTAACTACCTACACCAAACAGATAAACAACTAATTCACATGCATATAATACATGTTCACATAAAAAATGTCCACATAATAATTATTTAGAAATACAATTATAGAACATCTAGTTAGCTAGTACATCTCACTAGTTAGACCGTGCATCAGTTAGTTCAATTATGGAAATTGGGTTTGTCTTTGTAGTTGGAGCCTCTGCTTGAGTGTTACCATGCTCGACCTCTAAGGGATCTGTTACATCTACTTGCCTAATGTGGTTGTGTAAGAGGTAACATGCAAGCACTATATGGTTGTGAATTCTCACTAGTAGAAGGATAGGCTCCTGAGGATAGACCAACGTATCTTAAGGATGCCAAAACACCTCTCGATCATATTACGAGCTCCTAAATGCTTCATAATGAAAAACTTATGAGGGTTATCTAGTTGCCTCCCTTCCCTCCACTCACTCAAGTGGTATCTTTGTCCATTATATGATGTAAGAAATCCCTTGAAATTAACCCTACATCCACCTAGTAATACTGACCTACACCACATAGGTTTAGTTATCACCCATGATATAAAAAGTATTAATGGTTATTTATGTCAAATTTGTAACATATACCATATAGGACTCTCAAGTCATTCCTCATACTAATAGCATCATGTAGCACCCTTCCATCTATTGTTGAACCTTCCCACCCAACTAAGACATAAAGAACTGAACATTTGGTGAACACACCCCTAGCACATTAGTGGTCATCTCCCAAAATGAATCTTAAAAATCAATTTACTAGGATCGCCATCAAATTTTAACTTTCATAACTAACATTCTGGTTTATAGGATAAAAGTGATGTAAGAAAGATATGTAAATTGATCCCTAAAATAAATCTTGAAAATCAGTTCGAGTTGCCACCAAAATTTTTGAACTGAAAATTTTGGAAAAATAATAAAAACAAAAGGGTGGTCTACATAACCAAAGACAAATTCAAGAGTCCATTTGAGTGTAGGAAAGGTATTAGGCACCTTACAACTCCCATTCATGAGAATGGTTACCCTAAATTAGTCAAGCGAAGTGAAAGATAAGGCCTTAGGTTTATTTAAAATTTCCCACACAAAAATAATAGGGAAATGATAAAATTAATGTAAACAAAAATGGGTATTTCCAATGGACAAACTTGACCTAGGATGAGAGCTTGAGACCTACGTACCCTATGATAAGGATTAAAGTTAGCTTAGTTTGTCTAAAAGACATGTCAATGGGTTGGTGTTTTTTTTTTTTTTGGTGAAGTTAATAAACATAGTTGAAATTGGGCTAATGTTCATAAACAAAATGATGTAGTTGATGTGTTTTAATTTACAAAATTAGCTTAATATCACTTCTTTGCTCTCTTCATGTGAATTTATGACCCTCTAATAGGTTGATTTCATGAACACTTATGGTGTTGTTTAAGCATAAGTTTCATGCATAATCTCCTTCTTAAATATCTATGTTTTTGTATGAGAAGTTTTGATGTCTATGTCAAATGGCTTTACTAAGTTATGCAACTTATGTATATTTATTTAATGAGTTCATTTATATTCTGTGGCCTTGTTCAATTAAAATGTTCTACTGAGAAATCAAATTGCTTTGCTAAAGAATAGTTTGTTTGAGTTTTACTTTTTCCTCAATGGTGACAATCTTAATATGCTTCTGTAATGCGTATTAGGGTGAAGTCTTAACTAAGTAGTCAATGTGGGAGTTGAATTAGATCCACCAATGTTAGGTGCTCATACTTTGCTCCAAAAATTCTGTCTTTTAATTCATGCCACCTATAGTTTCCAACTAGAACATGGTATCCTCAATAAAATCAACATTAATTGACCCATGAAAAAATCTAGACAACTTTAACCACATATAGTTAGCCTATAAAACAATAAAAATATTAAAAGGATCATAATGAGGACATAATCAAGAAGCAAACAAATAACTATAAAGCTTTTTCAATGTGTTTATATATACTTTTGTTGCCCTATGGTTGACAACTTCCTCACTTTGCTCATCTTGGTGTCTCTTCATAAACAACTCAAACGAAGTGGATTTCTTGCCGAGCTTTTTAACTTGTGGTTGTCATTAAAGAATAGTTTGAGTTGATTAATGGGTGATTGTAATTGAGAAAAGAAATACAAAGAAGTAAAA
The DNA here is from genome assembly GCA_037074485.1 of Delonix regia. Lineage (NCBI taxonomy): Eukaryota > Viridiplantae > Streptophyta > Magnoliopsida > Fabales > Fabaceae > Delonix > Delonix regia. Next base: position 25,158,144 of record CM073462.1, on the reverse strand, counting down.
ATACTTAATGTCCTCATTTTATGCTCGGAACTGGGAATGCTACCATCCTCATGCAACATTCCTCAATATTGAAATGATCGATTCCTCTTAGCGGTCTCTTGCTTCTCTTTATGCATGTCTCTGTCCCATAGTTTAATTAATTTGCTCATCACATGCTCTAAAATCCACTTTCGCTTAATATGTTTAGTCAAGTCCTCACTAACTCTACATATCATTGCCCGTAGCTGCTCTTCACACTTTGGGGGGAAGTTCTTATGATTGATCGGTCAAGTTTGGTGAAGGATAAGCAGGAGTTGCACCTTGAATATTATAAGAGACATATGGAAAAGCAAAAGATGTCATACAAGATAAAGATGTAGAAGATGATCCATTAGATAAGCCACATTGCATGGAAGTTGTCAACTGTCAAGGACCTAGTCTAGTGTGCCAGCCATCTACAAATGCATAAAATGAATGGTAGGAACGTACGCATATATATGATAAAATCATATAAGCTTAAAACAAAATGCATGCAAATTACAAAGGCAAAATTATAGTTACATTTAACTATATAAAAGCACACTTCTAATACAACAATAAGTTTTAGTTTACTATCTATACATGTGTTATACACTATGCCTTAGAGCTAGATTCATCTTCACTATTATCTTCATTTTCATTAGATGACTAACAAATTGACTCAATTCACTCTTTGTATCATATTCACTCTAATTAGCATTTTGGTTGGCTAAGATGGGACTTACTTTTTTGTAGCCACCTTCATTATCTTACAGAGTATGGAGCTCATCATTATTGATAACCATGGGCAATACAACTTGTAGTTTGCCACCTTGGAAATGCATCAAATTCAATTTCAATCATACTTGGAGCATTAATTGTGGTCCTAGCTTAAACTTTGGTGACAACTAGCCAATCAACCTTTTGATGACTTACAAGGTATAGTGTATAATACAACTATATTGCTTGCTATGTAAAAATAAATGGATCATAGTTGTTGTACCTCCTTGATGCCCAAACTTTGACAATTCCATATTAATCATGAATGCACATACCACCCTTAAAGGTAGGTTTCAACCAATCATACTCGAAAAGCACCATCTACTTAATCAATATCACTATATATTCTAGTTCTGCAACCTTTTTGCAATATCCCATAGTATTCATTTTTTAACTATCCATCGTCAATTCCCAATGTGCCATCTTCATTGTTCTTTCTATCCACTCCTTATTTTCTTTCTATCTCTCTCTAATTGTATGATGTGCAATTCCCCCTAAACTATTAAAGATTTAAATCCTTGAATAACCTATATCGATCAAGTCATAGTAATTAAAACAACTTAATCTGGTTCAAAAAATGGAAATTTGGTTGGAATCCACTCATTTCCTCTCACACTTGTGTATACTATAGTAATCCAAGTCATACATAGAACTATCAATGACTAGGATGCAATTTTGAGGGGCAACAAGGACTGTCTCCCTACTCCTATCCCCACAAATCTTAATGAGTACCTTAAAATTTTTATTAAAAAGAAAAAAGTACATCACATTATATAAAATCCAAAATTTTAATTTTAAAATAAGCATAATTATCCGTAAAAGATTTAATTGATGTTTTCATTATAGTATAATATCTTACTGAAAATTAAATATTCCCATTACACAGTTATATATTATAAAATCTCTATGACTTATTAAGTTTCTACAAAGTAATTTAATTTATCATAAATATCCCACATATTTTACATCCACTTTATCCTCTTTTTCATTCTTAATGGAATTTTATAATTAGTACATTTTTATCATAACATGCTATTTCGTTGAAATGCATAAATCACATTTAAACATTTTCAATAGTATTTTACTGTTTACTTCCTCTCTACGTGTCAAAAACGCAAGAAGTAAGATTCACACCTATTCATGCATAAATATTATTGACTATAATTTCAAATACAGCACATACTTTTTTGCACATTGAATTGTAACATAACCCATCAATGAATGTAATTAGTCAGAGTTGTAATGTAACTTATCAAATTTGCACAAAAACAATTAGATATTAGATAAATATTATGCCATCCAAGTCTACAGGAAAAATAAAACTAAAATGTAATGAGTAAAATCAACTTTTAGGTTAAATTAATTTTTTATATTAGATTATTATAAGTATAAACAATAAGCTAAACGACTTAAAATGCAAAAGCTAGTAATGCATATACACAAAACTTATACAGGTATTTATGTAAAATTAACTAGGATGGGGCCCTATAGGCAAGAGTATGATTCCCAACCTCATTTACAAATTACCTTTAAAGAGATTTTTCTCTTCATCTTTATCTCCGTAAGAAAAAGGTCCTCAATGTGAGTTCCCAAGTAAGACTATACACATATAGGGACTTTTTGCCATCTATTGCAATTACATGTAAGGCCTCTTACAAAGCATCCTCCAAAAGGGCATGACCACTTGCACCTCGTTTGGTTGGCAGAAATATGTGTGACAGAAATGAATGTGAATGGGAATAAGAATGAGAGAAGAAAAAAGAGAGTAAGTAAGTACGTGTGATTGCATATAAAATGAAATAAAAAAGAGACCAACATGCTTTGTTTGGTTTGATGAATCAGTGAAAAAAAGAAAATAATTGAAAGAAAAGTTATCATAATACTCCTGAACACAAAATTATTATTATAATATATTTTCTAAAATATAATAAATATTAAATCTTAAAAAATAGAAAATATTATATTCTAAACAAATTAAAGAATATAAAATAAATAAAATTATAATAAAAAATTGTATAGTTTTTAAGATTATATATATATATATATATATAACTATAAAATATAATTTTCTTTTTTATTGTATATTATATATTAGAATATTCAAAATTAGCATATTAAATATATTCTAATTTTTAATTATATTCATTTTATATTCTAATATTATTATATTTATTGGCCGGAAAAAAAAAGCTAGTCGAAGAAAAATACTGACATTGCTTCACATCTTGTCTTGATCCGAGTAGTTGTTTTGCTTTCAACGAGAGTAATCTGGTAAAAACGCTTACCGTTCCACCAAGCTAGACTATTTTCTATCAATATAGTAATGGAAAAAAGGAACGGCTAATTGATGGAATGGGAAAGGTGGAAGGAAAAGCTTTCTTGTAAATCAGACATGCCAATTTGGCCATTCCTTCGTCCTTTTCTTTCCATTTAGTCTGTTTTCTGGTAAACCAGACGTGATGTTGGTGTTGGATTACCACAAGCAATGGTAAAATAAAAGTAATTTTCTCTTTTTTAAATAAAATTTTTTAAAATAAGAATATTTAAATCACATGGGATATAAATACCCCCAGCAATACCACGTGTGTCCACTTACTCATCTGAATCCCAATGTCACCAATAATTTTGTCAGCCCTAGTCCCACTGATTCTAAGCTCTAAATGAAGTGAGAAAAAATGTCAACTTTAACTGATTGAAAAAGAAAAAATTAAAAAAGCGAGAGCTTCATATGATTCCTGGCACACTTGATCATCATGAGGAGGTTTTGGTGCATGAACTAAGTCCAAATTATGTTTTTTTTTTTAAATAAATTTCATTTTGGTTCTTCACATATAAAGTATTTTTAATTTTTATCCATTCATTAATTTTATTTTTATTTGGTCTCTCATAAATAAAATATTTCTTAATTTATTCTCTCATAAAATTACTTTTTCAATTTGGTCCCCCCAAATTCATATATATATATATATATATATATTATAGTGCGTGTAATTTAGATGTTGACCCCATAAATGAAAGAGAATTTTATGTGACCCCTCATATTACTTACAAAATATTAAACAGTAACTTTCAAATAAAAAAAAATTCAACTTTTCATTTTTAAAATTTTGAAATGTGCTTTTATTATGCTCTGTTCCTTACTAGATTATATTCAAGTATTCATTTAATTTTAATTCAATCATAACTCTTTTTGTATTTACTTTAAGCCTCTAACATTCACTTTTTAGTTTTTAGTTAGTTGTATGCATATGCATAAACATTAGGTAAATTTAGCACTTACCATCACCATTCACACTCAGCACATTCACATCATGTTCTTCAATTCAATTCATTTTTTATTCTCTAAGTTTTACACATTTATCAAATACTTGACTATTTAGAAATGCATTCATGTCATTTTTTAGTATAATAATATATTAATTTTTAGTTCATTGCTTCATGGTTCATTTCTAATTTATGCTTAATGCTTTCATTTTTTCATTCATGCCTTCTCTTCACTCCGTGCAAAAACTATTGCACGTATGCATCTTACTAATAATTTTTTTTTACTATATTACTTAATTTGTTTATACTTTTAGTTTAAAGATTAGTTGTTATATATATATATATATATATATAAAATAGTTTTCTCCTGTTACTTGTATTTATTATTTTATTATTAATTATGTTTTATCTCCATTATGATAATAAATTGAAATAATGAGTGTTCTTGATTTAAGAGAAAAATACCCTCTTGGTCCTTCATTCATTGAAATGCTAAAAACAGCCTTTTACTCATTGAAAAACGTCATACTTAATTTTTCACTTTTGGAAAAATAACCAAATTTAGTCTATTCACCAAATTCTAAAAAATAAGACTAAATCTATTATTTTAAAAAAAAATAAGGGACCAAGTGTGACATTTTTTAATGAACAAGGGACCATTATGGGTATTTCAATAAGTAAGAGACCAACATGGTATTTTACTCATTGATATAATTATTAAATAATTTCATTTTTACTTAATCTTGAATATTGTAATTGGAAAAATGAGTGTATCTATACAATATTAATCCTGAATATATTTAAATAATATATATTATTCTATTAACCATCAATTTCTTTCATATAATATATTGATGCTTAGTTAATCTTTGGCCCCTCTAATGTTATATTCTTGGCTCCACCCCTGCCCATTTTTAGGAACAAATCTAAAATTTGATTTCAAAGAGGGTGACAATCTTTGAATTAATGATTTAAACTAAAGAAGTTAAATTCATACAATTAATAAGGACAAACTTTTATAAATTAAAGAACAAAATAAAAGGTATAAGACAAAATTATATATAAAAATTAACATTATAAGAATACAAGGTAGCGACGGCTCGAGCTTTTGTTGGATCCATCTCTAGATATTTTCTTACTTATTTCCTCACAAATAAAATTATTTTTAATAATATTCTTTGTATTTTAGAAATTAACATATTTTTTAAAGATATTATTGACACTAAATTGAAAGATATATTGTCTATAAAGACAAAATTTTTAAAAATTATGACAAACTTAATTAAAAATTATTCTATATATAAAGCACTAAAATAAAATTATATTCGTTTTTAATTTAGGTCATAGTTCTCGCCTGGCCCATTTCTTTGTGGCTTGTTGTGAATGACATTAGGGCCCACTTTAGTTACAGAACACTTTCCTCTGGGATCCTTGCTTTTACAATTGGCTTTAAATGAATTATTATCATGCAATGTCTCTTTGTTCCTTCTTTTAATTTAGTATATCTTCTGTTTTTTCAATTTTTTTGTCAACAATTTACAGGGTGTATATTATAACGCAATGCTTTTTTATTATTTTAAGTTCTATTTGGTAAGATATAAGGTATGATAAAATAAGGTATCATAATATAAAATTTAATTGAAAATGCTTGACAAGATATTAATACTATATGCACTGTTAATGCTTTAAGAAAGATTGGATATGATGGTATACAATTAGAAAATACTTTTTATTCATATTTTATATAATTTGGTTTAATCAAATTAAATCAGGCATAATTAATAGTATAAATTTATATTAATACAGTACTTGGACCAAATTATCATCTAATAAAATAAATCACATTATATATTTTATATAATTTAACCTTATATGATGGGTTACAAAACATACGAGGTACGTCTCTTTGTGATGAAGTGTTCGGCGTTTAGCATATCTTTGTGAAATTTAAACATGGTTTAATAATTGTTCAATTATGTTTTTTGACAACAAAAAAAAAAACATGATTTCACCGTAATATTAGAAATTGCTTTTACTCTTAGACTTACTATTGGATTGTTATATGATTAACGTTAATTAGATGCAGAGACAAAATTTTATGTAATTAATATAGTTTTATGTTTTTATCCATTTGATGAAAATTTTTATTACTATATTGATTTTATATTTCTGTAATATTACTTCATGTACGTTTTGCTATTCTATAAAGGATGTCATTCACTTGAAGACAAAAAAAAAGTTGTTGAACTCTACACTTTTTAGTCTTTTACAAAATAAGATGACAACCCAGTAAGATTTTTTTTTTTTTAAAGCTTAGGCAAATATTAATTTCTTAAAAATCATCAAAATATACATATACAAGGGCAATGCTAAATGTTTCAGGTACCATTTTTAAACTGCATATTGTTATTATTATTATTATTATTTTATTATTTTATATATAATCCATTAGCATGTGAAAATGATATCATTTTGTTAACTTTTTTTTCCCAAGAAAATGATGTACTGTACAAAAATAAATAAAAAATATATGTCACTTTATTTTTGTATTGTAATATTCTTTTTTAAAAAAATTTAATCCTTATTAACATTAAAATATATATAACAGATGCTACACCCAACTGACCAAAAAGTAGCCATTGCAGAATTTAATATTCGTTTTTTAAAAAAATTAATCCATATTAAAAAAATATTTGTCACCTTTAGCAGGTAATACAATTGACGTCATTGTAGATTTTAGGCATCCTATAATTGCGCACAGGCCAAACTGTTGTTAAATTAGGACTTTATAATTGCTTGTTTCTTCCTTTGTATGATTAAGGATTTCTTCCTGTTATTTTATTATTTTAATATATATTATAATTTTAAAATTAATTATTATATATATAAAAAATTTTACAATTGTTTTAACAAAATTTAATAATAATTTATTTAAATGCGCTACGTACCAAAAACACCATTTAACAGCATTTTTAGATATTTAGATCCTATAGATCGCACAACTTATATCTGTATAAATTAAACAATTAGTATTAAATAATTGTATAAATCTAATGGTTTACATTCAAGGTTAAATATCAAAATTAATAAAAAAAAATAATCTAATGATTTACATCAAGCGAACTGTATAATTTAGCAGTTTGCTAAGAAAAATACAAAAAAAAAAAAATATACTTCATATAAAGTGCCTCTAAAATTAGAGAAAAAAATGGAGGCAGGTGGAGAGAACAAGTAAATTTTATGTACACTCTCACTTATTGTATCAGTCTTTTTCCATTTTAAAAACACCTTACAAATATTAGTCTTTGTGAGATCTAATATAACTTTTTTAAAAATATATAATTTTTTTTAGAATAATATATTAGTAATTGGACACATTCTGGCCCAAGTGCAATTGAAATTAATGGGGTTGCCGAGTCAAATATTTATTCTAAATTGAAGAATTACCTCCTTTTTGTCATTTTTCTTTTCAATTTAGGTATCAAATGTTTGGAGATTACCTAACCCCACTCATTCTGACTTCAAAGGGTCCATGAATATATCTTGACTAAAGTTTTTTTTTTCCTTTTTTTTTTTTGAAAGATTTCTGACAGAAATGCAATTATTAGGTGGGCAATGAGTTACTAAGTCAAATCTTTATTCTTTATCTTATTTTTTATTAGAAAAATAAATGAAAAATAAGAGAAATATCAAATTGGTTCATTACTTTTACATTTTATGACAATTTGATCTCTGACAAATGATTTTAACAAATCAATTCTTCATAAATTAAATTTTATGCAAAATTAATCCCTCATTAATATAAATAGAGAGACCGGTTTTGTGCAAACTTAAATTTGTAATGGATTAGTTTTGTATTAATTTAAATTTGTGAGGGATAAATTTATCACGATTAATTTGTGATGAATTAAATTGTCACAAAATATAAAAATGATAGACCAATTTTGTACGTTTCTCATAGAAAAATTTTCACCTTAAATATTCTGCTTATATTTATTTTTAAAATAGCTGCTACTTTTTTATTTGAGAACAATCAAGCTTACATTTTTTTTTTGTTGATATTTATCCAACCACTCTAATTTTTGTTTTAAAAAATAATGGTAAGAATGTAAGATTTTAATGGGTTTTATGAGAAATTAATGAGTTTCAAAACTGGATAAAAAATGAAAAGAAGGAGAATTTTGTAGGTAGTTCAAATTAAAAATTTTTAATAATATTGAAATGATGAAATAATATGTCATAATTTACATAATGATGTGCAAGTCACATTTTTAATAATAGTGGAATAAAAAAATCAACAGAAACTTCTAATTAAGAAATTGAAAGTTTGACATGGACTTTAAAGAATATTTTAATTAGAGTTTAAGAGATCTGTTCGCATTAATTCTTTTTATTTTGTACATGAGACTCGAGTCTTGGTTCCAAATTAGAGTGATTGTGTTTGTCTCCAACTAGAAAGTCAGATATATAATGATATCCTAATATTACATTCTTCCACTTTTGGAGGCCACTACATTAGTGGCTTTTTTCTGCGTTAGTACTATATGAATTAAATTCAACGGTTCAGAACTTTTTTATTAAAATGACTTATTTTTTATAATAATATATCTGAATCATTAGATGAATATTCAACAATTCATATATATTGATGCAGAAAACTGTAGAGATCTCCAATTGTAAGAGATCTCTACCTTCACTTTAGAAGTAAAAATTGTCTACAAATTATGTCTGCAATAAAATTTGACAGTTTACAATGAATAACTTTAAAATTTAACGGTCAATTGTTAAGGTTCAGAAATCAAAATCGGTAATATTAGTGAACTAAAATCAATTACTTTTAAAAGCTTGATTCAATGGTTATTATCAAAACAACTAGGGAATAATTTTTTCTCATCTTTATGCATTTTCCTCTAACACTAATATTTGTTCACATTACTTGAAATGATTTTATTTTAATCATATTTAATTTAAACATAAAACGTGATTCCTTGATTACACATTCTTCCTTTTTCAAAACTTTGACTCTCCTAATTTTTCCGCCCGAATTGACAAAATGAAATTCCTCTTTCAGTATAAATTCGTCACTCATTCGCACATTTCATTTCATTGAAGAACATTTGTGTCTTCTTGAAACGCAATTCATTATTCCACCATGTTTTCTCTCTGTTATCACTTTGCATGCCTCTTCCTCTTGCTGGGTTTTGCATCAGATATCGGACATGCACAGTTTTATCAGAGAGTTGGAAGCAAATTGGTCTCTTACGAAAAGATCGTCGTCGACCACGCCGGGAACGGAAACTTCTCCACCATACAAGCCGCCATAAATTCAGTCCCTTCCAACAACAGCAACTGGGTTTCCATCAACGTAAAGGCAGGCATCTACAGGTAATTTTAAAGTTTCTCAGATTAATTTGATTCTAACAAAAGATTAAGGTTTAGGGTTTAAGTTTGATATTTTTTAATCATAAAAATAATTTTTAATGTTATTGCTCGACTGTATATTACATGTGATGTGCACAATAAAGAATCCAGACTCGGGCTCATTGGTATTTTGGGGAGATGTTAAAATAGTTAAGCCATGTACTAAATTTGTCCCATAGGATCTCAAATATGAATGATTTGAGATAAATGATCACTTTGTTTGTTTGTTTGTAGGGAAAAGGTGAGGATTCCTTATGACAAGCCTTACATCGTATTGAAAGGAGAGGGAAAGAGGAGAACTCTTGTTGTTTGGGACGACCATGACACGTTGGCATCGAGTCCTACATTCACATCCATGGCTGATAATGTTGTCGTCAAATGCATGAGCTTTAGGGTGAGATATACATACATACATATATTCTGTTTCTATTCTTTTTTATTCGATAAAATGTTTTTCTCTTTTTGGGTTAATTTTGGCTTTGAGACCTCAAGTGGCTCTGTCCCAACTTTAGGAGTATTGGGTCAAGCTCACTTATATAGAAGATGTTTTGTAATTCAAATAAAAAATAATGACAAGGTTTGGTGCATGGGCCCCACCATTTTAGGTAATTTTCCATTCGTGGTTTTTCATAAATGAAATGATGATGAATTAATATGACCAAATAATTAGAATTAATTCGGCTCAACAAGGAATTTTTATTCTGAATTTATGAATAAATTAGTACCATTATTGATGAAAATCGTAACACGGTACGTGGGATTTTTGTTTCCTACTAATCAATCTAATCTTTGTGATTTTTTTAATCACTTTGGCCTTGGTCTAATGTTAGTTTTGGAAATCAACTAATTTGCTACAAATAACTAGACAAAAATAATGATAATATTATTATTAGGAACAAATTCATACACAGATGTTTTTATTAATAACTAATTCATATACACTAATTAAATTTTTAGAAATTAATTCTAAACTGGTTTAATAAGTAACTAAGTTATTACTTTTATGTTTTCTTTTGTAATTTATCATCTTAAATTTTTCTTTTTTTGCCAAAGCAGAATTCATACAATAATCCAATCAACAGTAACCCTCGACGACCGGCCGCGGCGGCAATGGTGGCTGGCGACAAGGCTTTCTTCTTCCGAGTTGGCTTTTTTGGTTTACAAGATACTCTGTGGGACGATCAAGGAAGACATTACTACAAGCTTTGTACTATACAAGGTGCTGTTGATTTTATTTTTGGAGCAGGCCAATCTTTATTTGAGGTAAAATCTTCCATTTTATACCTGTTATAATATATAAAAAAAATGTTTTTAACACTATTTTTAAATAAAAACTATTTAAACTAATCCTTAGTATTCTTATTAGGAAAAGAAACAGAGGGTCTGATATCCAATTGGGGAATAGTATTTTATTAAGTAGATTTGTAAGATATATCTGATTAAATTTAAGGTCCAAATACATTTTTAATTCCATCTAGTTTTAGTAAATTTTCAGTTTGGCCTCCTAAATTTGGAACTAGCGACTTAAATGGATCATTTTTTAAAAAATAAAATTCACATTGCTTGATTTTGAACTAAGATGTCCAACTTTTATTTAAATTATGTGTATATTTAGTGGAGAGATTTAATGGGAAAATATCCTTGTTGTCCTTATAGTTCTACTTAATTTTTAATTTAGTCTCTATAGTTTAAGAATTGTTAATTACTTAGAGTTAACATAAATTTTAATTTAGTACCTATCTTACTTTTTTAATAATATTTTGCTAGTAATTTAATTTTACTTCATTATATATTTTTATCTTGTTTATTAACACTATTAAAATATTATATAATTAATTACATCTGCAAAATTTAACAATATTTTAACCGGTAAGGACTAACTTAAAATTGTAAATTGTATTGATTCAATAATAAATTTTTAAACTCTAAAGACTAAATTAAATTGAATGAAATGATAGAGATTGAAATTACATTTTCTCCAAGTTTAATTATTGAGAAAATTCAATTTGAGGTCCACATAGTTTCCCCATAATTTAAAAATATAAGGACTAAATTCAATTTATTTTAGTCCTTATAATTTAAAAATTTGTAATTAAATCCTTACAATTAAAATAATTGTTAATTTAGTCCATATCATCATTATATCTATTTTTGCCAATTTTTACATGTGACCTGATTTTACTTCCTCATCTATTTAGTTAGTAAAAACCATATATAATTTCCCCTTTAATCACACACATGAAATTCAATATTCATTTATTAAATAATTGAACGCTGCGTTTTGTAGAGATGTTCCATCTCAGTGATTGGGGGAGCTCTGGAGGCAGGGCTTCCGGGGTACATCACAGCACAAGGAAGAACACATCCGAATGATGCAAATGGGTTTGTGTTTAAGGAATGCCACGTGTTCGGAAACGGTTCGTCGTACTTGGGAAGGCCTTGGAGAGGCTACTCCAGAGTCCTCTTTTACAAGACCAACATGTCCCACGTTGTCCAACCCCAAGGCTGGGACCCTTGGAATTTCATTGGCCATGAGTAAGTTTCTTTTCAATTAAGCCCTGCCTTGGATGACTTTTAGAGTGTGTGTGTGTATGGGGTAAATATACGGAGTTATTTGGATATCATTTGTGTTAAAAGGTTTCATGCTTCCATCCTTAGTTAAAGAAAAAATAAAATTTTTTAACAATTCACACCTCCACTTTCAAGAAAATAAAGATAAAACCAGGAAGCCAATTTTGACAATTATTTCATCAATTTGGATTCTCTCTATCTTTTTTTAATTAATTTTCTATTACACATAGTGATTATGCCAAATTGATTTATTTTTTCTTAGTTAATTTCTTGTTAGTGGTAAAGGTAGATAGGCATACAGTGAGTGGAGGGCGAGCTCATTTACTATTGGATTCCACTGTGAAATTCATTTTAGTGATGGGTCCTATTTATTTTAAAACATTAAAATGTAAACTTTTTTTTTGCAGTCAACAATAAAATTTTGTGATAATTGACTATTAAAATACTATTTTGTGTTACATATAGAGTGACTAAGTCTCATTTAAAAATATAGACCTTGGTTGAGTAGTGGGCTCTATTCGAATAATAGGTTTCACTTGAGTTTATCTTTATGAAATTGATAAAAAAAAAGTTGAAAGAATCTAAATTGATCAATTTTGTTAAATCAATTTCTTGTTAGTTACGTAGATAGGCAAAAAGTAACTAGTGCTCACAGCATGGATTCTACTTAAAATATAAGATCCATTTGAGTGAAGAGTTAATTTATTTTATATCTATCTCTGTTTAAGTTAACGATATGAATAGATGGATATAGGATCCTATAATCAATATATGTATATTATATAAATGACCAAATATTAAAATTATACAAAATTGTTTATTACTTAATTTGAAACAATGCATAATAGTATGACTACACTGAGAAACAGAAAATATGAAGTGAAACGTACACTTTTATCACTAGCCAACAATAAAAATTTGTAATAAATGACAACCAAAATTCTATTTTAGTCTTTATGTTATAAGTTAATTTTCAATTTAGTACCTCCCTATTTTTATTCTTAATGTAATCTCTCACTTATTAGTTTATTATCAATTTGATTCTTTACTAATTCTTATTCCTAGTTAGATCCCTCATTAATCATAAACTATTTTTAATTTGATTTCTCATTGATAAGAAGAAAAAATGACCATTTTAAGTCTCCAGCTTTTACTTCAATGTTAATTTGGTCCTCCATCAATAAAATGACCTTTTGAATTCCTCACTCTTTCCTTCAGTGTTAATTTGATCCTCCATCAATTTGCAATAAAAAAATGGTCCCTAAAAATTCAAAAACAATAAAAAGTAATCCTTTAAAATGGTTATGAATAGTTTGTCCTTGGCTTAATGAGATATTACTTTTGATTGTTATTGAATTTTTATAGGATCATTTTTACAATACAAATTTATAGATGACCAAACTTGTAGTGAGTCATTGAGTCAAAAAGTAAGGATTAAAATAGTAAATTTGTCCTTATATGAATTAACACATTTAGTCCCTTGCTCTTTATATTAGTGAGAGATCAAATTAAGAATAAATTAATAAGCAGAGGATCTAATTGAACATAAAACTAACTAAAAGACTAAATTAAGACTAAACTAATAAGTAAGAGACTAAACTGAAAATAAAAATTAAAAAAGGAACTAAATTAATTATCAATTGCGAAGTGATATACCAAAACAATGTTTTACGTGTATGTGTACGTAAGCGCAAATATCGGTCTTTTTTAATTTTTGCAATCTTATTTTATGTCCCGAAGATATTTAAATTAATCCCAAATATTCTTGTTTTGATATTTAAATCAAAATTTGCAGGAATCGAATCACATTTTCAGAGTATGGGTGTTTTGGAGCTGGGTCCAATACTTCGCAGCGAGTGAACTGGACAAGGAAGCTGGATTTAGCGACGGTTGAGCAAATGGTTAGCATGAGCTTCATTGACTCTGAAGGATGGCTTCAAAATCAACTTTTTTGATTCAGTTATTTGTGAGGAAGAGCATCAAAATATTCCACCAACAATTAGTAGATTGGTTAATATCTTTCACTACAGACACATAAATGAGAAATTGATGTACATTGGCTTTTTATAATTGAAACAGAATTTTTTACATTTCTTAATAAATGCAACAATATTAGTTATTACAGTTATTATTAGAAGAAGTGATTTTATGCAGTCAAAAATTTGAATATTCATTGCATGTGATTTAAAATTTTTTTTTGGTGAAAAAAATTTAAAATTTTATTCTATCATTGCACATTAAATTAACTGTATAATAGAATAAAAATAAAATTTTTAATAGACTTATAATTTTAAATATACTAATACAGTTATAATATAATATAAGAATATAATTCTAATATTATTATTTTTTACATTAACAATATTATAATTAGTTAGTTCTTTTATAATCCCATTATCCTTTGCATGCAAGAAAAATACCAAACTATTTTTTCAGAAATATTATTAGACAAAATCACCTAAAGTCAGCAATACCTAAGCCCGTCTATTAAGACATTATATACCACACACACATTACTTCCTACCGATATGGGGTTTAAAACCACCACAAGGCATGCCCCTAAGCGATCCGATACCTGCTTCCTACCCTAACTTTACCACTCGCACATAATTTTTTTTTTGTCAATGAACACAATTGGACAAAACCATTTGATCCGGGTAGTGTCTTTAATTGCATAATAACACATTATATACTCACACGTACACTCACTTAGCACCAATACAGGCCTAAAGCCACACACAAAATACGAATCTAAGTGCATCCGTGCTAATTAACATCATTTGGTAAATATATCAATATATATGAGAAAAGTGTATTCAGCATATCTTTATACTTTTTTAGCTTGAAAAAATAATAAAATTAGGATTCAAATGTGTGATAGTATATCTAAACGCACATAATATATTTGCTTGTCAACCAAGCCCTTGGACTGTACAGAAAATATACTTATCTTAACGTAGATTAATCCCCTTATTCTTTGACAAAATTACAGTTTTAGTTTTCAAAAAATGTTTACTATAATCATTTATTTTCTAGGATTCGTTAATTTCACAAACGAAAGTGTCCAACATGACTCATGTTTTAATAGGTGATAGTAAAGTGACTGAGGCAAATGTTTCAGGGTTATTGAATTCATTAACTTCATGTGTGGAATCAAAGGGAGAAATTACAGCATCCTTTCTATCAAAGTGTCACGCCCTGAATTCCCTGGGATGTGACCGGCACAGATCACGAGGGAATCCCCATGACCTGCAAGCCTACACTAAAGGGACGATCGTTAACATACATTTCCAATACCCATAATGTCGTTGCCTTAATATATATGGTGAGAATGTCAATACAAAACGAGGCCTCCTGTAGAAATTTCGGCAGCACCTCCCCAGTAATTAGGACGTCCCGAAATTTCTACAAGGTCCTGCAAGACAATATATAAATAGGGGAGCTCCGCTCCCACCAGCCCAAATCCACGAATACAACAAAAGACAAAAACCTGGCGGGTCCAGCTGTGGTCACAAAATAATCCCGCGAACGGAAATGACTACCTAACTAAATATATATATATACATCCCAAAAGAAAATGCCAAATTATAATCAAACAAAAAGGGGCACGTCTCGCACCCAAAACAAGCGACTCAATGCAGCTCCCTGGTCAATGCTCCGCCGGCTCCAGAAGATCGCCTAACTCTCTTTCTGGGACCAAAAGTTTTCCGGCAGATAGCACCCCAAGTCAGTAAACCATTTCATATATATAAACGGAAGCTTTAACAAAAATCAAGGAGTAATACAGTGCAATAGTGTTTAAATCCATAAACTTGCAATTTAACAGTCGAACGAAATAACCATTTATCATAAACGTCAAGTCAACAACCATTCTCAGTTAAGCAATCAATTGTGACAAACAATCAGGATTAAGACTGCTAAGAATCAACGGGCGAGGGTACACAACCCTCGAAAGCATCAATCAACAAGAGGGGATACACAATCCGCGAGGGTAACTAACCAACGAGCGAGGACACTCAGTCCTCGAGGGTAACTAACCAACAGGCGAGAACACTCAGTCCTCGAGGGTAACTAACCCACAGGCGAGAACACTCAGTCCTCGAGGGTAACTAACCCACAGGCGAGAACACTCAGTCCTCGGGGTAACTAACCAACAGGCGAGAACACTCAGTCCTCGGGGTAACTAACCAACAGGCGAGAACACTCAGTCCTCGGGGTAACTAACCATCGAGCGAGAACACTCAGTCCTCGAGGGTAACTAACCAACAAGCGCGAGTTACGTCTCGCGAAAGCTTATCATTCGTCATTTTCCAAATCTCAAAGAATTTACATCATGCATGTATACAAAGATGAAATTATACGAAAGTTTTCTGTGGTTCTATTATATCTAGCTAGTAACCACCTTTAATCCCATCACAAATCAATTACCATAATTACAATCATTCAACACATGCAGAGGTCCCTTGCTTTAAATCTCCCAATTCGGTAAGGCAGAATCAGAAAGAATTTATTTACATATAAAAAACAATTAAACAAGAACAGCCCAGGCAATAATAAGAGTTTCGGGGTGCTATCTGCGCACCTGAACTCTGATCAACGTAAGCGGTATGCTGCCCCCTCCTTGGGGTGCCAGAATCAGCCTTACGACCCACCTGCACCGAAGTTCACGCAGGGATTAATCGCTGTTCGGGCCATTATCCTAATTTAGGACCTAACTCCCCCATCTCTTTAATTCCATATCTTTCATTCCTTAACGTGTGATTATTTACACTTCTGCCCCATATATTTTCCAGATTTTTCATTCTGGTCCCTGTTTCAAGCCCTAGCCTCCATTTTAATGCAAATCCATCAAATTTCTTAATTCTCATGCCTAGCAGTTTAAAGGTGTTAATCTAGAGTAAATATGGATCAATTACAAGTCAGAAATTTTCCATTTTCTCAAGAACCCAAAATTTTCGAAAATTTTCATTTTGGTCCCTGTCAGCCAATCTTCTTACAATCAGCCAAAATCCATGATTTTAGAGCTCAAATTTGTTGTTTAAGGGCCGAAAATGCTACTTCTAAGCTCAATCTGAAGAGAAAACTAGCTTAAACGTACCAAATCGTCCCAAAATGCTCAAGATTCGAACTCCTCCTTCTCGCCGGAAAAGCGACTCCAACGGCGGCCAACTGAGCTCGTCTTCAGGTGGAAAGGACCGGCCAAGACGTGAGGCTCACAACCTGTCCAAGCCACGCCGGGAAAACAGCCCACCAACGGCCAGGAGAGCTCGCGGTTCCACGGTGGTTTTCGCCCAAAGGAGTGGCGGTTTGCCGGCTGGAATGGCGGAGAAGGGTGGCCGGTGGTGCTCGGGGTGCAGCTCAGCTCAGACGAGGTGGAGGCTCAACCACGGCGGCCCTCAGCTCTCTCGCGAAGCTTCTCTCTCTTCTCTCGCTCTCGGCTGCGCGCAGGAAGAAGGAGGAAGAAGAAGACTCACGAGGGCATTTTCGTCTTTTCACTGTGGAGGGGACACGTGGCAGCTCCAGAAAAAAAAAAAAAAAAAAACACTGGAGGTTAGCTTCCCGGTCTCGAACCCGCGTCCTGAGGAAACGCAGCCTGAAGCCTGACCACTGAGCCAGCCTCAATCTCATTATATTGATTCACCTAACAAAATAGTATACCATCAGTTGCATTTAAAATTTTAATTGCTTGGGTTATTACACAAAGTCTCTTTAATGGTCGTTTTCAAGAAATGCTTACATGTGATTTAAATAATATAGTTAATCCATGATGGTAGTATTTTTTGTATGGAGGGACAAAAACAACAATTTTGTTAGTACTTGCGTATTATGGCTGGTCGCCTGACTAGCAAGGGATACACATGCTAGTCCGTGTAATGAGATGGAGGTGTGATACACTTGAGCTCCGAATTCACATGTGTTGATTATTTAGCCACTTACTCTTTTTTCCCTTTTATTTATGGAATTGCTCAAATTTTTAATTTAATTTTGGAATGTTATTTACTCAATGAAAATTTGGAATTTCATATAGACTTGAGTACGAGCCTACTTTAGCATCAAGAGAGATTTAATGTCTATTTCGAAGAGCTCTCGCTTTCCTATGTATGGGCGGTATGTATTTTGTATATTTTTTGCATTGATTTTGGTTGCATTCTAATAATGCTTCATAGAGCTCATAGGTAGGATCTCCTGTCCCAATAAAAACTATATGATGATGAAAGTGGAACTCTCTATTCTTATTGATTGGCTATTATAAAAATTTCGAAAGGTACAAATTTCAAAGGAACTACATACAATTATTAAACAATGTATTGAAATTGAATTTTTGGAATTGAAATGATATTTAAAAGTTGTGAACTTGAATTCTTGGTTACACATTATATCTTATCTGGTTGTCAGTTTAGGTTGAACTTACCAATACAAGATAATGATATTTCGAAAATCTCTATCTATTCTAGTTTGTCCCTTCCAAGCATGCTTAGCATTATCTACTTATTAAGTGTCACTACTCACCCCTATTTGGTTTACTCATATCAGATACCAAGGTTGACATTGGTTACCTATTGAAATATAAAAAATTAAAAAAAGAAAGAAGTCTCACATTCGGAAGCTGAAGGAAAATGGAAAGCTATATAAGCAGTGAAGTTAGCCTAATAAATTACCTTAAGCATTTTTTATAGATACTTAACTATCAATACTTATAGATAGACCAACAACTTTCTTATTCTAACTCTGATCAAACCTATCATGTCAAACATGGTATTAAAGCCTAATAGTTTCACAACCCATGAAAGACCCCAACAACTTGACTTGAGACCCAAGACTTGAAGCCCAAATAGGAAAGCTCAATGAAGAATATCCAAAACAAGCAAAACAACATGTGGCATATGAGGTTGAAAGGAGTACAAGCTTAGGTGACCTAAAGCCTTTGAAACTCAAAAGGAACACAAGTCTAAGATAAAATAAAGGCATCAAGGCAAGTCACAACTGGTTCAAGTCAGTTAAATTTGAAAGGGAGTGTTCAAATAGAAAATATATAGAAAGAAAGAAGTCCCACATTAAAGGAAGTGTTAAAGTTAGCCTACCAAATTGCTTTAGATATTTTGGATAAATGTTTCACTATCAACATTTATAGATGGCCTAAAAATTCTTTCACTTTAATTTGGACCAAAGCCCATCATTTCTAACATTCCTTATGGCTTAGAAGTATAGCATGTATACTCTCTTGGTGAGCCTTGCATTTCGTATAAGCGTAGTTGATTTTTTGTTGTATAAAAATTGTATGTTGTGCTATATATGCTCCATGATCATAGGCAAGATCCTCGCCCAAGTATTGATTTGTGATTGATGTTTGGTTGACATTTCGCTTAGAGCCAAGCTTTCTTTCTTTTGTATATTGTTGGTTCATTGTAAAAATGTCTAGAGATTTATATTTTAAGGGAAACCTTTTTGAAATTTTTACACGGTTATATAAACTAATTCTTTTGGAAGAAGGATGTTATGTTTTAGAGCTACCTATATAAATTCTGCTTGTCTTGTTTTGATGCCTTATGGATTGATCACTGGTGGGCTTACAGAGGTGAAATTGACCTTATTTCTTGGGCCAGCGAGCTTCCATTTTTGGGGTCGTGACAGATTGAGCTATGTGCCCACAATTATTTTGTGACTCATCCACATGAGCTGTGTGCCCAAGATTATTAAGTGACTTACCTAAGTGGGCTTTGTGCCTATGATTGTTATTGACTTGGAGGAAAGTCATTCCATTGGAAAGGTTTTAGAAAAAGACTCGTTAAAATTCGTACAATCATTGAATAATATATTGAACTTGAAATTTTAGAATTGAAATTATGTTCAAAAGCTATTATATAATAAATACAAGATTAATTTCGTACTTTGTACCAATTTCATCATAAATTTTAGGATGTCCCAAAAATAATACAAATATTTATATAAGAGGTTACATTAACTATCATCCTTACTTCCAATAATCTTGTCTTTAATAATGTCTGTAGTATTCTTTGCTGTTCCCCACGCGCCAGAGACTTTGTCTGTGATGGTATCGGCTGCATCTGATACTTTATCTGTCGCCTTCTTTGTCATATCAACCACCTGAGCTCTCAAAATTTTCAATGACTTGTTAATTAATCACTTAAAGACTGGTTACGACGTTTTTAGAGAATGAAATTAAATGATTATTAATAGAATAACGTAAAATAAAATGAAGTAGAATGAAAGAGTTGTGAGTAATGTATTATTTGAAAGTTTTAATAGAAGGAAGAAGGAATTTAAGGTTATAGTTTATGCGTTTTTTAAACTTTTGTTTAAAAATTATAATAAAATTAATAGAATAAAATAATTAATAAATTATTTTTTTAATGTTATCTTTATAAAATAAATACATAATTAATAATATTTTTATTGTTGAATTCATGACATATAATTATGATTGTGAATGAATAAGAATATTTTTTTTTGGTGGCAACAAGTTCACGAAAAGAAATTTTTAAATAGAATTTGAAAGACTTTTATAAAATTTTATTATTAAATTTGTCACTAAAAATTATATATTTATTATATTTTTAGCTATGCGCTCTTTGCATTATGAGTCAACAAAATGATAGTAAGAACATTAATCCCAATCTTAAAAACTATGCAAATAATAATAATAATAATAACAATAATAATAGTAGTGATGAAGGCAAAATGTCTCACTTGGACATAATAATAATTATAATTAATAAGATAAGAGTATAGTAGTAATTTAATTTTTTTAGACCATTTTATTCCATCATTGATCTCATAATTTGGAATGACAGTAAATTGAGATTTTTGATGGCAAATAAAGGTCTTAGTATCCTCTCATTTGTCATTTTTTTCCTCCTCAGAGAAAAGAAAAATTCAAACATAGATTCAAATCATTTTGATCATTTCATTCATTATTATTATTATTTTTTTAACCATTCATCCAAACATAACATAAAAGTAAATATCATTATATGTTTAATTTTTCCTTAAACCTAGTGATAATAGACATCCTTTGAAATTTCATTTTGTTATTATTTATTTTTTTAATATCTCATTCAAATTAATTCCATTTTTTTATATTTCTTTTTAATGGTAAAATTTTTTGCTCAAATAGTCACTATGTGACACATTAAGATAAATACATGTGGCAGTGACGTGTCAAAATATGCTAATTATATATTAACATAAAATAGTCTGTTATATTTATATTTTAACCTTAATATTTTGTATATTTTATTTGTGAACTGAAAATCCCTTCTCACATTTTCCATTTAAATGTTAGTGGGGTCCAATAGGTCCAATATGAAAAATGTAAATATGAGCCCAAAAATAAATCTTATATTATAAAATTAAGAATGTGGAATGGAAATGAGTCTTACGCTAGAACCGGTGTCTCGAATGAATTCACAGGTCTTCCTCACTTCTTTAGCTGCATCTTTTACAGCTTCTGCTTGCTCAATTGTCTTATCAGCTGCTGCTAATTTCTTCCTACGCCTATTCTCCTTCTCCTCTTTCTTAATATTGCCCTCCCTCTTTATGTCCTGTTTCGTTTGTTAAGGGCTTAGTTACTTTGTCAACAGGAAAATGAGCCTGTGAGCTTAATTTTAGCTACATATTTAAGAGAAAAAAAATATAATTTTGATCCCTCACTTTCAACTAAAATATTAATTTTGTCCTTCAAATATGAAAAATATAAAAATAATTCTCTAAAGATAAAAAAGTACATTAGTTTCACCCCCGAACCAAATTAATTCTTGGACAACCTTTATTTTATGAAGGATTTTATCATTGGAGCACTGATTTAATACTTTTTTTATTTTGAAGGACTAAATTAATATATTAGCCAGATAATAAAAACCAAAATTATATATTTTTCTCGTATATTTAACCTGCAAGGGTCTTGAGGAAGCTGTGACAAAAGCTCTGGAACTCCTGCTTGTGAGGAATCTGGTAAAGTTAGCAGTAAATTGCAGTATTGACATGTTGGCTTTGATTTTGAGAAACATGGAAGCCATTGATGCTAATCAACAAATGCCTCTCTATGTATATTTGTTTGGTTATATATATATATTTGTGTTTCAAACATTTCTCCCTCTTTGTGGTTTGATTGATTGATAGCCCCCTCGCAGCGGTGCCTGCTTTTCCGGGTCTGTATGTAGTTTCCATGCACAAATCCTATTTATAGACCAAGTGTCAAGCTTAAGCACTATTTGATAAAAATATGATTTTGGTCTCTAATTTACTTGTTAATTGTCTTTTTTACCTATTATTTATTTTATTTTCCAAATTGATCTCTACTGATAAAAAATTGTTATTTTTTATCTCTCTAAAAAATTATTACCATATATTATTTCTCGAGTTAAACCCCATTAAATTATATGAAGAGACCAAAAGTGATATATATTTTTTAATTAGCATTGTATTATTTTGGAAAATAAACTGGGACCAAAATGATATTTTGTATCAAATGTGATACTTTTACACTAGGTTTGGTACACCAGCATTATATATATGTATAGAAAAATTATAATTACTCTAATTTTTACCTCCAATTACAATGTCATTTTTATTTATATATCATTACAATCGACTCTTTGATTTTTAGCCTATTGCTATAAACTTCCTACCATTTAAATTGACTGTTAAGTTTATCATTAGCCATAGGATTATACTCCTTATATATTTGCTACAAGGTTTTTTTAATTAATACATGATAACGGTAATAGTTACCTAATAAATATATAAAAATTAGATTATTTAATTTAAAAATATATAATTATTTGCAAGAACTATACACATAAATATGTTTTTATAATTTCATCCTCACAGATGAGAAATTTCTTAATTTGGTTTCCCTTAAAATTAGCTTATCAAATTAGTTTCTCAAATTAGTATTTTTCAATTTCTCAATCATAAATAAAATTGTTATAAATAATATTTTAAATATATCAATCTATTGTAAATATAATTACTGAATGCGATGAAACATGTAATATTTTTTTTTGGATAAATTATAAATAATGCCCTTCCTTCTATTAATTTTATTTATAATAGATTAATCGAAGGATATTATTAATAATAATTTTATTTATAAGATACTATTAAAACATATACATTAATGAGAGATAAAGTTGAGAAGGCAATTGTACCAGAAACTAAATTGAACGGTACCTGTACTAAAATATAGTCTTATTGTCATATAAAAATTAAATTTGAAAAATTGACCTCTAAATTGTGGTTATTTCAGCTTTAACTTGTTATTGTGTGTGGTCTAGATTTATGAATTTTAGTTTACGAAAGATTCTTTGGTATAATTGGATACTAAGAGTAGGTAAAATAAATTAATTATGCTTATATATGTATTAAGTTACATAAATGTCTAATTATTACTAATTCAATTTATTTATTTTTAGCATACTTAATTTACCTAAGCTTCGACAAGGTTCTGGAAACATGTTATTACTAGTTGGGATATACCTTTTATAATGTCATGGTTCAATAATAATGTAGGCGTAATTCAATAAACAATCCTTGAGAGTAAAATTTTTGTTTGGTTCCTAAAAAGTGAGGTATTTTAAATTTAATTTTTCATAAAATTATCTTTTCAAATTAGTCCCTCACAAATGGGGGATAATTCTTAATGTGGTCTTTCATATAATTAGTTTATATAATTAGTCTTTCACATTTGAGTATTTTTTAATCTAGTCCCTTGTAAATAAAATTATTATCAATAATGTTTTAACAAAAATATGAAGGACAATATTGATAATGAAATTTTATTTACAAGGGACAAATTGAGAAATTTCTCTATGTAAGGAACCATATTAATAAGACAATTCTATAAAAGATAAAATTAAGAGATAATGAGGAACTAAATTAAGAAGTATCTCACCCTAATAAAATTGTACAGTTTTATTTGTTTTAATATTAGACCAATTAAAAGATGTGAAAAAATTGAAATTTTTGGTGCAACTACAAAAATGATTATATTGATATAATTACTACGTGGTACATTAAGATAAAGACATGTAATAATAATGTGTCAAAATATGTTTATTATATGCTAACTTGAAAGAATGTATTGTATTTATATTTTAACCCAATATTTTTAGATTTTATTTATAAATTCAAAACTTTTTAAAAATTTTTAATTTACTCTTTCTACTTTTTATTTTTCAGTAATACCTACAAAATATTAATTTATAAATTAAAAATGAGAATAAAATTAAGAATTTAGTGAGTTATTGAAAAAATAAAGAAAGTGTAAGGGTAAGTTAAAATTATTATAAACTAATGTTTTTAAGGGGGTATTAAAGAAATAAAAAGTCAAGGGGTTAAAGTGAAAAATTCAAAAAGAAAAAGGGTTTATAAATAAAATCTAAAAATATTAGAATTAAAAGATAAATATAATAACTTATTTTAAATTAATATACAATTAATATATTTTGACTTTTTTTTTTCGCATATCTTTCCCTTAATGTATTACATGATAATTGCATAAAAACTTTACTTAAAAAAAAAAGCTTGGAATTTGTCAGGAGGGATGGGGTAACCCTTTATTTAGTTGCATAGAACATTCTAGATAATTTTTGAAATTTTTTTTTATGTATTCATTCACCTTGACTTAATTTTCTGGTAGCACCTTGAACTTACAGCAATCTAGATATTTATCTTTTGACCTTTTGTTTAATTAGTTTGACTTTGACCTGGTCACATACCAATAACAACTTTATTTAGTTTCACATCTTCTCGTAACATGATTGTCATCAATTGAAACATTAGGAAGCAATTAAATATTGCCAAGTTTATGATTTCATTGAAAGACAAAAATGTCTATCATAAAGTAGTGATCATTTTTTAATGAGTGAGAGATTATTTTAGATATTTTAATAAATAAAAAATAATAATTTTATGATAAATAAGATATTACAAAAATATTTTACTCTTAAAATATGTCATTATGCTTCCATCCTACTAATTTATCCGACAAGTATTAGTATTTATCAAATATGTATTTACAATTCATAATTAATTTGAGAAAATCAATCCAATTAAAATATCCCTGGTTAAATATCAATGAAAAATCCCTTAAAAAAATTGAACTATAATATCACAGTATAACAAATAGATATATAGGTTAGGGTATGAAGTCCATGATGAGTTATGAAGTTTAGTCATGAATAAAAATTAAGAAAATATACACATTGGTATATATTTTACCTACTTACTGTCTGTTTATCGCAGAGTTGATACTTCCTATCACTTCCTTCATGAATCCCAGGGTTTGAGAATCCTTGTACTCAACCCACATACCTTGTCACTTATGTTTCTATCTTTAAATCCTTGTACTCAATTATTTTGATTCAAAAGCTTTTATGAATGAGAGAGTGAAAGCTACAAATTTAAGCATCGCCAAATTAAATAGAAAAAATCAAAATTTTGACCTATCCTAATTTACAGTTTGGTAAAAGCATAAATAGTCAAGTCACCTTAAAAAAACTATCCTAGACACACACACACACTAGCCCAAGTTATCCAATTTAAGTGACTTAATGGTTTTACCTAGTGCAAATTCTAGACCAAAGTTGACCCATGATTAGACTTGATTTCAGAATGAATCTTTTTTCTTTTTCGACTTAAACACCTGGTTTAACTTTGTCAGTGATAAGGTAAAGCTAGATACCTTTTATTCTTTTTAATTTTAAATTCACAAAAAGATTTCAATAAAAATAAATTTTCTTACAGTAAAAAATGAAAAAGTTTAAGAATAGGAAATGAAATTGGAAAAAAAATTAAGATTTAGAATGAAAAATGATTAGGCTTTGAAAAGAATTAATTTTTTAAAAATTTATTATAAATAAAATATATTTTAAATATAATACAAATAAATTATAAAAAATAATAAAATTTGTTGGATTTCAAAATAACAAATAATCAAAATTGAATTATTCTATTTTTAGACCATCAGATGAGTTGATTCCAAAGTCATTGGAAACTTGACATTTGGGAATTCAATTTGAGATCTAGAATCATTATTTTTTAACTTCAAATGAAGATGATATACTATGAAAAAATTGGATAAAAAATTTGACTTCACACATAATTTAATGCTCAAAATAGAAAACTTGAAAAATTCATATCTCATACTTCCCTTGTCCAAATTGCTAAATCTTGTACTTGTGGAAATTTTCTAGAAGAATTCAAAAGAGAAATATTGATAGTGTTCTCTTAAACTAATCTAACCTTAACCACTTGTTGAATTAGATGACGTATTGAGATTGAGATTGTATTACCTTTCTCAAGGGTACCTAATGGAGTTAAGTGCAAGGTGGCACCTATCGATCAAGGTTATACGCCGAAGTTCATGAGTTGTGATCATCTAGGTATGATAGTCCCAATGCATAGATATTGTCAACCTCTGGTTGCATTTACCTTATTTCATTAAATAAACTTATACATCACAATGCCAACATGCTTGATATTTCAATACTTACACCACATTCGTTATGCATGACATGTATTTATATGTTTACCATGTGTTTCTCAAATATTTCAAATATCTTATATGCTTTCTAATGTTACTGGAAATTTTATTTTCATTCATCTGTTGCTGATGATGTTGATATATTCCCCCAATCTTGAAGGTCACACAAGTTAGGTATTTGTTTCATTAATTGGACAAGTACTTATAACAGATCGTGGTAGTAAGTTGCAACATGACACTATAGACCATCCTTATCGTATTCATACCACTAGAGGGGTCAGCCCCTCATAAGATTCTTTCATTGTGGAATTACCAAATTAAAGGTATAATGGGCTATTAGGGGAAATTATAGTTTTCATTTGTAAAAATTCTAAGTCTACTTTGATAGCCGTTAGGTTTAGGCCTACAACACATTCCCCTATCTTTTTTATTTTAGATAAATGTATGAATGTATACTCTAAACTTGCTACTTGAATGAATATATTACCATCTAAAGTAATTCTCAGTATTGTGTAAATTGAAATGAACTAATTAGAATTTAATAATCTAGAATTAATTAAATATTTGCATAAGCGTAATTATACAGAATTAAATAAGAATTATAATTGGAAATTTGACTAAAAATTTAAACTAATCTTAAAACAAGATAGAAATTAAATAATATAAATAATGGAAGGATGTTAGAAACCTGACTCATTTTCTTCCAGCTCCACTTTCCTTGTCCTTTAATTTCTAAATTTCAAACTTATGGTATGAAAAATCTCTACTTCTTTTCTTAAAGTAGTTTATACTTAACATAGTATGCAAAATTGGCATCTTAAATATGATCATTGTTCAACAATGACCTAAGTCAAAGTTCATATCACATTTGAGAATTAGAAAAAAGGGCTGAAAATCTACATAATGACTACTTGCATGAAATTTTAAATTACATATGGACACTTCATATTCTTGTAAATGTCATAATTATGTCAATATCCATTCTTGAAAATTACTATCATAGTTATTTTACAACAACTCAGCTTCAAACTATGAACTTTATACAGTAAATTGTTAGATACCGAACTATGGTTTTCAATCTCATTAGGTGAAGCATCATAGAATGAAGAGATATATACACACACTCACACACATACACGCGCATGCTCAACTATAGATGATTTCTTCCAAAAGATCATCAAAAATCAAGTCATCTAGCTCAAGCCCAACACACTCAGAATCAAATTGCAGATTTATCCACCCATCACTTCTTGCAAGGTCTCGGCTCACGTAGTAATCCAATGACGGATATAATTCTACGTTTGAACTTAGATACCACCTTATGAGAGTCCACACTTCTCGTAGAATATGGTTTCCTGCTGGCATTGGATGAACATGGGAGAGAGAAGACAATGGTTTTGGATAATAACTGTATGATCTCCCAAAAATCTCAACTAATACCTCGTTGATCATATCAAAAAGAAGCAAATGGTTAGAATGAACACCCCCAGAACACTTAGGATCCAAGAGCAAGCATCCTTCTAACTCTTCATACACTGTGGGATCAATTGGTTGGTCATTGGAATACCATATCCCAAGGGTGTCATAATCCGTGAATAGCCCAGAGAGCTCTAATACATCTCTCACATAGTTGAATTCAGCTTCACTATTTGCATCCACTTCAAGACCAGGAATTTCCAAGTTTACATGGTTGTTTAGAAAGTCAAATTTTAGAAAGTCATCTTCACTCCTTTCTAGTTCTTGATAATTTACAATTTTAGCTTCTTGAAACTGCTCAATCACATGACCCAATCCATCTATTGACCTTGGCTTTATTCTCGAATCTGCTTCCATGCAACCATTTGATGATGAATTAATTTGAACAACTAGGAATAAGTATATATATATATATAGTTCATTTTATTAGATTTATCATTATGATTATACTCATTAATCACACAAAAGTCAAATCTACTAGCTACTAATAATAAAAAAAGTAATATTTTTAGTAATTAATAAAAAATGTGTTGTTTGCTTATTGTATGACAGACTTGAGTTCACTATTAATATATTAACACTTTTCAAAACTGACAGGAGGTTACAAAGAAGATTATTATATGATGGTTGATGCTATAACTCTACAAGAGATGATTTCATATACACTTTACCAGAAAATTAAACAATTCAACTTCAAAGCAAACCAAGTTATCATTTTCCAAACATTATGTGTTAAAGTAAAGTTTGACATGACATAATACAAGAACTCTAGGTTTCAAATATTTTGGGATATAATTGAAGAGTTATTTCAGATTTGTAATGGCAAATCCAACAATTAGATGGATTATATTTCATTAGTCAAGCTTGAACATATGACTTCTACTTTTGTTGATATGCTTAAAAATGTTCACTCTAGGTATGAAAGTTTGAGTGGGGAAAAATAATCACAAGATTCTTCATTTACTTCAACTCAATTTCACCATTCTTTATTTTAAAGTTCTTTTAAAATGGAGAAGAGCAAAGTGTTTTGTTTTCCTGAGAAACAAAAGAACAAGTGGTTATTCAAAGTAGAACATGCGAAGAGAGGAAAAGTCTTATTGCTACATCTTCACTCATTACATGAACATATTTAAACTTGCAAAAAAGTTTTCTCCATTCTTCCAAGTTAGAGGCAAGCTCTTAAATTTTCATCTTTCTCTCTATTTAAACTCAAACTATTATGATGCACTATAATGACATGGTATTTGAATAATTATTTTCATTAATTTGCATATTTACTCTAGTCAATTTCCATAATAAAATTCAACTAATTCCTATTATTGAATAGGTTAGAAAAGCAAGCAGATTCAAAGATACACTAAATTAAGGATGCAATGTATGATTATAAAAAATACAACATATACCTTCTGGTAAAGATAACTTGTCATCAAAGTCAATTGAGTCATCTAGGAAGCTTGAATCAGAAAAGGAGATTGATTTTGCTTTAGCCACCATAGAAGTTGATTCTCCACTATCTGTCAAATTTTCATAAACATCATCATCTCCTATGTTGTTCTTTTGATTTGACTCCTCCTTATCCTCATCTGACCCAGACCCTGTATCACTTCTAATGAACATTTCTTTTTGGATGCTTTTGGAAACTTTTTGTGGAATTGTAATATTATCTACACTAGTACTTAAGCTTGTGGTTTTCTCTCCAAATTTCCTAACTGGAATCTGAGGAGGTAAAAGAACAGAAGTCTCCTCACTTTGAGAAAAATAGTCGGTAAGATTAGGCAACGAAAGAAACCTTTGAAAGGTTTTCGGTGTCCTTAATAATGAGCTTTTCTTTGGTGCTTTCAACTTTAACCTTTCAGATCTAGGGTGCTTAGCTTCTCTGTTAAAACAAGTGTCATAGAGCTGAGAATATCTCCCAACTGATTCATTTAAAGATGAAGTCCTCATTGGGGATACTAGCCGCCTTTTATAACCATCAAATTTGCTAGTTGAAGTAATGTCTATACCTTCTCCATTAAATGTAAGGTCTTTGGATTGCTCAAGAATCTTCTTCAAATCTTTGGGAACTTCATTTCCATGAGGAACTTTGTGAAGTATAGCATCCATGGTTATGCGATGTTTCTCGTTTTTGCTCTCTTTAATAACATGTTTCATCTTCTGTCTAAGATCTTTAAAATGCTTAATAACCCTATGATTTTGAACTTGGGATGGCATTGTTGAAGAATTATAATAGTCTCTTTCAATAAACCTACAAGAAGAATCTAATGGCACAGACTGCTGGTAAAAATTTTCTGAAGATTGAGGCAGAGATGTTCCTCTTTGTGCTTGATTGTCATTATGTACCTTTCTTGATTTGAACAAGTCATTTTCCATTTTTTTTATATTTTGTCCTTCAACTTGAGATGATGATGAGCCAGGTACAGGAAATGAAAAAGACTTGTTTAGTCCCATTTTTCCAGTTGATGCTTGTTGGTTATGAAAGTGGTATGCCAAAGGAGAACGTGGATGTTGTAGAAATTTTAACAGCAAATCCTTGTTTGCATTAATTATATCAAGAGCATCCAGGAAATCCTTGAAGAGATAGGGAGAGACATCAGTTGTAAGTAACTTGGCCTGCATTGACTTTTCTTCACAGATCGATGTATCCATCATAAATGTTTGATGATATTTTGATGGTTGCTTATGATGCTTATGAACTTGACTATTATCCTCAACGAAATCACTAGAAAACCTGGTACCACACTCTACACATGTTTCATTATTGGTGGTTGAGCTTATTGAGGGCGTTTCATCCAATGTGTCAATAGTTTCTGGAACCATTGTAGGATTTTTTTCATTTAATAACAATCCAGTGACAACATCAAGATTTGAACAATCTAAATTGGGAATAGGATCAACTTGATTTGAAGTTTGTGGTTTTACAAGGTAGGTTGAACTTCTTTTATGTTGACCCTTCTTTCTAGTTATCTCTTCAGCAATAAGGGCTTTTAGTCTAGCTTTAATGGATTGTCTGGCTGGTGGAGTGGACTGTACTGAAGTTTCTTCAACCTGGCAAGCTTTAAGTTAGATGCTAATTTGATTATTCACCATTATGCTTGAAATGGGTCCTTTCAATTTAACTATGCAATTGACAGTGTTATATCAAAGAGTGATAAACATAGAGTGCGAATGATCTAATTAGATGGTCAACCTTGCAAGATGTATAGGACTCACACACTATGTATCTACCATTTTCTAAATTAATTTAAGCTATACATTTCATAAAAAAATTAAGAGGATTTAAATCTTAATAGATACTCTTCAAAATATAGAAGCAATGGATTTGGAATGCCAAATATTTACGTATTGAATATGGAGAATATTGTTGAAGAATTTTACAAGACTATTGCAAATTAATAATAATAGTGATTGAAATGTAGTTGTTGTAAGTCACTATAGCCATAGCTTTGATGTGTCTAGTTTTTGTTAGAAAATTGTCTTTAACTAGTAGGAGTGGGAGAACTTTCTGTAAATGTCCATTATGCCATAAATGAATGGTTGACTTTTCATCTCATTTTATGTTCTACTCTTATGGTTGCCTTTCTCACAAAAGCATGTTCACATTGCTCTTTTCCACTCAAACAAATACAAGGCAATATCAAAATGATTAAGATTCAATAGGGTAAGACCTTATGATGCAACATGTTTAACCTCACTAAAATAAGAATATAATAACTAGAAAAAGATAGAACTTAAGCAACACATTTTTGCTTACTTACAATTGATAAGTTTGAATTCGGCTCACAGTCCTGTGAATTATCTGCCTCACTTGGAATATCAACTTCTACAAATTGAAAGAAAGGTTGAGAGTTGTGACATATATATATGGAATGGAATCAACAATTTTGGTGGCTTATAACTAGCAGTAAGAAGAATGTATGAATGTCTACTTGGTGAGAATAAAATTGGAGAATGTAATTGTTCATCTTCAAACTTCCTTCATTTTTGTTCGCTTATTCTGACTCAAATCAAATAAATGAGTGTCTAACAAAATAGAATTGAAAAAAATAAATGAAGCTTTAAATTGTGGATTGCATCACCGGATGCTACTCTGTAACATTGTAGAAAGAAGTGATGCTAATTGTGGAAACATCTATGATGCAAGATGATGAAGAGTCATATCATTGCACTGAAATAGTATGACATTTTGGGCCACTATAGGCTGCATTAAGTAGCAACAGTGTAGTATCGTGTGAACTCATAAAAAATTTATGATTGCAATCTACATTGAAGTGTTTACAACACCTACAATTACATTTACCACAACGGAAGCAAACCTGCTATTTAAAACACTATCACATTAAAGAACCATTATGACTCCCACTTTTTGTATAAGTGTCAATTTGATTCTCCACAAATTTATAATGTCAAAAGAGTCCCTAAAAAGTTCTAAAGTCACCCAAAGAAGTCCTTCCTGAAACAGGTGAGGAACCATTTTTGTTCAAGTGCATTTTGGATTTCTAAGCGATGATTTTGACACAACAAATTTGTGAAAAACCATATTTATTGATGTAAAAAGTGGGGACCAAAATAGTTTCTCCTTAGGTTTTTACAGGGCCAATTTAAGAAATAAGAAAATAATAAGAAATTAGATGGGCAATACTTAGATGTGAAGCTTTGTATTTTAATAGCCCAGAGTAGACTTATAGTGTGTTTGGTTTGGTGTTTGAAAGGCTCAAAAGCCCATTTGCACACCAAAATGAGAGTTTGCCTTACAAATATTTTTGTTTGATTTATCATTTGATTTTATCCAAAATCACTTTTGGCCTCCAAACCCCTATTTTCCCACAAGTGAAAAAAAAAAACTCGTTTTTACATTAGGTGAATTGTATTGATAGCAAAACTTGATTTTTAGATAAAAGTTTCCAAACATAATTTACAATTATGCAAAAACATGTTTGATCAAAATTTGTTTTAAAAATCAAGTTAATCCAAAAATCACTTTTGTCCAACTCCAACCAAAACATACACTTACTAGCAGGAATTTTTCCACCACCATGCCTCTTGTGTGTGAGTCTTTTCTTGACATGTTGACGCCAATGATGATACTTGATAACATTTAGGATACTCCAAGCTCTTCCATGATGACTAGTGCTAGTACCACTGCTACTACTGTCCACTGTCACAGCATGTTTCTCACGAATTCGCTTTCCCATGACTTCCTCCTAGATTCAACTGCAGAATAATAAAGTTGTTATATGCCATTCTTTTTGTCAAGTGACCATGGAGATATCAAAGGAGAATTAAATTGTAACAAATTTGTTGTTTTTGAATACCAATTTGGATATTCATTCATTTTGAAGACTAAACATTTCAGTTCTCTGGTGATTTCTTTTCCTCTTCACTGATAATATCAAACTTTACAGTAACAATACCTGTAAAAAACTATTTGTAGAAGGAATTCAATAAATTCCTCAAAATGGCCAATTCATGTGATCACAGGTTTTCAATTGTGGTATGAAGCAGCAAAATTGCTATTTGCCATTGCTGCATTTCTTTCCATTTTCCCACAATAGTAGGTAGGAAAATTGGGTTGATGTTCTAGGTTCATCTCGCAGATGAAATGAAAATTCTCAAAATCGATTCTAGTTTATTGAAATGTTCTACATTTCCAAACAAACAGAAATTGTTCCAATTGAATCCCGACCTAAAGGCATTGTCTGAAGAAAAAGTAGAAAATCAATATAAATCCTTTAACACAATAACCAGGCAACCCTGCAATTTTCTACTATACCATATCCGTAACATTTGTTTTAAATTTCTCGTATAAATGAATTTTTATGTCAAAAATCATAGAAAAACAGAAACGAATATGTAAGAATTCATTGCATATCGAAGAGATGTAAAATTACCTGTGTGTATCCTATATCGAAATTCTTGTGCTCTTACATTGCCAGACCTAGATTGTGACAGGAAAAAGAGAAATTGAAGTAACCATTATCTGTGTTTTCCTCAGTTCGTTGTAATCTTAAAGGAGAAGAAAATGGTGGGAGATTGATAGAAACAAAATCAAGAAAACACCCACTCCACAAAGTTCCCGGATTATTTTCCATTATTATTTCAAGTTTTCCATTTAAAGATTTATTTTTATATTATTTGTTTTAATTAATTGTACATTTTGCCAATAGGAAAGAAATTTTATTGAGTGCATTCTTTTACAGAGGATCCAGCCCTGCAACAGCCTTCGATGCTTACGCATCTATACAAATATACTAATTCGTTACTGGCTTTAGATAAATAATTAAGATTTAAATTATTTTAATATAATCATTGTACTATTTGATGAAATACAAATTAACTAATGTCGTAATTTTTTTTAATAATTAAAATCCTTATTTAACTTATTTGTTATAATTTTAATTTTCAGCAAAACATCCTCATTATTATTAAATAACAAAGAGAAAATATTGAATTTTTTACATAAAATTGAGAAATATTTACAGCAAATGATACAGTTCTCCATTGAATTTCATTGAAAGTACATTTAGTTTTTTAATTTTTAAAATATACACTTTAATACAACTATAATTTTTTTTAAAAGATATACTCCATATAAATCATATAAGAGGGTAATTTAATTTAAAGTATATATATTTATACTAATGCAGGAGATTTTAATAAAAAAGAAATAAAAAATTGAACTAAAATGTAATGAAACTTTTGGTTACAAGTCTATATTTTGAAACTTAAATTTTAGAAAAAGTTCTCTACAAGATTTAGTAATATTATTTTCAAATTATCGTTATAATAACCAAAAGTTGCCAACACTTTGTCGCAATATGGTACCAGCGCTTCAGCAATATATTAGCATTTAACAGCACTCAATAATAATAATAATAATAATAATGTCCTATATACTATGTATTACCAATTTGACTGCAATTCGATGAGTAACCCGTGAACTGTTTAATGACCGATTTGATACTAAAAATTATTACTTATGTTGTATTTACATTTACACTAAAGGCACACGAGGATTTGGAGGGGAAAAAAATGGGAGGGGAAAAGGAAAAAGAAAGAACAGAAATTTACTGAACGAGATGCCCACTTAAGATTTATACAATTGAAAACCACTGGTTAATCGGCTTAAGGAGTGCTCTGAATAAGAGATGAAGAACACACCTCGCTGCTTCCAGCCAATTTCTCAAAGTGAGTAATTACGTCTTCGAGTCGAGCAAACTGAGTCAAGAACTTGATATGATGTTCATTGGTCTCAAATTGATTATGATTCCACTGGACAAGACTATCATCAATAATCTTTAAACCACTCTTCAGCAATTCCACACCTTTGCTAATTCCATCAGTAAGTTTCCTTTTTTTATTGGAGCAGTTCTTATCATCAACTTCCTTACTTTCACATCCTACCTCCTCTTCAGCAATGCTGGGTATTTTATGGACCATTTCTTTCAGCACAAGACCTTCTCTTTCTAGCAGCTCAAGCTGTTCAGCGGTTGGAGCAAGTGAAAGAAGAGCCTTCTCCTTCTCAAGAAATGTTTTAAACTCCAGCATAAATCTATCCTGATTTGACTCCACTCCTGAAACTATATCGTATGAAAGGGCTGCATCCGGTGGAACAAACCTCCATAGCTGATTGCACTTGGACCGGGCAGCAAAATATCCAAATGCTGTAATTGCCAAATGAATGAATGCCCAATGACGCTCTTTCAAGAGCATGTGATACAGTTCCCAAACAGCCCCACTCTTGGCATCATCATCACTCTCTGACATTTCCATGTGTATTAGTCCTGCCATGAAATGAGCCAAATGTGGTTTGCACTTGAACAAAAGACCATCAGAGGCGGCTGGCCCTGAGACAAAGATATTTTCAATCTCCAAGATGGCTTCTTCAATACCATTTGATGTGTACATATGTTTAAAAGACGAGATTATCCCTAATATTTCACCCAAAAGGATAAGATAATGGTCCTTAATTACTTTGTCCACAGAACCTTTGTAGTTATGAGTAACTGAAACCAAAAACTTTAAAGTCCTTGCATCAATATCAGATAGACAGACCTGGCTGCAGGAAAAAGGAAAGGCTAGGTTAATAACCCCACCAATATGATATTCTGGTTCAGTGCTAAGCCACAGAAATTGTTTATTAATTAACGAGAAATATAAAATGAGAGAAAATCAATTCTATCCGTATAATATGCAAATCAGATAGAGAAATCATTTGTAAGCCTAAAACTCAGAATAATATTGATGCTTTTCCATATTCAAGGTCTTTGATGAATATATATTCAATGAAATTTGCTTCAAACTAATGACAAGCCTAGTGTCTATTTGGATACATACTGCGCTATCAACGCAGACTGAAAGAAGATATGGTAGAAATCATGTGACCCTGAAACTCAGAATACTAATGTTTATTTTCAATATTCAAGATCTTTGACAAATATATTTTCACTGAAATTTGCTTCAAGCTAATAATCACAAGCCTTATTCAATTTGTGTGTCCGTGGATATACTGTACTACAAAACAAAGTAGAGATCAAAACAGATTGAGAGCAAATATGGAAAAGCCATGAAATTGGCTAAAATAAGTAAATTATGGATGAAAAAGTATCAGAAACGAAATACATACAGTGAGTGCAAAGAAGCAGACAGAATAAAAACTGGAATGCCGAACAGACCAGCAGTGCATGTCATCAATGATGCTTCATCAAAGCTGTCTATGAAGTCAAAATAATTGGATATGACTCTTTGAATGGCAGTGTTTCTCATCATATCAGTCAATAAATCAAATGGAAAACCTTCAACGAAAAGGGCCAAACATAAAATTGATGACCACTGGGATCTAGCATCTCCAACGAGAGACATATAGACCTGATTGACCATTGATGGTGCACCATAGGTTAGCAGCAAGCAGATTGATCTTGCCAGCATACGGAGGGCAGAATAATGAAGGAGAACTGATTCTGCAGACGCCAGCAGCTTAAGTAACGTACATAGTTTGCTAAGTATGCTACTTGCCATGTCTGTTTCAGCATGTCGCAATATAAAGCACCAGCATTCCATCACAATCTCCCGGCAAAGAAAGTGAGGATGAAAGAAATTCTCTAGTAAAAATAACTCCAAATCCCCCCAAGCAGCGCTTGAAGAAACCACAATCATAAAGGTTTTGACTGCATGCAAGAGAGAAGTAAACAAAGGCTGCCAAACCAGCTCCGTTGTTTTTCCAGAGCCACACAACAAAGGAAGTTGTAAAACGAGCATGTTAGAGTACACATCTTCTTCAACTACAATATCCAGAAACCATTGAAGCTTCCGGGTGATTCCTAATTTTAGAGCTTCATCAAGTCCAAGAGAATATCTCAAGAAACTAATAAACAAAGCAACACGGCCTATTATTAGTATTCTTCCTCTGTTCATACCTTCACAGCTTATGTGAAAGATTTCATTCATCGGTGCTAAGCTACAACCAGCTAAGGTTGGAGAATCAATAGTAGAATAAGAATCCCCTTCATTAATGAACAGCCACTCAAGTACTTCAAACCTCTGTTCCAGTTTCAGTTTATCAGAATTTAGCAAAGACATTACCAAATCCATGGTTGTTTGCTCCAAAAGCTCAGTAGTTACAGCACATGCAATTTTCAGAAAGTTTCCATTGCTTACTGCAATTTTGAAAGTTGTGATCTTGAGGACACACAGCATAATCTCTCTGTATACTGCATAGGTCTGAAGAGGATACAGTGAGGCAATTTTTACTGCATTAATTAGGTAAAATTTCACTGGCACCAAAATCCTTTTAGCTTCAGTTACAGAAATAGGTTCCTTGGGCAAAGATGATGACCAAGCCTCAGCCGCACATTTCAGAGGCTCAGTTACCAATGCAATTAAAGTTACCAGTAAATTTGCTATGCTTACTTCTTCTGCTAAATGTCCCCCACCAATTTGAAGCAAAGAGACTACGCCTTTCCATGTCACATTTAGAATATTGACCGAATTGCCACCATCATTTGCAGCAAGGACACCAATCTGAAATAACTTTTCAATTGCACATTTTGTTATGTTGATAATATGGACCATACTACTATGTTTGTCAAGGCTCAACAACTTTTCTTCACAGGTCTCCCAGTTTAATGATTCGGAATGCACCTTGCATAGTTTTATGACAGCATCAATTACCATGTGCGTGACCTTCAATATTTCTGATCCAAATGATTGAATTTTCTGCTTAGGACCAGACAATGAGTACCCTTAGCACTAGATGCTACATTGGGGGTTAAAATATAAATCAGACAAAATATAAGAAATTAGGAATAGACTTCTCTCAATCTGCACAATTCCTTATATATATACTAGATAGCAATTTTTCTGTTTAATGCTTCACAAGAATATATTTATTTTGCTTTCTATTCTTTCACTGAGGAGCTTTGGACGACACAATTTTATAAGTTCATAACCATATAATAGCTAAGTAATCTATAATATCTGTGTGTACACAAACATTTATAAGAAAATTATACTTAGCTATAAAAAAGCAAAAAGAAATGACATCAATAAGGAATTATCACCATTGTAACTAATTCAGTAGCTCATTGCCTATACTGATCATGGCATAAACCATGCCTAGATACCGAAAGACTGGTTTTCCCGAAAAAGTCTAGGTTAAATAATGAAGTATTAATTTCTTCCATCTTAACAATTCGAAGAAAATTGGTCACATATTTATAACTTCATTGAACATATCACTAAATATATATAATTACATCATTTATAAGTATAAAGCTGTGAATAAGAAATCAAATATCTATACTTGAATCATGGATTTTGCTTTTAACAGATTGACAAAGCTAACATTTACGTTTTGAAAAAAATTATGCTCATGAAATGTTAACATGATTTTAGTTTGACACCAGCCTCAAACCCAAGTAGGCAATTATAAACCCATGGTTCCACCATTATTCAGGTTGCTTAGCAGGGTAATTGCTTGTCAATTTTCCAGCAATTAAAGGAGGCACTGATTATATCTGCCCTAAGTGCAGGCCCAACACTTATTGTTTTGAACCCAATTTTTTGGTAGTCCAAGAGGGTAAAGCACGAGTGAGGACTTGAATAACTGCCTTTTGGCAGAGAGAGAGTTTTAAAAACTTATTTGTTTTCTAAAGTGAAAGATTTTTATTTATTTGTTAAATTTTGTATTTAGCCAACACATATTATCACTGTTAAACGGTAGCAGAATCTATTTTTTCTGTAAGAGATGCAAGGGAGTTGTCGCCATTGATTTTATGGACATGAATTTCAAGGCAGACGGTGTCGATGGAGTTAATTGGGTAGGTCAGTGTGTATACAATGACACATCAGTCAATCCTGATGGTTTTTCAGATCAACTGGTACGGGCTGAACAGATTGGGGAATTTCAAGCGAATCTTTGACAGCAAACCAATTGCCTTGGCATGGGTTGAGAGGAAGATGTGGTCCTGTTCAAGGGCCTGTAGAGATAGACTGCCATCATTAGACATTGTGGATTGCAAGGATTTGGATTGATGTTCGTAGTGTGGTGGTGCATAGGAGATTGATAATCGTTAGCCGTCAGGTGTTTTGGCTGTGATATAGACTGCAGGTATTGGGAAGAAGCCTTGTTGGGGCATTTTGGGGAGCTTAGAAAATGGCTTGGTGGGAGTAGGTCCCAGCCTAAAAAACTCATGGAATTGGCAGGAGTGGTGGGAGTTATATACCCAGGGGCAGCCCTTTAATATTAATCTTAGGGCTGCCCTTTGCCAACACGTAGACAATCAGGATTTTTGAATTTGAAACGCTCGCTAAATTGGATTGGAATGAGGTCACGCAAGAGGGAATAGTGTCGGGGTTATTGGATCAAGGTCCTGCTAGGGGAGCACACCTTTTTGGGCCATAATGGAGGGTGCTTTTTAAGGTTGCAGGAGACTTGTTGGCTCAACTATGTGGCATTATTGCAGTGTCAAAAGTTAGGGGGCATTCATTGGTTGTGAGATTGTGCAGTATCAGAGCTGATGTGATTAGGTTGTCATTCTTGTCTTGGTACAATGCGCAGCAAGTGGATGTTTTATTTACTTGTTTACACTCTTAGTGGGCTTGGTGCTCTAGGTCAGAATGCAAATGACAGACAAGGTCATCTCATCAAGCCATGGGCGCTCAACACGAGTGGGACGTTTAGGGTAGCGATTGCTAGTAAAGTGAACAGTTTGAAGGGACTTATTGGGATTTATGTAGTCAGAGATTGTCAGCCGCTTCAGACGCAAATGCCACATTTTAAGGATGTGTTCCACGTTCCTGAACTGATAACAGTGGGGGCTACTCATGTTACTCAAATTAATGCACTCATACATCAAGACGTGCAATGGAGGTTCAGGGTGTTATCCAAGTGGACCATTGACATGTTCTGTCCTATAGGAAATGGTGATCTGCAGTTTAAGAAGATGACAAAGAAGTACATCCCTATCCAGCGAGGTTGACAACAAGTGGTGACCCAATTTTTGGACATAGTGGGGGATACTTTTGGGGGATACAATAATTGTAGCGCAAAGTGCTATTGTGTTATGTAGCATGGGAAGGGAATGGGAGCGATTTGGCCTAAGTTATTCTATGTTACCTTTGTTCTAGAGCCTTGCGTTATCTCTTCCCCAACGAGGCATCTTTCGAGTGCACTCAAGGAATATCTTCTTCACTTATGATCAATGCCATCTCAAGAAGGGGGAGTGTCTAGAACAGCTGCAGAACCTGTTTTCCCAATTTCATCCAGGTTGGAGCAAAACAACACGAAGACGAAATCCCACACTTCATTGCCTACTACAATTTCCATATTGTTTCAAAACAGAAAAATAATGGTTCTTTGACCTCTGATGCGTCACTTGAAACATGATGTACCATCCAAATGTATAGCTTGCCAGAAGTGTGAAGGCCTTGAAAGAGTACATCTCCAAGCACAAAAATTTCACCGAATGAGGAACTCTCCAGTATGACAAAAAAGACGATCCAAATGACGCTTACACTGAGGCTCTTAGCTGTAGAAACACAAACGAGGCTCTCAATTTAATCCACTCCGTAGATCTGAAGACCAACATGATCCACTTCGACAAGATGAAACACAATATGGATATGATCTTCAAACCCCCACCGAAGGTCTTCATGCCCATGTTCCCAAATTTCAACAATGTCCTAGGACCCCTAGACATCTACCTAGAAAAAAACAAAGACCAGATTGGCCCAAATCCCTCATCTTGGAAGGCCAAGTGCAATGTGGCAAAACCTAGTGGGCAGCTTAAGCCCACACACTAACCTCTAGGACCATAATGACTCTACAATTAACAATGTTAGACATCAGCCCATTGTACCTCAAGAACTGGAAGAAGTTTATTGACGCCCAACGGGATTGCAAATCAAATTTAAAATATGACAAACCCCGAAGGATAAAAGGTAGCATCCGAACAAATGTGCTTTGCAATCAAGGCTTATACACCTCATACTTTACAATTGTGCTTTGCAATCCAGTGCCATACATCTTATCTTAACAATCGTTCTTTGCAATCGAAGCAGAAGTATTTTTGTAATTTGTGATGGTTTCTAGGGGAGCATGGACACACATAAAACATGCATGCCACATGTTTCGCATTAATGGATTTTTTAAGGGCCAGGGTCTAGGAGCATAAAATGTAAATGTACTTGTCCCTAGTCGGGCCTCATTTTTGTAAGCATATTAATGGAAATGAAAATTGTTGCAACGAAATGATATTATTCATAAAAATTAACATAGTGTCTCTTGTTATGAAAAGATACAATCCAACTGTTCACCATAAGAACTCGTTTTATTACAGGGTAATACATGAATGCAAAAAAAAAAAACCATAATTATTAATAAGATAAAGACATTTATTCATGATGAGATTGGCTAAGGTTGAGGTGTTATGGATTCTGGGGGTTATCTAGATATGCTAGGTAGAGAAAAAACTCCTCATCTATAACCATCAGCATATTAGGGAGTTGAACATGAATTGGAGGTCCAGTATATGTTGGATCGGTTGGTGGATCAACAATTGGGTTAGATATTGTCCACATGGTGAGAGCAAGTTCCAATGGGTCCATTATTGGGCCCGAGCAACGACAGGTCTTGCAATGACGTCGTTTAGTGGCAGGTTTCCTCTTTAGGTTGTGGTGGACCTTTAATATGTTGTGTAAAGAGTGGCTCCTGGAGGGTGTAGAAGTCGCATTTCCAGAAGTCCACTTGAGCAATGTGAAATTTTTTGGTTTCAAGAGAAATTTAAAGTATGAGGTGTATGGGCCTGAATTGCAAAGCACGATTGTTGGGATGCCGCCTTCCTTTGAGATTTTTCGTATTTTAAATTCAATTTCCAATCTCGCTGGGTGCTGAGAAATTCCTTCTAGTGCTTGAGGTACAATGGGCTGATATCATTTATGACATTATAAAATGTGGAGTCAACATGGCCCCAAAGGTCGATGTGACCCAAATTGTAGTTGTGTAGGCCTAAGTTTTGAGCCCAAGAGGTTTTGCTGCATCGCGTTAGGCTTTCCAAAATGAGGGATGTGGGCCAATATGGTCTTTGTTAGGCTGCGCCAATAAATTTTATACAAGTACATTTTAAGTAAAACATGATGAAATTCTAGAGCAAAGATAACGAGAGGCTTTACCCTTATATTATTATTTAAATAAAAGTCAGATACATATAGTGAATGACACTTGCTGCCCTAAATAACTAGGGCCCATAGACATAGGCCCAAGCTCCCAAAAATTAACCTAGTATGCGATTAATAGGCATATACAAAATAACAATTAAAATAGTACTAAATTAAAGCAAACATGCAGAATCTTCATGCTTGACTGAGAGAGACGCTGAACAAAAAGCATTAAAACACAATAGGCACACAATTGACTTTCAACAAACCCCCCCTCCCCCAGGCTAAGGAATAATTAGTAATCATCCCTAGCTTGAAATTCAACTCTTCAAGCTTAACTCTAGCAATTGCTTTAGTCAACAAATCTACAATTTGTGCATTAGATAACACATGATTTAGAACAATCAAACCTGCATCAATCTTCTCTTTGATGGAATATCAATCTTTTTTCACCAACTTTGTTCTATCATGATTGATAGGATTCTTCACAATTCATAAGTAACCATATTGGCACAAAGAGAATAGCTTTAAGCGTTAAATGGGTTGAAATTCGGACAACACCAGTATCCCTAATCTCAACTAGCATCCTTTTACCAATGAGTCTTTGATAATGGAAAGTCTTTGTAGCAAGAAAGCAAATTTAGATGTTGTGTACGTAACAAGATGAAATAGTGGAAGATATTAAAGTGTTGAAAGCAAAAGAATTAAGTCTTCAAGTTGAATTTTGGGAAGGCTTATGATAGAGTTGATTTTGGGTTTCCAAACAAAGTTCTTTGTCGAAAGGAGTTTGAGGGTAGATGGAGAAATTGGATTCAAGGTTGTCTCTCTTCCATTGCTTTCTTTGTCATTGTTAATGGGGAGTCTAATATAGGGCAACAAATGAGACTTAAGCTGACCCACTTTCTCCCTTTCTGTTTACCCTTATTGATTTTTTTAAGTGGTATATTGACTAGGGGTTCGACAAAGGGTTGGTGAGAGGTTTGAAGGTTGGGATA
Organism: Delonix regia; assembly: GCA_037074485.1. Taxonomy (NCBI): domain Eukaryota; kingdom Viridiplantae; phylum Streptophyta; class Magnoliopsida; order Fabales; family Fabaceae; genus Delonix; species Delonix regia. Next base: position 25,114,482 of record CM073462.1, on the reverse strand, counting down.
ACAGGTTTGAAGCCTCGTTTCCTTCTAGATGACAAGGAAATTTCTGGAATGTGCTTTCTTTGCTACAAACTTTTGAGGTTGAGTCTGGTCATCATGTTGTTGGATATCTTGAATTATCCTCACATTCTCAGCATTTTGCATGTGTTTTATCATTTCCTTATTTGTATAAGCCTGTTTTATTTTCATTCCCTTTTGGTTTAGCTGACTATTGCTGGTCATTTATTAGGAGATTAGGATGATTATAACTTGCTGATTTCTTGGGTTGTCTGTCTCATTTTCTTGCCTATATATGTATCCTTGCTTCTGCTAAGCTAACACAAGAACTCCGGATCTATTGTCTCATTAATATTTCTTATTTTTTCTTCATGGTATAAAAGTCCCCTTGGACCTAATCTATGCATCCCAAATATGAGTTCCAAACATCCAGCCATTATAATGGGGTGAAGAATCCTCTACAAGGAAGCACGGATAAGCCAAAAATGGTCACGTACCCGTTTCAGATACGTATTAGATACGAATACGTGTACCATATGCAAGCACGTGTATCAAACGCGTGGCCATTTTGCTGAAATGTATCTGATACGTGTCGCTAGGAAGAATTTGGAAAACCCAAAGTAAATTTGTGTTTTTTTGCTGTTCTTTGGTTATCCATGTCTGGCTTGTTAACTTTGCCATCTTCGATTCATCTGCCATCCTTCTACATCTCTGTTGTTTTCAATTTGGTCCATCGTTCATCCCAAGTCCTAATCTATCATTTGTTCTGCATACCAAATCTTTGCTTTTGCTCTGTCGTTCATTTCGCATCCTTTTGCATTTCTATTTTTTGTTTTTTGGCCTTTTTTTAATTTTTTGTGGTTTATTTTATTTTCCTATTTACTCTTTGTATTTTAGTGCATTATCTTTTGATTTTATGCTCTATTTTTTCTATACATTATTTTTTAATTCAAATATGTTAATACTTTTTTAAGATCTTATATTATTTTTTTTGAATTTTTTTATGCATATCAATTTTGAAGTATTATGCTTCAATTTTCTTGTCTTTTGTTTGTTTTATTGTTTTATTTGTAATATATATATATATATATATATATTATTTATATTTTTGTACCGATATCCTAAAATTTCAAAAATTGGCGTATCCTGCGTATCGTATCATATCCGATATACGTACCAATATCGGTGCTTCATAGATCCTCTACTATTATGGCATCAAAACCTTCCCAACCACCACAAGGAGTGGTGCCCCAGTCATAAGGGGTTTTAGGATGACGAGACCATTCACAGAGTCAACATGGACTAGGATTAAATCCACTATGCCTAAGTGATTTAATAAGCATGAACCCACTAAAGGAGGAACCCAAGCTTGGGGAAAGGGGCTGTAAGGAGAAAAGGGATAGCATGGTGGAGAAAAGTTTTATTGGTTTGATTACAGCTAAATGGGGAGGTCAAACTATGAAGCTCTCAGAAGCTGAACTCACTATAAGAAGAGAGTTGGGGTTATGTTTTAAATTTCAGGAAAAGTTCAGACCATGACATAAATGCAAGAATAAATCCCTGCAACTGCTATCTATGAACTCTATAGTGAAGATCATGAACCCTTGTACTATGAAGATTAGAGGAACAATTAATGGAGAATCAGTACTCACTCTCATAGATAATAGGGCTACACATAACTTCATGTCAGCACAATTGGTGGAGAGATTGAATTTACTGGTGTAGGAGACTAACAGATACTCCATTATCGTGGGAAATGGGTACAAGGTGACGCGAAAAGGAATGTGCAGACAAGTGGAGGAAGTAGTAAAGGGTGAAAATTATACAATCTTTTAAACCATTTGAGCTTGGTGGAAAGCATGTGGTGTTAGGGATTGAGTGGCTGGAATCCTTGGGAAAAGAGCTAGTTAATTAGAGGCAATCCACCCTGAAGTTCAAGAAGGGAAAGGAGTGGAGGGGTTTATAAGGAGATCCTTTTCTAACTAAGACTCTGGTATCCCTGAAATCTATGTTGAAATTAGTTAAGGGGGAAGAACAGAAATTTCTCATTGAATTTGGAGAAAATTTCTCTCCAACATGAGCAAAAGCCTATGAATTCCCAGGTTCACAATTTACTCTCTGAATTTTCTGCAATATTCGAGGCTCCAAAATAGCTTCCTACCCATCGTTCCAATGATCATGCAAATAATTATCGAGGAGGGAAAAGTCTCCTTGGCTGATTAAGTAATATATTGTAATACCAGGAGACATCCAATTCATTTTGTCTAAAGTTATGAACAAAACTCTCAATCTCAAACAAAATGGCTTTGTTCTTGATTGAGAAATAAGTCTCCTTGGCTTCTCCCACACCTCATAGGCTGTATTGAGTATAAGAAAATTCTCTCCAATCTCGATTGTCATCAAATTGATGACCCATGATTGGATCATGCTATTCTCAATCTCCCAAACTCAGTATTTGGGGTCATCAATATGAGGACAAACAACTGCACCAGTAAGACACTCAGCCTTGACCCTACCATTAAGGAATAGCATAACACTGGTTGACCACTGGAGGTAGTTGTGGCCATTCAGTCGGTGTACCGTGATCATAACAAGGCTTGTGTCATTAACAGCTGAGTGAATGGGATTGGAGGGACTAGCAGTTCGCAAGGATCATCAGATCACTGTGATTCAGTTGTAGCACTTTAGCCCTGTCTTGTCAACATTCAGCCCAAAGCCAGAGTGAATCATGGCTGCCAGATCAAGGGCTCTAATACCATGAAGATATTTGGGAAAAAGAATGAAATATGCGAAATGTTTATTCATTATTTCTCACCTGAATATAGTAGAAGCACTCAACTTTTATTAATCAAGTGGGATAGGTGCCAAATCCTTATATTTTAGGAGTTGTTAGGCTTCAAAATTTAAAACACCCTAATCCTAACTAAAATGATAAGACCCAAAAAACAGATCTCACAACCGGTAGGGTTGTGCCTAAAATACAGGTAAAAAGAAATTAAACAAACATCACAATTAATGCCTAGTTTTTTCTAATAAGACTCTCTCTCTTGTATTTATACTGATTCTTTCTTTAAATAACAAGTGACAGAAGCAGTATTTTCCCTGTTCTGAAATTCATCATGAAAATTCAAGGACTTGATAAAAAATGTGAACATTTCTGAAGGGAAAAAAAATTGTTTTCCAAGAAATTATTAATTGGATTGATAAACCATTTAGAACAGTAAAAAATCTATGTGTCTCCTGTGTTACTTATTTCATATACAGGGAAAATTGTCTTACCTTAGCGTCTGATAAGGAAGCTTTAGTTAAATTTAATGCTTCCAAAATGAAGTTTGCAACATCATCCATTAATGGCTTTTCACATAAAACTGGAAATTTTATCAAGGCTGATAAAGTTGATGCAGAAAACATCAGGGCCTCCTGAAGCAGCTGCACAAGATAAATTAAACACGTCACGTAAAATAGATGTCAATAAGAAAGTTAGCAAGTGAATTCTATGAACACATTCAACTATTGCGGAGCTTAGCAAGAAAGAGAGTAAGGCTCTGTGGAACAAAAACACATGGAAAGAATATTTCAAAGATCTTCATCAAGAAAATTCACATTAGGTATGATTGCCTTCCTAGTGTCTCCACTGACTTCTGTTCATGAATTTAATTTCAGTTTTAGTTTCTGGTGTGCTTAACAGGATCCATTGCCCTTTCCTTTTCCTTCTTTTATTTTTTCCTTTCTGACTGCGAAAAAGATCAATACAATATGTAGTAAACTATCAAACACAGAAGTTCACTCATCAAGAAAATAATGCTTCAATAAAACCTATGCATGATAATATGTTAATCCAGCTGTTTAAGACTTTTTGGAATTACTTATCCAAATATAAACACAACCATTACAAAAACCATCCATATAGGACTTATCTGCAATACTTCTTGCTATATATTAAATGACGTGAAAAATTAAAAGTTGACTAATTGTTATAAGAAAATTATATACAGATGAACGTGAATCATCCCCCTTTTCTGTGCCTCAGCATAATTACTAATGAGTGTTTTCTTTTCCTTTCCTGATTAATTGTCATCCACCAAAGATTTATCAATAACACATTTTAGCAAAATGCACCCATGATAATATGTTATAAACCAATCATTCAAATGCTAGAGCTCCAACCACTTTTCCAGGGAGCTCTAGCCCACTATTTCTTTGACCTAGCTCCAGGTATCCTTTTCCAACTGTTTTCCCAATGACCACAAAATTTATCCTGAGTTCTTTTTGGTATGGATTATGATGTTTTTGGTTGTGCCTTAGATTATTCAATGTATTTCTCAATCATGAGTGCTTTTATTGTTCTTTTTTTCTCAGAAGTTCAATACTCTGAATTTAGTACAGTGTAGTTTCGTGTGTGGTTTGGAACCATGGTAAAAGAGAATAAAAAATAGTGAATTAAGGACTTATGTGCTAGAGTTGTGTATTGTCAGGTGCCCTAGTGTGCAACCCAAGTAGTGGCTACCATCTAGGACAAGGTCAAGGGACTACTCAAGAGAAGTAGGTTGAATACTTCTAGGAGCTGTGTCAATACATTAGACAATGTGGTAGAGGAAAGCATCTGGGAAAATGTTAAGAGTCACTCATGCGAAGCAGGCCATAAAAATTTGGAAGCCGGAACCAAAGGTGTTATCAGACAGATTGTGTTGCTAAGGCTCTCAGATTGATGGTTAATAGATACACTAGAGTTGTGATTAAGTATGGGTCTGTGACAATGTGAATTACAATGCTCGGAATTTTTAAATGGGTTTTATCGTAAGAGCTAAGTTTGAATTAGATCTAACTTGAAGGGGAGCATTAGAATGTGAGCACAATGACAAGGTTAATGAATGTGCTGGCCTTGTATTAGATGTACCTTTTCACCTAATTTGTGACAATAAATAAACACATATGGAGCCCAGCTAAGGAAGTCAATGATCCCATTTTAACAAGGGATAACCAGTAAATTGTTGTTGACATAATAAGTCTTGTGTTCATTTTCCCCCTCATGATCTTTCATAAATCATTTTCACCATTAATAAGTAATTTCTTGCCATACATGTTTCTTATCACCACTGATATCAACTGTCCAAGATTGCCATTGAAATAAATTATTTTATCTATAGCATAAAATGTAAAAAGAAAATTTATCTTCTGTTTATGTACACATTCCCTAAACTCCAAAGTTGATTATGTACTGATATTTCACACTCAGCCACTCATTTCCAAATTTGTGACTATAAAGTACATTACCTGGAAGGAAATGTCGAATCTGAAAAGAAATAATGAAGCAGATTTTAATGAATTTACACCCTAAAATGTTTGGGAACTCAGCCTTTGACGTATAACTCCTACCTGATAAAATACAGAGGTATGTTCCTCTTCCTGAGATTCTTGAGTTGACAAAAGAGTCATCTTCAGATGCTTGCTGCACCAGATGTTTGCCTAATATAACAAGAAAGTGTTATAAGGAGACATCTCAGTAAAGGTAGAAGATGTTTGCCTAATATAACAAGAAAGTGTTATAAGGAGACACCTCAGTAAAGGGAGAAGATGTTTGCCTAATATAACAAGAAAGTATTATAAGGAGACATCTCAGTAAAGGTAGAAGATTGACCAATGTGCTGACCTATAAACTAGGATAAAGATCAGGTAACGGAACAGATTAAAACATACATACCTTAATTCCAAGGGTGAGATTCTTTGGTAGGTTGCAGCTATATAGGTCAAACTCAAGATACTTTAAAGCCACTTTTAGAATACTTCTGTTTAGCACGCATTGTGTGACATCCAAACATGTGAAATCTTCCCAATATGTCAAGCTTGTAGTTAAGGTGGAAGCAAAAATGCAAACAATTAAAATAGCACTGAAATAGTATGCAAACAAACATCAGGTCACCATGGCCAAAAAAAAAAATTCAGGTCACCAAAGGTTGACTTGTGACCAATTCAGAGGTTCCTTCTCCTCAAAAGTTAAAAAACCAAGGGTTCCAACTTTGATTTCACATGATTGTCATTCAATTTGATCTTTCTAAGGACCGATGTTAATCATCAACAAAATGTACTTTGCACTAAAATAAGAGAACATTAAACTGACTTGGAATGGTCAAATACCAGACTAACCTTCAATACCAGAATCTGAAACAAAGTATTATAATGAAAATTGCAGTGCAAAATGTTGTTAACATGTACAATGCCTAAAGACCATTTGAAGTGTCAATCTGTTAATACATTACATCTTCCTGAGTTTAATGTCTTCTTTCTTTTTGGCAACATTCTGTGCCTGCAATTTTAAATGATCATAGTTTGCTGACAAACAGGAAATTTATTAAATTTATGCAACATTAGCATGATTTAGAAACTGGATGATTGAATATATGGCCATTGAATAAAAGGCAGTGCTTGAAGTAGAAACTGTCAAACCAATATTAAATTTTGAGATATCAGCAATCATGTCAGTTAACATTTTGTAATCTGTCACTCCCTTGTATCTCCTGCTATAGGTTTGGGCTGCTTGCATGGGATAAGTCCCATCATAATATCACCAACTTTGAGTTGATCCAGTATTATAGCATAAACATTTATTCATCCAATGAGATGGAACTTCAATCTTTCTGCACCTGGGCTCAATGACACCTTCATTATAACCAATATCCAGCTTATGATACACCTAACATGCTCATATCTCTTGAAGGTCCCTCCAATCATAACAAATGCCTTATAATATTATTTTCCTTTCTTCAAAATTAAGAATATAATGGAACCCAACCCAAGAAAACAGTCCAAATGTACAACAGAAGACAAAAGACAGTGAAAGAGGATAGGGAAGAAAAAAGAACTGAAGAACAAAAGCAAGGCACAAAGGCTTAGTCACAAAAGAAGCACAGAAAAACAGGGGCAGAAAAAAGAAGGAATGACTGAAAAGTTGGTGTAGTAGTTGGGAGCAGGTGGGACAGGTATATAACCAAGCTAAACTGTCTGGGCGGTGGCCATGCAGGGGGCCCGGGTGGGGGAGAGATATTTTGGAGAGAAGTGCTTTGGGAGAGTTCTAGCCACTTGAAAGCCAGATTCCTATTCTTCTTCTTCCTGTTCTGTTTACTATGGATTGCAAGGGTGTATGTTTTTTTGGGGCTGAGGGCTGGGTTTTGACTTGTGTCAGTTCATAAGACTCCGTAGGACTGATACAACTCTTTAATTGCTTTAGCAATATAATAACTTGATTTGGAATCAGAGGAGTGTTAATCTGGGGCATGGTCAATACTAGGATGGAGGTGAGACTAGACAGCCGGGAAAGTGGGATAGAAAGAGAGGGATGATCCCTTACAAGGGATGATGCTGGAAGTTCGATTAACAAGAATAGAGGGGAGAGGTAGAAATGGAGAGGACACACATCCAACAGCTCTAAATGAGACGAATCACAAATGAGAAGTATCAAGGAATAGTTCAGCCAATGACCTTAATGCCAACAAATTTCGAAAAATTGAGCTTCCACTGTATTAAGGAGAAGACCCAATAGGCTGGATTTTTTGAGTGGAAACATATTTCATTTAATCACAGATCAAAGGTAGAGAAGCTGGAAGCAGCCACAATACGTTCAGAATGAAAAGCACACAACTGTTTTCAATGGCTAGAAACAAGAAAGCAAGTGCATTCTTGGGTACAGTACAAAACATAGCTCTTGAATCATTTTCATCTCTCACAGCTAGGTGATGGGTATGAAGTTTTGGTGTCTTTCAAGCAAGATGGTGCTAATGTACAAACAAAGGTTTGAACTCTTGTTTGCACCTCTAAATGCCATCCCAAAAGAGGTGCTCATGGGAACGCTCAAAAACATGTTGAAGGAAGAAATATAGGCTGAACTTAATGGAAGGGAGAGATGGCTCTGGATAAGGTGAGGGGAAACAAAGGACACAGCCTTCATATCAGCTTCAAATCCCAAATGAAGAATGAACTAGCCAAGTTTCAACAGAATTACTAGTTGGTCAAACACAAGTAACACTGCTACCACCCTTAACACTAACAAGAACCAGAAGACCAAAGGTGAAGAGTCCAAGACCAGCCATAGTGCCACTTCCCCATCTACCACTAGGAGTGGGGGAAACTTCAGTAATTGTTAGAAGCAAAGTTGACTAGAAAAAGAGAGTTGGGATTTTGCTTCAAGTGTGATGAAAAGTATGGGCCTAACCACAAATGCAATAACAAAACCCTTCAAGTAATGTTGTTAAAGGAAGAAGGAGGGAGACTAAGTATGGAGAAGGAGAATAACCAATAACTGGAAGACAGTGAAGATCCTGAGCCAAAAGAAACCACCATGGAGCCATCCATGAACACCATAGTGGGCATAACAGACAATCATACCATGAAGTTGAAAGGGAAGTTTAAGGGAGAGGAGGTAGTCAATTTAATAGATAATGAAGCTTCACATGATTTCAACTCCAGTACTTTAATAGACAGGATGAAGCATTTAGTGCAAAATGACAAGTATATAGTGTCAGTGGAAGAAGGGTACAAAGTGAACAGGGACAAGCTGTGTAAAAATCTAACTTTGGAGTTGCAAGGTCTAAAAATTAATCAAAATTTTTACTCCTTTGAACTCAGAGGTGCAGATTTGGTCTTGAGCATAGAATGGCTCAACTCACTAAAAGTACGGGTTAATTGGGGCCAACTCACCATGAAAATTTTATTTGCAAAGACGATGGTCTGCTTGAAGGGAGATCCAGCTCTCTCTAAAACAATAGTCTCTTTTAAAGCTCTATTGAAGTTAGTGTCTAAAGGTGGACATGCATGTACGACTGAATTTGGAGAGCTCACCATGAATCAAGAGGCAGCAAATTACATTCCCCTTGAGATAGGTTGTTACTAAAGTTTCCCAAGATTAGTAAAGAACCCAAAGGTTTAACTCCTACAAGAGCTTGAGATCATGCTAGTTTGATCAAGTCAAGGGAGCAACAGTCCAATATCAGGCCACACCAATATCCCAACTCACAAAGAATGAAATTGAGCAATTGGTGAATGAGATGTACCAGGCTGGGGTCTTCAGACGTTATAGCAGCCCCTATTCAAGCTCGGTGTTGCTAGTGAAGAAGCAAGATGGGGGTTGGAGGTTCTGTGAAAACTACCAAGCCTTAAACAAGATCATCATCCCCAATAAGTTTTTAATTTCAGCCATTGTTGAGCTGCTAGATGAATTAGTAATATCATCAGATAAGGATCAAGCTTGGAGATGAGCAAAGACGGCCTTTAGAACCCAACAAGGACATTATGAGTTCATGGTAATGCCTTTTCAGCTAACCAATGCCCCTTCCACGTTCCAGTTCCTCATGAATGAAGTATTCAACGACCATCTCCAAAAGTTTGTCTTGGTAGTTTTTTATGACATTCTTATTTACAGTCAAGACATAACTTCACACCAAAAGTTTCAACCACTTGAAGGAGCATGAATTGGTGCTTAACCTCAAGACTAATACAGGGAAAACTCAAGACAAACCATAGTTGTCAACCAAGGCCTAAGACTTAACTAAGTTGCTTTACAAGGAGAAAAACCCAGCCAATGCTCCAAATGATTAGTTTGGGCTGAATATTGGTATAACATCACTTTTCACGGCTCTACTAGCCTAACTCTGTTGAAGGCAGTTTAGGGAAAGGACCCACCAACTCTCGTCAAGTTCAAACCTTCAGCTGTGAAAAATATAAGGGAGCAACTAGCAGACCAAAATGTTACCCTTACCACACTCAAGGAAAATTTACAGATGGCTCAAACAAGAATGAAGTGCCAAGCTGATCAGCATAGAAGGGTTGTCCAATTTGAGGTAGGAGATTTATACCTCAAATTAAAACCCTATAGATTGAAGTCCTTGGCTAAAAAGCTTGATGAAAAATTAGTTCCCAAGTTCTATGGTCCCTTTAAGATATTAGACAAGATGGGAATTGTGGCTTATAAGCTGGAATTGCCTCCGATAGCTCGTATATATTTGGTTTTACAAGTGAGATGTCTCTCTTAGCAGCTACACCCACCAAACAATTGCCCCAAATTCTAATTTTATTCGTGGGGAGGGGTATTGATGGAACCCAACCAGAGAAAGCAGTCCAAACGTACAGCAAGATGCAAAAGGAAGTGAAAGAAGATATGGAAGGGAGAACCACCGGGGAAGAAAACAGAACTGAAGGTGGGAACCAAGGCACAAAGCTTTAGAGGCCAAAAGAAGCACAGAGGAAAAGGGACAGAAGAAGAGAAGGAATGATGGAAAAGTAGGTGTAGACATTGGGGGAAGGTGGGAGAGGTATATAACCAAGCTGACTGTTGAAGGAGGAAGGACTTTTTTGGCAGAGTTCTGAACTCTCCAAAGCCAGAGTCCTTTTCTTCATCTTCCTGCTTTGTTTCTGAAGATTGCAAGGGTGTTTTTAGGTGTTGGTTTTTGACTTTTATCAGTTCATAAGACTCTGTAGAATTGATACAGCTCTTTTGGAGTTGCTTTGGCAATATAAAAACTGGAGTTCCCTATAGTATTGTCTGCATTTTTATTTCTGAGCTAATTGTGGAGTAAGTTCAGGGTTGAATCTCATTAAAATACCATTATTTATGCATTTCATTTGGCCAGAAAAGGTCATTCACATCAATTAAAACATTTAATATGAAAAGAAAATTGGTCTTGGAAGCTGTTGCTTTACAGTCATCTCATATACTTTTAGCCAAACTAGTATACTTTAATAACCAAAACCACCATTAATTACTACAGGTTACATGCATCCATTTTGTTGATTTATCGTTCTCAATTCCAAAATGGGGACAAGAGACGGGAGACAAGAATATAAGTAACACAATCCATATAATGGGGAAAAAAAAAAATAAAGTGATTGAGCACAAAATCTACAAGAGGCTTAGGCAAGCCTTACAATTAGAAATAATAATTGTTGGATATTTATGTGAAGGTAATCAGTGACAATAGACCAAGAAGAACACTAAAGAAACGGTACACAATAAATATTCTAAAGTTGGATTGGAAATCACAGAAAACAATTACACTGGAAAGATATAAGCATCCATATTCTGAGAGTTGAAGACAGCATAAATCAAGGATACTATGAGGCAGTCCACTAATGAATTTAAGTCAGATATATCCTTGAAATCTAGATTTCCAAGCACAGTAAACAGTTCAGCTCGATTCTCAACAATCTGTGTCAATTGTGTCACACAAATGTCTATTTAATCACAAACTAGCAATGCTAGAAACATTTACAAAAAATCCAATGTAAAAATATCACAACATTGGCCGACTAACTACTATTGACCAAGTGTAGCAACAGTTTATGTTATATAATACCATGTATCAAGCACTAACCAAGACATTTATTACCGTTGCTCCAGGCTCTAATGTACACAAAAATATTAATTTTAGAGTGATTATGGCACGAGAAAATAATCAATTATTTTGGATACATAAAGGTAACTTTCTTGTTTTCATGTCAACAAAACTTTCAATATCAGTGGTTTGCACTGAAACTGGACAGTTCCAAAACCCAACATAAACCCACTGAAACCCTAGGATTCATAACCACAGTCAACGGTACGAAATAAAGATGTTTATAAATCTGACAATTAGTGGTCAAATTGGAGTATTATACTGCGAAAATATGCAATGCAGAGTTGGATAAAGCAAGCAACACAGGTACATTCCGACTCATAGTTCTAGAAAATCGAAGGTTGAACAACAAATAGTAGTTGGATTGAAGTAGAAGGCTAACAAAGAAGCTTGCCTCGGAGGATCTAATGGCTTCTAGTATCCTCAGCATATCGTTGTTGGAGCTACCTTCCGCCATTTTCCTCTCTCTTAAATGTTTAAATGCCTTGTGATTCTATTTCTAGTTTCTCTATGCTAATTTGTACCTCTGTGCTTTCCCGCCAATTCGTCGCTCAGCAAGGAAAAAACTACAGCGGCAATTGCCTTTTCCCATTCCTACCCTCACATAGTGCATATATTTACAGGAATGCCACCAAAGGCACTGCAATGGCCGTGAGGATAATAAACTTCCAAGACTAACCGCGTCGGCGTGCCCCTACCCGGCCCACGAACTAGTATTAAGGCTTTGTTTGTTTTGACCAAAACTTTCTTCCAGAGAAAAATTGATGTCTGACATAACGTTATTTTTGCTTCAACTCATTGCTATTAACTTGCCAACGTTATTGCTGTTAACCATAATGGGTTAAACAATATTGTCAAACTCAACCTTGGTTTGAAGTGATTTAAGTCGAGGCTTGAGTCTAAACTTGATCTCAAACCAAAATATTTTTATTTGAATCTAGTGATTTTTAACTCAAACCTAATTGGAAATTTTTAAAATAAGACAAATATAGTTTCAATCGTAGGTCCAGACAATTATAATAGTGCTAAGTATGCTTCTAGTTTTATAACATAAAATCCTCCACACTTAATAATTTGGAGTCCATTATGTATTAAAACTTTTAATTTGCCCAACTTTGAATGCATTTAAACCCTTTTGGCTTGTGGTAGCATTCCTTATAGCTTTTTTGAAATTCCGTGGTGCATTCAAACTTTTATCTAGCACAACTTTCAGCATATTAAAAGTGTTCATGGGTAGTGATAGCATTTTTTATTTTTAATTTGCACTCATTGTGCATTGAAACTTGCAATTTACACGACTTTTAGTAAATTTAAAGTCTTTTTGGCTTGCAATAGCAATTTTTAGTGCATATTTAGAGCTCAACGTGTCATAAAGTATTAACTTGCACATCTTGGGCATTAAAACTTTTAACTTGCACAACTTTTAGCACATTGTAAAAGTTTTTAGCTCATGATAGCATTTCTAAATATTTATTTAAAGCCCATCATGCATTGAAACTTCTAATTTGTACGAATTTTAGCAAATTAAAGTGTTTTTGGTTTGTGTTAACATTCCTAATAGCTTATTTGGAGCCAATTGTATGGTAAATCTTATAATATGCTTGACTTTGATCATATATAAAGCTTTTTCAATGCCTATTATGCATTAAAACTTCTAAATCACCCCACTTAAAGCTCATTTAAAGTGCTTTCAACTCGCAATACTATTGTTTAGAACATATTTTGAGTCCATCATGTGTTAAAACTTTTAATTTGCCCAATTTTAAGCACATTTAATGTACTTTTGATTCGTGATAGCATTTCCTAGAGATTATTTTGAACCCATCATAGATTAAAAGTTTTAATTTGCGTGAGTTTTAGAATAAAAGTGTTTTTTCGGCTCACAGTGGCATTCCAATGTACTTATTTAGAATTCATTGTGTTGTTACACCACTTTTAGAACATTTAGAGTGCTTTTGGCTCACAATAGCATTTCTATAAGCTTATTTGGACCCTAGCATGCACTAAAATTTTTAAATTGCACAACTTTTAACACATTTAAAGGTTTTTTCTTCTCGTGATAGCACTCCATAATGTTTATTTGGAGCCATTGTTCATTAAAAGTTCTAATATGCATATTTTTATCCCATTTAATGTGCTTTTTATTCATTGTAACATTCCTTAGAATTTATTTTGAGCGCATCGTGAGTTAAATCATATAATTCGCATGACATTTAGCACTTTTAAAGTGTTTTTCTCCCATGACAGCATTACTTTTTTAAGGCTTATTGGAAGTTCATCATACGTTAAAACTTATATTTACACTGGTTTTACCACATTTAAAATGTTCATAGCTCAAGATAGCATTCATTAGAGCTTATTTGGCACCCATCATGCATTGAAACTTTTAACTAATACGACTTTTAGCACATTTAATTTAATGTGTTTTTTACTCGGGATAGCATTCCTTTGAGATCATTTAAAGTCCGTCTTACATTGAGACTTATAATTTGCATGACTTCTAGATAGAAAATTAATGTCACTAGGTTGGTTTTTTTTTTTTCTTTTTTTGCTTGTGAAGGGTAGAGAATAGATAAGTAATTTTACAAAGAAATAACCAGTTGTTGTGTTTTAATTTGTAAAATCAGTTAAAATCTCTTTCTTATTCTTTTAATTTTATCTCTTTTCAATTATTAATTTACTTATTTGAAAATAGTTTTTCTTAAAAAAATTTTATTTTTTCTTTATAAGAATGCACATTACAATAAAAATAAGATTGTAAACAAAAACAAAGATAAAATATAAAAATAAAATCATTCATGTATGCCTGCTCATGAGTGGATGTATGCATGGAGTGAAAAAACATGACGATGAAGTTAAATTTGTTTTAATTACCTTAATCATAACTTCTGCATAAAGGAATATAATAAAAGAAAATAACACATAAAAATAACGTTTATAAAAGGGTAAGAAAAATAAAATATTTTCAAGAACAAAAGAAATATAAGAATATTATAAATAATAGTATATGGGGAAAGAAATTAATATTTACAAAACAGTTAAATATTTACACATATAGAAATAAATAATTGAGATGAGATATTCACAAAGATAATATATATATATAATTACTAAATAGAAAAGTAATATATTTACATGGGTGGGTTTGACTTTGGAATATGAGCTAGGGCCAATGCATCCAAAAATAGGAATCAATACCCATATAGAACATAAAAGAGGAAGAAAACTGAAGTCAATGGTATGGATTTTTTTCTTAATGGAGGGAAGAAAAAAAAGGAAAAATGATTTCACAAAAGAATAATTGATTGATGTGTCGTTTTTTTTTTTTTTTGTAAAATCAAGTTAATCATTGCTTCTTATTCTTCTAAATTATCTCTTTTTTATTATTAATTTATTTATTTGAAAATATTATTTTTGAAATTTTTTTATTAGAATGCACATGAAATTTAAATTAATTTTGAAAACAAAAACAAGGATAAAATAAGAAGGGAAAATCATTCATGTTTGTGTACTCATAGCAGGATGTATGCCACGTAGTATAAAAAAACATGACAAGAAAAATGGGATTCAATTACTCTAATCATAACAAATCTATCAAATAAATAAAAATAAAATATTTATGAGAACAAATGAGAAATGATAATATAGAGGGAAAGAAACTTAATAATTACAAGAAAAAATTATTTAAAAATATATATAAATTATTAAGATGGAAAATTCATAAAAAAATACTATAATAACTAAATGAAATAATAAAATATTTACATGGGTAAGCACGACTTAGAAAAGTAACCTAGGGGCCTTCGTTTCCAAAACCAAGGGTAAAAAAAGCTCACGTTCATAAAGATGTAGAAAACCCATGTCATTGAGTTTTTTTTTTTTTTTTTGTGAAAGGAAGAGAATGGAAATGTGATTTCACAAAAAAAAAATTAGTTGATGTGATTTAATTTGTAAAACCAAGTTAATCTTCTTCTTACTCTCCTAATTTTATCTCTTTTTCATTTTAATTTATTTATTTGAAAATAGCATTTTTGATAATTTTTATTTTTTTGTATAATGCACATGAAATTAAAATAAGATTGTAAACAAAAAATAAATAAAATGAAATAAATAAAATTATTCACATTTGTGTGCTTCGGTGTGGATATATGCACAGAGGCAAAGAAAACATGACAATAATGAAATTTTCAATTTAATTACCCTAATCATGATAGATGCATAAAAGAATAAAATAAAAGAAAGGAACACATGAAAAGAATATTTACAAAAGAGTAAAATAATATTCACGAGATCAAAAATAAAAATAATTTATAAAAAATAGTAAATGGGGGAAAGAAATTGATATTTACAAGAATAAGAAATATTTTAAAATAAATAAATAAATAATGGAGATGGTAGATTGACAAAGAAAAATAATATAATTACTAAATGGATTAATAAAATATTTATAGGAGAAGGCATGACCTAGAAAAGTAACCTATGGCCTACATATCCAAAAATAGCATTCAAAGCCCACATAGTTTGTAAAGAGGTAAAAAACTAATGTTATTTGTCTGTTTTTTATTCTTTTTTTTGTTTGCAACAGGATGAGTTGAGTTGGAGTAGTGGAATTAAGAGATTTCTTCAGTTTGGAAATGTGAAAAATAGAGTGTATCCAAGCTGAAGGTGTTAACTCTAACCTATATGCAACGGGGCCAATACGCTTGAAGACTATGTAAGGTCCATAGAAATGGGTTAAGAGTTTCTCACACTGACATTGAGCTAAAGTCTTCATTCTATAAGGTCGTAACATGAGGTATACCAATTCACCCACCTCAAACTCATTTGAACATCTCTTCTAATTTTGCCTACTGTCTCATATAATCCTGAGCAGCCTCCAAATTACTCTTTAGTTTTAACAAAACTTGATTTCTATATTGTAATAGCACATCAACTTCCTCTACCTTCAAAGACTCCTCTTGCCATTTAAAAACTGAAGGTGGGTCATGACTATACAAAGCTTTAAATGCCATTATGCCAATAGATTTATTAAAGGTAGTATTATACCAGAATTTTGCCTAACATAAGCCACCTGCTCTAAGATTTTTGCTTATCTCCCATAAAACAACTTAAGAAAGTTTCCAGGCTTCTATTCACTACCTTTATTTGTCCGTTGGTTTGAGGATGATAACTGGAGCTATAATGTAGTGTCATCCCTGCCAACTTAAAAAGTTTCTTCCTAAATTGGCTATTAAAAACCCGGTTACAATATGAAACAATCAACTTAGGAAAGCCGTATAACTTAACATCTTTGGTGAAAAAAAATCTGCAACACCCTTAGCATCAAAGGAATGAGACAAGGGTAAGAAATGACTATATTTCATAAATTTGTCCACCACCCCTATGATAGTGCCATAGCCTGAAGATCTTGGCAACCTAATTATAAAATCAAGACTAACATCTTCCTAAACTTGAGAAGGTATAAGTAGTGGTTAAATGAGGCTAGCTGGGCTAAGAGCTTCATACTTATTAAGTTGGCAAACTTCACATCATGCCATATACTGCTGCACATCTTTTTTCATCCGCTCCCAGTATAATTGTTGTGTCAAATGCTTATAAGTCCATAAGTATCCATAATGCTCACTTAGAGGTAAGTCATGGTATTCCTGTAGCAAAATTTTAGTCCTCTGAGATGATTTAGGAATCACCAAATGATCATGATAAAACAAGCTTTCCTTCTTAAGAGAATAGCTAGAAGTAGTGTACTTCCCAGCTACCAAATTGGAAATAATAGTTCTATAAGTCCTTCATAACACCTTGAGAGAGCATCAACTGCTTTGTTCTTGTTTCTAGGTTTATAAACAATATCAAAGTTGTAACGGCTTTGAAACCTAACGTTGTTAATACAATTCTAGCAAATGTTTCCAATAAATACTTCAGGGCATGTTAATATATTCTAATAACAAAATGGTGGCCTCTCAAATAATGTTGCCACCTCTTTATAGCCATTACAATTGCCATTAATTCACCCCATACACAAAATACAATCTTGCTCATTTGGACAAAATGTGATTATAAAAAAGTTGTCGGTGCCCTTTCTACATTAGCATTACTCTAATACCATAGCTTGATGCATTTGTTTCTAATTCAAAGGGTTGAAAAAAGTTAGGCATAACTAACATCAGGACTGAAGTCATAGCAATTTTGAGCTTCTTAAAAGCATCTTGAGCTGTAACATCCCATTTAAATTTATCTTTCTTTAGCAATTGAATAGAGGAGTTGCAATCTTGTCATAATTTTGGACAAATCGACGTTAGTACCTTGTTAAACCCAAGAACCCATGAAGTGCTTTCAAAGTAGTGGGTTTTGGCTAACTTACCATGGCTGTCAGCTTAGCAGGGTCAGCTTGTACTCCCTTTGAAGAAATAATATGGCCCAAGCATTCTAACTTCTTTTGCTTAAGAGCACACTTCTTGATATTAAGAATGAGTTGATGTTCCTATAATACAATTAGAGCTTTTCATAAATCATCCATATGAGTAGGCTTATCCATACTATAAATGAGAATGTCATAAAAAAAAGCAAGGATAAATTTTCGCAAATAATCCTTGAAAATGTCATTATGAGACTTCAAAATGTGGATGGGGCATTGGTGAGCCTGAAAGGCATGACAAGAATCTCATAATTCCCTTTATGTGTTTTGAAAGCGGTCTTAGGCTCATATCCTTCCTTAATTATGATATGATGGTATCCAGACTTCATATTAAGCTTAGAAAGCACTGTTGCCCCTCTTAATTTATTTAATAATTCATCTTTGGTTGAAATAAGAAATTTATCAAGCACAATCACCTTGTTTAAAGCTATGTAATCGGCATAAAAATGCCAACTCCTATCTTTTTTCTTCACTAATAAGATGGGACTTGATGAATGGTTTAGATTATCCCTGGCTGAAGAGTTTCCTTGGTCATTTTCTCAATCTCAAACTTCTATGAATATGCATATCGATACGGACAAATATTGAGAGCTTGACTCCCTTCATTCAAGACTACAGCATGGTCTCTGTAACGTCTAAGGGCAAACCAGTAGCAGGTGTACAAACAAAAGGAAACTCATTGAGCAATAACTCAATATCTAGGCTAACAAAGGTTTGCTCGTTCTCTCCATCTAGCATAACCCCCATAAATTCAATGAGAATACCTTGGCACTTTGGCCTTATCATCTTACAAATTAATTTGAGAGAGACTAAGGTTCAAGACAAATTAGGATCTCCTTGAAAACAAATCTAGCGACCATTAACTTTAACCTTTGTGGTTAGTAAGCTCCAGTTGACTCTTACTTCCCCTAAACTCTCAAGCGATTCCATAGCCAAGACCAAATCAATGTCCCTTATGTCAAAAGGATAGAATGATTGAACCACCACTAAATCTTGGACTTCCACTTCGACCCCACTGTATACTTCTTTTCAATACACCGTTTGTCCATCACCTAGTGTAACCTTGTAGGTACCTATAGGTTCAATGGGTAAGCCTATTTTTTAGACCAAGTGTGGTGAAATGAAGTTATTGGTGGCCCCACTATCCACCAAAACCAACATGTCAATATTATGAACCTTCCTAAGCAATTTAATTATGTGATGACCTGGAATCCTTGCTAATGTGTTAATAGACAAAGTAATGGCGGCTATGACTTTGTTAGTGTCTTTTGAATTGGAGGGCTCTTCAGTAATGTCTAGACCCTCATCATCACTAACTTCCTCAGAAATAATAAGCATTTTAAGTTACTTATTTTTACAGCGATGATTTGGTCTAAACTTTTCTTCACACATAAATAAGAGTCCCAATTCCCTCCTATAATTAATCTTTGCTTCAAAAAGCTTCTTAAAACTAGAATATGACGTAGTCTTAGCTGAGACATAATAATTGGAATACAATCATGATACTTATCTATAGATTTCGCATAGGGTTTCGTATTAACTATAGCAACATAATTATTATTTGAAGAATCAGAAGATGAAAGTGGCCTAGAATATGAAGGTTGACTGCCACTCTAATGATGATTATAGGAGGTATGATAATTACGTTGAATACCAGTGTTTTTGGATCGCTCAAGCCCAAGTTGTGATCCTTAATTTGCTAAGCTAAATCCATGAGCAGAGTCGAGGTGGCCGGCTACATGAGTCAAACTTCAGCTCAAATTTCCAGGAAGAGGCCATCTTTAAAAGTGCCCATTAACACCTCGTCACTTACCCCCTCCAGTGGAGTAAACAACAACTTGAATTATTCACAAAAATCCAGCATTGTAGCAACGCTACTAGCATGTTATAAGCATTACCACTCTACTGATAATGAATGCATCAAATAACTTCATCCTTAAAATGATGCCTGGAATGAAATGGTGCACGTCTTTCCATCCATTGGAACCATGTCAGTGCTTTCCCTTCCAAACTCATTGCTACATCCTTCAAACGCTCTTATTCCAAAATGATGTTAACAACAAAATATCGTTTAAACTTGAAAAGCCATCGAATTGGATACTAAGAAAAAAAAAAAGAGGTCATTCTAAACACCCAAACTTATAAGAATTAGGTTCTTTGCCATCTTATGAACGCAAGCACCATTGCCCCTTCGTTGACAATGGTATCACGATCAGAAAGTACCTTTGTTGACTTCCCCTTTCCATTGAACGATGCCACATGTGCATTTTAGAGAACTCCTCACGTATCTCCAATAACATCAGCTGAATTGCATGACATTCCTCACAAGATGTAATGAGCTCAGCAATCACCTCAGATAAGAACTTCTCGATCACTTCAATTTAGCTATCCATTTGTGTTCTGACCATACTCCGTGGAATGTGGACTTTGATACCAAATTTGATGTAGTAGAAAAATAGAGCTTTAATGTTGGTAACGCTCAGCTATGGAGCAAAATTACACTGAATGTAAAGAAGATAATGAAAGAAAAACTCCTAATACACCATCAGGCCTTCCCTAGCTTTCGAGAGGCTTGAACTCTCCGACAACCAATTCTTTATTAGCCTCCCTCTCTTTTCTCACACCCCATATAGACTAACTAACTAACTTACTCCCTTCCCATGCTCCCTCTGCCAGATAGGACACCAATTAGTTAGTCACACCATTTCCTTGAGACTTATCTTTTTGAGTTGTACTTGGGCTTCCAGCCAATGTATTGGGCCTTTTAACTCTTTTGCTATAGACCTGTGGTATTGCCATTCTTAGAGGCCTATCAACTTTGCTTACTAACAACTATGTTAATGGATTTGCTAAGAATAGTGATACTTGTTAATATATATAATAGAAGTTTATAATATTAGGATGAAGATTGTACTATTTATATAAGATTAGAGATTTGATTTGTTTTGTAGTAGGTGTGGTTGGTGTGGTAGGTATAGTAGGCTGGTGTGATGAATTTATGTATATATATATATATATATACTTAAGTATTTCAATGAATGAGAGATAGAAAACACATATTTTACTACATTGCACATGGTATTAAAGCTTTATGATTGCTTTTTTATTTTTATTTTTTTGCCTTCATTGGTCTTTGTTTTTTCTTCGGGTAGCCTCTTTGTGTTTCACATCCAACCTTTGTTGCTGGACAAAAGGGTATAGCTTAATCATCTATGTGTTTTCTCTCTTCACAAGAGCTTTCATTGCTTCTTGTTTCCCACAGCCTTCATTGTTGATAAAACACCTTTGCAATAATGGCTACTTCACAATCTAAAGTCTCTAGCAAATCGAGACCATCAGATAATACCAATTTAGCCCAAAAAATCAGTGATTTACAAAATGTTTGTGTCTCTTATAGGCTCAACGGTAAGAATTACCTTAAGTGGTCCTAAGTAGTTCGAACTTGTATCAAAGGAAAAGGGCAACTCAATCAAGTACTTGGAATTGGACCAGCTAAGAACGATCCTCGGTTTAAAGCTTGGGGATGAAGAAGATTCCATGATTATGTGTTAGTTATGTGATTTTGTGGAACTTATCATTAGTGACACGTGCAAGTTTTTGGCCTCTGTAAAGGAAATTTGGGAATTCCTTTGTCAAATATATTTAAAAAATGGTGACATAGTACAAGTTTATAAGATTAAACTCAAGGTCATTGCCACCAAACAAGGTGATAAGTCGGTTACTAAGTATGTCACTTTGTTGCAAAACTTGTGGCAAAGGCTAGATCATTACGAAATGTTCAAGATGAAATGCTCTAAAGATGCTAAAATCTTGAAAAGGTTTATTGAGAAGGATTGAATCTATGACTTTTTAGTAGGATTAAATCCTAAATTTGATTAAGTTTGGGTCCATATCCTTGGGAAGGAAGAACACCTTCTCAGGAAGAAACAATCTCCATTATCCATGCTGAAGAAAGTCAACATAGTGTCATGTTGGAACCATATATAATGGATGATTCAGCTTTGGCTATGCAATTAAACCCCTATGATAGAGGGAAATGTGATCTCCAAAAACAAACTTGAGAGTAAGCAAGGATAATCTCTTGTGTACTTATTATGAGAAACCTAGGCACACTAAGGAGGATTGTTAGAAGCTGTATGGTAAACCGTCGAGTCGAGAATAAGGCAACCATAGAAGGACACAAAAACCCCAAGCTCACTTAGTAGAATAACCTATACTAAAGGATACCTCACTTATAGTGGGGCTGAATAGTGTTGAAATTAAGAAACTCTGCCATCTGGTGGGATTTTTGTAGACACTTTTGGAGTTGCTTGTTCCTTTACTCTCTTAGGTAGCTCTAACTTTTCTATTTGCATGAATGTCTCTAAGAAACTATATAACAAGTCATGGATATTAGACTCAGGTGCCACAGATCATATGACTTCAACTTCCTAATTTTTTCACACATATACACCATGCCCAAGCAACAAGAAAATACATGTTGCCGATGGTTCTTTAGTAATTGTTGCTAGAGTTGGTGACATAATCCTGTCCCCTACCCTTAAACTTTAAAATTTCTTGCATGTACCAAAATTATTGACTAATCTGATCTCAATTTATAAACTTACTCATGACCATCATTGCTTTGCTATTTTTTTTCCTTCTCACCTTGTTTTTCAGAATCAGGGCATAAGGTGGATGATTGGACTTACTATGGAATAGAATGGTCTTTACCATATTGAGTTCTCTCTAAGAAGTTGCAATAATGTGTCTTTACCCTGCTCTAATTCCTCCAATAAAGATGTCATTTGGCTCTATCATCGCCTAGGGCATCCCTCTTTTTATGTCTTAAAAGTAATGTTTTCTCATTTATTCCAAGGACTAGATGTCTGTGAGTTTCACTATGATATTTGTGAACTTGCAAAACACACTCGTGTACCTTTTCCTATCAGTAATAAAAGATGCTCACAACCTTTTGAATTAATTCATAGTGATATATGGGGGTCCATCTACAATTCCAAATATTTTGAGGTCGCGTTGGTTTGTCACTTTAATTGATGATTGCACTTGAGTCACTTAATTATTTCTCCTTAAACAAAAAATATGATGTTAGCATTGTGATCCCTCATTTTTTTTTTACTATGATTCAAACCAAGTTTGGGACCAAAATCAAGTGCTTTTGTACTTATAATCCTCGGGATTACTTCAACCAAACTCTATCTTCCTATTTTCAATCTTAAGGTGTCAACCATGAGTCCTCTTATGTTCATACCCTCAACAAAATAGGATAGCTAAAAGGAAAAATGGACATATACCTAGTACTACCCATGCCCTTCTCTTCCAAGGGAAAATTCCAAAAATTTATTAAGGAGAAGCTGTACAAAATGCCACATACATGATCAATCATCTTCCATCAAGACTATTAGACAACAAAAGCCTAGTAGACATCCTTAATAGCTTCTTTCCTGAATTTCGCACCTCAAATGGTCTCATTCCTTGAGTTTTTGAGTTCATTGTCTTTGTTCATATCCACAATCCACACCGAGGAAAATTGAACCCCCATACTATTAAATTTGTCTTCCTAGGTTATTCTTCGACCCAAAAAGGGGTATAAGTGTTACCATTCCCCCACTAGAAAATTTTACATGTCTACTGATGTTACATTTGCTAAATATACTCTTTTCTTCCCTACATCCTATCTTCAGGGGGAGATCTTAAAGGTGGAAGATAGTACTTGGGAGCCCTTTGGACCTCTTGGAAGTATTCATCTTCCTCATCAAGGTCCTAGACCATACTCATTTGATTGCACCACATCTCTTGAGCCTATCTTTAATCCTGTCAGTGATAATTGCAACTTTCCTTAATCCTCTTAAGTATACTCATGGAGGAAAACCATTCCAAGATCGACACAAGTTCAAGAATCCAACTCAAGTTTTGAAAATGAAAACACATTAAGACCTTACCTGCCCTTACCAACTACTGAGACATTAAATGAAACTATAGTTGACCTTGATCTTCCCATAACTCTCAGAAAAGGAAATAGTGAATGTACTAAATGCCTTCTCTATCCCTTATCCCACCATATTTCCTTGGAATGATTATCTTTGTCACACAAAAGTTTTATTGTGAGTCTAAACAATATTGTTATTCCTATTTAAGGCATTGTCGAAAAGGGAGTGGAGAGATGCTATGAGAGAGGAGATGAATGCTCTAGAAAAGAATAAGACATGGAAAATTGTTGACAAACCATAAGGGAAAAATATTATTGATTGTAAATGGATTTTTACAGTAAAATACAAGACGGATAGGTCATTTGAAAGGTATAAAACAAGATTGGTAGCTAAAGGGTACACTCATACTTGTGGGATTAATTATGAGGAAACTTTTTCCCCAGTAGCAAAGATGAACACTATTAAAATTCTATTATCATTAACTACCCACTTTGGTTAGCAACTTCTCCAATATGATGTGAAGAATTCATTTCTCCATGGTGATTTAAATGAAGAAATCTATATGAATATCCCACGAGGATTTGAAGGAAACACTAGTAATAAGGTGTGCAGGTTGCAAAAGGCTCTATATGGATTGAAACAATCCCTAGGGTATGGTTTGAAAGATTTGCAAAGGTGATGAAAGAGTTCCACTATAAATAGAGTCAAAGGGATCATACACTTTTCATTAAACATTCAGCTACTGGGGGAGTTACAACTCTCTTAGTCTATATAGATGATATTATAGTAACTGGAAATGATAAAGAAGAAAAATTTAAGCTCAAGTCGAAGCTTATGAAGGACTTTGAGATAATGGAATTAGGAAAACTAAAATACTTCCTTGGTATTGAGATAGCATATTCTACTCAAGGAGTCTTCATATCTTAACAAAAGTATGTGATTGATTTATTAAACGAAGCCAGTATTAACTCTATTAGATTCGAATCATAAGTTAGGGGAAGTTAGAGAAGAACCAATAGTTAAAAAAATGATGTATTAGAGTCTGGTTGGGAAACTTATATATCTTACTCACACTCATCCAGACATTACTTGTAATGAGCCAATTCATGCATGATCCAAGAAAACCTCATTTGAAAGCTACTTGTAGAGTATTGCATTATCTAAAAGGTAATCCCAGAAGGGAATTTTATTCAAAAGTAGTAATATTATCACTTATGGATAGGAAATTACCTATGGGTTATTGCACCTTTCTTGGAGGTAATTTAGTAACATGGAAAAGCAAGAAACAAAATGTTGTGGCAAGGTCATTAGTAGAATCTGAATTCAAGGCTATTGCTCAAGGACTATGCAAATTACTCTGGATGAAGATTATTCTTAATGATATAGGAATCAAGTTGGACAGACCTATGAAGTTTTATAGTGACCACAAATCAGCCTTCAATATTGCTCGTAATCTTCTCTAACATGAAAGGACGAAACATATTAAGATTGATAGGCACTTTATTAAAGAGAAATTCGAGGATGGAACTGTTTGTATGTCCTTTGTCCCATCAGGAAGTCAATTATCCTTACAAAGGGGCTAAATAGTTCAACCTTTCATGATCTAATATCCAAGTTGGGAATGGAAAACATCTATTCCTTAGCTTAAGGGAAAGTGTCAATATATATAATAGAAGTTCATAATATTAGGATCAAGATTGTACTATTTATATAGGATTAGAGATTTGATTTGTTTTAGTAGGTGTGGTAGGTATGGTAGGTTAGTGTGATGAAGTTTATGTATGTGTATATATATATATATATATATATACTCATGTATTTCAATGAATGAGAGATATAAAACACACATTCTACCAAATTATACAATACTTTTTAAATAGCAAACTCTTAAGTGGTTAACTTGACATACTTTTTAAGTAACAAACTTTTTATCTATATGTATTCTTTGACAACCATTGTTTTTTTTTTTATTTACCTTATAATTTGGATGACTTCCATTTATGATTGAAAATTTGAAGTCCTGCTTTTTGGCATAGACATATTGAATGAGTCCCCTTTCTCTACATATATTACAAAAAACTTAAAGTAATTATGTTATAATATTTGGAACTTGTTATAAATATTGTCAACATGTATAGTGTTAGGAATATATTAAGATAGAGTCTTCAGACATGCACTACCTATTAATTTTCATTTGTTTCTTTGCTTTTATGCATCCCTTTTTTAGACAGTAATTCATAGAATTGTTCAATTTCTATCTACATGCACTACCTAATGGATTCACTAATGGGATCATGTGATTTTACAACTTCATAAAGTACAGTTCATCAAGAGCCACAACATACATCATTAGCTTATTCACAAGAAATGTTCAAGAGGCATAAATCATGCAACACAATATGGACCAAAATGGACAGCTAAGATATTCAAATTTGAAGCAATTTCCAACACATCAAAATACATCTAAGAAGCCTAAACTATGCTATAAAATTTAGGAGAAAATTCGACAGCAATGACACCCTAATTTAAAGCATGAAAACACACCCAAAACACATCCAAGAATCCTAAATCATGTTGTGCAATGCAAGGAATGAATAAATGGATAGCAAAATTACCCAAATTAGAAGCACTAAAACACACCCAAAACATACCCAAGAGACCTAAATCATGCTAAAAAATTTAGGGGAAAATTGGACAACAAAATTACTCAAATTGGCAACGAAAAACATAGCATGATTCATTTGAATATGATGAAGGTGAAGTGTAACAAAATCCCATACAAAATTCCCTAAAGGCATTTCATTAAACATCTAAGCAACTAGACCCAAATGCACTATAACTTTTCAGCACTTAATAAAGACCAATTTGGAGACCATTCTAGCAAAATTTAGAGCAACAAGAGATGGATATAAGTGAGAGAAATCAACATACAAATTGGAGCATAAATCTTGAAGATGGAATAGGTGTGAATGATGTTACCTCTCTTCCATCTACTTAGCTGGATTTCCTCCTTTCTTCTCCTCTCTAGCACCTAGGGTTCCATGAGAGCCAAAATCCCAAGTGAGGTGTTTGTATCCAAGAGAGCTAGGGTGGCATGAGAATGAGTTGAGAATAGAGAATTTGAAAAATTAAGTCAAGATGAAATTGAAATGCTTGTGAAATGAAATTTTATAAGAAAATAGAATAAATGTGACCTAAATTATGTGCCAAATGGGAAATGAAAATATGAAAAATTAAATGAAGATAAAATAAAATGCAAGTGAAATTAGACAAGAAGAGAGAAAGGAATGCCACGTGTGAAGTATGAGTTAATTGAGAAATAAAATCTGAAAAATTAAATCAAGATGCAAATGAAATGCAAGTGAAATTAAATAAGAAAAGAGAAAGGAGTGCCACATGTGAAGTGTGAGTTAATTGAGAAATGAAAATCTAAAAATTAAATCAAGATGCAAATGAAATACAAGTGAAATTAAATGAGAAAAGAAATGGAGTGTAACGTGTGACTGAGGGAAAGGAAGATGAACCAACGTGTAGGAGAGGATATGGCTTAAGATAGATTATGGGTCATGGGTTCATTGATCCAAGACGAATCTTGGGTTAATGAATATCCTTGATTTGAGTCGACTTTTGGATCATTTGTAAATGAATCTTTATCATTTTCATTTCCAGGCTCCCTTTCAAATGGTTGTTTCATTTTTATTTGTAGGCTCAATTTCATGTTGATCTCTTTCATTTTATTTATCTCTATTTTTTATATCATTTTCTTTATTTTTACATCTTCACATGTTATCACTCTAATTAATTTTTTTTGGCTCATTTATTTATTTTCATATGAATTTAAATTTTTTCTTTTTTTTAATTTTTGCCCCTTTAACATTATTTTCGTGTTTCCTCTTTTTTCTTTCTTTTTATATTTTATATTTATATTTTTTATTTTATTCTTTAATTTGTTGTTTAGGGTTCTATTAATTATTAGTATTTTACATTGTCTAGACAAATTACAGTGTTCACAAGTTATGTGGACTTTGGACGGAGGTTCTAGGTTACCTTCTTAGGTCGAATTTAGCCTTGTAAACATTTTATATTTCCTTTTATTGATTACATGATTTTTCTTTATGAGTGAATCTCAATCATTTATTTTTATTTCTATAAATATTTCCTTTTTCTTGAAATTGCCACAAGGTGAAAATAATTACCTTGATAGGATATCAAATTCTTAATGTAATTAGGGCAATTGAAGTGATACTTATAGAAGCAATAAAGAGAACACTATCTTCTTCAAAGAAAAAAAGGGAACATGTTTTCTATTTAAAGGTTTGCTGTAGAGTGATGTCTCGTGAGATATTTATAAACTCTCTTAAGAAAAGAAACCTTAGAAGGCTTAAGTAAACTCAAGCCCAAATCTAATAAAATAAAATAAGCTAATAATATGTGAACAAATAGTTTTTCTAATTAGATTTACTTAAGCCCATCTAAATTCTAACCTAACAAAGAATGCTTTACATATAACTAAATATTTAGGCCTTCATAAATTAGTCATTTTCGATCTATTTAAGTCTCAAATTTATAACAAATAGTCTTGGGTTGTCCATCTTTAATTCCTTGTCCGTTTGACTTAGCCTTATCTTCCTTTGATAATGCATCACTTCAAAAAATAACTTCATCAAATTTCCAAATCTAGTCTTCAACCTCTTTGCCCTTAATCTTGTGATCGGTCCTGTTGGTATGGTAAATTCCTCATTTTGCCCTCCAATGGCTTCAATGTTAGAAATGTCTATTTACCAGAAAAATAAAACATTTCTAGGAATGGAACTAATTTATTGAGATATAATATTCACAAAGAAAAAATAATGTAACAAATAAAAGGAAATATAAAACATTCACAAGGTTAGGCTTGACCATTGGCCTACGTACCCTAGAAGCTTTTTCACAAAAACGTTAATTGGTTGATGTGTTTTAATTTATAAAGCAATGTTAATCTCTTAGAGCCTAATCTTTTCTCATTTCAATTTATTTATTTAAAATTTTTTTTTTGAAAATTTTCTTTTTCTTTATATTAATACATATACATGAATAAAATATAATAGAGTAACACAATAAAAAAAAATATTTACAAATGAGAAAAAATTAAAATATTTTCAAAATTAAATGAGAAATAAAAATAATAAAAATAATTAGGGGAAGGAATATAAAATGTTAAAGAAGAATAAAATATTTATAGAAATATATGAGTATTTTTTGGACTAATATGATTTTATTTAGCATTAGTCATTAGTAATATTAAGGTATACACATATATTGTGTCCATATTTAATCTTATTAGTAATATTAAGGTATAAATAAATGCGCATACAAAGTAATTATGATATTAATTTAGTTATTATTATTTTTACATTATTGTTCTAATTAATATTCAAAGTCGGAAAGTAACTCAATAATTTACCCTTGTCTAATTAATGTTTACAAATCTTTGGTAGAAAGTAACTGAAAAAAATATATTAAGTTTTTATTTTTTATAAATCCAACCAAATCATTGAATTTAGATATATGTATTTACTCTTTTAGGATTTACTGATAAAATGACTTACCATCACAAAATAAAGTAGGTCCTAAGTCAAGCCTCAAAGGGCATAATGTTTATAAATTATGTCTAACGTGTTATCTAAAATATTAAATAATTATTATTGAATAATCATTTCAACAAATATTTAGTTTAGAATTGACTAAAGAGAATAATATAGGGAATTATTTATTTCTTGAGGAAATATGTGAATAATAATATTTAAATTACTTTAGTCATATTACTAATATTAAAACACATAAAACATATATTAAATTTCTTTTACAAATGTATTAATAATAATTTTTTATTGAATAAAATATTTTATTCTTAATAACGTAATGTAAATATTTATTATTTTAAATATGTAATTTTAATTTTTATATTTTAAATTTACTAAATATTTACAGTAACTCATAATAATTTTTTTCAAATATTTAAATTACAAAAATATTATTAGCATAATATTGAATAAATGTAATAATTGACATTTGCATTATTGTTTAATTGTATGTTAGAATCTCCTTGAAATATTAAGCTAATTAACTGTTAGGCTTTTTAATTAGGTATAGCTCAGGACCTAGGAAACATAAAGTAAAAAGAGTAAATTATGTTAAATTATGGCCTTCTAGTTTTCCTTAAAGTTTTATATGTTTCCATTAATATTTTCCCATTTGCAAATATTCTTTCATTGTGTTATTGTCTTCTATTTTATTCCTATATATGTGTTTATGGGTTTATTAGGATAATTTACTCCTTTGTATATTTATTTAGAGAACTTTTGTAAATATTCTGTAAATATGTAATGAAATTACTTATAGGGTAAAATATGTATCATGTTTTTGTATTCCTATTCATGTATTTGACCTATCTTAATTTGTAAAATCATGTCAATCTCTTAGAGCCTAATCTTCTCTCATTTCAATTTATTATTTTTTAAATTATTTTTGAAAATTTCTTTTTCTTTTTATATAAATACACATATACAGGAATAAAGAGAGTGACAAAATTAAAAAATATTTACAAATAGGAAAAAAATTAAAATATTCTTGAAATCAAACAAGAAATAAAAATAATAAAAATTAAAATAAGGGAAAGAAATTGGTATTTACACTTAATTAACATCATGTGAAACATATTAAAATAGTTTGATGTAATTACCATATTTCTGGCATAAGTACTTACAGATTTTTTTCCCATTGGTAAGTATTCTTGTGTTATTTAACTTAATAAATATCTTAATATTTATAAACTCTTTTTAGGGTTTATTTTTTAAAATCAAAACACATTATAGAAATACAAATATTTATACAACTGAATATAATATTTAATAATAATAATAATAATAATAATAATAATAATAATAATAATAATAATAATAATAATAATAATAATAATAATAATAATATTGGGGAAGGAAATTCATATTGCAATATATGTGTAAAGTGAATAATAAGACCTACAACCAATTGTTATGAAATTGGTCCTAGGTCGTACAACTAATTAAATATATACCCGTAAATATCCTAAAATAATTTTGTTTGTTAATAGCAATTGGTTGTGTGACTTTCTTTCCCCTATTTTATTTACATAAAACATTAATATTATTATTTTATTTTGTGAAATTCATATAAACGCCGATTATTATAATTATCGTAAAAGTATTAATGTAAACATGATTGTGAAATATAATTTTGTGTTCATTATAAATTAATTAGGTGAAAATCTACACGAAAGCATTTTATGTGTATTTATTTAAAATGATGGTATAAATCATTGACCCATATATATTATTTTAAACCCATATATATATATATATATATATGTATGTATGTCATTTTATTTTATTTAAATCCATGTTAATCTCTATTTTTGTCTGAGTTCATTGATAACAATTATAAAATAATATTATTTTATAATATTTAATAAATTTTATAAATATTTTTTTTACAATGAAATATCTAATTTTAGACAAAATTCCATATATTAGTCTCATTTTTACACTCCTTTTGTTGATGTGTATGAATTTAATTTCTAATATTTTGTGTAATATTTATTATTTTTATTAGTTATATGTGAGCACGGAAGGCAAAAGGCACAAAGGCATGTGTAATGACCCAATTAATTATAATGAATAATTTAGCTAATGAGAAATTAAAGGAGAGGAAATTTGCAAGAAAAATTTACTAAGGTGTATTATTTTGTCAAGTTAAACCTTAAAATGAGATTAAGGCTGGCTTAGTGGTTAGACTCTAGGTACTCATTCAAGAGGCCATGGGTTTGAGACTTGACTTCTCTAACTTCCTTTTTTTTTAGGAGCTGACACGTGTCACCCTCAGTGTGAAAGGACCAAAACGCCCTCAGCCATCTTTTATTTTCTCCTTCACTGGTACACCATCAAGCAAAATAGTAGGAGGAGTTGGAGTCTTTCCATTCACCAGAGTTGACCTTCTGCCACTGCTAGTGCTGCGCCTTACCATCCCTGGAGAGTTGCCAACCTGTTGCCGGCCAGAAATTGCTACGTTGCTGGCAAGAAGAGCTTAGTTTCGTTGAAAAATTGCAAGAAGACGTGATCTTGGTCGGAGCTCTGGTGAGCCCTTTTTTTTGTCATTTCTTGGGTGGGTTTTGCTCCTCACCTCCTTGTCGTCATTCTCTGCTTGGTCTTGAGCTTCATTGGCCGCCGGTGATGCAGTTTTCCGGTGGGTTTCCAAGAAGCTAAGAACAGTGACATTTTTTGGTGAATTTGGTAGGTTTTAATTGGTTTTTTCTTGAGATTGATGTTAGGAGAAGCATTTTCGGCCCCTATCCATTGAATTTAAGCTTTGGAAGCATGAATTTTGGGTTAGTTTTGAGAAGTTACGTTGACAAGGACCAAACTAAAAAGTTTCAAAATTTTGGGGTCTTTAAAAAATGGTTAAATGCTACATTGTAATGGGTTCAAATTGATACTATAATAACAGTTTTAGATTGTATGGCATGAAACCTTATTGTTTGTCATGGATTTCCTTAGATTGAAGGCAAGGGTATAGGATTAGGGACTAAATGAAAAGCTCAGAAAGTTTGTAGAGCAGAAAATGTAAATTTACAAAAAGTCTGGAAAAGTTAGTGATGGAATCAGGGAATATGAGTTAGGATTTTTTTTGAGTAATAAGAAGGAAGAAGAGTGATTTCTCATTTTCCTATTGGTGTAGGTAACTCATAAGAGTGATAAGGGCACCCGAGGGAAGTTATTGAGTTGCTGGTACTTAACGGCACTCAGGTGCGCAGATAGCATTCCCCAATACTCTTAATTATGTTTCATTTTTAATTGCTTGGAAATGTTTTATAAGTATCATTATTAATTTTGTCATGACTATATTTTTTTTTTTTGGAATTGAGGTTATGAGTAATAAAATCCCTTGATATGTGAAATGACTTTATGTACGATTTTGAACTCATGCGTACGGTTAGGAATAACCGCTTGATAAATCATTATTGCAAATATAGATGGATTTCATGCATACTTGCTACTTTTTCTATGCATGCTTGTTTTAATTTCAATATTATTGGGAGGATTAGATAGGACATTGGCTACCAATAGTAGTTCTGTTAGTCCTTGGTGCACCTAGGTAATGACCCAGCTAGCAGGGTTAGTGATAGTGCTAGCCCTATGTGACGGCCATCACACGTGGACCAATGAGTGAACACCTTTGTGAGTTATGACTTCACGCCTGTTGGTTAGTTGCCTTCGAGGATTGTGTATCCTCGCTTGTTGGTTATTTGCCTTCGAGGATTATGTATCCTCGCCTGTTGTGATTTTCCCTTTGTGGTTGTGTGCCACACCGGTTTGGTCCTTAGTAGTCCTTCCCTAGATATGATCTTCAGAAGCTTATTGATTCCTTGTGAACAACACTTTAAATTAAATGTTTTGAAAAGAGCATTATGTATTTGAAATTGTTCATTGCAAAGTTGATTATTGTGGTTTAAACATTATTGTATTTTACTCAATTCTTGATCATGTTTTGCTTTATATTTATATATGAAATTTTGTTGTTGATTTTGGGGTGCTATCTGCCGGAAAAATTTGGTCTCAAATAGGGAGATAGAAGAGTTCCCGGAGGCAGCAGAGCACTGATAGAGAGTCTTGTAGTAAGCCCCACTTGGGATGTTGGGAGGCCTATTCTTTTTGTTTAGTCAGTATTCGTGGCTTATTTTTGAGATATATATTTAGAACGATAGCCATTGGTTGTATGTCTAGGGTGGTATAGAGACCACAATTGAACTTTCCTTAATTGTTTTATTTTGTAATTGTGCTATATTAGGTTGTGCTGGTGAGAGCGGAGCTCTCCTATATGTTATATTGTCTTACAGGATAATGTAGAAATTTTGGGACGTCCTACTTACTGGGGAGGTACTGCCAAAACTTCTACAAAACTCCTTGTTTTGTATTTAAACCTTTATTTTATATTAAGGCAAATTATATTACATAAGGTGCAAATTGAATAGATTCGGTATGATATTGAATGTCCCTCCAGTGTAAGGCTTGCAGGTTCAGGGAATTTTCTCATGGCCTGTGCCGATCCCACTCCAGGGATTTAGGGTGTGACAGTATGAATGTGAGCCAAAAAGTTCAAGGAGTTACTTTGGATTTATGTGGAAAGAGTATTAGAGCATGTGGAAGAAACTTAGTTGGGTGAATTAGGAGTGGAAAAAGAAACTCAAGTCATTAAAATAATTCAAGCCCAACCCAAGTGAATGACAATTATTTTGGGACTAGTTATTTTGCCTTTTTTGCTATTATAATAAGTGTTTTGAACCTTATTTGCATAGGTCCAAGTCTAGAATATGTAGTTATGTTTTAGTTTTCTATTTTTAATTTTTGAAGTTGTTTTTAGACTTATTTGACCCAACTTATTAATGACCCAATAAAGCAATTCGAATTTAGGATTTTCTTAGGGATCTAAAGCCTAAAAAGAGGCTTAAACTTTTCTAATGTAAAGAAAGTTTAGAATATTATTCAATTAGAGACATTCTTGAGTTTTCTTCTTGGCTTTGCCAACCACCTATAAAGGAGGATACCTTATCGTTTATTGAAACAAGAATTTTTTTTCTTATAAAGGTAATCCCTTGTGGCGAATTGGCTCTTGTTTTCAATTAACCTATAGTTTTTGTTTCTATTTGCTTTGCATTTGGGGTTTCAATAGGTTGAGAATTTCATTTCTTTTCATGTTCTTGCCATATTGTGTGTTCTAGAGGTTTCAGGACTTTTATAATCTTGGGGTTCCTCATCATTATATGTAAAATATTAATTTAATTTCTAAAATTAATTATAATTCTTTCTTTTATATTTCATTTATATAAAATAATTTACTAAAACTATTTTAAAGGTAGAGATTAATCACATAAATTATATATTTAATATAATTTAGTGGGTTATTTTGTAAACATAGAATTTAAAATAACTCCTTTTATGAATACATGTAATTATCAAATATTTACAAAATAAAGAAATATATATTATTACTTTTAACTAAAATTTAAGGTAAAAACATAAATACAAATGAAGGGTGAAATAACTTATATAAACCTGATTGAAAATTATATAAGGAGAAATCGAAATAAATTAAATTTTAGTTAATAATTTATCAAATTTATTTATTGAATGAGTGTTAAATATTTTAATAATTTTTACTAACCGAATTTGAAATAATTAAAGCTTTGTGTATTAGGATTTTTATGAGTTACTTTCTTATTTAATTTTAAGATTATTCTGTGTTCATGTATTATGATAAATTATTACATGACTTCAGGTCTTCTACCTTAGAGTAGAACAAGGGCATAGGTGTGAAGAAAGCGGGTGATGCAAGCCTTTTTGACTAATTTTAGAGAAATGTGAGTCTTTATGGTTGAGCTTCTATTTCACTTGTATGACTGATTTTTATATGCATGTAAGGTTGAGGGTCTAAAGCTATTATCTTGGAATGGAGATATAAAACAAGTTATAAATTCAAAAACAAAAAAAGAAGAACAAAAATAAAAGAGGAAATATAAAAGAACATTTAGTATAGTGGAAATACACTTCGTCATTTGGTAGGAAAATAAAGGAATGAATAAGAATTTTTTGGAACTTAAACTTGACAAGCAAGATTTGTTAAATGGGTTAAATGGAACATTTGGATCTTTTATGGGATTTAAATTAAATAAAAATAAGTAAATAATTACAAGAAGATATATATATATATATATATATAATTAAGCTAGTAAGTAATTTCTTTCGTGAAATTGTTTGGATAACTATTTATTAATTTAATGAGTACAACTCGTAAATTAATATTATATTTGTTTATCTTCTTACATATCAGTTTTAAGTTTTATGGTACATTCTTATTGATTTTGTTAAATTTGTTCTTAGCTCTTTTCTTATAAATTACTTAATCTATTATTTAATTTATTTGTAGAGTATCTTTCTTATAACTAGTTTGATTTTGTATCTCTCAATCCTTACTTTATTTATGCAAATTCTACTTGTACACACCTCGCCACATTTCTATTTATAATGTATGTTATCTATTCACGTAATCATTCTATTAGTTTGAAGAAGATCATTCTTCGTAGTATTTCAAGAATTGTCGTTCTTAAATTAATACTTCAAAATATCAGTATTTTTTAATTATTAAAATAAAAATTTATGCGTCTAATATTATAGAATAGTTTAATCAAGTTCATTTTTATTAATTTAAATTGTTTTACAAAATTTCTAAATTTAAAAGAAGTAAATTTTTTGTTAATATTAAAATAATTATTTATATACTTAAATCTTTTGGATATTTTATAAAGTTATTTTTGCAAATAAAATTTATACTTAATCAAAATCATAAAATTAATCAATAAAAAATTAGATAATTCAAAAAGAATGATAGAAAAAAAAAAAGAAATTTAATTCTTCACAATACATATCACATAATATAAATGCAATATTTAAACTTAAAAAAAATCTCAAATAATCAATATTACAAAAATAAGGATTTGCTTTGTTTTGATGGAATGTACATAAATTTGTAACAATCGAATATTCTAATTAGTTTAATTAATTATTTACATTAATTAATGTATATTCATAGCTTGTCGGAGCCAAATTATAATCAATTGGCGTCATGTGTTCACAAGCAACTATGCAATCATTTTCTATCTTTTATTTTTGTTTACCATGAAAATTACGCTTTTGTCCATATTTGGTGTAATCTGAGCCCAACCCCCTTTCTGTAAGTTGCTGTCACTTCTCCTTGCCGAATTGGTCCTTCCTTCACCACTCTCTCTAATCCCTTCGAGAAGATAAAAAAGAAAATAGGAAAATAAAGGAGTATATGCCTAACCTAGGACTACCGAGGATCATAAATTTTTGCAACTTAAATCATGAGAGGCGTGATTTGTTAAATGGATTAAGCATAATCTTTGGATCTTTGATAGAGATTCAAATTAAATAAAAAATAAGTAAATAATTACAAGAAGATATATATATATATATATATATAGAATATTAAGCTAGTAAATAATTTGTTTCCTGAAGTTGTTTGAAGGACTATTTATTAATTTTATGAGTACAATTTATAAATTTATGTATTTATAATTTTAAGCGGTTAGTGTACTTATAATAATATTTATCTTAAAAATAATAATATTATAATTATATTTTTATATTATAATTGAGTATATTAATATATTTAAAATTATAAGTGTATAAAATTTTTTACTAAATTTATATTATATTTGTTTATTTTCTTGCATATCATGTAAGTCTTATAGTATATTCTTATTGATTTTGTTAAATTTGTTCTTAACTCTTTTCACATAAATTACATCATTAGGTGTTTAATTTTTTGGTATAATACTTTTCCCATAATTAGTTTCATTTTGTATCTCTTAATTCTTATTTTATTTATATAGATTGTACTCACATCTCTATCTATAATGTGTTAACTGTTAACTAAATTATTGTAATCATTCTCTTAATTTGAAAAAGGTCTTAAAATATTAAGGATTGTTGTTCTTAATTTAATACTTCAAAATATAAGTATTTTTTAATTATTAAAATAGAAATTTATGCGTCTAACAATATAGAATTAATTTAATCGATTTCATTTTTATAAATTTAAATTTTTCTGTAAAATTTTTGAATTTAAAAGCAGTAAAATTTTTGTTAATATGTAAATAATTATTTATATATATAAATTTGTTGAATATTTTCTAAACTTATTTTTGCAAATAAAATTTATACTTAATCAAAATTATAAAATTATTCAACAAAAAATTAGATGATTCAAATATCATGACAGAAAATAGAAAAAGAAATTTAATTCTTCAAAATGCATATAACATAATATAAATATAATATTTAAAGTTAAAAGAATCTCAAATCATCAATATTAATTTTAGCCAAAAATAAAATTAATCAAATATATTGTCTGAAAACGAAACGACAAAGTCACAAAAATACCATAAATTACGAATCATTCTCTCTGCAACGGTTGTCTTACCAACGGCACTTTTTTTGGTTTTTTGGTTTTCTGTTTTGGTCAATAATCGCACGCTTTGCCTTCTCGGCCATGTATGAGGGAATGCGAGAAGCTAACAATGGCGTGTGAGAAATGGGGTTGTTTCAAATTGATGAAGTATCCTATTCCTCTGAGTCCCAGGGCAGACATGAAGATGGTGGTGGAATCTCTGTCGGACCTTCTTCACCCTTTTCGGTCGATTCCTCAGTTGCGTCTCCTGCTGAAGTTTCAGCTGTTACAGTTATTGATGATTCTTCTTCACTGTTGTCTGATTCTGACGGTAAGAAATTACAGGGGAAGACGAAGCAAGTTCTGAGCTTTTTGGTTCGTTGCTACAAAAATCTCCGTCGTTTCCTTCTCCTCTATTTCTCTTCATGAACCTCTACAAGTTCTGGATTTTCGAGATGTGATGGAACTTCAGGCGTAGAAAAACAGGAGAAATTTTCAACTTTCTGATTGCAATTTCTTTCTTCAACTTAGTCTTCTTTTGTCCCTTCCTTCTTTTCTTCGACTTGTTGCTTTTCTTGGCTTGCTTCGGTAAACTTTAGGGGATACAAATCCCTTGCTTTGGTAGCTTCATTGACTTCTGGGTATGTTGTAATTTCAGTTTCATAAGCTTCTATCGCTAGTTTTGCTTCTATTTCTGCTTCTTCTAGTGGGATTTCTCGCTCCTCCTGCTCTTCTTATTCTTCTTCTCTATTTTTTTTTTTACTAATTTTCATACATATATATATATATATATATATATATATTTCCATGGTGTTTCTCTGATAGGATTGACTCTGCCAGTTTCAGCGTTATGGGTGTACGTGCGTCCCCTGCAGTTAAATGGACATATGAAGAGTAGCTCTTTCCACTTTTGGGGTTTGTGAAGATGCAGCCACTTCTTTAACGAGATGAAGCGCGCTTGATCGTCCAACGGGAACACTTGGCCGATGATAAATTGTTTCAAGCGATCATTTCAAAAGTAAATGTTCGAAACCACTTCTTTAACAATATGTTTCTTGTTCGCTGTTCTTGGTTCTATTTATGTTGATTTGCACCTCACACACAGAAATTAATAGATTTATATTCTTGTAGTTTACTTTGGATGTGTTATCACCGTGCTGCACGAGAAAGCTCGAGTTTTCGGGATTGTCTTTTATGTATACTTGCATTTTGAGAATTTTTTAAGATATCCAGAATATACCAGACCAACTTTTTGTGCGTCTTTGGAGTTTTAGTTTGTTGGTTTTTGGGTTGAATTTTTTCAATTTATACAAAATGTTTTTTCATTATTATACATATATATTCAACGTAATTTTATTGTAAAAACATTTGGTGTAAAAGGAAATCTTATATTTTTATGCAATGGAGTTTTATTGTAAAAATCTTTTCAGAATTCTATCTTTTAATTTTCCCTATGAATTATTTACATCATAAATGATAAATATTTATGTCACTTTTAATTTTTCAGTCCATTTTACGACAATGGAATTGTAGTTTTTACCATTGAAGGGTGTGATGACCGATGAAGCTTTTGTTCTCTTTTGAATCCTCTGCATTGGAGGTGGTTCGAGCTCACTGCTGATAGATACATGGGGAAAAAGGTAAGAAAATTAAGTGATGTAAAGAAAATTAATTATGAGGAAATAGGAGCTTATGTGTTGCATTAACTAGCATTAATTCCATGAAGACCTTTTCTTTTCTGGCAAAAAATTATGAATTTCTATATCACCAATTGCACCAAATCTTTCTTTTTCTATTTATATCAATTCATTTCTTCCTCCAACAATTTTGGAAGATTATTATAATGTTATTAGTTCAAATATTTCGCTTTCATTGTTTTTCCTTTTTGAGCTAATTTAACATCGACATTTTGTTCAATTTTTCACTTAAGAATGGAGATTAGCTTCCTCCTCTTTCTAATCTCCTCTTCTATCTGGATTATCTTTCTGTACTAGGTTGCATATTTATCTTGACTTACATTAGATACTGTGTTAGAACATCAAGATAAATTACAGAAATATAGCCTTTGTATGTTGAGGTTTTTCCCTAATTATTTGTTTGCATATTTGTTACACCTGATCTGGCATGAACTGGAGTGATCAACTTAGATGCATTTTCACTAGTTTTATGCCACTCAAGGTTTCATATGCTTCCACTTCTAACTGCTAAAATTTCTCTTGTGAGTCTTTTCTTTTCTATTTTTGTTTGTCAACTATTGGAATGTGAACTGAATATTTAAGAATAACCATATAATTAGGGAAAGTTAATAACAATATAACGCTCAATACATGCAGTATAAGTCATTACAGCGAAGTTTGGGCTCCTGTTACTAGTGGTATGTTGAAGATCATCATGATTATTATCTCTTGATTTTCATTGTTTGAACACTAATTTTTTTTCTTTGTAGAATTATCAAATTTCAAATGTTGCACCTATTTTATGTAATGGTGTTACTCTTGTAAATATATTTCGGAAGAAAATGTTATTGTATCACTCATTAGTCATCAACTTTTATGAGAACAAAACAGGGTCAAGTTTTTAATATATCATTTGAAGGGTCTTGGTATCAAGTTTAGGATAAGAAGTCAAGTTTAGTATCATATATATAGAGCATATATGTTTACAACATTATTCATGTGGTTATGACACTTAGCTTGTTAGAAACCTCTATTATCTAGATATGTGTGTCAACTGGGTAAATTATTAATCCAACAAAAAATCATCACTAATCAAAATAATAATATGAAGGAGTTTTTTATTTTCTATTCTTTTGGTAGATCATTTCGGGAATAATTGGGTATATTTGACAATAATTGTTTCCAAAGAGTACAATAAATATTCTTTTATTCAGTATCTTTTAAAACTGTATTTTCTTTACTAATTGTCATAAATACAAACCTATATTTAGAATCTCTGGAATTTTGTTTTTATGTTAATCATGTTTAGGTTATTCTGATGACCAATGTCTTATAATTATATTGAGTTCAATGCTGGCATCTATCTTATATGCCTTGGTTAGGTGATTTTTTCTTTTTCATTTCATGCACATTCGTTCATGTGAGACTCCACTTCTAGTTTCACTACACCAAAATTTATTAGCTCAAAATCCTTAAATAATATTTGGTATGTAATATATATCCCTAAAAATTAATAATCAGAATATGAATTCTTAAACACACATATACGCACGCAAGCACACGAGCAAATATCTCTCCAAAAAAGATTTAAGTAATTTTAAAATTGCTTTTTGTGTTTTCCATTTTCTTTTGTTTATTGTAAAACACTTTTATATTCATAGAGAGTCATTAAAGCATAAGTGAATGTTTTTATTAGAGAAAGTTTACACTTCTACAGCTTAATTAATTACTAAAGTTAAACTTATTTATAGTATTATTTAAATTGTTCTTGATAATAATTTAAATGTATTTGATGACTCAGAAGGTTTTGATTAAAAGTTGCTCATGTTTTGTTTATTTACTCAATGTGTAGAGACGCTGATAGAAGAGGAAGCTCGGTTGCTCTAGTGAAGAACGATCTAGTCTTTTGAAGTATGATAAAACCCTCTTGCGTGCTTGTGTTCTGGCAATATGTTAAAATTTGATGACATTGCATTTGGTTTCAATTTGCTGTTGTTCTATTTCTTTTTCACAATATTACCCTTATTTTATTTCTTTCATCATGTGGAGTGAACACTTCTGCTTCTGAGCTAAACATTAGTATCTTTGTTGCAATTGACAACCATTCTGCTATCATCTCTTTGCGCTATCAGTACTGTACTTGTTGAATATCTATCTTGCTGAACCATACAAGTTTCTGTCATGCATGGGCATGCTTGCCAATCACATGTGATCAATTTTTGAATAGATAGGGCATAAAGTCATGGACTGGAGTAATTTCTTTTGAAAGTTTGTATTTGACTGAAGTCCAAAGTGATTTGATCTTTGTCTTTGTGACTTGCAACATGTTTTATCTCATTTATTAATGAAAATAGTCATGCATGAAATTTCCTCTTATATTATATGATTTCTCTTTACCACTTCTGGTAATGGCTTCCTTGTTGTAGTTGTTCATATTTCTATTTCATAGATTCATATGGTTCGCAATGAACACCCCTGTTCACTACCTTGACTCCACCCATGTATATAGTTGTTTTCTCCTTGAAGCATCTACTGACATGCAAGGCCTCCAATATGTTCCAATGATAAGCTTTTCTGATGAATTGAGGCATTTTTTCATATCCTAAACACCATGGAGAAGTAAACCATGACTAGCTACCCCTTTGAGCCTGGAAGAAGGGTTTAGTTTTCATTACTCCTAATTTAAATTTAACCTTGGGAGGGTAGATTTTCAATTTGCTTTTGTGCTAGATGTTCAAGTACTAAACATAAAAAGGATAACTTCTTTCTGTAATCACAAATCATTGATTACCCCTTGCTACCACCTTTTGAGCTGTTAAATTCTTTGGTACCTGTTTTCTCTCACCTGGGTAGAGATGAGAATCTTTTGTATATTAAGATGGTCCTCAAGGAGAAAAAAAAATCAGAATTCTGGAAAAAAATAGAGGATGAAAAGATCCACAAGTTTAGAAAAAGCAAAAGAAGGATAAAAAAGAAGCCTGAGGCAAAAAAAATTCAGAGGAAAAATTCCTCAAGTTCAGAAAAATCAAAAGAAGAAAAAAAGAAAAGCCAAAGGCAAGAAGTAAGATAAAAAGCAAAGGAAGTGCAAAAAAGTGAAAAGTGAACAGTAAAAAGAAAGAAGAAAAAAGGAGAAGATGTACAAACGAAGTTCAATAGTTGATTGGGTTTAAAAAAGGACCACAAAAGGGAAAAATTGATTCTCATTGAGGCCTAACATCAATCTTTGAGCTTTTATTTCCTTTCTTTCTTTAGCCGCTCCTTTCTTACCCTTTTAGGCCCCATTACAACCTATTTATATCCTTTTGTTGGTAGATGAACACTGGTATAAAAGCATATTGAGAAATAGGATTTTGAAGAAATGGAGAAATGGTGGTAAGGGTCAATAGACAATTTTTGGGCCAATTACCTTTTCATTTGAAACATAATCATCAACCCTTGGCCACATTACAAGCCACAAAAGTCGTTAATGAGGTTTAGCTATCTTGGAATTATAATTGGGGCAATGTTTGTGGAATAGATTATTGTGATAAGCCTATCCCAAAAGTCCATTTCTCTTTGTATCAATTTCAAATGTAACACCTTAAAAAGTCAATCCAGAGTAAATTCCTTGTGCCCTCTTTGTTTCCAATTCGTTTGCTAGTGTCCTTCTGTCTTTTTGTTTCAAATAAACTATCTCCAATTCCTTCTCATAGTGAATCAAGTTTATTCATTCATTTGGTTTCTCAAATTTATTTTTGTGCATGACTATTACATTAATTCTTGAAATAAAATGTGGAGGGATCAAAACATTTTATTTGCCTCATGAGAAATTCTTCATAATGTGACTAAGTTTTAGATATTCATGGATTATCATATGATGAATGGAAAAGCTTTTTGAGTTAGATATTCACTGTCCATGCCAATTTCATGTTTTGTTCTTGTTTCTAACCCATTCAAGCTTATTGTTTCAACTTTGCTTCCTTTTACTGTCTCTATATTCTTTGGGTTACTTCACTGCAGGAAATGAAGCATATTGCTTGACCATTTCTTTGCCTTTAATTTTTATACCTCATTTCCCAAATATGGCCTACTTCATAATTCATCGTTGTCTTATGTATTTTGCTCTTCCTCATCTCTATATAAGAATTTTGAAATTTCAATTTGTTCTCCCTCCCAGTACTCAAGTTGTAACCATCAGCAATCTCTCTTTCTTATTGTATTCAACATTTTACTATGGTGGCCACTCCATGTAAAGAGATGTATAGCGGAAGAAAGGCCTTGCTTCCATTGATAAAGTTTCATGTTCTAATTTAATGTAATATCATATTTAAGCCAATTTTGAGTATACCTTTTTTGTTGCTTTGGATAAATGTTGTCCATTAGTTTGATATCTCAAACCTTAAATCTACTGCTGCAAATTATTGAATTAGTATTGTGTATTATTGAATTAGTTTGTTTATATTCTATAATATCTAGTATTCTTTAATATCTAGAGCTTGTACAAGACATGGATTGTTGTAGATAATTTTTTTGGTTAAATAGATAAAAGAAATTATTCTGTCATTTTTTAACTAACTAATTAATTATTTGTTATATGAAAAAGAAATTATTCTTTGTAGATATGGGTAGTTTTTAGTTATTTTGTAATCCATCAGCTATCTCTCTTCCTTTATTATTGTATTTAACCTTGTGCTGTGGTGGCCACTCCATGCAAAGAAATGTATAATAGAAGAAAGGGCTTGCTTTCATTGATAGAGTTTTAAGTTATAATTCTATGTAATATTATATTTATGCCAATTGTGATTACACCGTTTTGGTGCTTTGGATGAATGTTGTCCATTAATTTGATTTCTTAAGCCGTAAATCTGCTGCTACAAATTAGTGAATTAGTATTGTGAATTATTGAATTAGCTTGTTTACATTCTATAATATCTAGAGCTTTTTTTTACTTTTATATCAGTGTATTGTATATGACATGGATTGTTGTAGCTAACTATCTAGGCTAAACAAAAAAAAAATTATTCTGTCATATGTGACTAACTTATTAATTAATTATGTTAT
Organism: Delonix regia; assembly: GCA_037074485.1. Taxonomy (NCBI): domain Eukaryota; kingdom Viridiplantae; phylum Streptophyta; class Magnoliopsida; order Fabales; family Fabaceae; genus Delonix; species Delonix regia. Next base: position 25,070,009 of record CM073462.1, on the reverse strand, counting down.
ATGAAAAGAAACTATTCTTTGTAGATATGAGTAGTATTTTTGGAAAGCGGCACTTTGATAGAGATGTTGAATTTGGCAAGGCACTAGTGCAGGATAATTTTTGTTGTCAGTTAGCATTTTGATTCATTTTGTATTTTAGCTGTTTCTTTAGATATCTTGATGATTGCCGTGGAAATGATTATTTTGATAGGGATGGTGGATTAGTTAAGGTTTGATTCTTTCTTGTTATTCTAGTTCCTTTCTTTATTATTTATTTAAATTTTCTAGACTGGGTTTGTTTGCAGTTTGCTGAAAAGTGGCTTATTGAAAATGTTGGAAATGGGCATTTTGATGGAGACATTGAATTTGGCAAGGCACTAATGGTGGATTATTTGAGTTGTGTTGACGGTTAATAATTTTTGTATATTAGTTTTGTTTTGAATGACTTACTTTGATGGGGATGGTGACTTCAGCTTGACAATAGCGAAGGATTATGTGTTATGAGGTTAGTTAAGGTTTGATTATTTCTATTTCTCTTTTTATTATTTATTTAAATTTTTTGGTCTGGATTTGTTTACAGCTTGCTGAAAATTAGGAATATGCACTGTGATGGGGATGGTGACTATGGTGAGAGAATAGTGGAGAATTATGAGGTAAGTCAATGTTTTTATTGTTTTTAATAATTTTAGTTCCTCATTCATCTTATCGAATTTTTGTTGAACTATATTTATGGTGATCTTATTATTGATGATTGAGCTATATTTCATTGTATGCATGATTATATTTATAGTTAAATAGTTTTTTTTTTTGGTTGCTTATTGTATCAGTTTAACCAAGTTCTACAAAGTGATGTGTACTGTCTTCAACAACTTCAATGCTGCACTTCTGCCCCTGCTCATGCCATTAACAGATTCTTTTGGGGTATGTCTTAAGTGTTATTCCTTCATTTGTTGCATTTTAACTTGTTTTCCATATGCATGAAGGGAACAAGAAGAACCTGGTTGATGCTATGCAGAAGAGTATCAATTTACAAGAACAAATATTGAAATTATACATGATGGATTAATGAAGCTTACTGTTATTTATGTAATTCTTAATATTGCTGTTTGGTGTTTTTATAAGGTCACCTAGTAAAGCCAGAGTTTAGAGTTGGAAGGTCCTATCTGTATCTGCATCTGTCTGTTGTCATTCATGTGATTTATGTCTCCATATTGTGGTCCGATGAATGTAATGCCTTTTTGTAGGAGAACTTCTTTTACTTTGTCAGCAATTTTCTGCCCTCTTGTGATGTTTAAAGTTAGTCATTAAATTTCATATAAAGCAAATGCCCGTTGTCATTAATTTGGTGAATATTGGCAAGAAAGGAGCTTATCTTTAGAATTTTTTGGCTAGATCAATTAATTGTTCATCTGAATTATATATCTGATAGATCTATTTGAAAGGACTTCTCCTCTAATTATCATTATTTATAATCCAGTCCTCACTTAATGACTTGATATGAAACATTTAGCATGAAATGTTATTTTCCTTGATAGAATTTTCTCATATTTTTCAGTTATTTTGTTTTCATAGCTAACCATTCATATATGAAATTGCAAACATATCTGGTTAGTGGTAATATTAATATATCTAGTTTTAGATATTTTCTTATTTTTTCAATAACAGTCCCCTTTAGATGTCCTTAAAACCGTTAGTACAATTTTTCATAAGGTTGAATACTTTTTGGTATTTTTTCCCTTCATTTTTTGGGGTATTTGGTTTGAAATTGACTTTAGATTCTTAAAATGGTTGATTTGTTGCTTTCTGAAACTTGTGACTAGGCAATGATGGAAGATAACCTGCGTGGTGAGTACATTTAAAGTTATGATGCTCTTTGTCATTTGTTTTAGTTTGGAATTGACTTTTGATTTTTTTAATAATTGATTTGCCACATGGTATAGAATTATCTGCCCGAGCTTGTCACCATGGGGAGCTCTTGTTTGTGATGAAAAAGGATGGGTCCCTTAGTGCGGATTATAGGCAATTAAATAAGGCAATAGTATGCAATAAGTATCTTTTACCTTGCATTGATGATTTATCGACTAGTTATAAGGTGCACAATGTTTTTCAGGATATCACCAAGGGTGGTGGTTATTCATACAGGCCTTAGCATTAACTGTGGATATTTCCCCATAATCAATCTTTCTTTCCCTATCAAAGCTATATCCCAGCAACCCTTACACGCATAGCCCTTGATCTTCTTACTGATAAAATCATGTTAACCATTCTACTGGAGAATCTTCCAAATAAGGTCTAGAAAACGGATTATAAGGCTATATAGAGCCCTGCGATTAGAAATGAAAAAGAAAGGAAGCAAAGGAACCTCGAGTTTAATTAAATGATTTGGGAGCTCATACCCGGAGAAAGGCTTACTAAGCTGAATTCTCCATTGCCAATCCTATCAGGAATCGATTGAATTACAAAGCTCAGAAAGAACTCACTCCTATTAGCTCTGAATCGGTAGGCTAAGTAAGTATTTCCATTGGCTTGGCCAGGCTTTCCTTTCTTATCTGACTCTAGAAGAAAGACAGAAGGGAGAGTGAAGTAAGAGGGGAAATAAAGGAAGTAAAGTAGGGAAGATAATGGATTTTGCAAGAATCGGCATAACCACTATGTTTGGAATGGTAGATGGGATCGGTCCCACTTCCACACCCGAGGCGAAAGGTTAATGCTTTTTTAAATAGATCCCTTTAAGAAGTTGTGAACTGAACGTGGGTAGCATTAGATTCATTAGAGTAGGGAGGGGTGTTGCTCTCTCTTAGAGACTCGGAACTCTGTTCACAACATGCTTCGACGCGCTTTGATTGACTGAGGGTTTGCTTTCTCTTGGTGCCCATGGTGTGACCATGTTTTTGGTGGGGAGAGATAGAGATGAGGAATGGCAAGCTTGACTTTATTTATGGCCAAAAAGAAAAGAAATAGTTAATTTTAATTAATTTCTAGTTAATTAAATCCATTTTTTTGTCAAAAAAATGTTGCGGAGACGAGATTTGAACCCGTGGTCAAGGTTATAATCATATTCATAGATTCCCCTGCCCAGGAAATCGAGTCAAGGACAAAAGAAGGAGTTTCGCCGCTTCCTTCGCTGGGACATCTAGGTCAGCCGCATCTGCAGTTGAAGCAGTGGAAGGACGATCTGATTGAAGCCACGGGGTAAACCAAGACAGTCACGAGCTTGCTTGATCGCTTCTTATCTTTTCTTTCTTCTTTAGTCAAACTTCTAACATTAAGCATCTCGAAAAACTAATGTTCAAATCAATCTCCTCAGTCAAAGGCTTAGGCTATTCAGCTACGAGTTCTGTCATACTATAGCTTTTGCTTAAGGAAGAGTTGGATCAGTTATTTCTTTCTCGTATTTCAAATACTTCGTACAGTGCCCAATAAGTTATTGGGTATTCTTTTAATGGTTTCGGTACCAAAACCGTCTTTTTGATTGGTACCATAGTGGCCCTTTGGTTAGGTATTGGAGCAACATTACCTATTGTGGCAAGTCGAATTCGGGTACTTGACCGCGCTCTTCTTCCCATCTCTGACTTGGTTTATTCCATTCCAAAAGAGTCAAAACTTCTAGTTCCAATGGATTCCATAGCTATTAAGACCGCGTCTTTCTTTAACAGCGGGGATAAGAGAAGAGGTTTTTTAGAATCAAATAAAAAGTTGTAGTTGTTCATCCTACAGTGATAGAAGAAAGCCCTTTCTTCTCATAAGATATTTTTAGTTAGTTAGGGCGTTAAGGCTGACGCGCCTTGATGCGTAATCCAATCGTCTTTTAGACGGGATGCTTTTGTATCATTTTTCCTTGTACCAAAACAAGAAAGGAAGAGGGGTGGTCCCCCAAGGGCGGAACGATATTAGCAAGTGCCTATATCAGTGACGATTTAGATGAAAAGGCAAGTCAGGTTTCACCACATATGTGTGGTACCCAGCCCCACGCAAATGTAGACTCACTCTTTCTTTTTTAGCTATTTCCATACTTATTCATCACTGCCATAGTTTCTATTGGGTAGGTTGCACCCCTTACCATTTTTAGTGAAATAGAGGAAAGATCAAGTGAACTACGGAAAAAAAGCGGGTTGAAAATTCAATGGTCCCATTGTCCGAAACCAAAGATTTGGGCAACAAAATCTTTACTCCTAACTAACCCAGCAGCATATCAAAATAGCATTATGCTATTGTTCGTAGAAACCTACTTCTGACATAAAAGACAAAGATTCTTCGTTCTTCGAGATGCAGACTGGCCACAACGAGATGCAGACTGGCCACAACATCTGGCATAGTAGGAAATGGTCCCCTTGGCTTAGTCCTGCCAGCAGTAGTTCTTTCGATGCTATTATTATTGAGGTATGACTTGTGCCTCAACTTTCTATTATAGTCGAGTGAGCTCACTTACTCTAATCCTACTGCGTAAACGTCGTCTAATAGGCTACAACACCATATCATCATCAGCAAGAAAACGTGTATGCGCTAACGCTATATGGCTGCTAGCGGTTCTTGCTCAAACATTACTTGTTGGGTATGCTAGACTAGTGAATTAGGACTGGAACTTTTCAACAGCAAGAGAAAGTTGATACCAACCAAATTAAAGTCTCGTCTGCGGCAATCATCAAACTCCATATTCGAGCCTTTTAGGACTAGTGGGATCCATTGACCAATAGCCAGATGGAACTAAAACAGCAACAGAAAGTACAATGGAGCAAGAAAACAGCATAGTAGCTACTTACAGCAACAATCTTCAGACAAAGAATGATAGGCGTACTGGCACTCACCTATAGCTCCAATCACTTACAACAGAAAAAGACAAGGGGCTTCCAAGAGACGTGCTACGTGACTAGAAAGAAAGGAAGTAAAATAGAGCTGAGCCTATGACCGACTAGCCTGTCAAAGCAAGCTTAAAAATGTCATGTTTGAAGGCTAGATAGCGGCCTTAGGAACCTACTTGGATTGTGGTAAAATGAAGCTTTCACTCTAGTAGCTTAGACCATAGTTAAGCCTCCTACTCCTTCCTTTAGAAGGGAAGTAAAAAGCCAGTGCTTTGGTAAGTGACTAATCGTAGCCAACTTATTAAAGATGTATGCTTTCTCTTATTATATAGAATATGTTTGTGATTGCTTTATATAGGATTAATTGTCAAATATTTAATCATGTAAATTCATTTCGAATCAGAGCGTCGGTTCTGTTTTAGAAGAAGCATGAAGGTAGTTTAAGGTTTTGCATCGATTATAGAGCACTAAACAAAGTGACCATCAAGAACAAGTACTCTATGCCTCTTATTGAGGGTGAGCCTCTTTCTTTCCTTTTCCCTGCCTAGAGTTAATTTCCCTAGCGAACTCCTTAATAGCATATATTATTGCTATTGCTTGTGCAAAGATTGGAATCATACCTCTAGCGGGCATTGTCTTCTGTTACCTAAACAGTTGTCATTTCTACTTTACTAAAATAGAGACTTTCATTGCCCTTAACTCCTCACATAAAGCAACAAAGGAAGTGTCAAGTGTAGCGAGAACATTATCTATGTATATAATATCGCAAAAGTCAGGCGCTCTAGTGTCTAAAAAAAGGGAGGAGTTTCCTGCCAATTAACTGCTTATCTCATTGCCATGATGAATCATAAGATTTCATCATCGAGAGCACCATTCAGGAAATCGCTGGACACTCTTGGACAAGACAAGAGTCACAATGCTCTCACTCTTACTGGGCTCTACCGAGTTGTTCATGGGATTGATGTTTTTGATCCCAAGTGAAATATTTTTTTCACCTGGTGCTCATACGAGTCTTGACTTCCCCTATAGAGAGGAGAAAAGGAGGTTGACTTACTTGGACCTTTGAAGTAGGTGAATGGACTAATTCACCGCCCAAAGACAGGCGAGATATGAAATGGTCACGATTTTGACTGTACATGGATAATTATTTATCCATGAAATATTGGGAATAAGTCCAAAATAGAATCTGCTTAAGGCAGTTGACATTAGTTGTAGTGTTGGTTAGCTATGATACCCCCTTCTATATTCTGTTTGAGGTCGAAGGTCATTATGATATTTACTTAGAGCCTAGTCGTATCTTTTCTGATTTGTGTAATTATGACTGGTTCTATAGGAGATTCAATTATATTCTGTTGATGATTTTTCTCTATTTAATGTCACTGAATTATGTCTGTATAATATCTGGTTTTAAATTTTGAAATATGTACGACTGTATTAATTTTTGGAATATTAGAATTATCTGCTCACAAGTTTCTACTCACCCCATCATTTAATATTTTTTCATATATCAGTGCCAAGTGATTAATTCCTTGGTGAGCCTAGTCTATAGAGCAGGTCTTTCAGTATTTTATTATTCAGTTCAGTCGCTTACAGGCTAATTTGATGTATAATTTGATGTATTATTATGGTGTGTCATGTGTTATGAGATCTATGTTGGTTTAATATGAGGGGGTTCAGATTCGCGAGGACACTTCATTCCCGTGTCGGTCATGCCTTACCTTCCTTGATAAATTTATGTTTTAATTTTTTGGGAAATAATATATATAATTTATAATTTGGTCCTTATTGTTCAAAATTTTGTAATTATATCCTAAAAGTTTAAACATACATCTGAGTTAAGTTTAATTTATTATCTATTTTTATCTATTTTAGTATTATAAATATCTACACTATTTTTGCATTTCAAAAGATTGTATGTAAAGCGTTATGCACCATCATTTTGAACCTAGACTGGTAAGTTGCTAGCCCCAACCACCACACATGGATGTGATCTGATTTTCGTATGACTTGTATTTTGATTATTTTGAGCTTTGATACTCTTGTCTGATATCTGTTTATTTTTAATAGCACTAGCCTTGAGCTAGTTCTAGTTTTATGAAATTTTGTTGGCCCTATGGGATGTTCCCTATTATATATAAATTTGCATAGATTTCATTTATGTTGAATTAAAAATCTGATCTATGTTTTCATACGTATTTTTGGCAATATATTTTGCCACACATAACCATTGGTAGATTTGCTATTGTTAAGATCACTTGTAAAATCTAAATTTGTATAGCCTTTAATGGTAAATCTGATCCTCCATAATGCAATGGTCCCTTTAATGTATCTTAAGACCCATTTTTACAGTATTCCAATGCTCTTAACCACTGCTTGTGCAAATCACAGTGATACGTACAATACTCGAGACATTTACTTCCTCTCTTCTTCACTGCTAGGACTCATACTTGAAGATAACTAGAAATTAACAAGAAATGGGGTAGAGATTGGCTTACAATTTTACATATTAAGTGTCGTAAGAAATAATTTTTTTGAGAAAGTTGTCGGTCCCAAGTCCTTCATATCAAATTTCCTAGCCAATTGTGCCTTTAATTCATTGATACAGTCTTTGCTAAAGGTCGTCTACATACAACAGTGAAACTTTTTCCATCAAATCTCTTATAACAACATCTCGGCACCTATTTGAGACCATTGTTCAACTTGCAAACCAAGTTCTCTTTTCCTTTTTCTTCAAATCCTTCTGTCACGAGTATATAAATTTCTTTTTTCAAGATCTCCATGAAGAAATGCATTTTTCACATCTAATTGCTCTAAATGTAAGTCAAACACATTGCTAAGACCACTCGAATCGTTGTGAGTCGAACAACCGGAGAAAATATCACATTGTAATCAATGCTGAGCAAATTCTTTTACCATCAATCTAGCACGATATCGTTCACTTGATCATAACTAGTTCTCATCTACAGCAAGACTTATCCATCATCTGAAGTAATTGCCTTTGGCCTCTGCATTCAGTGAATGGACACTTGAAATATCTGATATTTTTCTTGCTCTTTGATTTTAATCTACTTCGATTCTAGCTCCAACTTGAGCCTTGATTCTGGCTCCCACTTGAGCCATGTTCTGTTCTATTGATCTTCCTCACTTTCGCTAGTTGTGAATTAATTAACCTATCTTCCTTCCACAAGAACATTATTCCTTCCACAAGAACATTATTGGTTGGGTTGATGATGATTAGGTAGGAGCAGAATTTTCACACGTTCATTCGCCTCTATTTTGTGATGCAACAATGTGAGTTGAGAATATTCAAAGTATTTATGAGCACAAAGCTTACATTATTCCTATGAATAGTAACCAAACACGTGAATAGTACCAATACCTTATAATGGGTGAAAATAATCTTACCTAATACATAACTTTGTAGAGAAAATAGACAGTAGATAAAAGCAAAATAGTAACAAATAATTATGATACACAGAATTTAACGTGAAAAAACTCAATAGAGTAAAAAACGTTTCCACCCAACTTTCCTACCTTTTTTGATAATTATATTAGGAAGGGAATAGATAAGAACGATGAATCCTCAGTTAATTATTCACACATATATGCAAAAAATCCATACTAAAGATAACTTAGCAGATGCAATGATAAAACCTGATAAGGTTTTATGGTGTAGATCTTCCATTGGCCTAGCAGAGACGTAAGTAGTAGGAAATTGCAAGGAAAGAAGAATGTTGTAAAGATTGATTGATTCTCAATCAAATCTTCAAGTGGGAGATTGTCAAAAAAGGTAGGAAAGTTGGTGTGTTAGGTAACCAAACATTGAAGAAAAAGGTAGGAAATTTTTATAATTATAGTTTAGTCCTTAAAAAATTGCAATTAAGTTCGCATTTCTCGAGAATATTATATATAGAGAGAGATTTGTGAGATATTGTGCGATTAATATTCTCTTATTAACATATTATTCTTGCTATGGTGAAACCCTTTCTTCCTTGTCCATAGTTTTTTTACTTTATTAGGTTTTTCCACGTTAAATTATGTGTGTAATTTGACTCACTCATTTATTTACATATTTTTCAAAGAGCCATGGACCCTTTTGATATACTTGTTGCTGTTGAACATTGTAAATTTTGTAATTTAATAACTCCAATTGTCATAAATAGGAGATTAGTTATTGTGTGGTATATCTGAGTTGTCAAAATCTTAGTTGTGAAAAGTTTGGGGAGTGCATATTTTAGAGGAAATTTTGTTAAAATTTCTACACAAAATGCAAATAGTGAATATTGTGCTTATAGGTTGACATAATTTGGTAACTATCATAAGGTTGTAAATATTTACAGAAATAATAAGATGTGTTTAATGTACTGAAGATTTTTGTGAAAAAATGATTAATTTTTTATTTTTGAAACAATAAAATGGTAGGTAGAATATATATTAATCTAAAACTATATATGAACAAATATTATCAAATTAAATATAATTAAGGACAAAATTAATAATAAAAGATATATGATAAAATACTATGATATGGGGATAAAAATTTTGATCATACACGACTGCTATCTGTTGCATTCTGCCCAACGAGACTGCCAACGAGACTGGAGAGCTACTTGAGAATCTCCTGTAAATTACTGGAGCCATTGGATCTAGGTTCTAGATTTAATAGATATAAAAAAATTCTAAATATACAAATAAATATTTTCTAAAATAATAAAATATTTTATTTTATTATTAAAAAATAAAATATTTTGTAGTATTTTACAAAATAATTTTTAATATCTTCATAATATAATTTAGAGAGACTGAATTATTTTAAATAGAATTTAAAATTTTAATATATCTTATTTTTAAAAATATTTATTATTATATTTTAAAATATTTTTTATATCTATTAAATCTGGAGTCATTAGATCTGGATCCAATGCCTCTAGATATTACTGGAAATTCTCTAATGTTTTATTTTAATATAATATTTTATTATTACAAAATAGAATAATTTTTAGTATCTTACAAAATAATTTTTAGTATCAAATATGTCAAATATCTTAATTAATTTTTTGCCTTCCTCAATTTCTATTATTGGCTCCATCACTACTTCTGTTTAAGCAAATGTGACTATATTCAGGTATAATCTAGTTAGCGATAATAGGTAGCATTTTGTGTTGAATGTTCTTTCTTCATTCAGTCAAGTCATTTACCTTTTGTTTTAAGTAATTATATGCTCCTCGATTATTTGAATCAATCTGTGAAAAAAAAAAAAAAGTTTACTGAACAATCTTAAAATTCCATAGTTGGTAGTGCAATAACACTGAGGGAAATAAGAAGAGGACGCGTTATTGAGAGTGAAAAACCATAACTAGGAAACTCGGGATTGAATAAGAAGATCCGCTAGTGAGTTATTCCTTTATGTCTTAACGAAGTTTTTTTTTTCTTTTTTCCAGCCCCACTGTATAGTTCAGCTTAATGTGATTAAAGTATGGATGTTTGGAATGTTTCCTTTTAATCTGTACAATGTGGGTGCTAGTTGATTTTATATCCCTGTTTGCTTCTTGTTTCAAGTGAAAAGACATTAATATGATCCTTTGGTATTGTTTTATACTTCCATGATTCTCTTGGTTAGTCCATGCATGTTGGTATTGTTTTGCCGAAGTTATCCAAGTTGAAGGGTATCTTGCAATATGGATTGAAATGTTTAAATGATGCCATGCATTTTTAGAATGGTTCATGGGTTTTAAGTTCCTGTGCGTCCTTTGATGATGAATATGTATTAAATCCAAATAAAGACAAAAATAATAAAACCAAAAAATAATAAAATGGATGTCTTATCTATGGCTTTGCACATGTAAATGGCATGACCTATTTTTTGTAAAAATGACGCGGTGTACCTTGAAATAAAGAGGATGAACCCAAAAAGTATACAAGATCCCTAAATGTGTGTTCCCTCGGCCATAGGATTCAATTCAGATTACATGTTTAAATGAATGCATTGTTGTAAATACCTCTCATGAACGACAAATATGCCTTTTGCCCTTGTCAGTAAGCTTATTTTTATGTATTAATGTTTCTTTTTCCAAAATGATATGACTAATCATATATGTTATCAGACTTTATTATATCTATTATTTTTTTGCACTTTTATTTTTGTCATCATTATATTCGGTTGACTTTTATAGTAGCTGTATGAGATTATTGGTCTTCCCAGGCATTAGAAATTAATCGCTAGAGGTCATGTGAGGTCTTAAGTCTCCTTGGACTTCGAAAGTTAATATGTTTTTATGATGAATGAATAAATAAATAAATAAATTTACAAAAATTGTTCCTTTGGTTCACCTTCTTATTCATTTGTTTTTATTTATTTTATTTTTAGAGTCAAATCATAGGTCTCCACAGACACTTAAAAATTAACAAGTAGAGGCCACGTGAAATCTTTAATTTCCTTAGGCTTTCAAAGTTAACACATGGTTTTCAAAAAATTTCAAAAGAAATAAAAATAAAAATTCAAAAATCATAAAAATTTCTATTATAGTTTCATTTTCTCTTTCAAGGAATTCTAAAAATCCAAAAAAAAATTAAAAGGAGAGAATGAACAGTAAGAAAGTGATATCAGATTGATTTTGTAAATCAAAACACACCAACTGAACTTCAATCCTGTTTTTTTTTCACAAAAATTAAGACATTAAGCAATGGACATTCCCTTTTAATCGAACTATGTGGACTTTGATATCAAAGGGTATGTAGGCCCTAAGCTCTCATCCTAATTTAAGTTCACCCCTTGTGAATATCCATTTTTTCTTTCTTTCATTTAATTTCTTTTAAGTATTTTTGTTTATGTTTTCTCTTGTTTTGATGTGTTTTAATAAGGATAATCAAGATAAATTTAAAGTCATATTTCATTAATTTCATTTGACTAGTTTAGGGTAACTATCTTTACGGATGGGTGTTGTGGGGTGTCTAACACCTTCCTTACACTCAAATAGACTCTTGAACTCATATTTGTTTTCGCATACCATTTTACCTTCTTTTTTTATTTTAATTTGGTTTTTCAAAGTTTTCATTTTAAAAATTTTGGTGGCAACTCCTAAAATAAATTTGTTTTTAAGTTGCTTTGAAAGTTGATTTATTTGTCTTTTCTTTTTGCACCATCTGCATTGCACTCTACCTTTCAAGTTATTAGGTTTGACAAAAGTTTTATACAATATAATCAAATTTATGCTTGTATTATTTCACTAATTTTTATGTAGGATTCTTAGTATTAGTGGATGCATGCATTAGAATAGGCTTTTTAGCTATTTGAGACACAAACTAATTAGAATTTGCTCATTTGGTAGGCTGAATTCAGCCCATTCCCTTTGCTATATTTGTTGAAGCAACCTAGTGAAGGAATGTTAGGTGAAAGGGAGTGGTCATTCCTTGATATGTGGTAATGGCCATTACATTGAGACTTGAAGGAAGAGGCACACACTCTTGGGAATGGAAAAAGTCAGACCATTATGCCTTTATGCCTTTATTATGTTTCAGATTACTATTTGGTGTCAGCATCATAATAGAGCAATTGAGGTGGGTAAGACTTGCGTGGGTATTGTTGTATGTCCAAGCTATTGACACCAGAGGAGAGCTTTACCGTCAACCAACATGCATCACCAGAGCAACCCCTGCGTTGTGTTCACTATCTAAGGAACAGAGGATCAGGTTTGTTTTATTTGCTGAGATAAAAAATGCTCTCTGCTCTCTTTCTGTATTAGATTTCCATTAAGTTCATATCTAACATTATATGAGATCATTATGAGTTTCAATTAAATGGGTATTACTATTTTCCAACCATTGATTGATATAAATGTTTATAATATGATATTAGGACCAATTTTTCCAGATGTGGTTTGGTATGATATTTTCGATGTAAATAAGAAACACTAAAAATGGTTTTGGATTGAAATTTCATCCACATTATATTATAATTAGTTTCCTTCCTTTAATATATGAAACTATGCACTTGTTTATCCTAGAAATTGTACCAACACATGACAGTTGACTTCACTTGACCATCAGTCATAGCTTAAAAATACTCAATAGGCAGAGAGGTAAGTCAAGATTAGCAAAATATTTACGTGACTCAATACGTGAAGATCTAATTTTTTCTATCGACATTTTTAGACTAGGATTACTTCAACCAAGTTCTACTAATCCTATATAACATACATGTATTCATTTCTAAATGATACAATATTTGCATTTTAAATTTTCTCGTAATTATTTAATTGTAAGCCAAAGCATATTGTTCGATGGGTAGTTTTTGAGAATAATAAGACTAATCAACTGTATGTGATTGCCAGGTGTAAAGCATGATAATTTAGATTAAGGTGAACTAATTTTTTACTAAGTTCATTTTCCATGTCATAAATAAATTGAGTTTGGATGCAATTAATTCATTTATACCTGATCTATTTTATTGATAGATTAGTACAAAAGTGTGAACTCTAGTATGCAAAGTTATGCTTCAAAGTAATGTATAATATTTAAAACTCAGTCTCAGAAATCAAATATAGTGGTCAAGACAAACTTGTTCATTGAACTAGTTTAATTTAGATCCAATTAAGTTAATTTTCAGACTTTTTGAAACAAGAGAGTCTTTAAAAAACTCATTTAACAAACCCACCACTTATGTTGTCTCTGGCTTGTGTGTGTTAATGTTTTAGGACAAAATCTTTTTTATTGTTAAGAAGTGTAAGAAAAAGTAGGAATGCAGATTATTTTACTCTAATGACCAAAGAAAACTTTTCATGCTTATAGCTTTAAAGAGAAATGGGAGGATCATTTGAGTTTGTATGATATGTTTTAGTATTATAATTTATTTATTAATAGTTGTTGTTAATTTTTTGCCATTTTGTTAGTCATAAAATATTGCTATGAAGCATAATTAAAGACACAGTGCTGAGAGTTTCTAATGATGATTCTTGTCTTTATTTTCCAATACCTGAATACAAGTAATTATCCCTTTTAGATATTGCTTACTTGATCATGTGTAAATGGGGAATTTATTTTACACTTCTTACAGTCATGGATGCTATGAGAAGAGAAGTTGTTGTCAATGTTGTGGGGTGGTAGATGAGTGTTGTGGTTATATTGTATAAATGTATGTTGGCCAAGGGGTGTAGCATGGCTCTATGATGAAAGCATCTTCTTAACAGGTAATACAATCTAGAATTTTAGGCTAAAAGAGTACACCTTAGGAATTTGATTTATAGTAGTGACACCACTTGCTTTAACCAAATTCGAATGTATAGGGCTACATTCTATCATTTGTGTGACATGTTAGATATAATAGGGGGATTAAGACCAACCAAGCACATGTTAGTTGATGAGCAAGTGGCAATGTTTTTGCACATACTTGCTCATCATGTAAAGAATAGGCTTATCTCGTTTAAATTTGGTAGATCCAGGGAAACCATAATTAGGTACTTCAATATGGTTTTAAAGGTAATAATCTTATTAAAAGGGGAAGTTTTTAAGAAGCCTAAGTTAGTTCCCCAAGATTTGACTGATGAAAGATGGAAATGGTTCAAGGTAAGAAATATATCATACTTATTGATTACTATTTTAATTTATATGCCACATTTGTTGACCAAAAAATTGTTTTCCAAAACTGCCTTGGTGCATTAGATGGAATGCATATAAGGATAAAGGTGCCAATATAAGATAAACTAAGGTTCCACAACTGAAGCCCATCATGGTACCTTGTGAGAACACATAACAAGATTGTTATTGCTTGTTGCTTACTACATAACCCCATAGAAGGTGAGGCTGAAAACTTAGTGCTTGAAGGTGTAGATGGGGAGGACAATCTAATAAGTACGGTGGAAACTAGTGATGTGTGGAGTATGTGGAGGGATTCCCTCGCTCACCAGATGTTCACTGAACTTAGGCAGCACAGATGATTAATGTGCTTGTTGCTTTATTGCCATATGTAATAGGATTATTATGCTTGTTTTAATATACCCATGTGATGTGACATTTACCTACGCATGGATATGTTGTTATGGGTGTTATGGTAACTTGTGGCATTGTAATAGTTATACTAATTCCTTGTTGCTATTTGTCTTACTTAGTGTAATATGTGAATGCCACTTTATGCATTGTAATTTTTATATCAATGTCATGTTCCACTTTTTTGACATTAGTATGATGTGTGAATGTCACCCCATTTACAGGGTTCTTATTATTGTGTTTCTAATGGTCATTTTAGCACAACTTATCCACCGGAATCCAACACTCAAGCAGCACCACTAGTGGTAAACATGTGTGGACCCAAGAGGAGGACAAGGTGTTTATGGTCTGCTTGGTTGAGATTAGAGCCGAGCAAAAACATATGAAAGATTGCTAATTCATGCTTGGGTATTTGGTGACACTGGATACCATATTGTTGCTAAAGATCCCCAGATGTAGCTTAAGGGGTGTTCCACACATATAGTTGAGGCTGAAGACTCTAAAAATCAGCTGGACAATCGTATATAACATGGTTTATGGGCCAAATACAAGTGGCTTTGGGTGGCATGATGGATAAAAATGTGTTCTTGAAGATAAGAAGGTTTGGGATGAGTATCTCAAGGTATATGTTACATGTATAATTTTTTTGCATCTATATAAATCACCTGCACATATTAAAATCAATTTGTGTTTCATTCTATTTAGGCATGACCAAAGGCAGCCCCATTTAAGAATGAGCCATTCTTACACCTGCAAAAGCTAACCTATGATGGTTTTTCTACATTATCTATTTTTATTCTAAGTTTCAAGAGTATATTGTAAATTTTATTCAACCAGGATCCAAGCATATGTACTTGTTATCAATATTCGCACAAATGATTGGTGCATTTTTGTTTTGGACATTCTGTTTCATTAATTCATTTCACATAAATGTATGGTGCATTTTTTTTAAGGCTTGAAAATGGATAGAAATAGACTATATAATCACTGACATGTGTTTGGTCTTAGCATTTATAACATGGCCTGCTTCAAATTTTCATCAACAACTTCATTATAGAGGTAAATTAAAATTCTTATATCAGAATAGCACTGCCCTACTTTATTTTAGGCCAAGATTAATCATGCAAAGAATAAGAAATCTAGGCTGTCCCAAAGTAGTTTTGGTTCTCTCATATGACATAAGTTGTTTAGTAAAAAACATGGAGTGTTATAGCAAATGAAATACTTGGAAGGTGCTTGTTATTAAGTTTTAAAATGAAATTACAACATATTAAAGATATATTTTAAAAAAACTAGATATTGAGTATAAAAAATATTTACTTGAATTGTTAGCAAGTATATATACTCATAACAACCTTAAACTGAAATCATATGAATCATTCTTGATAGCAGGAGATTTGTGCTTAAACTAGGCTTAGAGGTCTCTTCTGGGCATCTTTGATTTTGATGCTTCTGGGTCTATATAAATAAGTGTGCATCCACTCTGATTACCATGAGATACACTAACCCAACTGTGAAAATGGGGTTCAAGTATCTTGATGATATGGGTTCAAGTATTTCAATTTGTCAGTTGAGGTGCCTATATTTTCTACAAGTGTCTAAATGAGATTTGTTAAATATATTGAGTCCTACATGTGGCTTTAGAACTTGACACAACATTTTTAGCTTATTTTAAATTATATGATCTAAACACTAAAATATAATGAACAGTGTTCCAAAGTTACAAATATGTGAGCAAAGTTGTCAACCTTTGAAGTCTTTAGTAGTTGGTGTTATGATATGCAAAAGAAAGATAATTCAATACTAATGGATTAGGACATAGGTTGCAATATAGTCCAATCTTCAACAAGGATTAGGCGTAAACATAAGGTCAATTAATTTATGGGGGTAATTTAGTCATTTTGATTCTTATTCCATTCCATTCTATCACAATTTTATCCTAACCAAACATTATATTTAAAAATCTTTCCATTTCATTCCTTGTCATGCCAAACAAAGTAATAAGGCATATTATTCTTTTTCATTCCGACTCTCATTCTCATTCTCATTCCCTTCAAATCATTCTTACAACTCAATGGGTTGAATAAGCTAATTTTTAATAAGTATAGAATGAGTAAGAGAATGATAGAATGGATCAAGATACATTTGTCTTATTTCTACTTGTAATACATGGTGACTGCCATGACAAATTTCTTTTCATTAAGTTATTTATTTAATTTTTGATGTGTTGTATAATATGGTATAAATAAATTTATAGAACAATTTGTTTCATAATAGAAATGAATTTACATATCTTATTATGTTAACTATCTTTAGATCTTGTCTGTAGACAAGAATTGATCATAGAATTAGGGTGTAAGATCGAGATTGAAATTGGAATTAGATCTAGTAATTCTAATTCTTTTTGTTTAGTTTATCTTTTAAAATTACATTTACAATTTTATGGAATTGAAAAATAACTAATAAAGACTATTTTATTTTTTATCCCCAACGTCAAAAATTACAATTCCAAATGTTAGAATTTAGATGTGACATTCTACTTCTAATAAAATACTCTATATTTTCCAAAATTTGCTAACTTTTAACTTTGAATATTATACATTTAAATTTTAATATCAATATATTTATAAAAAATTGAAAATATTTTTTTTAACATTTGTTTAATTTATAAACTATGTACATAGGTGATGTACACAAGTCATGCTTGCATACACATAATATATATCAAATATGTGACACATACAAACATATAAAATAAATATGTTATATAAACACATACGCGCACACACCTAGATGTGCACATACAAGCACATACATCCCTACACGAGCACACATACATATGTGTGTGTGTATATAATGTATATATAATTAATCTATTACATGTATGGATATGCATTTGCGTACATACACATACGCATACAAATACATAAATTATGAATATGTTATATATACATGCATGCATATGCTCACACGCTCACATATATATTGGGCATGTAATACAATTACATAACACAAATACATATAACAAACATTACTAAAAAAAATTGATTTAATGATGGAAAAATTCACCATTAAATTTAAAAAATTTGTCATTAATTTCAAATTTAGTAGTGGATTTGTCCGTCATTAAATTTGATGTTTTTTTTGCATGTCACTAATTCAAGTGATAGACACACGGTTGTCACTAATTTTATGACAAACAATTCATCACTAATTAGTGATAGAATAATAGTGATGGATAATCCTCACTAAATATAGGTCCACATTTTAAAATATATAGCATGATTTTAGCAATGACTCAAATAGTAGAAAGACCTTTTTTTTTTTTGTTATTTAACATTTGAAAAATTAAAATATACCTATAATGAAAGGTTAATCACATATAACTTACATATAGTTCACTTTGGAAAGCATACAAATTTATACAATAAACAAGATTCTGACAATGTACTTTGAAACTATATTTACAAATCAAACTTATGACAAGCTGAATAATTATAAATAAAATTAATAGATAATGAACTAACTTCCTCAGTTTCTTAATTTATGGAAAGTTGAGAGTTAGATAAGATTCATTGCTTACCTTAATTATTGAGGGCCAAGAAGTCTCTCATTTTCTCGGCTACATTTTTTTAAAATTTTGGAATTGTCTATCTGTCATGATAGAGTGTAAAGTAAATTGAATAATAAGAAATTTAATTTTTATTGTTCATATTAGCACAAATTTAGAAAAACATTGTAAAAGAAATCATATTACCTTTATGACGATCAAAACTGGTTGATTAGTTTGTCTTACACATAAACGCTTCATACATAATTTCATCGCCAACATATTTTTTTCCAAATTGGTAGTACCTTTGTTTGCATACTTCTAAGATTTGTTGGATATATCTATGACCTCCTATAGTATATTTCCTTTTTTTCTTTTTTCTTTTTTTGAAAGAAGAAATCATCATTCAAAGAAACCAAACAAAATAGACACGATAAAGTGTCAGTACAAAGAAAACAATAAACAAATAAATAGAAAGCAAAAAACTAAAGGACAACAATGTAGGAAAAACATTAACCTATAAACAAGGAGAAAACTTGTGTTGTTCCTTATATACATATATCAGGTTTCCCAATCAGTTAATGACATATGGACAATTTTTTTATACCTCATTCACTTTCTTATTAACGCTGTTAACTCCACCTTTTAAAAAATTATACACATGTTATTAGCTAATTAGGGCAACCTAATATAAGTATATAAGGAACAACATATAAGTTTTTTCTCATAAACAATTCCCTTCTTGTAATTCAGCACATCAAACTTTAGGAAGGAGATAAACAGGAATAAGGATTGAGATCCTAACTAAATTGGCATATTCCCTTTCACACTATTTGGCTCATCAGTCAGCTACCAAATTTGTATAGTCAATAGATTACAAAATTGGAAGATCTTAAAATATAAGATCTAACTAGATGTTGAAGAAGACATAGTGCAGTTCTGGCACAGAGATGTCAACCCACAATACCCAAGAGAGAGTTCTCAGAGTAGGCAACCACTAGAAAGAAAGTGATCATGAAAAATGAAATTAGGGCTTCCATAAAAAGTAACTGATAGGGTTTTATTTTAATAATAATAATTAATTATAATAATAAAATAAAACCCTCATATATATATTAAAATAGTTTCTTCTTTTATTATTTAAATAAAAGAAGCACATTAACTATCTCTCAATAATTAACTCTTAATTAGTAATCTGATGGAATAATTACTAATGCTCTTAGGTTGTAGGTTGAGGTCTCTACCCAGTGGGTTTGTAGATAATTTAACCCATCACTGATTACCTACAATGAATATAAACCCAATCAATTCTTAGTTTATCAATTATAATAATAATTGCCCAATTAGTCATCACAAGAAATTTATCTAATAACATAATTAATGCTAATCCAAATAATATTAAAATATTCTAACAATTTCCCACTTGGATAGCATTAATTAAATTATTAGGTCAATCAACAAATACATAATTAAGTAATTAATATTCACATAAACACATGGAAGTGTGTATATTTATAAACCATACAAAATTTAGAAATGAAACCACACATAAAGAAAACTGAAACTAATAGGGAAATAAGTGATATTGACATTGTCATAAATTGGTTTCAAAATCTAAATAGAATGGAATACAAAATGACATTTAAACTGTCATATTACAATCCAAAAGTCCCTTAAGAACTTAACTCAAACTCCTACTAAACCAAGGCTGCATTATAATTTTTCAACAACACCCATATGAGTCACGTGATTTTTATGACTCCTACAAGAAAGCCTTTGGTCAACGGATCTGCCAACATATGTTCATCAGGAATATGAACTAAATGAGTCTGAAATTCAGCAGCCTTTTCTCTGAAAAATAGGAACTTAACATCAAAATGTTTAGTGCGACTAGAGTTCTTATGATTGTGAGAAAAGCTAATAGTAGATGAACTATCATAATATATGGTTAGAGGTCGTGATATAGAATCAACAAGATGCATGCCAGATATCAGTTTCCTCAACCATATAGCCTAGCGAGTGGCCTCAAAACATGCGATATACTCTGCTCTATAGTTGAGGTAGCTGCTACTGATTGCTTACAACCTTTCCATGAGATAGCTCCTCTAGACATTTTAAAGATGTATCTAAAAGTGGATTTATGATCATCCACATAAGATGCATAGTTTGAATTAGAATAACTCACTATTTCAAGTGGCTCAGATATCCTAAAAGTAAGCATATGATGATTTGTACCTTGGAGGCACCTCATAACTATCTTTGCAACCCCTCAATGATCAGGACTAAGATTACTCAAGTATTTACCAAGCACAATGACTGCAAAAGCAATATCAGGCTGTGTGCAAACCTTAGCATATATAAGGCTGCCAACAACAGATGCATATGGAATCTTATACATTGCAATCTTCGAATCATCATCTTTAGGACAAGATGATCTAGACAAACTCTCAACCTTTTATATAGGTGTAGCACAAGAAGCACAATAATGCATGTTAAATTTCTTCAGCACTCGATCTAAATGGGTTACCTGAGATAAACCAAGAATGTCATGAGATTTGTCACGGTGAATCTAAATTCCCAAGACAAAAGAGGCTTCACCAAGATCTTTCATATCAAATGGCATGACAAAACATGTTTGATCTAATTCAACATGGTCACTAAGTTACTGGCCAATAGTATGTCATCAACATATAATGCGAGTATCATGAAGTTATCTCTGTCAAATTTATGATAGATACACTAATCAACAATATTCTTTATGAAACCAAGTGAGGTGATTATCTGATCAAACTTCAAATACCACTATCTTGAGGCTTGTTTAAGCCCGCAAATGGATTTATTTAATTTGCACACTAAGTGCTCTTTCCCTACTTCAGTAAATCCATCAAGCCACACATATAAACATTCTCAAGCAAATTAGCATTTGAGAATGTTGTTTTGACATCCATCCGATGAAGTTCAAGATTCAATTGTGCAATAAGAGCCATTACAACTCTAAAGACATCTTTAGTAGACACTGATGAGAAAGTTTCTGTATAAATAATCCCTTCCTTTTAATTATAGCCTTTAGCTAAAAGTCTGACTTTATATCTTTCAACTTCACCATTGGCCCTTCTCTTAGTCTTAAAGACCTATTTGTAAACAATATATTTGCAACCATATGGTAACTCAATCAATTCCCATACATGATTATGATACATGGAGGTTATCTCATCATTCATAGCCTCTAACCACTCAGATGAATGAGAACTTGACACAGCCTCATAATAAGAAATTGGATCAATGCCATCAATAACGTCTGACTTAAATTCCTATAAGTGCACTATGTAATCATCTGGAATTCCAGGTTTACAAATCCTCAATGATCGTCTCAAATTAATGACTAGTTTTCCCACATCAGTTGTAGGAGCTTACATAATATGATCAACTGGATTCTCAACAAGAGTGTCATATCTAATAACATGATCCACAACTGTTGATGATAAAGATGGAATAAGTAATATGGTATCCTCACAATGTAGATTGATTATTCTAAGAACATCACTCCCACTGTCCAAGTCATCCTTAAAATAGAATGCTCCATCAAATTCAATAACCCTAGTAGTATGATTTGGATAATAAAATTTGCATCCTCTAGATCCTAAACAATAGCCAATGAAGAATTTGCTGACAGTCTTGGAATCAAGTTTCTTGAGCTGAGGATTATAGGGTCTCACCTATGCTCTACAACCCCATATGCGAAATTGCCTCAAACTAGGCTTCTTACCAATAAAAAGTTTATATGAGGTCTTTTCAACTGACTTACTTGGAACTTGATTTAGGGTATAAGCTGTTGTTTTAAAGGCATCACCCCATAGAAACTCTAGTAAGGTAGAATGACTAATCATGCATTTGACCATGTCCATCAAGGTGCGATTACACCTCTTAGAACTCCATTTTATTATGGAGTGCCACGCATAGTATACAGAGCTTTAATTCCTTGCTCCTATAAGAATAGAGAAAAAAGTCTAGGGTTTCTACTAGTTTTAGTATACCTTTCATAATATTCATCACCTCTGTCTGATTTATACATTTGATTGCCTTCCTAGATTTCAACTCAACAACAGTCTTAAATGCTTGAAAGGAATCCAATGAGTTAGATTTATCACATAACATATCAATCCATCCAAATTTGGAAAAGCCATCTATAATGGTTATAAAGTATTTATAATTACCCATAACAGTGGAAGTAATTGGTCCACTAATATCTGTGTGGATCAATTCCAAAATAGTCTTAGATTTATTTGCTCCTTTCCTTCTAGCTCTACCTAGAAGTTTTCCCTTTATGCAATCAACACATGATTCAAAATCAAAAAATCCAAGTCATGTAATATTCCCTGTTTGACCATCATTTCTAATCTCCATTTGGAGATATGACCTAAATATTTGTGCCATAACATAGAAAAATTCTCATCAATTCTTCAATGTTTATGTCCAATAGCAGCATTAATAGATGCCACAAAGGTAGAACTTGAACTAACATGTGTATTCAAGCAATATAGATCTCTCATTAAACTAATAGTTCTAAAATAACTATATTAAAGAAAATGTCGTAACCGATCTTTCAGCGAGATCAGATAAAAAGGTTAGAAACCGATTCCCAAAAATGGAATTTTGAAAATCAATTTGTTTGGAGTTGCCACCAAAATTTTTAATGGAAAACTTTGGAAAACCAATTAAAAGAAAAGAAAAGGCAAGATGGTCTGCGAAATCAGAGATGGGTTCGGGAGTCTATTTGAGTGTGGGGAAGGTGTTAGGCACCCCACAACACCCGCCCATAAGGACGGTTACCTTAAACTAGTTAGTTGAAATAGAATATGGCCTTTAATTAATCTCAATTACCCCTTTATTGACATGGACGCACGTTAGACATAGGAGACAAAAAAAAAGCGAGAATGCATGCATACTGACAGATATTTACAAAGGGCGGACTTGACCTAGGATGAGAGCCTAGGGCCTACGTACCCCGCGATAGGGATCAAAGTCCACGTAGTTCGACCAAAAGGCATTTTTGTGATTGGTGGTTTTTTTTTTTTATTTGTGATGAGAATAGGAGGATTTTAATTAAAACAGATCATTGTAAACAAAACGGGATAGGAATTTGGTTTGTATGTTTTAATTTACTATAATCTGATTAACCTCGTTCTCCTGAACTCTTCACATTTTCTCTTTTAAAATTTTTTTGTCAATTTTATTATTATTATTATTTTTTGAGTGTTGAGAGTTTATATTTCGGGAATTAATGCATAATTTATAATGAAAGGAATATATTTTTTTTTATTTTATGAATTTTTGAATTTATCGTTGGTAAATATTGATTATTATTATTATTGATTATTGGTAGACAATTTAATTTAAGTGCTATTATTTATTTGTTTATCTGTTTGTCTTTGAACGAATATATGCTAATTTTTGGGTTCTATGGAGATTAAAATCTCACACGAGCCCGGGAAGTCGAGGAGAGACAAGTATTCTCACACGATTCATTTTGCATAAATATTTAATCAAAGTTAATATTTAATTATTGACCATTTATTCATTTTTGTATTATTATTAATATTATTATTATTTTGGAATTAATTATAGGGATTTAAGGAGATTAGAACCTCACATAATCCCACGCAATCGAGGAGAACGATATTCTCACACGATAATTTTGCAAATAACAGGAAACAGCATATTAAAGCAAGCATTTTGATTATGATTATTATTATGATTTAATCAAAATTAATATTTAATCATCATTCATTTATTTTCCACTATTCACCCATTAATATTTCATTTCATTAATATTATTGTTACTTTTCAATTATTCAATTCATTGTAGGGATTTAAGGAGATCAATATCTCACATAATCCCCGGTAATCAAGGAGAACAAAAATTCTCACACGATAATTTTATCCACCATGACAATATTTATTAATTATCATTCAATTATTTTTCACCATTCCTTCATTAATATTTCATTAATATATATTGTCATTCCTTTATTTTTTCACCATTTATTCATTAATATTTCATTAACATTAATTGTCACTTTTCAATTATTCAACTAGTTGTAAGGATTTAAGGAGATTAACATCTCACATTACCCCCGGTAATCGAGGAGAACAAAATTCTCACACGATAATTTTATCCATCATGACAATATTTATTAATTATCATTCAATTATTTTTCAACATTCCTTCATTAATATTTCATTAATATTAATTGTCTTCCACTTATTTAATTAATTGCAAGGATTTAAGGAGATTAAAAACTCACATAATCCCCGGCAATCAAGAACAACAAAATGCTCACATGCTAATTTCATACGTAATAGCAATAATTAATCAAAGTTAATGTTTAAACAATTGTAATAAACAAAACTAAAACAAATTTAAGCAAATGAACAGTAGCATCTCATATAAGAATGCATAAACAGTGCACATGCATGAGATTGTCTTGAAGCAATTCAAATGAACAGTGACAGCATGCAGAAATTTCAGCCATGACAAAACGTGCAGCCATACCTGTGCGTTTTCAGCTTCTCCCTTGTGCTCCAATGAAGAATGACCTTCTGCTCCTCACTCACCTATGGTAGATGGACCTCCAACAGCCCCAAAGCAGCTGGTCTCGGCTGGAAGTGTAGAAATGGCGGACAGCTTTGTTGGACAGCTTCGTTGGAGTTTTCTGGTTGGCTTCAGTGCTGGAGATTCTGCAGAACGTGTCTCTACTTCTTGGCTGGAAGGTGGAGGCTGAAAGCTTCCCTTCTTCTCCATACTTCCTCTTCTCCCTTGTGCTCCCTAAGTTCTCCTTTGTTTACCTCTGTTTTTTGAGCTTAAAACAGAGTTTTTTCCCCTCCATGGTTCAGCTTCTATCCCTCCCTTTGTTACCACTTTGTTTTGCATTCAGACTTCCTTATTTCTGCTCATCATTTTGGCATCCAACTCTCCATTTTCTGCTCCTTGGATGGTCTGAACTTCAGCTCCTTTTCACTCCATGATTTGGGACATTCCTCCACGATTTTCCTGCACGTTTTCTGCACCGTTCAGCTCTCGGTTTCTGCCTCGTTCAGCTCTCGGTTTCACTCAGTTTCTGGTTTGTTTTCTCTGCTATTTTTTCCTCACGTGGCTGCCTTGCTTTCTTGCTTCGTTCAGCTTTGTTTCTCCCTCATGTTGCTGATTCCATTTTCTTCTTTTGTTCAGCGTTGTTTCCTCTCGGTTTGTTGCTGGTTTCGTTGCTCTCCCTTTCTTCTTCAGCTCTTCTTCCCTTCTTGGTCACGTGGCTCTCCCTTTCAGCGTGGTTCCTGCCTTCTTTTTCCTTCCTCTCTTCTCTTCTCCAGCTCTTTTTTCTTCTCAGCCAAGGCCTCCTTTCTACTTCAGCGTTTTTCCTTTTCTTTCAATTTGTTGCTCTCTTTTATACTCCAATGCCACCTCCCTTTTTCTGCCATGTTGCTCCCTTTTCTCCTTACTTTTTCTGCAACTTCCAGCCACCACTTTGCTGCTCATGGTCCCCTCCTTTTTCTGCCATCTCCAGCCACGCCACACTCTCCTTTCTCTGCACTAGCCACCCCATTTTCTGCCTCCTCTGCAGAACCACTCCCATTTGCTTTTTTGTCCCCCTTGTCCTCTTGTGCATGTGTGTGCATGAGTGTATGCATGTGGTGAGTGTGTGTGTCCGTGGGTGAGAGTGTGAGAGTGATGTGTGTCATTTGTGTGAGAGCAAATGAGCATATGGGAGAAAATGAGCATGTGAGAGTGCGAGTGTGAGTGTGTGAGGAGGTGTGTCCGTGGGTGAGAGTGTGAGTGTGTGAGAGTGATGTGTGTCATGTGTGTGAGGGCAAGTGAGCATGTGGGAGCAAGTGAGCATGTGAGAGTGTGTGAGTGTGAGCAAGTGAGAGTGTTTTGCAATGCCATTTCAAGTATGTGGCCTTGTTCATTTTATTTCTTTGCAAGATGATTGCCATGTCTCTTCTTCAAACATATATCTTGAATTTTCCTTTTTATTATTTTTGGTTCTTATATTTGGTTTTTTCCATATTACTTCTATTTTGTTTGCCTTTTGCAATTTTGTTTTGATTAATTGTTATTATTATTTTATTATTTTATATTTTTTGAATTTTTTCATTCTATTTATTATTATTATTGTGATTATTATTATTGTTAATTTGGGTGGGGTGTTCGCAGAAAAAATCAATTCTACCATTTCCTTGCCAAATGGAATACCCACATTTGTCTAATACAAAACTAGAAACCAAGTTCCTCCTTGAAGAGGGTTCATAAACAACATTATATAAAGTTATATTGTGTCCAAAATACAAGTTCAAAACTATAGTTCCTA
The DNA here is from genome assembly GCA_037074485.1 of Delonix regia. NCBI lineage: Eukaryota > Viridiplantae > Streptophyta > Magnoliopsida > Fabales > Fabaceae > Delonix > Delonix regia. Next base: position 25,043,337 of record CM073462.1, on the reverse strand, counting down.
TGCAATCTACTGCAGCTGAACTTTTTTCCACTCCCTGAATGGTCCATTCCCTCTCATTTGGGCTCCTCCTGTCTCTAAGCCCCTGTAAGGAATTGGTTACATGAACAGTTGTTCTAAAATCCAACCACTAAGTATCCATAATAGTTTTAAAACTATTAGATTCAAAACAAACTAGAGCTAAGGGGGTAATTTCAAAAAAAGATACCTTATTTTTCACGTTTGTTCTTCAGCTTAAGACAATTTGAAATCTTATGGCTAGACTTCTTACAATAATGACATTCACCCTTAAATGTCTTCTGCTTCTGACTCTTGTTCTTCTTGGGTCTAAAGAATTTCTTACCATCAGCCTTGCCTTTACATTTCTTTCCCTTCTGCTTCTCATTTCTAACCTTGTTGGATGAACCCTAAGAGATGTAATTCACTAAATGAACATGTGAACTTGCTTTCTTTAATGACCCCTCTTCGTGAGTCATAATAGAGTTCATCTAATCAACTGTCCATTTAACTTCTAGAGAGTTGTAGGTGGTTCTGAGAACCTTATACTCAACTGGAAAAGACTATAGAACTTTATAGACGAGGTAACTCTCACTTAAGTCCACATTCAAAGACTTCAGCTTGTTATAGTAATTTACTAGTTTCATCATATGTTTATGTACCCCAGACATAAAATCATAATGAGTGTTATCCAACAAAGAAAGATAACAAGCCTTCTATGTCTTATTAAACTTCTTTAACTTCTCACTTATAGCCTTGAGGTATTTAATAGTAGTGTCATTGTCAGGAATACTCTGTCTAATGAGTAATCCTGCTGAGTCTAGTGCTACTGATAGAGCTTATCACAAGCAATGACATTAGTCCAACAGAGTCTGTCTGACAATTATGAAGTACAACATTAAGAAGACTATTAGACAGAGTATTCTTGAGAATGACATCACTATTGAATACCTCAAGGCTATAAGTGAGAAGTTCAAGAAGTTTGATAAGACACACAAAATGCCTACTGTCTTTCTTTACTAGATAACACTCACTATGATGGAGTGTCTGGGGTACGTGAACATATGATGAAACTGGTAAATTACTTTAACAAGCTAAAGTCTTTGAATATGGACTTGGGTGAAAGTTACTCATCTCTAGAGTTCTATAGTCTCTTTCAGCTGAATATGGGGTTCTTAAAGTCACCTACAACTCTCAAGAAGTTGGATGGACATTTGATCAGATGATGTCCATTATGACTCAAGAGGAGGAGTCATTAAAGAAAACAAGTTCACGTGCTTATTCTGTGAACTACATCTCTCAGGGTTCATCCAACAAGGCTTGAAATGAGAAGTGGAAAGGAAATAAGCATGAGGATAAGGCTGATGGTAAGAAGTTCTTTGGACTCAAGAAGAACAATAAGAAGAATAAGAGTCAGAAACAAAAGACATTTAAGAGTGAATGTCGTTATTATAAGAAGCCTGGCCATTAGATTTCATATTGCCTCAAGTTGAAGAACAAATGTGAGAAATAAGGTATCTTTTTTTGAAATTGCCCCTTTAGCTTTGGTTTGTTTTGAATCTAATAGTTTTGGAACTGCTATGGATACTTGGTGGTTGGATTCTGAAGCAACTGTTCAAGTAACCAATTCCTTGTAGGGGCTTAATGACAGGAGAAGCCCAAATGAGAGGGAAAGGACCATTCTGGGAGTGGAAAAAAGTTTAGTTGCAGTGGATTGCATAGGAACTGTAGTTTTGAACTTGTATTTTGGACATAGTTTAACTTTATATTATGTCGTCTATATACCCTCTTCAAGAAGGAACTTAGTTTCTAGTTCTATATTAGACAAATGTGGGTATTTCTTTTGGCAAGGAAATGGTAGAATTGATGTTTTCTTTAATTTAGTAATTGTTAGAACTGCTAGCTTAATGAGCTGTCTATATTGCTTGAATGCACATGTTAGTTCAAATTCTACCTCTGTGGCATCTATTAATGCTATTATTGGACAAAAACACTAAAGAATTGATGAGAATTCTTCTATGTTATGGCACCAGCGTTTGGGCCAAATCTCCAAAGAGAGATTAGAAAGGATGGTTAGATAGAGAATATTACATGACTTAGATTTTTTTGATTTTGAATCAAATGTTGATTGCATTGAGGGAAAACTTCCAGGTAGAGTTATAAAGAAAGAGGCAAATAGATTTGAGACTATTTTGGAATTGATCCACATAAATATTAGCGGACCAATTACTCTAACTACTTTGGGTAATTACAGATACTTTACAACCATTATAGATGACTTTTCAATATTTGAATGGATTGATCTGTTGTGTAATAAATCTGACTCATTGGATGCCTTTAAGGTATTTAATGCTGTTGCTGAGTTGAAATATGGGAAGGCAATGAAATGTATAAGATCAGACAGAGGTAATGAATATTATGGGAGGTATACTGAAACTAGTAGAAACCCTATACCTTTTTCTCTTTTCTTATAAGAGCAAGGAATTAAAGCTCAGTATACTATACTTGGCACTCCACAACAAAATGCAGTTTCTAAGAGGTGTAATCGCACCTTGATGGGTACAGTTAGATGCGTGATTAGTTATTCTACCTTACCAGAGTTTCTGTGGGGTGATGCCCTTAAGACAATAGCTTATATCCTAAATCAAGTTCCAAGTAAGTCAGTTGAAAAGACCCCATATGAACTTTTCATTGGTAAGAAGCCTAGTCTGAGGCATTTTCGTGTATGAGGTGTAGAGTAGAGGTATGACCCTATAATCATTAGCTCAAGAAACTTGATTTTAGGATTGTCAATTGATTCTTCATTAGGTATTGTTCTGGATTTAGAGGATGCATATTTTATTGTCCTAATCATACTACCAGGGCCATTGAATCTAATAAAGTGTTCTATTTTGAGGATGACTTAGACAGTGGGAGTAATGTTCCTAAAATAATCAATCTGCATTGTGAGGATATGATATTACCCATTCCATCTTTGTCATCTATAGCTGTGGATCATGCTATTAGAAATGACACTCTTATCGAGAATCCAGTTGATCCTATTGTGGAAGCTCCTACAGCAGATGTGGGGAACTAGTTGTTAATTTGAGACGATCACAGATGATTTGTAGACCTACAATTTCATATGATTACATAGTGTACTTGCAAGAATTTAAGTCGAACATTGTTATTGGCACAAATCTAGTTTCTTATGTTAAGGTTATGCTAGGTTCTTATTCATCTGAGTGGTTGGAGGCTATAAATGATGAGATGTCCTCCATGCATCGTAATCATGTATGGGAATTGACTAAGTTACCATATGGTTGCAAACCTATTGGTTGCAAATGGGTCTTTAAGACCAAAAGAAGGGCCAATGGTGAAGTTAAAAGATACAAAGCCAAACTTGTATGTCGTAACTGACCTTTCGGCATAATAAAATAAAAGTGTATTGTTTAAATTCATTCCCAAAAATGAATCTTGAAAATCAATTTATTTGGAGTCGCCACCAAAATTTTTAACGGAAAACTTTGGAAAACCAATTTAAATAAAAAAGAAAAAGGCAACATGGTCTACAAGATCAGAGATGAGTTCGGGAGTCTATTTGAGTGTGGGGAAGGTGTTAGGCACCCCACAACACCTGTCTATAAGGATGGTTACCTTAAACCAGGCAGCTGAAATAGAATATGGCTTTTAAATTTATCACAATTACCCTTTTTTTTTTTTACATACATGCCTGTTAAACAGAGGAGACAAAACAGCAAGAATGAAAGCAAACAGACAGATATTTACGAAGGGCGGACTGGACCTAGGATGAAAACCTAGAGCCTACGTACCCCGTGATAGGGATTAAAGTCCACGTAGTTCGACTACAAATGTGTGTCTATAGGTCGATTATTTGTAGATTTTATGATGAGAACGGGAGAGTTTAAATTCAACAGATTTCCATAAACAAAACAAAATTGAGGTTTGATCTGTGTGTCTTAATTTACGACAATCTGATTAATCTAACTCTCTTGATCTCTTCACTTTTCTTTTTATAGTTTTTATTCATTTTTGGAGTTTTAATCCTTATTTTGAAATTTAAATGAAACAAAATGATTATACATAAGGAATTCGGTGGCGTAAAGAAATTATTTGATTAAGACGTTTAGTTTTGTCATATTGTTATTATTGTTATTATTTTATAACAAATAGGTGCCGGTTTTGGGAATCCAAGGGGATTAAAATCTCACATGATCCCATACAGTCGAGGAGAACAATATTCTCACACGATAATTTCGTAAATAACAGAAATTATTTAATTGATGTAAATATTTAGTTACATATTTAAAAAAAAAAAACCAATGTGTACCAAATTTAAGGATTTAAGGAGATTAAAATCTCACATAATGCCATACAATCGAGGAGAGCAAAACTCTCACGCGATAAATAATAAAAATATTTAATTTATGATCAATATTTAATTATTATTTATATATTTTTTCAAAACAAATGTATACTAATTTTAGGGATTTAAGGAGACTAAAATCTCACATAATCCCATACAATTGAGGAGAACAATATTCTCACACAATAATTTTGCAGATAATAAAAATATTCAATTAAGATCGATATTAAATCAATATCATTATTATTATTATCATTTTTGTATTGTTATTATTTATAGCAAGTATGTATTAATTTTTAAATAATAATTTTTTGAGATCTAAGGAGATCCGAATCTCACACGATCCTGAGACACCTGAAGAGAATAATATTCTCACTCGATGACTTTCTTAGAACTTTATTTATAAACCAAAATTAATCTTGTATTGATACAAAGACAAGAGTAATATATGTATACCTATATGGATCCATATATATACATATACATATATATACATATACATATATATATATATATATATATATAAACCTATATGCAGTATCTTATACAAGCATGAAATGTAAGGTGGAAAGCTCCAGGGAAAAACATCACACAATGAAGGCAGCATATATTTATATCTACACACACATATATATTCACCTACATATATATATATATATATATATACACATATATGTGCCTTGTACATATATATAAACACCTACATAGTATATATATGGGCAAGATCGAAAGCGGGGGAGAGCAAGCATCAAGGAGATAAAAAACGTATACCCATATACACATATGTATATACCTATTGATATGTCTATGTACACATATATAAATACATATATATATATATACATATATATAAACCTATATGCAGTATCTTGTACAAGCATGAAACGAAAAGTAGAAAGCTCCAAAAAAGAACATCACGTAGCGAAGGTCAGTGTATATTTATATCTACACACACATATATACTCCCCTATATACATATATCTATACAGATATATAAACACCTACATAGTATATATATGGGCATGATCAAAAGAGAGGGAGAGCAGCGTCAGGCACAGCGAAACAAACTATACATATATATACGCTCAAATATATATATCTATCTATGTGCATATATATGTACATGTATATATAAACACATATATAATATATTTCATGTATCTATATGTGTATATACATGTAAACACAAAAGGAAGCGAACCTTGGGAAGAAGAAGAATCATTCCCATGCCTACACCTATACATATTTATATATATACACACATATATATAAACACATACACATACATACACATAAACATGATAAAACAAATGTGCAAGCATCAGGAATCCGAAGAAGCTTACTCTCTTCCTCTCTTCTCCTTCACGACACCTTCAGCTCACTCTCTCTCTGTTTATCCCTATTCACAGCGTTCAAAACAGGGGAAATTGGCTTCGGTCTTAGCTCGGTCTCAGTTCATCATCTCTTCGGTTCCAGCTGCCCAGCTTTCTCTGGTTTTCTTTTCTTCCTCTGCAGCAACTCTCTCTCGGTTTCTTTTCTCTTTCTCTTTTTCTTTTTCATACAAATATTTTATCCATGTATCGTTGCATGTTTGTATACAAGCAGTTGAACAACCAATCAAAGAAAAAGAGACACTTACAGATACAGGGAAAACAAAACACCAATCTTGAAAATCACCATAAATAGAAGATCACGAAGCCTTGTCTCATATAACCTTCTCAACATACTAAAGAAAACATGATGATAGTTGTCTATGGTTAAGTCCCTGAACATTAACATTAGAGCTTCAAAATAAGAATCCGAGAAAAGTGCAAGACACAACAAAGCATCAAGTTTCTACAAGAACCCATCTCATTCTATGCCTCAAAACTTAGCACTTCTCGTACTTCTTAAAAGCTTGAAGGCTTCACTCCTTAAGCAATGGTTCTCCATAGTTCTGATGTGGTTGTTGTTCCAAAACTGTGGCAGAATAGTTAGCAAAAGAAGCCAAAATTGCCATTATCGAAGTTAAGAGAATAACTAAAAGGATCGTAGCTGAAGGTGAAATTCTTCTTCTTGTTGTAGGAGTTAGCCTTCATTTGCCTCTTAATCTCTGCTCTGACCTTCCAGAATAAGCTCCTCACCCTTCTCTTCCCTCACAAAAGCAACATGTGAGCTTCATAGCAGTAGCAGCAACCCATCACATTCACATCCATCAACCCCTTCTTCTTCTTCTTCTTCTTCTTTCTCACACCAAAGTTTTTGGCAGAAAAATAAGAATCTTGTATAGCTACTTCCAGCGAGTTTTTGACAGCCAATGGGTGTTACATTGCTGTGATATTACAGTGATCTTGTAGCAACATTTTTTGATAGAAAGAAATGATGGTCTTGAAGCATAATGAAGTTGAACAAAAGTAGAAAACAAAGGAAGGCAGTGAAGCTACAAACCGAGGAGCTTGAACAGCCACTTCCAGCACTCTTCATGACTTTTGTTTGCCTCTATTTTAGTGTGTGTGAATAGAGGAATTGGCTCCAACAGTGTCACCATTGCCATGCATGCACGTAAACCAGCTAACCTGAGGCACCAACGAAAAGAAGGCAAAGCGATGGTATGTCTTTTTGGCTGGTGATTTCGTGGCCTCCAGCTCGACTTCTTTCTTTCTCGGTTTACTCAGTCTCAGTGCTCTTGGTCCGTCATTGTAGCTTGTTTTCTCGGTGGCTTTAGTTCGCTCATCACTTAGTTTTTTCTCACAGCAGCTCTCGGTTTGCCAGTTTTTTTTCTTCAGTTACAGCCCCTCCTGTCTCGGCTCGCTGCCCTTCAAGATCTCCATGTTGGTAGCCTCATCCCCGACGCCATCTCTCTCTTAGAGGTAACACTTCAGAGCGTATTCTTCTTCCTAGGTTCCCTGGTAGCCATTAGACATGGGTTTATATTATTGTTTTTCAGCTCCCTTCCATTTCTACAGCTTTTGACTCGCTCTTCTCGTGCTCTTGCCAGTGTTCCTCTTGGTTCCCCATCTTCTTCATTCTTCTTGGTTTCCTTCTGCCCCCTTGCCATCTTCTCTCCCTCAGTCCATCTCTCTCCTGCAGAAGAAGAAGTAACCCGAGAAGAGTGAGAGCGTGAGGGGTCCAGAGGGTAGAACCAGAGAGCTTCATTTTTTTTTCCCTTTTCTCCTCCCCTTCCCTGGCTCATCACCTCCTCCTTTTCCTCCTTTTTTTTCTCTCTGCCCTTTCCCCTCATCTGGTGCTGCTCCTCATCCTCAGCCTTGTCTCTTTTTTTCTCTGCACTTTCCCGTGATGTGGTGCTGCTCCAGTCACTGTTGTTGGAGCAGCCACCTCTGCCTTCATGAACCTTTAGCAGGCTTTTACGTTAGCTCTTGCAAATCTCCATCAACACAATGCTTTTTCTCCTTTTTGCAGCTTTGACCAGCATAACATGTCCATTCTTTTTACTAGCCTTTTCCATTTTTCTTTTATTACACTATTATGATTAATATTTTTGAGTTTTTTAATTTTTAATTTTTTTATTTTTCCTTATATATATATTCTTTTACTTTTTTATAGTTTTGCTTTGATTTATTATAATTTTTTTAATTAGGTAATTTATATATATATATATAATTTTTTTTTTTGGGTTTTGAGTTTATTTAATTATCACCCATTATTTATTTTTAATTCCAAATTGTCCCCCAATTGAAAATGTCATTTGAAGTTCCTATTTTCCTAATTATTAATTAATTAGTGTATCAATTAATTAAATGATTAGACAATTAGGGATGGGGTGTTCACATTGTAGCTAAAGGCTATAATCAAAAGGAAGGGATCAATTATACAGAAACTTTTTCACCGGTGCCAACTAAAGATGCTTTCAGAATTGTAATGGCTCTTGTTGCACAGTTGGATCTTGAACTTCATCAAATGGATGTGAAAACTACATTCTTAAATGGTGATTTACTTGAGGATATTTATATGACACAACCTGATGAATTTACTGAAGCAGGGAAAGAACACTTAGTGTGCAAATTAAATAGATCAATTTACGGGCTTAAACAAGCCTCAAAACTAGTATTTGAAGTTTGATCAGATAATCACCTTACTTGATTTGATAGAGAATATTGCTGATCAGTGTATCTATAAGAAATTTGACAAAGACAAGTTCATGATACTCATATTATATGTTGATGACATATTGTTGGCCTGTAACTCAATAACTATGTTGAATGAGATCAAGCATGTTTTGTTATGCCACTTTGATATGAAAGATCATGATGAAGCCTATTTTTGTCATGGGAATTCAGATTCATTATGATAAATCTCGGGGCATTCTTGATTGATCTCATGCAACCTATTTAAATCGAATGCTGAAGAAATTTAACATGCATTCTTGTGCTCCTTGTGTTGCACCTGTATAGAGGTTGTCTAGATCATCTTGTCCCAAAAATGATGATTTGAAGATTACAATGGATGAGATTCTATATGCATCTGCTATTGGCAGCCTTATGTATGCTTAGGTAAGCACATGGCCTAATATTACTTTTGCAATCAGTGTACTTGGTAGATACTTGAGTAATCTTGGTCTTGATCATTGGAGGGTTGCAAAGAAAGATTGGGAAGAAGACATAGCAGAGGTTAAAGACAGACTGCGAGCTCTGCAGAGGCTGACTAACTATAAGTCTGTTGAGTTGGATGAGTTGTGTCTAGCCCCGGAGGTCCCCATCCCTAAAAAATTTAAGGTGCTTGAGTTTACCAAATACGATGGTAGTGGAGATCCACACTACCACCTAAAATCATACTGCACTAAGATGTCGGTATGGTATAGGGACGAAAGGTTCCTAATAAACTTCTTTCACGAGAGTTTGACCGACGTGGCCTTACATTAGTTCATGAAATTGGATCACTCCAAGCTAAAGAGGTGGAGAGACCTCACTGATGTGTTCATGAGCCAATACAAGTTCAATCTGGATACAGCCCCTACACGAGAGCTCCAGAAGGGGCTGAAGAAGAAGGGAACAGAGACTTTTAAAGAATATGCCCAGAGATGGAGAGTCGCAGCTGCTGAAGTCCAACTGCCACTTCTGGACTCAAAATTATGCTCTTATTTTATCCGTACCTTGGGGGACCCATACCGTAAGATAATGCTAGGGACACACGTAAATGAATTTGCTGATCTAATCCAAGTTGGAGAGAGGATAGACGTTGAAGTGCGCGTTGGGCTATTTGAAGCTACCTCCATGGAAACTAGAAAACCTACGAACAGTCAAAAGAAGGAAGGGGATATTAGCCATATCCATGCCACATTCCAACATCCCCACCTTATGCATAGTCAATATCCTGAGGCACCTTTTCGCGATTAGAACCCAACCATGTCTTACCAGCCGCGAGGCCCAGCTATGGGGAATTACACGAGCTACCCGACACCACCGCAACCTTATTCTGGGGCGCAACAGCTAACAGCCCAAAATCGAGGGTTTAGGCCAATGCTACCACCCCGCGATGACAGGCCATTACCCAACTTCAATGTTAGCCGATCGGAGCTTTTTCATGACTTAGTGGCAAAAAAGCTTATAGGCCCTAGACCTGTCAAGCCACTTCAACCGCCATTCCCTGAGTGGTATGATCCCAATGCCACTTGTGAATATCACATGGGAGCTGCAGGGCATAATATTGACAAATGTGAGGCCTTTAGGAAGCACGTCTTAGCATTGTTAGACAATAATCACATTGGCATAAAGATGGGTAATGACCCCAATATCGTCACCAACCCCTTGCCAAATCACAATAAGGAAAGGCAAGTGTCCATGATCGATGGGGAGGATTTTGGCTTGAAAGACTTGGCTGAGGCGTCCTATACTATGCGGCAGTTATATGAAGGTTTGAAGGATACTGGCTATGTCCCCGCTCAGAATAGGGGACATAACAAACTTGGGGGGTTGCAAAATAGGTATTGTGAGTTTCACGATGGAGAAGTGGGTTACGACATTGAAGGTTGTGAATAGTTCAGGGAATTGACACAGAGGATGATGATGCTTGGAGTTCTAACCATCGAAAGAACTCGAGAGCCTACTAAAGGGAATGTGTACGTCACAGAAAAAGACGGTGCTTGGACCAAGGGAGCATCTGACTCCACAAGGCTTAGGAACTCCTTCCTGGTGGTTGACAAACCACTCTATGAAGTTAAGGGAGCCACCCCGATCCAAAACAATCATAACCCACGAGGTATAGCGCAAGGATCTTTACTTGTAGTACCCACGCCAGTGCCTGTCAAAAGTCTGACTGCCACTATTTACGTGCCCTCTCCATTTCCGTATCAGAGTGATCATGCTGTGCCGTGGAATTACGGGTTAAAGATAGAATGTTCTTCTGACAATAAGGCATCGAAAGAGAGGTCTGACACGAAAAGAGGTCATTTAGACATTGTAGGAGGGATCACTTGCAATGGTCGGGTATACTCCAAAGACGTGGGAGGAGTTCTGAATCCAAACTTGGAAGTAGGGGAAAGCTCGAACCTCAAGGAAGCCCCTGGGAAGGAAGGACGGGAGGAAACAGAGGAGTTTCTAAAAATTATGAAACAGAGCGAATATGATGTGGTGGATCAATTGCGAAAAACTCTAGCCCGAATTTCTATTTTAAGCCTAATAATGAATTCAGAAGTTCACCGAAGGGCATTAAAGAGTGTGCTGAATGAAGCTTATGTGCATCCTAATATCACCCCGGAAAAGGTCGTGAACCTGATAAATGCAGTAAAAAACTCTACCTTGATTTCCTTCTCTGAGGATGAGATGCACCCTACGTCGATCGGAAAGCCCAAAGCCCTCCATATTACTCTGAAATGCTATGGGTATATAATTGCTAAAGTGCTCATCGATGGGGGGTCAGCCCTGAATGTCTTGCCCTTGTCCACTTTAGGGGAATTACCTGTTGAGAAGTCATGCATCGAGTACAATGACCTGGTAGTGAGAGCCTTTGATGGGACAAGGAGGGAAGAGATTGGAAAGGTTGAACTCCCTTTAGAAATCAGTCTAAATTTATTTACCATCGAGTTCCAAGTTATGGATATCGACGCAGCGTATACGATGCTCCTAGGGTGACCTTTGATTCGTGCTGCTGGTGCAGTCCCATCGACCGTGCATCAGAGGATCAAATACATCGATGAAGGGAGGCTCATCACCATAAAAGGTGAAGAAGAAATGATTCTTAGCAGGTCAAGTACGGTACCTTACATTGAAAATGCCGAGCAAGTCATAGACAGCTCTTTCCCGAGTTTAGAAGTATTGGAGGCTGGGAATTCTAAAAAGGGCACAGACCCAATGCCATTGGGAGTGGGGGAATCTACCAAAGGAGTCAATCAGGTAGTGGCCAAGATCATGATGAACAGTGGGTATCAAAAGGGAAAAGGACTGGGAGTAAATCTGCAAGGCATAGGGGAACCAGTTGAGTTGCTTGAAAATCCAGGGCGACAGGGGCTAGGATACGAGCTTTCCATGGAGACCTACAAGGCGCGATGGAAGGAGGGTAAGCAAAAGGGGAAAGCAGAAATACCTCACCTCCGAGAAACTTTTCCTACTCCCACTGAGATAATACATCCTGGTCTTTACCTCAATTTATATAAAATGTTTTTTAATGATTTCTATTTCTCTTTTTATTATTTATTTAAATTTTTTGGTCTGGATTTGTTTACAGCTTGCTGAAAATTAGGAATGTGCACTGTGATGGGGATGGTGACTATGGTGAGAGAATAGTGGAGAATTACGAGGTAAGCCAATGTTTTCGTTGTTTTGAATAATTTTAGTTCCTCATTCATCTTATCGAATTTTTGTTGAACTATATTTATGGTGATCTTATTATTGATGCCGAGCTATATTTATAGTTAAATAGTTTTTTTTTTGGTTGCTTATTGTATCAGTTTAACCAAGTTCTACAAAGTGATGTGTACCGTCTTCAACAACTTCAATGCCGCACTTCTGCCCCTGCTCATGCCATTAATAGAGTCTTTTGGGGTATGTCTTAAGTGTTATTCCTTCATTTGTTGCATTTTTACTTGTTTTCCATATGCATGAAGGGAATAAGAAGAACTTGGTTGATGCTATGCAGAAGAGTATCAATGTACAAGAACAAATATTGAAATTATACTTGATGGATTAATGAGGCTTGCTGTTATTTATATAATTCTTAATATTGCTGTTTGGTGTTTTTATAAGGTCACCAAGTAAAGCCAGAGTTTAGAGTTAGAAGGTCCTATTTGTATCTGCATCTGTCTGTTGTCATTCATGTGATTTATGTCTCTATGTTGTGGTCTGATGAATGTAATGCCTTTTTGTAGGAGCTTCTTTTACTTTGTCAGCAATTTTTCGCCCTCTTGTGATGTTTAAAGTTAGTGATTAAATTTCATATAAAGCAAATGCCCGTTGTCATTAATTTGGTGAATATTGGCAAGAAAGGAGCTTATCTTTGTTTTATAATTTCTACTAACACATGTTCTTAGAATTTTTTTACTAGATCAATTAATTGTTCATCTGAATTATATATCTGATAGATCTATTTGAAAGGACTTCTCCTCTAATTTTCATTATTTATAATCCAGTCCTCACTTAATGACTTGATATGAAACATTTAGCGTGAAATATTATTTTCCTTGATAGAATTTTCTCATATTTTTCAGTTATTTTGTTTTCATAGCTAACCATTCATATATGAAATTGCAAACATATCTGGTTAGTGGTAATATTAATATATCTAATTAGCTTTTAGATATTTTCTTATTTTTTCAATAACAGTCCCCTTTATTAGATGTTGTCCTTAAAACCGTCAGTACATTTTTTCATACGGTTGAATACTTTTTGGTATTTTTTTCCCTTCATTTTTTGGGGTATGTGGTTTGAAATTGACTTTAGATTCTTAAAATGGTTGATTTGTTGCTTTCTGAAACTTGTGAGAAGGCAATGATGGAAGATAACCTGCGTGGTGAGTACATTTAAAGTTATGATGCTCATTGTCATTTGTTTTAGCCCGAAATTGACTTTTGGTTTTTTTAATAATTGTTTGCCACATGCTAAAAGTGTTGGAAATGAGCACTTGGATGCGGATGTGGCTTTGGCATGGCAATGTTATGGTGTTGGTCTATTTGTGTTATGAAGATTGTAAATGTTTTTTTTTTTTTTTTCTGTCATGATTTTCCTCTTTTTCTATTGGCTATTTGTTTGGAATTGTGTTTTGATGATTGAATTTGCTAGTTGTTGAAATTGTTGGGAGTGAGCACTTAAGGAATGTTTTAAAGGAGTGGATGGAACCCTTCTCAACCTTAGGTCTCTATTAATGTAGACTTAGTAGTTGGATGTGGGTGTTCAGAGAACTATAGAGAACACAAATGATTGGCCAAAATGCCCCCTCTACAAATCCTGAATTCATCAAATTCAAGCCTCCACTTTTTCAGGGATGTATAATCAAGATGACCCTCAATAGTTCATTAAATATATTAGGCAAAAGACCTGTTACTACATTTGATTTAGTATCCAAGAGGTAGACCACCCTATTCCATGTGTAGGAAATCTCATTATGCTTTATGTCACCACGAGTAGGTAGGGCACGTGATACGAGATTGCCCTCAGACACTTTACAGCTCTAGACACTTTAGCTCTAGCTAGGGTTTAGTACAACCATTTGGCATTAGGTATACAGGACCTAGACCCAAGGGTGGGAGGAGTGGATCAAGTGTGTAAACGATTGAACAATGGTTGATTTAATTATTTTTGCTATGACTGATTTTGATGAGATCCTCGGAATAGATTAGTTGGCTTCCTGTTATGCCACCATGGATTGTTATCTAAAGTTGTAAGATGTGAATTCCCAAATGGATTGCCTGTTATTATACAAGGCGATGACTCCTAACATGACTGGGGCTAGGAAGTTGTTTGTTAGAATTATCTGCTCGAGCTTGTCACCATGGGGAGCTCCTATTTGTGATGAAAAAGGATGGGTCCCTCACTGCAGATGTGAACACCCCACCCGAATTAACAATAATAATAATCACAATAATAATAATAAATAGAATTAAAAATTCAAAAAAATATAAAATAATAAAATAATAATAACAATTAATCAAAACAAAATTGCAAAAGGCAAACAAAATAGAAGTAATATGGAAAAAGCCAAACATAAGAACCAAAAATAATAAAAAGGAAAATTCAAGATATAGGTTTGAAGAAGAGACATGGCAATCATCTTGCAAGGAAATAAAATGAACAAGGCCACATACTTGAAATGGAATTGCAAAACACTCTCACTTGCTCACACTCACACACTCTCACATGCTCACTTGCTCCCACATGCTTATTTGCTCCCATATGCTCATTTGCACTCACACACATGACACACTCACACTCTCACTCACGGACACACCTCCTCACACACTCACACTCACACTCTCACACACTCTCACCCACGGACACACACACTCACCACATGCATACACTCATGCACACACAGGCACAAGAGGACAAGGGGGACAAAAAAGCAAGTGGGAGTGGTTCTGCAGTGGGGGCAGAAAGTGGGGTGGCAGGAGTAGTGAAAGAAGAGTGTGGCGTGGCTGGAGATGGCAGGAAAAGGAGGGGACCGTGTGCAGCAAAGTGGGGGCTGGAAGTTACAGAAAAAGCAAGGGAAAAAGGGAGCAACATGGCAGAAAAAGGGAGGTGGCGTTGGAGTATAAAGAAGAGCAAGCAAACCGAGAGAGGGAGAAGAAAAAAAATGCTGGAGAGAAAGGGGGCCTCAGCTGAGAAGAAAAGAAAGCTGGAGAAGAGAAGAGAGGAAGGAAAAAGAAGGCAAAAACCATGCTAAAAGGGAGAGCCACGTGATCGAGAAGGGAAGAGGAGCTGAAGAAGAAAGGGAGAGCAACGAAACCAGCAACAAATTGAGAGGAAACAGCACTGAACAAAAGAAGAAAATGGAATTAGCAATGTGAGGGAGAAACAAAGCTGAACGAAGCAAGTAAGCAAGGCAGCCATGTGAGGAAGAAACAACAGAGAAAACAAACCAGAAACTGAGTGAAACCGAGAGCTAAACTGCAGAAACCGAGAGCTGAACAAAGCTGTCCAACGTGCAGAAAAACTGTGGAGCAACGTCTCAAATCGTGGAGTGAAAAGGAGTTGAAGTTCAGACCATCCTAGGAGCAGAAAAATGGAGAGTTGGATGCCAAAATGATGTATAGAAACAAGGAAGTCTGAATCTAAAACAAAGTGGCAGCAAAGGGAGGGATAGAAGCTGAATCATAGAGGAGAAAAAACTCTGTTTTGAGCTCAAAAAACAGAGGTAAACAGAGGATAACTTAGGGAGCACAAGGAAGAAGAGGAAGTGTGGAGAAGAAGAGAAGCTTTCAGCCTCCATCTTCCAGCTGAGAAGTAGAGACACTTTCTATAGAGTTTCCAGCACTGAAGCCAACCAGAAAACTCCAACGAAGCTGTCCGTTTCTGCACTTCCAGCCGAGACCAGCCACTTTGAGAGGCTGTTGGAGTTCCATCTTCCATTGGTGAGTGAGGAGGAGAAGGTCCTTCTTCATTGGAGCACAAGGGAGGAGCTAAAAACGCCAGGTATGGCTGCACGTTCTGTCTTGGCTGAGAATTCTGCATGCCGTCACTGTTCACTCGATTTCCTTCAAGACAATCTCATGCATGTGCACTATTCACGCATTCTAATATGAAATGCTACTGTTCACGTGCTTAAATTTGTTTAGTTTTGTTTATTATAATTGTTTAAACATTAACTTTGATTAATTATGGCTATTATGTATAAAATTAGCATGTGAGAATTTTGTTGTTCTTGATTGCCGGGGATTATGTGAGTTTTTCTTAATCTCCTTAAATCCTTGCAACTAATTAAATAATTGGAAGACAATTAGTATTAATGAAATATTAATGAAGGAATGGTGAAAAATAATTGAATGATAATTAATAAATATTGTCATGATGGATAAAATTATCGTGCGAGAATTTTGTTCTCTTCGATTACCGGGGGTTATGTGAGATGTTAATCTCCTTAAATCCTTACAACTAGTTGAGTAATTGAAAAGTGATAATAATATTAATGAAATATTAATGAATAAATGGTAAAAAGAATAAAGGAATGACAATATATATTAATAAAATATTAATGAAGGAATGGTGAAAATAATTGAATGATAATTAATATTGTCATGGTGGATAAAATTATCGTGTGAGAATTTTGTTCTCCTCGATTACTGGGGATTATGTGTGATATTAATCTCCTTAAATCCCTACAATGAATTGAATAATTGAAAAGTAACAGCAATATTAATGAAGTATTAATGGGTGAATGGTGGAAAATAAATGAATGATAATTAAATATTAATTTGGATTAAATCATAATAATAATCATAATCAAAATGCTTGCTTTAATATGCTGTTTGCGAAATTATCGTGTGAGAATATCGTTCTCCTCGATTGCGTGGGATTATGTGAGGTTCTAATCTCCTTAAATCCCTATAATTAATTCTGAAATAATAATAATATTAATAATAATACAAAAATGAATAAATGGACGATAATTAAATATTAACTTTGATTAAATATTTATGCAAAATGGATCGTGTGAGAATACTTGTCTTTCCTCGACTTCCTGGGCTCGTGTGAGACTTTAATCTCCATAAAACCTGAAAATTAGCATATATTTGTTCAAAAACAAATAAATAATAGCACTTAAATTAAATTGCCTACCAATAATCAATAATAATGATAATCAATATTTATCAACAATAAATTCAAAAACCCATAAAATAAAAAATATATTCCTTTCATTATAAATTATGCATTAATTCCCGAAATATAAACTCTCAAAACTCAAAAAAAAAATAATAATAAAATCGACAAAAACAATTTTAAAAGAGAAAATGTGAAGAGCTCAGGAGAACGAGGTTAATCAGATTGTAGTAAATTAAAACATACAAACCAAATTTCTATCCCGTTTTGTTTACAATGATCTGTTTTAATTAAAATCCTCCTATTCTCATCACAAATAAAAAAAAAACCACCAATCACAAAAATGCCTTTTGGTCGAACTACGTGGACTTTGATCCCTATCGCAGGGCACGTAGGCCCTAGGCTATCATCCTAGGTCAAGTTCGCCCTTTGTAAATATCCATCTGTTTGCATGCATCCTTGCTTTTTTGTCTCCTATGTCTAACATGCATCCATGTCAATAAAAGGGTAATTGAGATTAATTAAAGGCCATATTCTATTTCAACTAACTAGTTTAAGGTAACCGTCCTTATGGGCGGGTGTTGTGGGGTGCCTGACACCTTCCCCATACTCAAATAGACTCCCGAACCCATCTTTAATTTCGTAGACCATTTCGCCTTTTTTGTTTGTTTTATTTAAATTGGTTTTTCAAAGTTTTCCGTTAAAAATTTTGGTGGCGACTCCAAATAAAATTAATTTTCAAAATTCCATTTTTGGGAATCGGTTTTAAATCCTATTTTGATTCCATTCCGCCGAAAGGTCGGTTATGACAGTTTGGCGACTCCACTGGGGAAATTTCGAGAGTCAAGCCTGTTTAATTAGTTAGTTGAAATAATATGGCTTCTTGTTATTTTAATTACCCTTGTTGTGTTTGTTTGGTTTAATGATTTATTCTTTTTGGTGTTTCTTGGTCATTTATCGCTTGTGGTCATATGATATGCCTGTATGTTTGTTTGGTTTAATGGTCTATTCTTTTTTGGTGTTTCTTGGTCATTTATCTCTTGTGGTCATATGATATGCCTATATCTTCTTATGTATTTGCTATTTATTTTCCCATTTGTATAGGTGTATTTCTTCCTTTTGCAATCATATAACATGCTTAAAGTTCCTTAGTTACCATGTAATTTTGTTAGTTTATTTGTAATATGTATGTCAGGATAGATAACATGCGGAAGAGAACCTTAGGATAGACGACCTCTATTTATGTTATAAGCTCTTGTTTTCTCTTGTAATTCGATTGTTTGATAAATGAAGGTTGGATAAGCTGTCGGTTTAGAACTTTATTTGCTCCCCTCCCATCTTATGCACGTTGACACTCTACCTCACACACTTTTGGGCTCTATACCCGGGTCCTCGATTACCCTAGGTTAGTAGGGGTTTTTAACAGTTTTCATGTGAAGCTTATCGCTTCCAGAGACTACTGTGAAGACCTCGCTCAGGTTGTGTCTCGCTATATGGATTTGATTGGAGTGGGATTCTATCCTCTTTTAAGTCTAATTCATGTCGCGAGATCCTCACTCTCTTGAGTGGGGGCAATCTGGGGACCAATAACGCTTTAAGATGCTAGATCTATCCCCAAACCATGCACCTTAGTGGACCACCTTAATAGATAACCTTCTTAGAACCTATCGTCTTTAGGGTACTATTCCCACACATAGGGTTGAACCAGTTAGGACACCAAGGATCATGTTACACTCATATTTTGCATGTCAACACATCATTCATGGCATGATTACATTCGTTTTCAAAAAAAAAGAAAAAAACTTGTTGGGGGTATTGAATTATCACAACATTTCTATTTTAACGCGTTGTTAGCCAAGCGAAATGAGCTACAATTGAAAACTTCATCAGTGCGGTAAGATTTGCCTAATTGATGGAGTTGGGAGTTTTTGAAAATCAATAATTTTGAGGAAAGTAATACATCAATAGGTTACCTGGTTCACTTATTTAAGCCTCGTCCACGTGAGGATCTATTTCTCCTTAAGATGAGAGTTATAGTTGCTATTCCCAATGGATCAATAAGGTCTTTGGCGATTAGTAATGAAGAAAGTGATTAGTAATCTATTGATTAAATAAATTGTGCGCTCATTTCGTTTGTTTCTAACCCATGGATTTGTTACAGTGAACTGTCATTTTCGTTACTTGGCATAGAGATATGAAGGACTCACCGGACGCCACACAACCACAAGACACAAGCTCGACAGAAATGGCCTCATCTAGAAAGAGAGTTAACGTGAAGGTAGAAGCCGAATCAGTGGAAAGCTTGATTATCATGAGTGAAAAGCTCAGAGGGGAACAACTCCGTCATTTTCAAAAGGACTATAGAGATATTTTGGAGTTGTTATCAGTTCCTATCCAACTTGATGCTCTTGTAGCCCTAGCTCAACATTGGGATGATTCCTTGAGATGTTTCACGTTTCCAACTTTCCAGCTTGCGCCCACGTTGGAAGAATACGGGGGATTAATGAGAATGCCTATTACCAAGGATACCCCTGTCTACTTGTACCCCGGACATCTCCCTTCCACATGGGTTGTAGCCCAGATCTTAGGAGAGGAACCTACACGAGTATAAATATGCCGTACGGGTGCAACAGAAGGATTATCCAAGAGGTATTTAGAGAAAAGGTTGGAAGCTTTAGTTGAGAAGGGGAACTGGGTTGTTTTCAGAAGAGTGCTTGCTTTAGCAGTGTATGGGCTAGTATTATTCCCGTCAGCAGTGGGTGTAGTCGATCTAGCAGCGGTAAGTGTCTTGTGGATGGTAGAGAATCACCGCATGAATCCCATACCAGCACTGCTAGCGGAAACATTTTTGACGTTAAGTTTTTGTCATAGAGAAAAGAAAGGGAAGTTGAAGTGTTGTTTGCCTCTTTTGAACATATGGTGGGTTAACCATATCTATGGTAGGGAGTATCAACTTGGCACAAGGTTTGACACCGTTCATCACCCGATCCGAGATTATGTCCATCGCGAAGGGTCAGCTCTGCTACAAGCAAGAATGAGTCATGACCAATTGGGTAAGAAAATAGGGGAACTTAAAGATACCACTATTTGGTGGAAGCTCTCTTGGTGGGAGAGCGAGGACATTATATATTGCTGTGGACATTTCCCTAATGTTCCTCTCATGGGCGCCACAGGATGTATCAATTATAACCCTGCGGTTGCTCACTGCCAATTCGCGTATGAACAGGATATCCCATCTGAAGAGGCTAGGCGAAGGGTCAGCTTCTACTACACCGATCCCCTGAAGATGGAAATGATCCAACAGATAAGGGATGCATGGGGCCGTGTAATGTGTAAAGGGAAGTTTGAGTTAGGGAAACATGTTGTGGCAACCACGAAGCAATACGAGATTTGGCTCCAGAAAAGGACCGGGGGAATCCATCCACCCCTAGGATCTCATAACCCCTTGTTGAGTAACAATTTACGAGTGGTCAATGAGGGTTTAGCTAAACAATTAGAAGATAAAAAGGCTAAGCTGCAAAACCTGGAGGAAGTAAGCAAAAGACACTTGGAGAACTTATCTAAGTTACAAGAAAATGAAAGGGCAAAAAGGAGAAAGGAGTCGAAGATGAATACCAAGTTGAGGAAATTGAAAGTGGAGAATGACAAGTTGAAAAATACTATAAGAAGGATTCAAAAACGAGCTGAGGAGAGTAGCAAGAAGGTCCTCCATTATCAAGCTCGATTGTCAAAGGCCACTAAAGAAAGAGATGCTACAATGAGGAGGGAAAAAGAGCTCAAGCCTCATAGTAACCTCTAACGAGAAATTGATGTACTAACCAAACGGTTAGAAGAAAAGACAAGGGAGGTGATTAGTGTCAAGAGTGATAGTACAGTAGCCATGCAAAATCTAGTTGAGCAACTCAACCGTCAAGCGGAAAAGGCTCGGCTGTGGGAGTCACGCCATGAAGAGCAAGTGGCCGAGAAAGAAATGTGGCTGAAAAGCTTCAGAAGAATGATCCTATTTGCCAATGATGCCATTCCTGAATTCGTTCATGCATATAAGCAAGCGGAAGGGCATGCCATCCCCGTGAAGACTCCTGTAGCAGTAACTGAGTTTCTCACTCTGTGTCATGACCTTATAGAGGATTTGAAAATGTTGATGAAATTTTAGATGAGTAAGGGACAAAGACAGTTTCAGTATTTTGTAAGATGGACTCATAGATGGGGTCCCTTTTGATGTATAACTTCAAAGTCGATTGATGTATCCAAACACTTTATTATAATGCACGGTTTCGTCTTTTGGCCATCAAATGCGTTCAAAATAGTAGAGATCTTGTGTGGAAATTGGTTGTGTGGTGTAAAAATAGACCTATACATGTGGATACTAAATGTCCCTTGTGTTAGCAGTTAACTTTGATTCATTGAGTGTTACTATATGTATCCTCAAGGATTCAAAGGTCCGTGGTTCTTATATCCTTTATGCCGAGTTAACACACCGAAAATCAGGAATCTAGGTAATCATTCTTTATTTACATTCATTTTGTTAACAAAAAAATATAATAATAATCACAGGTAAGACGTCAATATTGCCCGAGAGGGGAAAAACTCGTCTAACCAGGCCCAGCCGTCTGGGAGAACGTATATAACCCGAGTGCGGGCTAGAGCTATGGCTGCCGAAGATAGTCCATCAGAGACTGAGCAGCGGTTAGAAGCGGAAGTAGGGGCCCTAAAGGACCAAATGGGGGCCATGCAGTCGCAAATGGTAGAGATGATGAAGCTGTTGCAGAATATGAGTTCTAGCATGGCCGCGAACCATGTTTCGCTAAACCCCACTAATGCCGACCAGGGCACCCCTAATATAGGTGTTAGCATACCAAGAGTAACTCCAGGTAGTCCTTCTGCCACCGGAGTGCCTGAACCAACGCAAAGACTGGCAGTGGCAAACCAACCACCAAACCCTTTGGCTTCAAGGGCTGAAGGACAAGGGTACCCAGAATGGAGCCACGGTGGTGTCTTCACCTACGACATTCCTGGGGGGGAACCAACTATTGGAATTGCAGTGCCTGCTCGGCCTGCTACCAACACTAGCTTCAAGACGAAAGAGGGCGATGAGAGGAAAGATTGGGAAGAGGACATAGCAGAGGTTAAAGACAGGCTGAGAGCTCTGCAGAAGCCGACTAACTATAAGTCAGTTGAGTTGGATGAGTTATGTCTAGCCCCGGAGGTCCCCATCCCTAAAAAATTTAAGGTGCCTGAATTTACCAAATACGATGGTAGTGGAGATCCACACTACCACCTAAAATCGTACTGCACCAAGATGTCGGTATGGTCCAGGGACGAAAGGTTCCTGATAAACTTCTTTCACGAGAGTCTGACCGACGCGGCCTTACATTGGTTCATGAAATTGGATCATTCCAAGCTAAAGAGGTGGAGAGACCTCACTGACATATTCATGAGCCAATACAAGTTTAATCTGGATACAGCCCCAACACGCGAGCACCTGAAGGGGCTGAAGAAGAAGGGAACAGAGACTTTTAAAGAATATGCCTAGAGATGGAGAGTCGCAGCTGCTGAAGTCCAACCACCACTTCTGGACTCGGAATTATGCTCTTATTTTATCCGTACCTTGGGGGACCCATACCGTAAGATAATGCTAGGGACGCATGTAAATGAATTCGCAGATTTGTTCCAAGTTGGAGAGAGGATAGACGTTGATGTGCGCGATAGGCTATTTGAAGCCACCTCTACAGGAACTAGAAAACCTACGAACAGTCGAAAAAAGGATGGGGATATTAGCCATATCCATGCCACATTCCAACATCCCCGCCCTATGCATAGTCAATATCCCCAGGCACCTTTTCGCGGTCAGAACCCGGCCATGCCTTACTAGCCGCGAGGCCCAGCGATGGGGAATTACACGAGCTACCCGACACCACTGCAACCTTATTCTGGGCCGCAACAGCCGACAGCCCAAAATTGAGGGTTTAGGCCAACACTACTGCCCTGCGATGATAGGCCATTACCCAATTTCAATGTTAGCTGATCGGAGCTTTTTCACGACTTAGTGGCAAAGAAGCTTATGGGCCCTAAACCGGTCAAGCCACTCCAGCCACCATTCCCTGAGTGGTAAGATCCCAATGCCACTTGTGAATATCACATGGGAGTTGCAGGGCACCATATTGACAAATGTGACGCCTTCAAGAAGCACGTGCTAGCATTGTTGGACAATAACCACATCGGCATAAAGATGGGTAATGACCCCAATATCGTCACCAACCCCTTGCTGAATCACAATAAGGAAAGGCAAGTGTCCATGATAGAGGGGGTGGATTTTGGCTTGAAAGACTTGGCTGAGGTATCCCATACCATGCGGCAGTTGTATGAGGGTTTGAAGGGTACTGACTATGTCCCCACTCAGAATAGGGGATTGAACAAACTCGGAGGGTCACAAAAGGGGTATTGTGAGTTTCATGATGGAGAGGTGGGGCACGACATTGAAGGTTGTGAGCAATTCAGGGAATTGACACAGAAGATGATGATGCTTGGAGTTCTAACCATCGGAAGAGCTCGAGAGCCCACTAAAGGGAATGTGTGCATCACAGAAAAAGACGGTGTCTGGACCAAAGGAGCATCCGACTCCACTAGGCTTAGGAAATCCTTCCTGGTGGTTGACAAACCACTCTATGAAGTTAAGGGAGCCACCTAGGTCTAAAACAATCCTGACCCACGAAGTATAGTGCGAGGATCTTTACTTGTAATACCCACGCCAGTGCCTGTCAAAAGCCCAACTGCCACTATTTACGTGCCCTCTCCATTTCCGTATCGGAGCGATCATGCTGTGCCGTGGAATTACGGGTTAAAGATAGAATGTTTGTCCAGCAATGAGGCATTGAAAGAGAGGTCTGTCATGGAAGGGGGTCATTTAGACGTTGTAGGAGGGATCACTCGCAGTGGTCGGGTATACTCCAAAGATGTGGGAGGAGCTCTGAATCCAAATCTAGAAGTAGGGGAGAGCTCGAACCTCAAGGAAGCCCCTGGGAAGGAAGGACGGGATGAAATAAAAGAGTTTCTAAAAATTATGAAACAGAGCGAATATGATGTGGTGGATCAATTGCGGAAAACTCCAGCCCGAATTTCTATCTTGAGCCTAATAATGAATTCGGAAGTTCACCAAAGGGCATTACAGGGTGTGCTGAATGAAGCTTATGTGTGTCCTGATATCACACCGGAGAAGGTCGTGAACCTGATAAATGCGATGAAAAATTCTACCTTAATTTCCTTCTCTGAGGACGAGATGCACCCCATGTCGGACGGAAAGCCCAAAGCCCTCCATATTACTCTGAAATGCTATGGGTATATAATTGCTAAAGTGCTCATCGATGGGGGGTCAGCCCTGAACGTCTTGCCCTTGTCCACTTTAGGGCAATTACCTATTGAGAAGTCATGCATCGAGTACAATGACTTGGTAGTGAGAGCCTTCGATGGGACCAGGAGGGAAGTGATTGGAAAGGTTGAACTCCCTTTAGAAATTGGTCCAAATTTGTTTACCGTCGAGTTCCAAGTTATGGATATCGATGCAGCGTACACGATGCTCCTTGGGAGACCTTGGATTCACGTCGCTGGTGCAGTCCCCTCGACCGTGCATCAGAGGATCAAATACATCGATGAAGGAAGGCTTATCACCATAAAGGGTGAAGAAGAAATGATTCTTAGCAGGTCGAGTGCAGTACCTTACATCGAAAATGCCGAGCGAGTCATAGACAGCTCCTTTCCAAGTTTAGAAGTACTGGAGGCTAGGAATTCTAAAAAGGGCACTGACCCAATGCCATTAGGAGTGGGGGAAAACACCAAAGGAGTCAATCAGGTGGTGGCCAAGATCATGATGAACAGTGGGTATCAAAAAGGAAAAGGACTGGGCGTAAATCTGCAAGGCATAGGGGGACCAGTTGAGTTGCTCGAGAATCCAGGGCGACAAGGGCTAGGATATGAGCTCTCCAGGGAGACCCGCAAGGTGAGATGGAAGGAGGGTAAGCAAAAGGGGAAAGCAGAAATACCTTACCTCCAAGAAACTTTTCCTACTCTTATTGAGATAATACATCCGGGTGACTTAGTTATAATGGCAAGCGAAGAAGAAGGAGGGCATACGGAGGTTTCATAGATCCAGCCGGATGAGCTAGGAAAAGCGTTAGACAATTGGGAATCCAAAATTTTATCGGATGTTATGTCATTAGAGTAATGTTTTGAATATTGTGTTTTAAATTTTGTATTAGCTAACGACTTGAAACTTTATTTTAAATATTGAATGAATGCTGTAGTTTCGATCTTTTTGCCAAAATCTTGTTTGAATCCTGCCTTTTCATATTTATTTTTGCTTTTTCTACCCACTTTCCAGGGAATTTGAATCCTTGGAACTCTTGTTTAAAGCAGAAGCACTAGGGCCCTACTTGAATGAGCCTTGTGTTGTCATGGATGCAAGTGATTTAGAAACTGATTATAATGATGACATATCTCAAACCTTTGTTAAAATAGTAGAGTCTACGGAAAGGGGTATTGTTCCGCACGAAGAAACCACTGAAGTGATCAATATGGGGACAGAGGATGATAAGAAGGAATTAAAAATAGTTGATAACCCAGAAAGGGAGGATATGATCAAGTTGTTTAGGGAGTATATAGAAGTGTTTGCTTGGTCCTATCAGGATATGCTAGGAATAGATCCTAAAATTGCTGCCCATAGGATACCCTTGCATTCCAATATAGCACCCAAGAAAAAGAAGCTGAGGAGGATGAGCCCAGAGATGTCCCTTAAGATCAAAGAAGAAGTAATGAAGCAATGAGATGTCGGTTTCTTAGAAGTTTCTAAATATCCCTAATGGGTTGCGAACATAGTCCTTATGCCAAAGAAAGATGGGCGAGTAAGGATGTGTGTCGATTATCGGGATTTAAATAGGGCCAGCCCAGAAGACGACTTTCCATTACCCCACATTGATGTCTTAGTTGATAACATAGCAAAGAGCTTCAGGTATTCCTTTATGGATGGATACTCTGGCTATAACCAAATCTCGATGCACCCTGATGACAAGGAAAAAACCACATTCATTACCCCATGGGGAACCTTTTGTTACAAGGTAATGCCCTTTGGACTTAAAAATGCTGGGGCCACTTACCAACGTGCGATGGTCGTCTTGTTTCATGACTTGATGCATAAAGAAATAGAGGTATGTGTGGATGACATGGTCGCTAAATCAGCTAAAGGGGAAAGTCATGTGGCTGTATTACGAAATCTCTTTGAAAGATTACGGAAATACAAACTTCGATTGAATCCTAGTAAGTGCGTATTTGGGGCTACATCCGAGAAACTTTTGGGATTCATTGTTAGTAAGAAAGGGATAGAAATAGACCCTGATAAAATTAGAGCGATTCGCGACATGCCACCGCCTAGTATAGAAACAGAAGTCCGAGGGTTCTTGGGTCATTTGAACTACATAGCCAGGTTCATCGCAAATTTAACTGCCACTTGTGAACCAATATTTAAATTATTATGCAAGAACTAACCAGGAGAATGGAACGAACCCTGCCAACGCGCGTTTGATAAGATAAAGGAGTACCTCTTGACTCCCCCTGTTTTGGTGCCACCTATGCCGGGGCGGCCCCTTATCCTTTATTTGACCATCCGACCAGGGTCCATGGGCGCAGTGTTAGGACAACATGAAGAATCGGGAAGAAAGGAGCAAGCCATTTATTATCTAAGCAAGAAATATTATTGTGAATCGCAATAATTGAGAATGCGAATTTATTGCGAATGCTAAGCAAGTAATTTAACGAATGCGAATCGCGGTACTCGTTAATTGAGAAGACTTGTTGCGGTCTTGTGTGGACCACAAAGAGACTGAGGCAGTACATGCTTTATCATGTAACGTGGCTGATCTCCTGGATTGATCCCATCAAATACATTTTTGAGAGTCCTCATGTATTGGGAAGAGTCTCAAAATGGCAAGTAATACTCTCAGAATATGACGTGAAATATATGACCAGTAAATCAGTCAAAGGGAGCATTATAGCTGAGCATTTGGCGGCCAATCCCCTGGATGAATATCAACCGCTAGACTTCCAGTACCCAAATGAGGATATTCTG
This sequence comes from Delonix regia, assembly GCA_037074485.1. Classification (NCBI taxonomy): domain Eukaryota; kingdom Viridiplantae; phylum Streptophyta; class Magnoliopsida; order Fabales; family Fabaceae; genus Delonix; species Delonix regia. The sequence goes on along the minus strand of CM073462.1, from coordinate 25,016,180 downwards.
ACATTGGAAGAAGATGATCCAAAACAAAACCAAATGGACTAAGTATTTTGATGGAGCAGCCAATGTACATGGTAGTGGATTAGGAGCAGTAGTAATATCACCTGAAGGCAAGCAATATCCAGTGGCAGTCAAGCTCAATTTTGACTGCACAAATAATGTGGCAGAATATGAAGCTTGTGTCATTGGTCTGCAAGCTGCCTTGGAGTTGGGTGCCAAAGATCTTGAGGTGTTTGGAGATTCAGCCCTTGTAATTTATCAAGTAAAGGGAGAGTGGCAAACCAAAGATCCCAAGCTGGTCCCATACCAAAAACATCTGACAAAATTGGTGTCAAGGTTTAGGGAAATAAATTTCATGCATTTGACCCGTGATAAAAATTAGTTTGCTGATGCGTTGGCCACCCTAGCTATGATGATTAAGTCATGAAGTTAACGTGCTCCCTATCCAGGTTGAGACCCGGGACACCCCGGCTTGCTGCTTGAATGTGGAGGAAGAAAATGATGGACGGCCGTGGTTCCATGATATAAAGAACTATGTCTAGAACCAGCAATATCCGGCTGAGGCAACGGAGAATGACAAAAAAACCATCCGTCAATTGGCAATGAATTTTTTCCTTAGTGGAGAGGTGTTATACAAAAGATCATGGGACAACACTCTGCTTAGATGTGTGGATGCATCAGAAGCACGAAGGATAATGATAGAGACCCATGAGGGAATCTGTGGGACTCACGCTAATGGCCACACTATGGCTAGACAAATTCAAAGATGTGGATACTTTTGGTTAACCATGGGAAAAGACTGCATTGACCACGTGAGAAAATGCCACAAATGCCAGACATATGCCAACAGGATCAATGCTCCACCCCAACCCCTACACAACTTGGTGGCACCGTGGCCATTCTCAATGTGGGGAATAAATGTGATTGGCCCTATCAACCCAAAGGCGTCAAACGGACACCGATTCATTTTGGTAGCCATTGATTATTTTACAAAATGGATAGAAGCATGTTCATTTTCCAATATTGGCCAAAGGGTCTTCCTCCGATTTTTGAAATTGAACATCATTTGTCGATATGGTATACCAGAGAGGATCATCACGGATAACGCTCCCAACCTGAATGGAGCTGACATTAAGAAATTGTGTGATCAATTCAAGATTAAGCACCATAACTCTACACCCTACCGGCCACAGATGAATGGAGCCGTTGAGGCCGCGGATAAAATTATCAAAAAGATCATTAGCAAGATGGCTATTACTTATAAAGATTGGTATGAGATGCTCCCATATGCTCTTCATGGGTATCGAACGACGGTACGAACATCCACAGGGGCAACTCCATACTCTTTAGTATATGGCATGGAGGCAGTCACCCCAATTGAAGTCGAGATCCCTTCTCTCTGAGTGTTGATTGAATCCAACCTCGAGGAAAGCGAGTGGGTAAAGATGCGGTATGAGCAGCTGAATATGATCGAAGAAAAGCGATTAATAGCTATGTGTCATGGGCAGCTATACCAAAAAGGATGGCAAGGGCTTTCAATCAAAAGGTTCGTCCTAGACAATTCAGGCCGGGGGAGTTGGTCCTGAAAAAGATCCTCCCAAATCAAGAGGATAATAGAGGCAAATGGGCACCTTCATACGAAGGTTCATATGTGGTGACACGAGCATTCTCTGGAGGGGCCCTGACTCTTGCCGATATGGATGGTAGGGAGCTTGGAAAACTAATTAACTCTGACGCAGTCAAGAAATACTTTGCTTAGACGGGGATGACGAGAGAAAAAAGAAGAAGAAAGAAAGGAGAATTCGCAATTAGGGCCAGTTCAAGAAGGAGGTTCAGATGAAGGATAGGGTGGCAAAGGATGGACAAAGTAAGGTGGTATGAAGACTAAATTGCCAACCTGAACAGATCCTTAGGGGTTGTCTTCATTAGTTAGATTCGAAATAAGTGTATCCAATGGCAACACTAGGTGTAAGCAACCATTGTCGCCTGAAGCCAAATTCAGAGTCATCCTAGTTGTATTTTGCTATTTTTTATACTCGCGTTCGGCTTACCACCCACATTCCTTGGACTCTTTTGTTTGTTTACCCATTTAAGATAACTCGTCTTTCATCACTCTTTTCCCCTGCATAACCCTATTGCCTTTATGATTGTCTCATACATTCAATATGCAAAATAAAACATTCAAGTGAATAGCGCTATTCAAAATATTGTCTGATGATATGCATCCCAGAAATACCCCAATGCGTTTTAAATAAGTGTTTCCATGCAATTACTATGATGAGGCCAAAAGGATGCAACATATATGCAATTTGGCATTTTCGTTACTAGTTTACCTCGTATAAACGGAGATAGAAGCAACTTCAATGTCCTTGGGCTTACTGTACAGAAGAGAGTATAAGCCCATTTGTAGTGAGGAAGCGAAGTATGCGGATTTTCGACTGTTGAAACGATGGATTTAGGGTCGCAATAAAGGAAGCATGGTTAGATAGTTCATTCACTTTGGGCAATATTGACGTTTTTCCAATTGTCTTGAATCATAATTTAACATGTCACCCTTCCAATTTCCAAAATGAAAGATAGAGGTTTTACGCTCACAAGCACAAAGGGAATAGGTATCATTTTAACCTGTATTAAAACCAATAAAATTTGCATTACCCTTTAAGGATGTGCCTTTCTCACGCATACACGTTTGTCCATGTTCGACACCTACATTGCTCATGCATCATGACCATCAAATTTACATTTCTGCAAAAGTCCTGCTTAAGTCCAGGAAATTTACATTCCTGCAAAAGTCCTGCATCAAGTCCAGGCAATTTATATTTCTGCAAAAGTCCTGCTCAAGTCCAGGCAATTTACGTTTCTGCAAAAGTGCTGCATCAAGTCCAGGCAATTTATGTTTCTGCTAAAGTCCTGCATCGTGTCCAGGCCATTTACATTTCTATCAAGTCCTGCATCGTGTCCAGGCAATTTGCATTTATGTCGAAAGCCAGGCATTTTGTTCAGGATATTCACCATCCCATCTAAGCACGAATTTACTCCTGTCTTCCCTCGATGTGGAAGGTGGTGTGTTCATGTCTTTGCTTGCTCTTAAGATTAGGTCATTTCTTCACTATTCACTTCCCTATCTTAAGAGACAAGCAAAGAGAGGCAACTGTGAACACCCCACCCAAATTAACAATAATAATAATCACAATAATAATAATAAATAGAATTAAAAAAATTCAAAAAAAAATAAAATAATAAAATAATAATAACAATTAATCAAAAAAAAATTGTAAAAGGCAAACAAAATAAAAGTAATATGGAAAAAACCAAACATAAGAACCAAAAATAATAAAAAGGAAAATTCAAGATGTATGTTTGAAGAAGAGACATAGCAATCATCTTGCAAAGAAATAAAATGAACAAAGCCACATACTTGAAATGGAATTGCAAAACACTCTCACTTGCTCACACTCACACACTCTCGCATGCTCACTTGCTCCCACATGCTCACTTGCCCTCACACACATGACACACATCACTCTCACACACTCACACTCACACTCCCACATGCTCATTTGCTCTCACACACATGACACACATCACTCTCACACACTCACACTCTCACTCACAGACACACCTCCTCACACACTCACACTCACACTCTCATACACTCTCACCCACGGACACACACACTCACCACATGCATGCACCCATGCACACACATGCACAAGAGGACAAGGGGGACAAAAAAGTAAGTGGGAGTGGTTCTGCAACATGGCAGAAAGTGGGGTGGCTGGAGCAGTTAAAGAAGAGTGTGGCGTGGCTGGAGATGGTAGGAAAAGAAGGGGACCGTGTGCAGCGAAGTGGTGGTTGGAAGTTGTAGAAAAAGCAAGGGAAAAAGGGAGCAACATGGCAGAAAAAGGGAGGTGGCGTTGGAGCATAAAAAAGTGGCAGCAAACCGAGAGGAAGGAGGAGAAAAAACGCTGGAGAGAAAGGAGGCATCGGCTAAGAAGAAAAGAGAGCTGGAGAAGAGAAGAGGGGAAGGAAAAAGAAAGAGGAACCACGCTGAAAGGGGAGAGCCACGTGACCAAGAAGGGAAGAGGAGCTGAAGAAGAAAGGAAGAGCAACGAAACCAGCAACAAACTGAGAGGAAACAACGCTGAACGAAAGAAGAGAATGGAGTCAGCAACGTGAGGGAGAAACCAAGTTGAACGAAGCAAGGAAGCAAGGCAGCCACGTGAGGAAAGAACAGCAGGGAAAACGAACCAGAAACGAGGCAGAAACCGATTTGTCACTTGCAAGGTTGTAAATATTTACAGATATAATAAGATGTGTTTAATGTATTGAAGATTTTTGTAAAAAGATGATTAATTTGTTATTTTTGAAAGAATAAAATGGTAGGTAGAACAGATATTAATCTAAAACTATATATGAGCAAATATTATCAAATTAAATATAATTATGGACAAAATTAATAATAAAAAGATATATGATAAAATACTATGATATGGGGATAAAAATTTTGATCATACACGACTTGTCAGTGGGAAACATATTGAAGAGTTTTTTTTAATTATTATTATATACTATCTGTTGCCTTCTGCCCAACGAGATTGAAGAGCTACTGGAGAATCTCTAGTAAATTACTGGAGCCATTGGATCTAGGTTCTAGATTTAATAGATATAAAAAAATTTTAGATATAAAAATAAATATTTTTTAAAATAATAAAATATTTTATTTTATTATTAAAAAATAAAATATTTTGTAGTATTTTACGAAATAATTTTTAATATCTTCATAATATAATTTAGAGAGACTGAATTATTTTAAATAGAATTTAAGATTTTAATATATCTTATTTTTAAAAATATTTATTATTATATTTTAAAATATTTTTTATATCTATTAAATCTAGAGTCATTAGATCTGGATCCAATGCCTCTAGATATTACTGGAGATTCTCTGATATTTTATTTTAATATAATATTTTATTATTACAAAATAGAATAATTTTTAGTATCTTACAAAATAATTTTAGTATCTAACAATTTATTTTACACATCTCATAATAATTTAGTGAGACTGGATTATTTTAAATAGAATTTAAAATTTTAATATATTTTATTTTTATTATTTTTAAAAATATTTATTTTTCTATTTTATTTTATTTTTTATATCTGTTAAATACGATCCAATGGCTCCAACTTCTTCAAAAAAATCTCCAGTAGCCGGATCCGTTCTCCTACCCAACATGTCATGGCAATTAAGTGTTTTTTTGTTGGGCTTGGATTCCTCTTGTTCGCACCCAAGGGCCTGTTTTATTTTGTTGTCATTATTTTTATTCTTTTTCCCTCGATCTCTTTTCTTTATATTCTCCCTAGCTACAGAGAATCCAATTTTCTTTGCTCTATCCTATGACTTGCTTTGTTTTTTAACTTGCATGGTTGTTGTCTTACTCTCATTTTCTAGTTTCTTCTATCTAATTTCACAAATGTAGTATTTCCTCTGAAAAATTGGCAGTTACTAATGAATTTATATGATAGGTGATTTGATGTATTAATTCAATTAAATCATTTCATCAATAAATGTCTATTACTATGTATAAGACTCCTTTTTTTTTTTTAATAAATGATTTGATTAGACTAACACATCACATCATACAATTACATAATTTTATTAGTTTGTCTAATTTAGTGTTTGGCCCCTACACATAAAAGATATAATTTTTTATGTGATCCCTTGTATTATATATAAAATATTAAATAGTGACTTTTACATAAAATAATATTCAACTTATCTCAATGTGCTTTTACAATATGCTTTTTGCTTCCCTGGAGTTTTTCATGTTGTTTTATCTAATTTTAGTTCAGGTGTCTCAATTCTTTCTAGTTTTTTTATTTTTATTTTAAGTATCTAACATTTGCTATTTAATCTTCACTAAATCATAAATATATGTACAACTTTAGGTAATGGCTTAATGGCTTAAGAACTTGATAGCAATGTTCATATTTCACACATTCACTTTGCCTTCTTTAGTTTAAATTATTTTTTTATTGTTTTAGTTTTATACCTATATCAAATACTTTATCTATTACAGAACTTCATAATTGGTGCCTTCATTTCATTTTTGGGCATCCTAATTATTAATTTTTTGGTTCCTTGCTTCATGATTTATTCTTTGCTCATGTCTAATACCTTCATTTTTGTTACATGCCTTCACTCTACACCATGCAAAACTATTGCAACTTACTAATATTTTTTCTATTATAGTGCAGATTTTGTGTTATCATCTTTGTTTAAGGATTAGTTAGGTGTATATATATATATATATATATATATATATATATATATATAATTGTTTTCTCCTATGGCTTATACTTTTTATTTTATTATTAGTTGATATTTTAATCTATGTCGGTTGATAAATTTTGAAAAAAAAAACGAGTATATTTGATGATATTGATTCTAATTATATTTGAGTAATATGTATTTTTGATTAATTATCAACTTATTTTCATATAAAATATTGGTGATAATTTTTTAAAAATAAGTCAAATATCTTAATTAATTTTTTGCCTTCCTCAATTTCTATTATTGGCTCCATCACTACTTCTATTTAAGCAAATGTGACTATATTCCGGTCCACTATATTCTAGTTAGCGACAATAGGTAGCATTTTGGGTTTGTGTCTTGTATCCTGATCACACTTTCAGATAATTTTGAATGTTCTTTCTTCATTAGGTCAAGTCATTTACCTTTTGTTTAAAGTAATTATATGCTCCTCAATTATTTGAATCAATCTGTGAAAAAAAAAAAAGTTTAGTGAACAATCTTAAAATTCCATAGTTGGTAGTGCAATAACTCAAATGTGTTTAATTTGAAATGGTTTGCATGACATTACACTGTTTTGTCATATTTGAACTCATGATCATTTTGAATGATTATTTGGTTATTATATATCTCAATCTAACTATATGTTGGGTGGTCTGCAAATTATAAAGTTGTGAACACCCAACCATAAAAATTGAAGAGTTTAAAATAAAATGAAATAAAACAAAAAACAAAACAAATATATGAAAAATAAAAAAATCATTTTTAATTAGTTAAAATAAGTAAAATAATCATTTTCTTAAAAGAAATTACTTAATAAAATACATAATAAAATTTAAAAAATGACCCAAAATCATGAAGAAAAATTTTGAAGTGAAACAACGTCAAGTGAATTCAAAAAGCAAAAGTGCAAAAGGAAAAAAAAGAAAAGAAATAAAAAAAATGACAATGTCAGAAAGGAGGAAAAGCTCAAAGTGGACATACTGTGCACTAACTCCCTCTCTCCCTGGTCACCAAGTTACATAAAATAGAAAAGCTAAACATACGGAGCTACTAAAAGGAGGAACCAGATAAATTGGGTCAGCACACCTTTCTCTCTGCCATCTAAACGTCTGGTGGTCTACTCCTATCTAGCAGCACAAGTCAAAGCGAAAGGGAAGAGAAACACAAACGTGGAAAGGTGCAGCTAGCACCCAGGCTATTGTACAATCATTGTCAAGGAAGAGGAAGAAATGAGAAAGATGGCCATGGCAGCAAAAAAAAATGAGAGAAGAAGGAAAAGGGAGGCTAGCTTAGAAGCCAAAAAGAGGTCGGGTGAGAGAACGAAGAAAACAAGACATCAAATGGGAAAGAAGTGAAGCAAGGAAAAGGTGGATAGCTCTGTCACTAGCTTCGAGGACACAAAGGTGTTCAGAAGACAAAAATGTAGCTTGGCTCTATCAAAGAATTGGCCCAAGGAGGAGATGAATAAGAGAGAGTAATCAGGAAAGAAAAAAGGGATAAATAAGGAGCAAAGCCAAGAGAATGAGGGAGAAGAGTTTTTCTGCTAGTTACCAGTAGGTGAGGATCCTTGTTTTTCTAGCATGAAGAGCAGATAAGGAAGAATGAGGTGCTCGTGTGAAGGAGAAAGCCAAAAAGGCATAAAGAACTAGCAAACAGTGAACTTGAGGCTAGAATAAAGGTAAGTGAACTCTTATTCTGAATTTAGTTAGTTGTTACAGAGACAAACAGAGCATGTTGTGCAGTATGTGCATAGTCCTTTTCTCTCGTTGTGAACTTTTCCCTTAATGGTTCGAATATGATGGATTTGTTTGGCAGCGTAGCTAGTATTGAGAGCATCACATTGCTATTTTGATAGTGTCATAGCGTCATTGGAGTCTCGGGTTAGTAACATAAATTTTCTCGTGTGTTAGTCATGAGTAGTGGCTTGTATTTGGCTGTGATTGTTGTTGTCACCATTTTCTGTATATGTGATTTTCTGAGTGTCTAGTTCGTTGGTTTCAGAGAGTAAGCAAGGAACTTTTCAGAAATTAAAAGGAAAAAGCATGAGAATGAAAAGAAGAGACAATTGGAGTTAACTGCAAGTGAACCAAGGATAGGATAAGAGGGCTGAGTTCGAGAAAGTTGAAAAGGGAAAGAAACCGAGAAGTTGAAGGAGATCAAGGAAAGGGAGCGGAAACAAAGAGAAGAAAGATGGAGAGATAGAGAGTGTGAGAGAGAGTTGGAAGGAGAAAGAGAGCTTCAAAAGAAAGAAAGACAGAGAACTAGAGAGAGTGAGAGAGCTGGATGAGAAAACCCAAAGAGAGAAGAGCTTAGAGAAAATTAAAGACTAAAGATCATAGAAGAACTATCAGGAGCAACTGAGAATCAAATCCACTATCTTGTACAATAAGAATAGAGCTCAAAAGAGGGAAATAGAAAGAGGACGCGTTATTGAGAGTGAAAAACCATAACTAGGAAACTCAGGATTGAATAAGAGGATTCGCTAGTGAGTTGTTCCCTTATGTCTTAACGAAGTTTTTTTTTTCTTTCTTCCAGCCCCACTGTATAGTTTAGCTTAATGTGATTAAAGTATGGATGTTTGGAATGTTTCCTTTTAATCTGTACAATATGGGTGCTAGTTGAGTTTATATCCTCATTTGCTTCTTGTTTCAAGTGAAAAGGCATTAATATGATCCTCTGGTATTGATTCTAAATAGTTTTTATACTTCCATGATTCTCTTGGTTAGTCCATGCATGTTGGTATTGTTTTGCCGAAGTTATCCAAGTCGAAGGGTATCTTGCAATATGGATTGAAATGTTAAATGATGCCATGCTTTTTTGCTGTGTCAACTAAAGTTTGGAAATTTTGTCTAGTTGTGTTGTTAGGTTTTAGAATGGTTTATGGGTTTTCTTTCTACACTTTAGTTTGAACAAAATAAAAGTAAGATGTTCATTAAGTTCCTGTGCGTCCTTAGATGATGAATATGTATTAAATCCAAGTAAAGACAAAAATAATAAAACCAAAAAATAATAAAATATTGAGGCTGGATGTCTTATCTATGGCTTTGCACATGTTAATGGCATGACCCATTTTTTGTAAAAGTGATGTGTTGTACCTTGAAATAAAGAGGATGAACCCAAAAAGTATACAAGATCCCTAATCCAAAATGTGTGTTCCCTTGGCCATAGGATTCAATTTAGGTTACATGTTTAAATGAATGCATTGTTGTAAATACCTCTCATGAAGGACGAATATGCCTTTTGCCCTTATCAGTAAGCTTATTTTTATGTATTAATGTTTCTTTTTCCAAAATTATATGACTAATCATATATGTTATCAGATGTTATTATATTGATTATTTTCTTGCACTTTTATTTTCATCATCATTATATTCGGTTGACTTTTATAGTAGCAGTATGAGATTATTGGTCTTCCCAGGCATTAGAAATTAATCGCTAGAGGTCAAGTGAGGTCTTAAGTCTCCTTGGACTTCGAAAGTTAATATGTTTTTATGATGAATGAATAAATAAATAAATAAATTTACGAAAATTGTTCCTTTGGTTCACCTTCTTATTCATTTGTTTTTTATTTATTTTATTTTTAGAGTCACTGTGTGAGATCATAGGTCTCCACAGACACTTAAAAATTAACAAGTAGAGGCCACGTGAAATCTTTAATTTCCTTAGGCTTTCAAAGTTAACACATGGTTTTCAAAAAATTTCAAAAGAAATAAAAATAAAAATTCAAAAATCATAAAAATCCTTTTCTATTATAGTTTCATTTTCTCTTTCGAGTTAAAATAAGAATTCAAATTCTAAAAGTCCAAAAAAAAATAAAAGGAGAGAATGAACAGAGTAAGAAAGTGATATCAGATTGATTTTGTAAATTAGAACACACCAACTGAACTTCAATCTTGTTTTGTTATTAAAATCTATTTGATTTCAACTATCTTGTTTTTTTCACAAAAATTAAAAGACATTAAGCAATGGACACTCCCTTTTAGTCGAACTACGTGGACTTTGATCCTTATCGAATGGTACGTAGGCCCTAAGCTCTCATCCTGATTTAAGTCTACCCCTTGTGAATATCCATTTTTTCTTTCTTTCATTTATTTTCTTTTAATTATTTTTGTTTATGTTTATGTTTTCTCTTTTTGTTTTGATGTGTTTTAATAAGGATAATCAAGATAAATTTAAAGTCATATTTCATTAATTTCATTTGACTAGTTTAGGGTAACCATCATTACGGATGGGTGTTGTGGGGTGTCCAACACCTTCCCTGCACTCAAATAGACTCCTGAACCCATATTTGTTTTCGCATACCATTTTACCTTCTTTTTATTTTTATTTTAATTTGGTTTTCCAAAGTTTTCCTTTAAAAATTTTGGTGGGGACTCCTAAAATAAATTTGTTTTTAAATTGCTTTGAAAGTTGATTTATTTGTCTTTTCTTTTTTGCACCATCCGCATTGCACTCTACCTTTCAAGTTATTAGGTTTGACAAAAGTTTTATGCAATATAATCAAATTTATGCTTGTATTATTTCACTAATTTTTATGTAGGATTCTTAGTATTAGTGGATGCATGCATTAGAATAGGTTTTTTAAATAAGTAGCTATTTGAGACACAAACTAATTAAAATTAGCTCATTTGGTAGGTTGAATTCAGATAAAGGAATGTTTCCCATTCCCTTTGCTATATTTGTTGAAGCAACCTAGTGAAGGAATGTTAGGTGAAAGGGAGTGGTCATTCCTTGATATGTGGTAATGGCCATTCCATTGAGACTCAAAGGAAGAGGGACACACTCTTGGGAATGGAAAAAGTTAGACCATTATGCCCTCGTGCCTTTATTATGAATCAGATTACTATTTGGTGTTAGCATCATAATAGAGCAATTGAGGTGGGTAAGACTTGCGTGGGTATTGTTGTATGTCCAAGCTATTGACACCAGAGGAGAGCTCTACCGTCAACCAACAAGCATCACCGGAGCAACCCCTGCGTTGTGTTCACTATCTAAGGAATAGAGGATCAAGTTTGTTTTATTTGTTGAGACAAAAAATGCTTTCTGCTCTCTGTCTGTATTGGATTTTTGTTAAGTTCAAATATAACATTATATGAGATCATTATGAGTTTCAATTAAATGGGTATTACTATTTTCCAACCATTGGTTGATATAAATGTTTATAATATGAGATTAGGACCAATTTTTCCAGATGTGGTTTGATATGATATTTTCGATGTAAATGAGAAACACTGAAAATGGTTTTGGACTTATAGTATGTGCTTGAGTAGTATCCAACATCCCAGAAACTTCATCCACATTATATTATAATTAGTTTCCTTCCTTTAATATATGAAACTATGCACTTGTTTATCCTATAAATTGTACCAACACATGATAGTTAACTTCACTTGACTATAAAAGATTGCATCAGTCATAGCTTAAAATACTCAACTTAGGCAGAGAGGTAAGTCAAGAATAGCAAAATATTTACGTGACTCAATACATGAAGATCTAATTTTTTCTATCGACATTTTTAGACTAGGATTACTTCAACCAAGTTCTACTAATCATATATAACATACATGAATTCAATTTTAAATGATACAATATTTGCATTTTAAATTTTCTCGTAATTATTTAATTGTAAGCCAAAGCATATTGTTTGATGGGTAGTTTTTGAGAATAATAAGACTAATCAACTGTATGTGATTGCCATGTGTAAAGCATAATAATTTAGATTAAGGTGAACTAATTGTTTACTAAGTTCATTTTTCATGTCATAAATAAATTTAGTTTGAATGCAGTTAATTTATTTGTACTTGATCTATTTTATTGATAGATTAGTACAAAAGTATGAACTCTAGTATGCAAAGTTATGCTTCAAAGTAACGTATAATATTTAAAACTCAGTCTCTGAAATCAAATATTAGTATAATAAAGTAGTCAAGACAGACTTGTTCATTGAACTAGTTTAATTTAGATCTAATTAAATTAATTTTCAGACTTTTTCAAACAAGAGAGTCTTTAAAAATCTCATTTAACAAACCTACCACTTATGTTGTCCCTGGCTTGTGCGTGTTAATGTTTTAGGGTAAAATCTTTTTTATTATTAAGAAGCGTAAGAAAAAGTAGGAATGCAGATTATTTTACTCTAATGACTAAAGAAAACTTTTCATGCTTATAGCTTTAAAGAGAAATGGGAGGATTATTTGAGTTTGTAAGATATGTTTTAGTATTATAATTTATTTATTAATAGTTGTTGTTATTTGTTTGCCATTTTGTTAGTCATAAAATACTGCTATGAAGTATAATTAGAGACACAGTGCTAAGAGTTTCTAATGATGATTCTTGTCTTTATTTTCCAATACTTGAATACAAGTAGTTATCCCTTTTAGATATTGATTACTTGATCATGTGTAAATGGGGAATTTATTTTACACTTCTTACAGTCATGGATGCTATGAGAAGAGAAGTTGTTGTCAGTGTTGTAGGGTGGTGGATGAGTGTTGTGGTTATATTGTATAAATGTATGTTGGCCAAGGGGTGTAGCATGGCTCTATGATGAAAGCATCTTCTTAATAGGTAATACAATCTAGAATTTCAGGCTAAAAGAGCACACCTTAGGAATTTGATTTATAGTAGTGACACCACTTGCTTTAACCAAATTTGAATGTATAGGGCTACATTCGATCATTTGTGTGACATGTTAGAAATAATAGGGGGATTAAGACCAACCAAGCACATGTTAGTTGATGAGCAAGTGGCAATATTTTTGCACATACTTGCTCATCATGTAAAGAATAGGCTTATCCCGTTTAAATTTGGTTGATCCGGGGAAACCATAATTAGGTACTTCAATATGGTTTTAAAGGTAATAATCTTATTAAAAGGGGAAGTTTTTAAGAAGCCAAAGTCAGTTCCCCAAGATTTGACTGATAAAAGATGGAAATGGTTCAAGGTAAGAAATATATCATACTTATTGATTACTATTTTAATTTATGTGCCACATTTATTGACCAGAAAATTGTTTTCCAAAACTGCCTTGGTGCATTAGATGGAATGCATATAAAAAAGATAAACGTGCCAATATAAGATAAACTAAGGTTCCATAACTGAAGCCCATCATGGTACGTTGTGAGAACACACAACAAGATTGTTATTGCTTGTTGCTTACTACGCAACCCCGTAGAAGGTGAGGCTAAAAACTTAGTGCTTGAAGGTGTAGATGGGGAGGACAATCTGATAAGTACGGTGGAAACTAGTGATGTGTGGAGTACGTGGAGGGAATCCCTAGCTCACCAAATGTTCACTGAACTTAGGCAGCATAGATGATTAATGTGCTTGTTGCTTTATTGCCATATGTAATAGGATTATTATGCTTGTTTTAATATACCCATGTGATGCGACATTTACCTACGCATGCATATGTTGTTGTGGGTGTTATGGTAACTTGTGGCATTGTAATAGCTATACTAATTCCTTGTTGTTATTTGTCTTACTTAGTGTAATATGTGAATGCCACTTTATGCATTGTAATTTGACCATGTCCATCAAGGTGCGATTACACCTCTTAGAAACTCCATTTTATTATGAAGTGCCACGCATAGTATACAGAGCTTTAATTCCTTGCTCCTATAAGAATAGAGAAAAAAGTCCAGGGTTTCTACTAGTTTTAGTATACCTTCCATAATATTCATCACCTCTGTCTGATTTACACATTTGATTGCCTTCCCAGATTTCAACTCAACAACAGTCTTAAATGCTTGAAAGGCATCCAATGAGTTAGATTTATCACGTAACATATCAATCCATCCAAATCTGGAAAAGCCATCTATAATGGTTATAAAGTATCTATAATTATCCATAACAGTGGGAGAAATTGGTCCACTAATATCTGTGTGGATCAATTCCAAAATAGTCTCAGATTTATTTGCTCCTTTCCTTCTAGCTCTACCTAGAATTTTTCCCTTTATGCAATCAACACATAATTCAAAATCAAAAAAATCTAAGTCATGTAATATTCCCTGTTTGACCATCATTTTTAATCTCCATTTGGAGATATGACCCAAATGCTTGTGCCATAACATAGAAGAATTCTCATCAGTTCTTCAATGTTTGTGTCCAATAGCAGCATTAATAGATGCCACAAAGGTAGAATCTAAACTAACATGTGTATTCAAGCAATATAGATCGCTCATTAAGCTAACTGTTCTAACAATGACTAAATTAAAGAAAACATCAATTCTACCATTTCCTTGCCAAATGGAATATCCACGTTTGTCTAATACAAAACTAGAAACCAAGTTCCTCCTTGAAGAGGGTTCATAAACAATGTTATATAAAGTTAAACTGTGTCTAAAATACAAGTTCAAAACTATAGTTCCTATGCAATCTACTGCAGCTAAACTTTTTTCCACTCCCAGAACGGTCCATTCCCTCTCATTTTGGCTCCTCCTGTTTCTGAGCCCCTGCAAGGAATTGGTTACATGAACAGTTGCTCTAGAATCCAACCATTAAGTATCCATAACGGTTTCAAAACTATTAGATTCAAAATAAATTAGAGCTAAAGGGGTAATTTCAAAAAAAGATACCTTATTTTTCGCGTTTGTTCTTCAGCTTAAGACAATCTGAAATCTTATGGCTAGACTTCTTACAATAATGACATTCACCCTTAAATGTCTTCTGCTTCTTACTCTTGTTCTTCTTGGGTCTAAAGAATTTCTTACCATCAGCCTTGCCTTTACGTTTCTTACCCTTCTGCTTCTCATTTCCAACCTTGTTGGATGAACCCTAAGAGATGTAATTCACTAAATGAACATGTGAACTTGCTTTCTTTAATGACTCCTCTTCTTGAGTCATAATAGAGTTCATCTAATCAACTGTCCATTTAACTTTTAGAGAGTTGTAAGTGGTTCTAAGAACCCTATACTCAATTGGAAAAGACTACAGAACTTTATAGACGAGGTAACTCTTACCTAAGTCCATATTCAAAGACTTCAGCTTGTTGTAGTAATTTACTAGTTTCATCATATGTTTATGTTCCCCAGACATATAATCATAATGAGTGTTATCCAACAAAGAAAGATAATAAGCCTTCTATGTCTTATCAAACTTCTTTAACTTCTCACTTATAGCCTTGAGGTATTTAATAGTAGTGTCATTGTCAGGAATACTCTGTCAGATGAGTAATCCTGCTGAGTCTAGTGCTACTGATAAAGCTTATCACAAGCAATGACATTAGTCCAACAGAGTCTGTCTGACAGTTATGAAGTACAACATTGAGAAGACTATCAAACAGAGTATTCCTGATAAGGACATCGCTATTGAATACCTCAAGGCTATAAGTGAGAAGTTCAAGAAGTTTGATAGGACATAGAATGCCTACTGTCTTTCTTGGATAACACTCATTATGATGGAGTGTTTGGGGTATGTGAACATACAATGAAACTGGTAAATTACTTCAACAAGCTAAAGTCTTTGAATGTGGACTTGGGTGAAAGTTACTCATCTCTAGAGTTCTACAGTCTCTTTCAGCTGAATATGGGGTTCTTAAAGTCACCTACAACTCTCAAGAAGCTAGATGAACATTTGATTAGATGATGTCCTTTATGACTTAAAAGGAGGAGTCATTAAAGAAAACAAGTTCACGTGCTTATTCTGTGAACTACATCTCTCAGGGTTCATCAAACAAGGCTTGAAATGAGAAGAGGAAAGGAAAGAAGCATGAGGACAAGGCTGATGGTAAGAAGTTCTTTGGACTCAAGAAGAATAATAAGAAGAATAAGAGTTAGAAGCAAAAGACATTTAAGGGTGAATGTCATTATTATAAGAAGCCTAGCCATTAGATTTCATAATGCCTCAAGTTGAAGAACAAAAGCGAGAAATAAGGTATCTTTTTTTGAAATTGCCCCTTTAGCGCTGGTTTGTTTCAAATCTAATAGTTTTGGAACTGTTATGGATACTTGGTGGTTGGATTCTAAAGCAACTGTTCATGTAACCAATTCCTTGTAGGGGCTCAATGACAGGAGAAGCCCAAATGAGAGGGAAAGGACCATTCTGGGAGTGGAAGGAAGTTCAGTTGCAGTGGATTGCATAGGAACTGTAGTTTTGAACTTGTATTCTGGACATAATTTAAATTTATATTATGTCGTCTATATACCCTCTTCAAGAAGGAACTTAGTTTCTAGTTCTATATTAGACAAATGTGGGTATTTCTTTTGTTAAGGAAATGGTGAAATTGATGTTTTCTTTAATTTAGTAATTGTTAGAACTGCTAACTTAATGAGCTGTCTATATTGCTTGAATGCACATGTTAGTTCAAATTCTACCTCTGTGGCATCTATTAATGCTATTATTGGATATAAACACTAAAGAATTGATGAGAATTCTTTTATGTTATGGCACCAACGTTTGGGCCATATCTCCAAAGAGAGATTAGAAAGGATGGTTAGATAGAGAATAATACATGACTTAGATTTTTTTTATTTTGAATCATATGTTGATTGCATTGAGGGAAAACTTATAGGTAAAGTTAGAAGGAAAGAGGCAAATAGATTTGAGACTATTTTGGAATTGATCCACACAAATATTAGTGGACCAATTACTCTAACTACTTTGGGTAATTGCAGATACTTTATAACCATTATAGATGAGTTTTCCAGATTTGGATGGATTGATCTGTTGCGTGATAAATCTGACTCATTGGATGCCTTTAAGGTATTTAATGCTATTGTTGAGTTGAAATATGGGAAGGCAATGATAAATCTGACAGAGGTAATGAATATTATGCGAGGTATACTGAAACTAGTAGAAACTTTGTACCTTTTTCTCTATTCTTATAGAAGCAAGGAATTAAAGCTCAGTATACTATACTTGGCACTCCACAACAAAATGCAGTTTCTAAGAGGTGTAATTGCACCTTGATGGGTATAGTTAGATGCATGATTAGTCATTCTACCTTACTAGAGTTTCTATGGGGTGATGCCTTTAAGACAATAGCTTATATCCTAAATCAAGTTCCAAGTAAGTCAGTTGAAAAGACCCCATATGAACTTTTCACTGGTAAGAAGCCTAGTCTAAGGCATTTTCGTGTATGGGGTGTAGAGTAGAGGTATGACCCTATAATCATTAGCTCAAGAAACTTGATTTCAGGATGTCAATCAATTCTTCATTGGATATTGTTCAGGATCTAAAGGATGCAGATTTTATTGTCCTAATCATACTACCAAGGTTATTGAATATGATAAAGCGTTCTATTTTGAGGATGATTGGACAATAGGAGTGATGTTACTAAACTTGATTTCAGGACTGTCAATCGATTCTTCATTGGGTATTGTTCAAGATCTAAAGGATGCAGATTTTATTGTCCTAATCATACTACCAGGGTCATTGAATCTGATAAAGTGTTCTATTTTGAGGATGACCTAGACAGTGGGAGTGATGTTACTAAAATAATCAATCTGTATTGTGAGGATACAATATTACCCATTCCATCTCTGTCATCTATAGTTGTGGATCATGCTATTGGAAATGACACTCTTATCGAGAATCTAGTTGATCCTATTGTGGAAGCTCCTACAGCAGATGTGGGGAACTAGTTGTTAATTTGAGATGATCACAGATGATTTGTAGACCTACAATTTCATATGATTACATAGTGTACTTGAATTTGAGTTGAACATTGTTAATGGCACAAATCTAGTTTCTTATTTTGAGGCTATGCTAGGTTCTTATTCATCTGAGTGGTTGGAGGCTATAAATGATGAGATGACCTCCATGCATCGTAATCATGTATGGGAATTGACTAAGTTACCATATGGTTGCAAACCTATTGGTTGCAAATGGGTCTTTAAGACCAAAAGAGGGGCCAATGGTGAAGTTGAAAGATATAAAGCCAAACTTGTAGCTAAAGGCTATAATCAAAAGGAAAGGATCAATTATACAGAAACTTTTTCACCGGTGCCAACTAAAGATGCTTTCAGAATTGTAATGGCTCTTGTTGCACAGTTGGATCTTGAACTTCATAAAATGGATGTGAAAACTACATTCTTAAATGGTGATTTACTTGAGGATGTTTATATGACACAACCTGATGAATTTACTAAAGCAGGGAAAGAGCACTTAGTGTGCAAATTAAATAGATCCATTTATGGGCTTAAACAAGCCTCAAGACTGGTATTTGAAGTTTGATCAGATAATCACCTTACTTGGTTTCATAGAGAATATTGCTGATCAGTGTATCTATAAGAAATTTGACAAAGACAAGTTCATGATACTCATATTATATGTTGATGACATATTGTTGGCCAGTAACTCAGTGACTATGTTGAATGAGATCAAGCATGTTTTGTTATGCCACTTTGATATGAAAGATCATGATGAAGCCTATTTTTGTCTTGGGAATTCATATTCACTATGATAAATCTCGTGGCATTCTTAATTGATCTCAGGCAACCTATTTAAATCAAATGTTGAAGAAAATTAACATGCATTCTTGTGCTCCTTGTGTTGCACCTATACAGAGGTTGTCTAGATCATCTTGTCCCAAAAATGATGATTTAAAGATTACAATGGATGAGATTCTATATGCATCTACTGTTGGCAGCCTTATGTATGCTCAGATATGCACATGGCCTAATATTGCTTTTGCAATCAGTGTACTTGGTAGATACTTGAGTAATCTTGGTCTTGATCATTGGAGAGCTACAAAGAAAGTTATGAGGTGCCTCTAAGGTACAAAACATCATATGCTTACTTTTAGGAGATTTGAGCCACTTGAAATAGTGAGTTATTCTGATTCAAACTATGCATCATGTGCAGATGACCATAAATCCACTTCTGGATACACCTTTATGATGTATGGAGGAGCTATCTCATGGAAAAATTATAAGCAATCAGTAACAGTTGCCTCAACTATGGAGGCAGAATATATCGCTTGTTTTGAGGCCACCTGCCATGCCATATGGTTAAGGAAATTGATATTTGACATGCATTTTGTTGATTCTATATCACGACCTCTAACTATATACAACGATAGTTCATTTGCTGTTAACTTTTCTCAAAATCACAGAAACTCCAGTCACACTATATATTTTGATGTTAAGTTCCTATTTGTCAAAGAAAAGGTTGCTGAATCTCAGACTCGTTTGGTTCACATTCCTAGTGAACATATGTTGGCGGATTCATTAACCAAAGGCTTGCCCGTAGGAGTCTTCAAAAATCATGTGACTCATATGGGTGTTATTGAAAATTTTAATGTAGTCTTGGTTAAATAAGAGTTTAAGTTAAATTCTTAAAGGACTTTTTCAATGTAATATGATAGTTTACATGTTATTTTGTATTCCATTCTATTCAGACATTGTAAACTAATTTATAACAATGTTAATATCACTTATTTCCCTATTAGTTTTAGTGATCTTTGTGGGTGGTTTTCTTTCTGAATTTTGTACGGTTTATAAATATATACACATCTATGTGTTTATGTGAATGTTAATTGCTTAATTATGTATTTGTTGATTGGATTTATAATTTAATTAATGCTATCCAAGTGTGAGATTATTAGAATATTTTAATATTATATGGATTAGCATTAATTATGCTATTAGATTAATCTCTTGTGATGACTAATTGGGCAATTAATATTATCATTGTAAACTAAGAATGGATTGGGTTTATATTTATTATGGGTAATCAGCGATGGATTGGATTATCTATAAGCCTACCGGGTGAAGACTCCAACCTACAGCCCAAGAGTGTTAGCAATTATCCCATCAAATTGCTAATCAAGAGTTAATTACTGAGAGAGAGTCAATGAACTTATTTTCTTTAAATAATAATTATGTTAAATATGTGTATATATAGAGGGTTATTTTATTCTAATATTATAATTAATAATTGTTATTAAAATAAAATAACCTTAGCAATTATTATTTAAAGACTATCGCTTATTTTGAAACAAGCCATAAGATTGATTATACGATAACTCTCTGGTGCTTGCCTATCTATGGAACTCCTTTAGGTATTGTGGGTTAACATTTTTCTCTGTCAGAAATCAATCTACACTATGTCATCTTCATTAGGTCAAATCTTAATATATTACAAAATCTTCTTATTCTGTGTTCATGTATTATGATAAATTATTACATGACTTCAAGTCTTCTACCTTAGAGTAGAACAAGGGCATAGGTGTGAAGAAAACGGGTGATGCAAGCCTTTCTGACTAATTTGAGAGAAAGGTGAGTCTTTATGGTTGAGCTTCTATTTCACTTGTATGCCTGATTTTTATATGCATGTAAGGTTGAGGGTCTAAAGCTATTATCTTGGAATGGAGATATAAAACAAGTTATAAATTCAAAAACAAAAAAAGAAGAACAAAAATAAAAGAGGAAATGTAAATGAACATTTAGTATAGTGGGAATACACTTCGTCATTTGGTAGGAAAATAAAGGAATGAATAAGAATTTTTTGGAACTTAAACTTGACAAGCAAGATTTGTTAAATGGGTTAAGTGGAACATTTGGATCTTTGATGGGATTTAAATTAAATAAAAATAAGTAAATAATTACAAGAAGATATATATATATATATATATATATAATTAAGCTAGTAAATAATTTCTTTCGTGAAATTGTTTGAATGACTATTTATTAATTTAATGAGTACAACTCGTAAATTAATATTATATTTGTTTATCTTCTTACATATCAATTAAGTTTTATGGTACATTCTTACTGATTTTGTTAAATTTGTTCTTAGCTCTTTTCTTATAAATTACATAATCTATTATTTAATTTATTTGTAGAGTATCTTTCTAATAACTAGTTTGATTTTGTATCTCTCAATCCTTACTTTATTTATGTAAATTCTACTTGTGCACACCTCGCCACATTTCTATTTATAATGTGTGTTATCTATTCACATAATCATTCTATTAGTTTGAAGAAAATCATTCTTCTTAGTATTTCATGAATTGTCGTTCTTAAATTAATACTTCAAAATACCAATATTTTTTAATTATTAAAATAAAAAATTATGCGTCTAATATTATAGAATTATTTTAATCAATTTCATTTTTATTAATTTAAATTATTTTACAAAATTCCTAAATTTAAAAGAAGTAAATTTTTTGTTAATATTAAAATAATTATTTATATTTAAATTTGTTGGATATTTTATAAAGTTATTTTTTGCAAATAAAATTTATACTTAATCAAAATCATGAAATTAATCAATAAAAAATTAGATAATTCAAAAAGAATGACAGAAAATATAAAAAGAAATTTAATTCTTCACAATACATATCACATAATATAAATACAATATTTAAACTTAAAAAAAATCTCAAATAATCAATATTACAAAAATAAGTATTTGCTTTATTTTTTATGGAATATACGTAAATTTGTAACAGTTGAATATTCTAATTAGTTTGATTAATTATTTATATTAATTAATGTATATTCATATCTTGTCGAAGCCGAATTCTAATCAATTGGCGTCATGTGTTTACAAGCAACTATGCAATCATTTTCTATCTTTTATTTTTGCTTAACATGAAAATTATGCTTTTGTCCCTATTTGGTGTAATCTGAGCCCAACCCCCTTTTCTGTACGTCGCTGTCACTTCTCCTTATCGAATTGGTCCTTCGTTCACCACTTTCTCTAATCCCTTTGAGAAGATAAAAAAGAAAATAGGAAAATAAAGGAGTACATACCTAACCTAGGACTACTGAAGATCATAAATTTTTGAAACTTAAATCATGAGAGGCGTGATTTGTTAAATGGATTAAGCGTAATCTTGGATCTTTGATAAAGATTCAAATTAAATAAAAAATAAGTAAATAATTACAAGAAGATATATGTGTGTGTATATATATATATATATATATATATAATATTAAGCTAGTAAATAATTTGCTTCCTGAAGTTGTTCGAAGGACTATTTATTAATTTTATGAGTACAATTTATAAATTTATGTATTTATAATTTTAAGCGATTAGTGTACTTATAATAATGTTTATCTTTAAAATAATAATATTATAATTATATTTTTATATTATAATTGAGTATATTAATATATTTAAAATTATAAGTGTATAAAATTTTTTACTAAATTTATATTATATTTGTTCATCTTCTTGCATATCACATAAGTCTTATAGTATATTCTTATTTATTTTGTTAAATTTGTTCTCAACTCTTTTCACATAAATTACATCAATAGGTGTTTAAATTTTTTGTATAATACTTTTCCCATAATTAGTCTCAATTTGTATCTCTTAATTCTTATTTTATTTATATAGATTGTACTCACATCTCTACCTATAATGTGTTAATTGTTCACTAAATTATTGTAATCATTCTCTTAATTTGAAGAAGGTATTAATATTTTAAGGATTGTAGCTCTTAATTTAATACTTCAAAATATAAGTATTTTTTAATTATTAAAATAGAAATTTATGCGTCTAATAATATAAAATCAATTTAATCAATTTCATTTTTATAAATTTAAATTGTTCTGTAAAATTTTTGAATTTAAAAGCAATAAATTTTTTGTTAATATGCAAATAATTATTTTTATATATAAATTTGTTGGATATTTTCTAAACTTATTTTTGCAAATAAAATTTATACTTAATCAAAATTATAAAATTATTCAACAAAAAACTAGATGATTCAAATATCATGACAGAAAATAGAAAAAGAAATTTAATTCTTCAAAATGCATGTAACATAATATAAATACAATATTTAAAGTTAAAAGAATCTCAAATCATCAATATTAATTTTAGCCAAAAATAAAATTAATCAAATATATTGTCTGAAAACGAAACGACAAAGTCACAAAAATACCATAAATTACGAATCATTCTTTCTCTGCAACGGTTGTCTTCCCAACGGCACTTCTTTTGGTTTTTTGGTTTTCTGTTTTGGTCAATAATCGCACGCTTTGCCTTCCCTGCCATGTATGAGGGAATGCGAGAAGCTAACAATGGCGTGTGAGAAATGGGGTTGTTTCAAAGTGATGAAGTATCCTATTCCTCTGAGTCCCAGGGCAGACATGAAGACGGTGGTGGAATCTCTGTCGGACCTTCTTCACCCTTTTCGGTTGGCTCCTCAGTTGCATCTCCTGCTGAAGTTTCAGCTGTTACAGTTATTGATGATTCTTCTTCATTGTTGTCTGATTCTGACGGTAAGAAATTACAGGGGAAGACGAAGCAAGTTCTGAGCTTTTTGGTTCGTTGCAACAAAAATCTCCGTCGTTTCCTTCTCCTCTGTTTCTCTTCATGAACCTCTACAAGTTCTGGATTGTCGAGATGTGATGGAACTTCAGGCGTAGAAAAACAGGAGAAATTTTCAACTTTTTGATTGCAATTTCTTTCTTCAACTTAGTCTTCTTTTGTCCCTTCCTTCTTTTCTTCGACTTGTTGCTTTTCTTGGCTTGCTTCGGTAAACTTTAGGGGATACAAATCCCTTGCTTCGGTAGCTTCATTGACTTCTGGGTATGTTGTTATTTCAGTTTCATATCCTTCTATCACTAGTTTTGCTTCTATTTCGGCTTCTTCTAGTGGGATTTCTCGCTCCTCCGGCTCTTCTTATTCTTCTTCTGTATTTTTTTTTACTAATTTTCATGCATATATATATATCCATGGTGTTTCTCTGATAGGATTGGCTCTGCCAGTTTCTGCGTTATGGGTGTACGTGTGTCCCCTGCAGTTAAATGGAGATATGAAGAGTAGCTCTTTCCACTTTTGGGGTTTGCGAAGATGCAGCCACTTCTTTAACGAGATGAAGCGCGCTTGATCGTCCAACGGGAATACTTGGCCGATGATAAATTGTTTCAAGCGATCATTTCAAAAGTAAATGTTCGAAACCACTTCTTTAACAATATGTTTCTTGTTCGTTGTTCTTGGTTCTATTTATGTTGATTTGCACCTCACACACAGAAATTAATAGATTTATATTCTTGTAGTTTACTTTGGATGGGTTATCACCGTGCTGCGCGAGAAAGCTCGAGTTTTCGGGATTGTCTTTTATGTATACTTGCATTTTGAGAATTTTTTAAGATATCCAAAATAAACCAGACCAACTTTTTGTGCTTTTTTGGAGTTTTAGTATGTTGGTTTTTTCAAAAATTAATTCTTTTTCTTCTTCTTCTTCTCTGGGTTGAATTTTTTCAATTTATATAAAATGTTTTTTCATTATTATACATATATATTCAACGTAATTTTATTGTAAAAACATTTGATGTAAAAGGAAATCTTATATTTTTATGCAATGGAGTTTTATTGTAAAAATCTTTTCAGAATTCTATCTTTTAATTTTTCCTATGAATTATTTACATCATAAATGATAAATATTTATGTCACTTTTAATTTTTCAGTCCATTTTACGACAATGGAATCGCTGTTTTTTCCATTGAAGGGTGTGATGACCGATGAAGCTTTTGAATCCTCTACATTGGAGGTGGTTCGAGCTCACTGCTGATAGATACATGGGGAAAAAGGTAAGACAATTAAGTGATGTAAAGAAAATTAATTATGAGGAAATAGGAGCTTATGTGTTGCATTGACTAGCATTAATTCCATGAAGACCTTTTCTTTTCTGGCAAAAAATTATGAATTTCTATATCTCCAATAGCTCCAAATCTTTCTTTTTCTATTTATATCAATTCATTTCTTCCTCCAACAATTTTGGAAGATTATTATAATGTTATTAGTTCAAATATTTCGCTTTCATTGTTTTTCCTTTTTGAGCTAATTTAACATCGACATTTTGTTCAATTTTTCACTTAAGAATGGAGATTAGCTTCCTCCTCTTTCTAATCTCCTCTTCTATCTAGATTATCTTTCTGTACTAGGTTGCATATCTATCTTGACTTACATTATATACTGTGTTAGAACATCAAGATAAATTACAGAAATATAGCCTTTGTATGTTGAGGTTTTTCCCTAATTATTTGTTTGCATATTTGTTGCACCTGATCTGGCATGAGCTGAAGTGATCAACTTAGATGCATTTTCACTAGTTTTATGCCACTCGAGGTTTCATATGCTTCCACTTCTAACTGCTAAAATTTCTTTTGTGAGTCTTTTCTTTTCTATTTTTGTTTGTCAACTATTGGAATGTGAACTGAATATTTAAGAATAACCATATAATTAGGGAAAGTTAATAACAATATAACGCTCAATACATGCAGTATAAGTCATTATAGCGAAGTTTGGGCTCCTGTTACTAGTGGTATGTTGAAGATCATCATGATTATTATCTCTTGATTTTCATTGTTCGAACGCTAATTTTTTTTCTTTGTAGAATTATCAAATTTCAAATGTTGCACCTATTTTATGTAATGGTGTTACTCTTGTAAACATTAGTATCTTTGTTGCAATTGACAACCATTCTGCTATCATCTCTTTGCACTATCGGTACTGTACTTGTTGAATATCTATCTTGCTGAAGCATACAAGTTTCTGTCATGCATGGGCATGCTTTGCAATCACATGTGATCAATTTTTGAATAGATAGGGCATAAAGTCATGGACTGGAGTAATTTCTTTTGAAAGTTTGTATTTGACTGAAGTCCAAAGTGATTTGATCTTTGTCTTTGTGACTTGCAACATGTTTTATCTCATTTATTAATGAAAATAGTCATGTATGAAATTTCCTCTTATATTATATGATTTCTCTTTACCACTTCTGGTAATGGCTTCCTTGTTGTAGTTGTTCATATTTCTATTTCATACATTCATATGGTTCGCAATGAACACCCCTGTTCACTACCTTGACTCCACCCATGTATCTTGAAGCATCTGCTGACGTGCAAGGCCTCCAATATGTTCCAATGATAAGCTTTTCTGATGAATTGAGGCATTTTTTCATATCCTAAACACCATGGAGAAGTAAACCATGACTAGCTACCCCTTTGAGCCTGGAAGAAGTGTTTGGTTTTCATTACTCCTAATTTAAATTTAACCTTGGGAGGGTAGATTTTCAATTTGCCTTTGTGCTAGATGTTCAGGTACTAAACATAAAAAGGATAACTTCTTTCTGTAATCACAAATCATTGATTACCCCTTGCTACCACCTTTTGAGCTGTTAAATTCTTTGGTACCTGTTTTCTCTCACCTGGGTAGAGATGAGAATCTTTTGTATATTAAGATGGTCCTCATGGAGGAAAAAAAAATCAGAATTCTGGAAAAAAACAGAGGATGAAAAGATCCACAAGTTTAGAAAAAGCAAAAGAAGGAAAAAGAAAAAAAAAGCCTGAGGCAAGATGTGAAAAAAAAATTCAGAGGAAAATTTCCTCAAGTTCAGAAAAAGCAAAAGAAGAAAAAAAGAAAAGCCAAAGGCAAGAAGTAAGATAAAAAGCAAAGGCAGTGCAAAAAAGTGAAAAGTGAACAGCAAAAAGAAAGAAGAAAAAAGGAGAAGATGTACAAACGAAGTTCAATAGTTGATTGGGTTTAAAAAAGGACCACAGAAGGGAAAAATTGATTCTCATTGAGGCCTAACATCAATCTTTGAGGTTTTATTTCCTTTCTTTGTTTAGCCGCCCCTTTGTTACCCTTTTAGGCCCCATTACAACCTATTTATATCCTTTTGTTGGTAGATGAACACTGGTATAAAAGCATATTGAGAAATAGGATGTTGAAGAAATGGAGAAATGGTGGTAAGGGTCAATAGACAATTTTTGGGCCAATTACCTTTTCATTTGAAACATAATCATCAACCCTTGGCCACATTACAAGCCACAAAAGTCCTTAATGAGGTTTAGCTATCTTGGAATTATAATTGGGGCAATGTTTGTGGAATAGATTGTTGTGATAAGCCTATCCCAAAAGTCCATTTCTCTTTGTATCAATTTCAAATGTAACACCTTAAAAAGTCAATCTAGAGTAAATTCCTTGTGCCCTCTTTGTTTCCAATTCGTTTGCTATTGTCCTTGTGTCTTTTTGTTTCAAATAAACTATCTCCAATTCCTTCTCATAGTGAATCAAGTTTATTCATTCATTTGGTTTCTCAAATTTATTTTTGTGCATGACTATTACATTAATTCTTGAAATAAAATGTGGAGGGATCAAAACATTTTATTTGCCTCATGAGAAATTCTTCATAATGTGACTAAGTTTTAGATATTCATGGATTATCATATGATGAATGGAAAAGCTTTTTGATTTAGATATTCACTGTCCATGCCAATTTCATGTTTTGTTCTTGTTTCTAAGCCATTCAAGCTTATTGCTTCAACTTTGCTTCCTTTTACTGTCTCTATATTCTTTTGGTTACTTCACTGCAGGAAATGAAGCATATTGCTTGACCATTTCTTTGCCTTTAATTTTTATACCTCATTTCCCAAATATGGCCTACTTCATAATTCATCGTTGTCTTATGTATTTTGCTCTTCCTCATCTCAATATAAGAATTTTGAAATTTCAATTTGTTCTCCCTCCCAGTACTCAAGTTGTAACCATCAGCAATCTCTCTTTCTTATTGTATTCAACATTTTACTATGGTGGCCACTCCATGTAAAGAGATGTATAGCGGAAGAAAGGCCTTGCTTCCATTGATAAAGTTTCATGTTATAATTTAATGTAATATCATATTTAAGCCAATTTTGAGTATACCTTTTTTGTTGCTTTGGATAAATGTTGTCCATTAGTTTGATTTCTCAAACCTTAAATCTACTGCTGCAAATTATTGAATTAGTATTGTGTATTATTGAATTAGTTTGTTTATATTCTATAATATCTAGTATTCTTTAATATCTAGAGCTTGTACAAGACATGGATTGTTGTAGAAATTTTTTGGTTAAATAGATAAAAGAAATTATTCTGTCATATTTTAACTAACTAATTAATTATTTGTTATATGAAAAGGAAATTATTCTTTGTAGATATGGGTAGTTTTTAGTTATTTTGTAATCCATCAGCTATCTCTCTTCCTTTATTATTGTATTTAACCTTGTGCTATGGTGGCCACTCCATGCAAAGAAATGTATAATAGAAGAAAGGGCTTGCTTTCATTGATAGAGTTTTAAGTTATAATTCTATGTAATATCATATTTATGCCAATTGTGATTACACCGTTTTGGTGCTTTGGATGAATGTTGTCCATTAATTTGATTTCTTAAGCCGTAAATCTGCTGCTACAAATTAGTGAATTAGTATTGTGAATTATTGAATTAGCTTGTTTACATTCTATAATATCTAGAGCTTTTTTTCACTTTTATATCAGTGTATTGTATATGATATGGATTGTTGTAGATAACTATCTAGGCTAAACAAAAAAAAAAATTATTCTGTCATATGTGATTAACTAATTAATTAATTATGTTATATGAAAAGAAACTATTCTTTGTAGATATGAGTAGTATTTTTGGAGAGCGGCACTTTGATGGAGATGTTGAATTTGGCAAGGCACTAATGCAGGATAATTTTTGTTGTCAGTTAGCATTTTGATTCATTTTGTATTTTAGCTGTTTCTTTAGATATCTTGATGAGTGTCGTGGAAATGATTATTTTGATAGGGATGGTGGATTAGCTAAGGTTTGATTCTTTCTTGTTATTCTAGTTCCTTTCTTTATTATTTATTTAAATTTTCTAGACTGGATTTGTTTGCAGTTTGCTGAAAAGTGGCTTATTGAAAATGTTGGAAATGGGCATTTTGATGGAGACATTGAATTTAGCAAGGCACTAATGGTGGATTATTTGAGTTGTGTTGACGGTTAATAATTTTTGTATTTTAGTTTTGTTTTGAATGACTTACTTTCATGGGGATGGTGACTTCAGCTTGACAATAGCGAAGGATTATGTGTTGTGAGGTTAGTTAAGGTTTGATTATTTCTATTTCTCTTTTTATTATTTATTTAAATTTTTTGGTCTGGATTTGCTTACAGCTTGCTGAAAATTAGGAATGTGCATTGTGATGGGGATGGTGACTATGGTGAGAGAATAGTGGAGAATTATGAGGTAAGCCAATGTTTTCATTGTTTTTAATAATTTTAGTTCCTCATTCATCTTATCGAATTTTTGTTGAACTATATTTATGGTGATCTTATTATTGATGATTGAGCTATATTTCATTGTATGCATGATTATATTTATAGTTAAATAGTTTTTTTTTTGGTTGCTTATTGTATCAGTTTAACCAAGTTCTACAAAGTGATGTGTACCGTCTTCAACAACTTCGATGCTGCACTTCTGCCCCTGCTCATGCCATTAACAGATTCTTTTGGGGTATGTCTTAAGTGTTATTCCTTCATTTGTTGCATTTTTACTTGTTTTCCATATGCATGAAGGGAATAAGAAGAACCTGGTTGATGCTATGCAGAAGAGTATCAATTTACAAGAACAAATATTGAAATTATACATGATGGCTTAATGAAGCTTGCTGTTATTTATGTAATTCTTAATATTGCTGTTTGGTGTTTTTATAAGGTCACCAAGTAAAGCCAGAGTTTAGAGTTGGAAGGTCCTATCTGTATCTACATTTGTCTGTTGTCATTCATGTGATTTATGTCTCCATGTTGTGGTCCGATGAATGTAATGCCTTTTTGTAGGAGAACTTCTTTTACTTTGTCAGTAATTTTCTGCCCTCTTGTGATGTTTAAAGTTAGTCATTAAATTTCATATAAAGCAAATGCCCGTTGTCATTAATTTGGTGAATATTGGCAAGAAAGGAGCTTATCTTTAGAATTTTTTTACTAGATCAATTAATTGTTCATCTGAATTATATATTTGATAGATCTATTTGAAAGGACTTCTCCTCTAATTTTCATTATTTATAATCCAGTCCTCACTTAATGACATGATATGAAACATTTAGCATGAAATGTTATTTTCCTTGATAGAATTTTCTCATATTTTTCAGTTATTTTGTTTTCATAGCTAACCATTCATATATGAAATTGCAAACATATCTGGTTAGTGGTAATATTAATATATCTAATTTTAGATATTTTCTTATTTTTTCAATAACAGTCCCCTTTATATGTTGTCCTTAGAACCGTCAGTACATTTTTTCATAAGGTTGAATACTTTTTGGTATTTTTTCCCTTCATTTTTTGGGGTATTTGGTTTGAAATTGACTTTAGATTCTTAAAATGGTTGATTTGTTGCTTTCTGAAACTTGTGATAAGGCAATGATGGAAGATAACCTGCCTGGTGAGTACATTTAAAGTTATGATGCTCATTGTCATTTGTTTTAGTCTGGAATTGACTTTTGATTTTTTTAATAATTGATTTGCCACATGCTATAAAATTATTTGCCCCTGTTTGTGATGAAAAAGGATGGGTCCCTTACTGCAGATTATAGGCAATTAAATAAGGCAATAGTACGCAATAAGTATCCTTTACCTTGCATTGATGATTTATCGATTAGTTATAAGGTGCACAATGCTTTTCTAAGATTGACTTGTAGTCAGGATATCACCAATTTTAGATTAAACCAGTACCAAGCTTTTAGCTTCAGATGTATGAGGAGATGCGTTGAAATCGGGGGAAGACCCCAGTGTTATGTTCATTCGTGTGTCGGGGTAGAAGAACATAGTAATCAAACAGTAAAAAAATGTGTTATGTTGGCCGGTGAACTCCAATTCGTCGAGTTTTGTCTCTTCTTGTGCAGTCTGGCCTTTTTGACTTCACTCCACTCCTGCAGGAAGGTTGTTTAGAATTGAATACAGTGCTCGTCTTTTGGGGGCTTTTAGTCTTTTGGATTTCTAGTGACAAAGTGGAGTTTTCTGCCTGAAGCTGGTCAGTAGCCAACTCATACTGAGCCTCAATCCCCATTCGAATATCTTCTGTGTCATCTGTTATTGGTATTGGCAAGTTTGGGCCATAAACCATCGATGCAAGGAATCCACTACCTCGTCTAGCATGCCAGACAGGATAGCCTTCAGTAGTTGCATCTGTATAATTTTCAGGCGTGACCTGGTGTACCTGCTTCCAAGCCTCTGCTATTTCCTTTACTAAGGCTATGGCTCCTTCATCTTTGTATGACAATTCCAGTTCACTCAGCTCGTGTGTCATAGGGACAAACTGTTTTGCACCAAACTGCTTCTGGACATGGGTCCCCACAAAGGAAGCCAAGGGTTGCTTCCACATCTATATGCTACTGGACAAGGCTTCACCCCAGGCAGGAGCTTTGACTGTTCTGACTCTGGAAAATGGAAATCCACTATGATTTTGAAAAACGGTCTTGACCATTCACTTGAACAAAATTCCATAATTAGGATATTTTTTTTTCCTTGTGTAGGTAAGGCTTTGGGAACCTATTCTTTGTGCACTCAAGATTTCCCTTCATCCAGATTTCTAGTAATAGGGCATAACTGAGGATTCTAAACCTTTGGTCTGGCAATAGTTCAAGGATCGGAAAGTTTATGCTAAAATGGCTGGTACAAGATTAACCTCGTGCATGACCTGGTGAAAGAGGTCAATCACTCTGCCATCAATGTACCCCAAAGCCTGAAGATGTTGGGGCAAGGCAAGCCCTAGGAAAGTCTAGGTTGGCTCCTAGCTCCATCTTGGCCGACATCCTGTTCTCGCGGGGGTGGGGTCCTAGAGCGAACTACTCATTGCTGTCTTGCCCCAACCCAAGGCCGTTAAGGTTGGTGAGGAGCATTGTTTTGAGGGAGGGAAAGCGTGGTTGACAAGCCACTTTGAGGAAGCGACTGGACTGGAGTGGTTTAATCAAATGATGCATATGGGCTGAGCCATTCCCATCCCAAGTGGTGGCCTGATTCGGCCTGGCCTGGAAGAGATTCACATAGACTTTTGCTATCCGGGAATATCTTTCTATGTTACTTTCCTATGATAGTCCCGCTGTGGCCTCTAACCATCCGTCACGTCACATCTTGATTTGGCTATACACAAATGTAGCCTGCCAGCTTCACATGAGAGCCCTTTCTTTCCTCCCTCCTTGGAGCTCGTCCATTCGTTAAGTGATCCCTTGCTCTCATGTTCGTGTTTGCTCGTCGTTTAGGCTGGTGAGTGAGATTTCACCTCCGGGGTTCTTCACACCTGGATAGTCCAGGATCTTTATGCCCCGGCCCTTGATCGGATAAAGCCGCTTGCCCTATGACGCACTTTATGTAGGCTGGTTGAACCCCCGAAAGAAGCACCAATAGCATAAATAGCTGTCATGGTTGAGGTCAAATGCACACATCTATGGTGGTGAAAAGAATTCCATACCCGCCTCAAAATACTTCTGCCTAAAACGAAGTAAGAGGCCGGGTCAACAATCTAATAGGTTGCGTTCCCCCATTCGAGAAGAGGAATCCTAGCTAGCTACTAGATGGACGGCGGAGTAGAAAAGTCATTGTACAGGGGTAGCATTAAGAGAAGAGCTACTTCCACTTCATATAAGCTTTCTCCAACTGAGGGGTAGACTGCTTATAAGGGGCTGGAACTCATACTATAATAAGAGGGTCTGCTAGACGAAAAATTAGCCTCGGACCTTATTCGCACACATGCATGGATGAGAAGAAAGAGGAGCAGAAAGGGCCTCTGAAACTGGGTATAGTCCCTCTTAGGAAAGGACATCGTGGTACTATTTCATTGGCTAATGTGAATAGTAGGGGCTAAAGGCGAGTGAAGTGAGATGATTCGATCCGAGCTAGGTTAACTTCTTCTCTTATGAAATTGATAGTTAGAGGCGTGATCTATTCTATAAACAGATATCGGAATAGAGATTGAAAGCAGCAACCAGAGATCAAACTCCATAGTGTGAAATCCTATGATGGGATATCATAGGCTTCCCTTGGTTCACTCAGTGTAGGTATCACCTTGATGCGTGTAGCTATTGCCTTGATCCTTTGGTCTGCTCGGGGAATTCCATTAATACGCTTATCAGGCTCGTCGTTAGGAAGAGGATGGCTGACAAGGAAAGGAATCATTCCCATCGGTGAAATGAATCTTTTCTCCCATATCTTCTTTGTAGCCCAACTTGGTATATGTATGAATGAATGTTGTCAGTTGGGGAATAGTGTGACTTGGCTGCTTTCTTCGAGAATTTTATTATTCTTTTTTTCCTCTGTTTTGTAAGTGAATGAAAGGCTAACATAAGCTAGCCCTACCGGATAAGTAGCATCTCAGAAGGAAAGTCTCAACCTTTTGGTACAAAAGTAGGCTATTCTTCCCAGAGAAAAGGTTGAATATCATATAAAGGTTTGGCACCTAGTTATCTTTATTTAAGTCAGCCTGATTCGGGCTAAGTTAAGTGATCAACTAGAAGACCTTTCCCAAGGAAACTTCTTTCCCTGGAGCAGCAACTGAAAAAAGATCGGGTATGTCTGAAAACATGAAACGGATTCGTTAATAACATATAATAGATATACCCCAGATACCATTTGAACCAGAGCTGAAACCTTTCACTTCGCTCTAGTGCCTTTTCAGTTAGTAGCGGAAGTTTAATCCCTCTCGCACTATAGAAAGGCGAGTAACTACGTACCTTCTTCCTTCCAGTTTTGTGAATCCATTTGATGTACTCTTCTTGAGCTCCACAGGCTTAAGGTTGCTTTCTTTAACTAATTATGCTATGCTATTAAGTAGTCCTATCGCCATGACGAACGAAAGACCAAGGAAGAGGCTTAGATAGATAAAGCGAAAGAAGGAACAAGGCATACGTAGATAGATAAAGCGGGTGCTTGGAATTCAAGGATTCTCTGGTAGAGGGGAATCCTAGTCTGGCTCGACCAACAATGGATCCTATTGGACGGCGAAGGAGGTCAATTATGACATAAGGATCTAAGCCCTAACCATAGGTCTAAAGGTAGAGAGGGCCCGAAGCCTTTCTATCTTGAGAGACCAAGTCCTAAAACCCACACCTGCCAAACGGCATATGGTAGAGAACCTATAGCCCTTGAGGTGGCTATTGACTCTTTGTTTGTGTAATCAGTCTTTCTTTCCCTATCAAAGCTATATCCCAGCAACCCTTACACGCATAGCCCTTGATCTTCTTACTGATAAAATCATGTTAATGATTTATTGGAGAATCTTCCAAATGAGGTCTAGAAAATGGATTATAAGGCTAGAGCCCTGCGATTAGAAATGAAAAAGAAAGGAAGCGAAGGAACCTCCGAGTTTAATTAAATGATTTGGGAGCTCATACCCGGAGAAAGGCTTACTAAGCTGAATTTTGCATTGCTAATCCTATTAGGAATCTATTGAGTTACAAAGCTTAGAAAGAACTCACTCCTATTAGCTCTGAATCGGTAGGCTAAGTAAGTACTTCCATTGGCCTAGCCAGTCTTTCCTTTCTTATCTGACTCTAGAAGAAAGACAGAAGGGAGACTCTAGAAGAAAGACAGAAGGGAGAGTGAAGCAAAAGGGGAAATAAAGGAAGTAAAGCAGGGAAGATAATGGATTTTGCAAGAATCGGCATAACCACTATGTTCGAAACGGTAGATGGGATCGATCCTACTTCCACACTTGGGGCGAAAGGTTAATGCTTTTTTAAATAGATCCCTTTTAGAAGCTGTGAACTGAACATGGGTAGCATTAGATTCATTAGAGTAGGGAGGGGTGCTGTTCTCTCTTAGAGACTCGGAACTCTGTTCACAACATGCTTCGACGCGCTTTGATTGACCGAGGGTTCGCTTTCTCTTGGTGCCCATGGTGTGACCATGTTTTCGGTGGGGAGAAATAAAGATGAGGTGGGGAGAAATAAAGATGAGGAATGGCGAGCTTGACTTTATTTATGGCCAAAAAGAAAATAAATAGTTAATTTTAATTAATTTCTAGTTAATTAAATCCATTTTTTTGTCAAAAAAATGTTGCGGAGATGGGATTTGAACCCGTGGCCTCAAGGTTATGAGCCCTGGAACTACCTATCTTTAGTAAAAATCTCTGCTTCGCCTGATTGAGAGGCGATTCGCCTGATTGAGAGGCGATCATATTCATAGATTCCCCTGCCCAGGAAATCGAGTCAAGGACGAAAGAAGGAGTTTCGCTGCTTCCTTCGCTGGGACATCTAGGTCAGCCGCATCTACAGTTGAAGCAATGGAAGGACGGTCCGATTAAGGCCATGGAATGGGGGCAACCAAGACAGTCACGAGCTCGCTTGATCACTTCTTATCTTTTCTTTCTTCTTCAGCCAAACTTCTAACGTTAAGCATCTCGAAAAACTAATGTTCAAATCAATCTCCTCAGTCAAAGGCTTAGGCTATTCAGCTACGAGTTCTGTCATACTATAGCTTTTGCTTAAGGAAGAGTTGGATTCAATACTTCGTATAGTGCCCAATAAGTTATTGGGTGTTCTTTTAATGGTTTTGGTACCGAAACTGTCTTTTTGATTGGTACCACAGTGGCCCTTTTGGTTAGGTATTGGAGCAACATTACCTATTGTGGCAATTCAAATTCGGGTACTTGACCGTGCTCTTCTTCCCATCTCCTAGAAACGGTTGAATAAAAGTATACTGACTTGGCTTATTCCATTCCAAAAGAGTCAAAACTTCTAGTTCCAACGAATTCCATAGCTGCTAAGACCGCGTCTTTCTTTAACAACTGGGATAAGAGAAGAGGTTTTTTAGAATCAAATAAAAAGTTGTAGTTGTTCATCCTACAGTGATAGAAGAAAGCCCTTTCTTCTCATAAGATATTTCTAGTTAGTTAGGGCGTTAAGGCTAACACGCCTTGATGCGTAATCCAATCATCTTTTAGACGGGATGCTTTTGTATCATTTTTCCTTGTTGGTAAGAAGTTAGCAGAAAAACTTCTGGTCAACCTAACCAAAACAAGAAAGGAAGAGGGGTGGTCCCCGAAGGGCAGAATGATATTAGCAAGTGCCTATATCAGTGACGATTTAGATGAAAAGGCAAGTCAGGTTTCACCACATATGTGTGGTACCCAGCCCCACGCAACCCTTACCATAGTTTCTATTGGCTAGGTTGCACCCCTTACCATTTTTAGTATAATAGGGGAAAGATCAAGTGAAACCCTTGGGCAACAAAATCTTTACTCCTAACTAACCCAGCAGCATATCAAAATAGCATTTTGCTATTGTTCGCATTGTTCGCAGACACCTACTTCTATTAGCTGACATAAAAGACAAAGATTCTTCGTTCTTCGAGATCAGATAGGGCAGACCGGCCACAACGTCTGGCATAGTAGGAAATGGTCCCCTTGGCTCAGTCCTGCCAGCAGTAGTTCTTTCGATGCTATTACTATTAAGGTATGAGTCTTGTGCCTCAACTTTCTATTATAGTCGAGTGAGCTCACTTACTCTAATCCTACTGCGTAGACGTCGTCTAATAGGCTACAACACCATATCATCATCAGCAAGAAAACGTGTATGCGCTAACGCTATATGGCTGCTAGGGGTTCTCGCTCAAACATTACTTGTTGGGTATGCTAGACCGGTGAATTAGGACTGGAACTTTTCAACAGCAAGAGAAAGTTAAAAGTTAGGAATCCACTTATGTAATAGAGTCGATCCCCTAAGGTTTTGAGCAGCGGCGTAGTATCAGATCCCAAAGATAGTAAGTCTTTTCTTTTTTATGAAGAAAAGTCTTTTTCACAGATTCTATAGAAATTTATATATCATATATGAAAGTATATGATATATGAAACCGAGATAGTTACCTTTCAGAAAATTCGAATGAGAGTGTAAATGCCGATGCTTTATTCTTCTGAAGGTAGGAGAAAAGATAAAACTATAAAGCGGATTAAATTATTTATTAATCCAAATTCAAGTTTGAAACTCATGTGATACCAAATCAAAGTCTCGTCTGCGGCAATCATCAAACTCCATAGCTAATTCGAGCCTTTTAGGACTAGTGGGATCCATTGACCAATAGCCAGACGGAACTAAAACAGCAACAAAAAGTACAATGGAGCAAGAAACAGCATAGCAGCTACTTACAGCAACAATCTTTAGACTAGGAATGACAGGCGTACTGGCACTCACCTATAGCTCCAATCACTTACAACAGAAAGAGACAAGGGGCTTCCAACAGACCTGCTACCTGACTAGAAAGAAAGGAAGTAAAATAGAGATGAGCCTATGACCGACTAGCCTGTCAAAGCAAGCTTAAAATGTCATGTTTGAAGGCTAGATAGCGACCTTACTTGGATTGTGGTAAAATGAAGCTTTCACTCTAGTAGCTTAGACCATAGTTGAACCTCCTACTCCTTCCTTTAGAAGGGAAGTAAAAAGCCAGTGCTTTGGTAAGTGACTAATCGTAGCCAACTTATTAAAGATGTATGCTTTCTCTTTTTATATAGAATATGTTTGTGATTGCTTTATATAGGATTAATTGTCAAATATTTAATCATATAAATTCATTTCGAATCGGAGCGTCGGTTCTGTTTTAGAAGAAGCATGAAGGTAGTTTAAGGTTTTG
The DNA here is from genome assembly GCA_037074485.1 of Delonix regia. Taxonomy (NCBI): domain Eukaryota; kingdom Viridiplantae; phylum Streptophyta; class Magnoliopsida; order Fabales; family Fabaceae; genus Delonix; species Delonix regia. Next base: position 24,978,548 of record CM073462.1, on the reverse strand, counting down.
CATCGATTATAGAGCACTAAACAAAGTGACCATCAAGAACAAGTATGCCTCTTATTGCTGAGGGTGAGCCTCTTTCTTTCTTTTTCCCTGCCTAGAGTTAACTTCCCCAGCGAACTCCTTAATAGCATATATTATTGCCATTGCTTACACAAAGATCGGAATCATACCTCTAGCGGGCATTGTCTTCTGTTACCTAAACAGCTGTCATTTCTATTTTACTGAGACTTTCATTGCCCTTAACTCCTCACATAAGGCAACAAAGGAAGTGTCGAGTGTAGCGAGAACATTATCTATGAATATAATACCGCAAAAGTCCAATAAAAACGTTCAGGCGCTCTAGTGTCTAAAAAAAGGGAGGAGTTTTCCTGCCAATTAACTGATTATCTCATTGCCATGATGAATCATATAGATTTCATCATCGCCAGCAACTTTCAGGAAATCGCTGGACTTGGACAAGACGAGAGTCACAATGCTCTCACTCTATGCCGCCCAAAATAGACAGGCGAGATATGAAATGGTCACAGTTTTGACTGTACATGGATAATTATTTATCTATGAAATATTGGGAATATGTCCAAAATAGCTAAGGTAGTTGACGTTAGCTGTAGTGTTGGTTGGTCCTTTGAGGCCGAAGGCCATTATGATATTTACTTAGAGCCTAGTCGTATCTGTTCTGATTTGTGTAATTATGACTGGTTCTATAGGAGATTCAATTATATTCTGTTGATGATTTTTCTCTGTTTAATGTCACTGAATTATGTCTGTATAATATCTGGTTTTTAAACTTTGAAAGATGTACCACCGTATTAATTTTTGGAATATTAGAATTACCTGTTCACTACTCACCCCATTATTTAATATTTTTTCATATATCAGTGCCAATCTAAAACATCCACCACCTTCGGAATTTTAATCTTGGTGATTAATTCCTTGGTGAACCTAGTCTATTGTTAGAGTTATGTCTTTCAGAATTTTATTATTCAGTTCAGTCACTCCCTGGTATACAGGCTAATTTGATGTATTATTATGGTGTGTCATGTGTTAGGTGATCTATGTTTGTTTAATATGAGGGGGTTCAGATTCGCGAGGATGAATGACACTTCATTCCCGTGTCGGTCATGCCTTATCAGCTCAGGTTGTAACAAAGAGCCAATGTAACGATGGTATTTTTACCTTCCTTAATAAATTTACGTTTTAATTTTTTGGGAAATAATATATATAATTTATAATTTGGTCCTTATTGTTCAAAATTTTGTAATTATATCCCAAAAGTTTAAACTTATAAAATGTAAGTTCATGTAATTTTACCAATATTTTAACATACATTTGAGTTAAGTTTAATTTATTATCTATTTTTATCTATTTTAGTATTATAAATATTAGAGTTGAATATATCTACACTATTTTTGCATTTCAAAAGATTGTATGTAAAGCTAACAACATTAAGTTATGCACCATGATTCTGAACCTAGATTGGTAAGTTGCTAGCCCCAACCACCACACATGGATGTGATCTTATTTTCGTTATGTAATTGAGGTGTATGACTTGTATTTTGATTATTTTGAGCTTTGATACTCTTGTCTGATATCTGTATTTTTTTTTAAATAGCACTAGCCTTCAGCTAGTTCTAGTTTTATGAAATTTTGTTGGTCTTATGGGATGTTCCCTACTATATATAAATTTGCATGGATTTCATTTATGTTGAATTAAAAATCTGATTTATGTTTTCATACTATATTTCGTATTTTTTACTAAATTTCATGTGAATATAGTTTAATTCTCATTGCCTATACTTTGTGAATAATTAACTGTCCATATGAGGATAAATAATTGATTCATGGAAAACTTCATCGTTCTTATCTATTCCCTTCCTAATATAATTATAAAAAAAGGTAGGAAAGTTGGGTGGAAATGTTTTTTACTCTATTGAGTTTTTTCACATTAAATTCTGTTTATCATAATTATTTGTTACTATTTTGCTTTTATCTAGTGTCTATTTTCTTTACAAAGTTAAGTGTGTTATTATCTCATAAAATAGGTAAGATTATTTTCACCCATTATAAGGTATTGGTACTATTCACATGTATGTTACTATTCACAGGAATAATGTAAGCTTTGTGCTCATAAACACTTTGAATATTCACAAGTCACGTTGTTGGGTCACAAAATAGAGGTGAATGAACGTGTGAAAATTCTGCTGCAAAGCCACCTAATCATCATCAACCAATAATGTTCTTGTGGAAGGAAGACAGGTTAATTAATTCACAACTAGCGAAAGCGAGGAAGATCAATAGAACGTGGCTCAAGAGCAAGAAAAATATTTGATATTTCAAGTGTCCATTCACTGGAAGAATGCAGAGGCCAAAGGCAATTACGATGAGAAGTCTTGCTAATGGTAGATGAGAACTAGTTATGATTAAGTTGAACGATATCATGCTATATTGATGGTAAAAGGATTTGCTCAGAAAGAAGGCATTGATTACAATGAGATATTTTCTCCGGTTGTTCGACTCACAACGATTTGAGTGGTCTTAGCAATGTGTTTGACTTACATGTAGAACAATTAGATGTGAAAATTGAATTTCTTCATGAAAAAAGAAATTTATATACTCGTGACAGAAGGATTTGAAGAAAAAGGAAAAGATAACTTGGTTTGTAAGTTGAGCAATGGTCTTAAACAGGCGTCGAGATGTTGTTATAAGAGACTAAAGATAACTTAGCAGATGCAATGACAAAACCTATAAACACTGATAAGGTTATATGGTGTAGATATTCCATTGGCCTAGCAGAGACGTAAGCAATAGGAAATTGCAAGGAAAGAAGAATGTTGTAAAGATTGATTGATTCTCAAGTGGGAGACTGTAAAAAAAGGTAGGAAAGTTGGTGTGTTTAGGTAACCAAACATTGAAGAAAACGGTAGGAAATTTTTATAATTACAGTTTATACCTTAAAAAATTGTAATTAAATCCTTCATCTTTACCTATAAATCAAGATAGGAGAATATTATATATAGAGAGAGATTTGTGAGATATTGTGTGATTAATATTCTCTTATTAACATATTATTCTTGCTATGGTGAAACCCTTTCTTCCTTGTCCATATTTTTTTACTTTATTAGGTTTTTCCACGTTAAATTATGTGTGTAATATCAAATTATTTGGTACTGTTTTGCAGTGTCTATTTTCTCTACAATAATGAGTGATATTTACTCACTAAATGTTTTCACTCACTCATTTTACATATTTTTCAAAGAGCCATGGACCCTTTTGATATACTTGTAATTTAATAACTCCAATTGTCATAAATAGGAGATTAGTTATTGTGTGGTATATCTAAGTTGTCAAAATCTTAGTTATAAAACTTTTGGGGAGTGCATATTTTAGAGGAAATTTTGTCAAAATTTCTACACAAAATACAAATAGTGAATATTATACTTATAGGTTGACATAATTTGGTAATTATCATATAGTTGTACCTAAGATTATACCATTATATATATATATACATGTCTATCTGTGTGTATGTGTTGTCATTTTCTTTGAATTTTTTAAATTTTAATTTTTATATGTAATTTTATTTTTTATTTTTTATTTGATTGTTTAATTTATAGGAACATACCATTTTAGATTGTATGAATTTACATCTTTTAATTCAATTTTTTTATTAAAAACTTCCACTTATCTTAAAATTAAATAATAGATTTGTCACTTGCAAGGTTGTAAATATTTACAGAAATAATAAGATGTGTTTAATGTATTGAAGATTTTTGTGAAAAAATGATCAATTTTTTATTTTTGAAAGAATAAAATGGTATATATGAGCAAATATTATCAAATTAAATATAATTAAGGACAAAATTAATAATAAAAGATATATGATAAAATACTATGATATGGGGATAAAAATTTTGATCAACTACTATCTGTTGCATTCTGCCCAACGAGAGCTACCGGAGAATCTCCTGTAAATTACTGGAGCCATTGGATCGAGGTTCTAGATTTAATAGATATAAAACAATTTTAAATATAAAAATAAATATTTTTTAAAATAATAAAATATTTTATTTTATTATTAAAAAATAAAATATTTTGTAGTATTTTACAAAATATCTTCATAATATAATTTAGAAAGACTGAATTATTTAAATTTTAATATATCTTATTTTTAAAAATATTTATTATTATATTTTAAAATATTTTTTATATCTATTAATTCTAGAGTTATTAGATCTGGATCCAATGTCTCTAGATATTACTGGAGATTCTCTGATGTTTTATTTTAATATAATATTTTATTATTACAAAATAGAAACAATTTATTTTACACATCTCATAATAATTTAGTGAGATTGGATTATTTTAAATAGAATTTAAAATTTTAATATATTTTATTTTTATTATTTTTAAAAATATTTATTTTTATATTATATTTTATTTTTTATATCTGTTAAATATGATCTAATGTCTCCAGCTTCTACTACTGGAGAATCTCCAGTAGCCTGGCTACTGGAGAGGATCCGTTCTCTTGTCCAACATGTCATAGCAATTATGTGTTTTTTCGTTGGGCTTGGATTCCTCTTGTTTGCACCCAAGGGCTTGTTTTATATTGTTGTCGTTATTTTTATTTTTTTTTCCCTCGATCTCTTTTCTTTATATTCTCACTAGCTACAAAGAATCCAATTTTCTTTGCTCTATCGTATGACTTGCTTTGTTTTTTAATTTGCGTGGTTGTTGTCTTAGTCTCATTTTCTAGTTTCTTCTATCTAATTTCACAAATGTAGTATTTCCTCTGAAAAATTGTCAGTTACAAATGAATTTATATGATAGGTGATTTGATATATTAATTCAATTAAATCATTTCATTAATAAATGTCTATTACTATGTATAAGACTCCTTTTTTTTTTTTTTAATAAATGATTTGATTAGACTAACACATCACATCATACAATTACATAATTTTATTAGTTTGTGTAATACTATTGCACCTTACTAATATTTTTTCTATTATAGTGTAGATTTTGTGTTATCATCTTTGTTTAAGGATTAGTTAGGTGTATATATATATATATATAATTGTTTTCTCCTATTGCTTATACTTTTTATTTTATTACTAGTTGATATTTTAATCTATGCCGGTTGATAAATTTTGAAAAAAAAAAATGAGTATATTTGATGATATTGATTCTAATTATATTAGAGTAATATGTATTTTTGATTAATTATCAACTTATTTTCATATAAAATATTGGTGATAATTTTTTAAAAATATGTCAAATATCTTAATTAATTTTTTGCCTTCCTCAATTTCTATTATTGGCTCCATCACTACTTCTGTTTAAGCAAATGTGACTACATTCAGGTATAATCTAGCTAGCGATAATAGGTAGCATTTTGTGTTTGTGTCTTGTATCCTGATCACACTTTCAGATAATTTTGAATGTTCTTTCTTCATTCGGTCAAGTCATTTACCTTTTGTTTTAAGTAATTATATGCTCCTCGATTATTTGAATCAATCTGTGTAAAAAAGAAAAAGTTTACTGAACAATCTTAAAATTCCATAGTTGGTAGTGCAATAACTCAAAGGTGTTTAATTTGAAATGGTTTGCATGACATTACACTGTTTTGTCATATTTGAGCTCATGATCATTTTGAATGATTATTTGGTTATTATATATCTCAATCTAACTATATGTTAGGTGGTCTGCAAATTATAAAGTTGTGAACACCCAACCATAAAAATTGAAAAGTTTAAAATAAAATAAAATAAAACAAAAAACAAAACAAATATATGAAAATTAAAAAAATCATTTTTAATTAGATAAAAATAAGTAAAATAATCATTTTCTTAAAAGAAATTACTTAATAAAATACATAATAAAATTAAAAAAATGACCCAAAATCATGAAGAAAAATTTTGAAGTGAAACAACGTCAAGTGAATTCAAAAAGCAAAAGTGCAAAAGGGAAAAAAAAAAAAAGAAATAAAAAAAATGACAATGTCAGAAAGGAGGAAAAGCTCAAAGTGGACATACTGTGCACTAGCTCCCTCTCTCCCTGGTCACCATGTTATGCAAAACAGAAAAGCTAAACACAAGGAGCTACTAAAAGGAGGAACTAGATAAATTGGGTCAGCACACCTTTCTCTCTACCATCTGAACATCTGGTGGTCTACTCCTATCTAGCAGCACAAGTCAAAGCGAAAGGGAAGAGAAACACAAAAGTGGAAAGGTGTAGTTAGCTCCCAGGCTATTGTACAATCATTGTCAAGGAAGAGGAGGAAATGAGAAAGATGGCCATGGCAGCAAAAGAAAATGAGAGAAGAAGGAAAAGGTAGACTAGCATAGAAACTAAAAGAGGTCGGGTGAGAGAATGAAGAAAACAAGACATCAAATGGGAAAGAAGTGAAGCAGGGAAAAGGTGGATAGCTCTATCACTAGCTTCGAGGACACAAAGGTGTTCAGAAGACAAAAATGTAGCTTGGTTATATCAAAGAACTGGCAATGAATAAGAAAGAGTGATTAGGAAAGAAAAAAGGGATAAATAAGGAGGAAAGTCAAGAGAATGAGGGAGTTTTTCTGCTAGTTACCAGTATGTGAGGATCCTTGTTTTTCTAACGTGAAGAGCAGATAAGGAAGAAGGAGGTGCTCGTGTGAAGGAGAAAGCCAAAAGGGCATAAAGAACTAGCAAATAGTGAACTTGAGGCTAGAATAAAGGTAAGTGAACTCCTATTCTGAATTTAGTTAGTTGATACAGAGACAAACAGAGCATGCTGTGCGGTATGTGCATATTCCTTTTCTCTCGTTGTGAACTCTTCCCTTAAAGGTTCGAATATGATGGATTTGTTTGGTAGCGTAGCTAGTATTGAGAGCATCACATTGCTATTTTGATAGTGTCATAGTGTCATTGGAGTCTTGGGTTAGTAACATAAATTTTCTAGTGTTAGTCTTGAGTAGTGGCTTGTATTTGGCTGTGATTGTTCTTGTTGGTTTTGGAGAGTAAGCGAGGAACTTTTCAGAAGTTGAAAGGAAAAAGCATGAGAATGAAAAGAAGAGACAATTAGAGTTAACTGCAGGTGAACCAAGGACAGGATAAGAGGGTTGAGTCCGAGAGAGTTGAAAAAGGGAAAGAAACCGAGAGGTTGAAGGAGATCAAGGAGAAGGAGCGGAAACAAATAGAAGAAAGATGGAGAGATAGAAAGAGTGAGAGAGAGTTGGAAGGAGAAAACGAGCTTCACAAGAAAGAAAGACAGAGAACTAGAGAGAGTGAGAGAGCTGGATGAGAAAACCCAAAGAGAGAAGAGCTTAGAGAAAATTAGAGACTAAAAATCATAGAAGAACTATTAGGAGCAACTGAGAATCAAATCCCCTATCTTGTACAATAAGAACAGAGCTCAAAAGAGGGAAATAAGAAGAGGACGCGTTATTGAGAGTGAAAAACCATAACTAGGAAACTCGGGATTGAATAAGAAGATCCGCTAGTGAGTTATTCCTTTATGTCTTAACGAAGTTTTTTTTTTTCTTTTTTCCAGCCCCACTGTATAGTTCAACTTAATGTGATTAAAGTATGGATGTTTAGAATGTTTCCTTTTAATCTGTACAATGTGGGTGCTAGTTGATTTTATATCCTTGTTTGCTTCTTGTTTCAAGTGAAAAGACATTAATATGATCCTTTGGTATTGATTCTGAATAGTTTTTATACTTCCATGATTCTCTTGGTTAGTCCATGCATGTTGGTATTGTTTTGCCAAAGTTATCCAAGTCGAAGGGTATCTTGCAATATGGATTGAAGTGTTAAATGATGCCATGCATTTTTGTTGTGTCAACTAAAGTTTGAATGTTGTTAGGTTTTAGAATGGTTCATGGGTTTTCTTTCTGCACTTTAGTTTGAACAAAATAAAAGTAAGATGTTCATTAAGTTCCTGTGCGTCCTTAGATGATGAATATGTATTAAATCCAAATAAAGACAAAAATAATAAAACCAAAAAATAATAAAATATTGAGGCTGGATGTCTTATCTATGGCTTTGCACATGTAAATGCATGACCTATTTTTTGTAAAAGTGACGCGGTGTACCTTGAAATAAAGAGGATGAACCCAAAAAGTATACAAGATCCCTAATCCAAAATGTGTGTTCCCTCGGCCATAGGATTCAATTCAGATTACATGTTTAAATGAATGCATTGCTGTAAATACCTCTCATGAAAAACAAATATGCCTTGTGCCCTTGTCAGTAAGCTTATTTTTATGTATTAATGTTTCTTTTTCCAAAATGATATGACTAATCATATATGTTATCAGATTTTATTATATCTATTATTTTCTTGCACTTTTATTTTTGTCATCATTATATTCGGTTGACTTTTATAGTAGCTGTATGAGATTATTAGTCTTCTCAGGCATTAGAAATTAATCGCTAGAGGTCATGTGAGGTCTTAAGTCTCCTTGGACTTCGAAAGTTAATATGTTTTTATGATGAATGAATAAATAAATAAATAAATTTACAAAAATTGTTCCTTTGGTTCACCTTCTTATTCATTTTTTTTTTTTTTTAGAGTCACTGTGTGAGATCATAGGTCTCCATAGACACTTAAAAATTAACAAGTAGAGGCCACGTGAAATCTTTAATTTCCTTAGGCTTTCAAAGTTAACACATGGTTTTCAAAAAATTTCAAAAGAAATAAAAATAAAAATTCAAAAATCATAAAAATCCTTTTCTATTATAGTTTCATTTTCTCTTTCAAGTTAAAATAAGAATTCAAATTCTAAAAATCCAAAAAAAAAATTAGAAGGAGAGAATGAACAGAGTAGGAAAGTGATATCAGATTGATTTTGTAAATCAAAACACACCAACTGAACTTCAATCCTGTTTTGTTTATTAAAATCTATTTGATTTCAACTATCTTGTTTTTGTCATAAAAATTAAGACATTAAGCAATGGACACTCCCTTTTAGTCGAACTACGTGGACTTTGATCCTTATCAAAGGGTATGTAGGCCCTAAGCTCTCATCCTGATTTAAGTCCACCCCTTATGAATATCCATTTTTTCTTTCTTTCATTTATTTTCTTTTAAGTATTTTTGTTTATGTTTTCTCTTCTTGTTTTGATGTGTTTTAATAAGGATAATCAAGATAAATTTAAAGTCATATTTCATTAATTTCATTTGACTAGTTTAGGGTAACTATCTTTACGGATGGGTGTTGTGGGGTGTCTAACACCTTCCCTGCACTCAAACAGACTCCTGAACTCATATTTGTTTTCGCATTCCATTTTACCTTCTTTTTTTATTTTAATTTGGTTTTCCAAAGTTTTCCTTTAAAAATTTTGGTGGCGACTCCTAAAATAAATTTTTTTTTAAATTGCTTTGAAAGTTGATTTATTTGTCTTTTTCTTTTTGCACCATCCGCATTGCACTCTACCTTTCAAGTTATTAGGTTTGACAAAAGTTTTATACAATATAATCAAATTTATGCTTGTATTATTTCATTAATTTTTATGTAGGATTCTTAGTATTAGTGGATGCATGCATTAGAATAGGCTTTTTTAAATAAGTAGCTATTTGAGACACAAACTAATTAGAATTTGCTCATTTGGTAGGTTGAATTCAGATAAAGGAATGTTTCCCATTCCCTTTGCTATATTTGTTGAAGCAACCTAGTGAAGGAATGTTAGGTGAAAGGGAGTGGTCATTCCTTGATATGTGGTAATGGCCATTCCATTGAGACTCGAAAGAAGAGGCACACACTTTTGGGAATGGAAAAAGTCAGACCATTATGCCTTTATGCCTTTATTATGTTTCAGATTACTATTTGGTGTCAGCATCATAATAGAGCAATTGAGGTGGGTAAGACTTGCGTGGGTATTGTTGTATGTCCAAGCTATTGACACCAGAGGAGAGCTCTATCGTCAACCAACAAGCATCACCGGAGCAACCCCTGCATTGTGTTCACTATCTAAGGAACAGAGTATCAGGTTTGTTTTATTTGCTGAGATAAAAAATGATCTCTGCTCTCTGTCTGTATTAGATTTCCATTAAGTTCATATCTAACATTATATGAGATCATTATGAGTTTCAATTAAATGGGTATTACTATTTTCCAACCATTGATTGATATAAATGTTTATAATATGAGATTAGGACCAATTTTTCCAGATGTGGTTTGGTATGATATTTTCGATGTAAATAAGAAACACTAAAAATGGTTTTGGATTTATAGTATGTGCTTGAGAAGTATCCAACATTCCAGAAACTTCATCCACATTATATTATAATTAGTTTCCTTCCTTTAATATATGAAACTATGCACTTGTTTATCCTAGAAATTGTACCAACACATGACAGTTGACTTCACTTGACCATAAAAGACTGCATCAGTCATAGCTTAAAATACTCAACTTAGGCAGAGAGGTAAGTCAAGATTAGCAAAATATTTACGTGACTCAATACGTGAAGATCTAATTTTTTCTATCGACATTTTTAGACTAGGATTACTTCAACCAAGTTTTACTAATCCTATATAACATACATGTATTCATTTCTGAATGATACAATATTTGCATTTTAAATTTTCTCATAATTATTTAATTGTAAGCCAAAGCATATTGTTCGATGGGTAGTTTTTGAGAATAATAAGACTAATCAACTGTATGTGATTGCCATGTGTCAAGCATGATAATTTAGATTAAGGTGAACTAATTTTTTACTAAGTTCATTTTCCATGTCATAAATAAATTGAGTTTGAATGCAATTAATTCATTTATACCTGATCTATTTTATTGATAGATTAGTACAAAAGTGTGAACTCTAGTATGCAAAGTTATGCTTCAAAGTAACGTATAATATTTAAAACTCAGTCTCAGAAATCAAATATTAGTATAATAAAGTGGTCAAGACAAACTTGTTCATTGAACTAGTTTAATTTAGATCTAATTAAGTTAATTTTCAGACTTTTTCAAACAAGAGAGTCTATATAAACTCATTTAACAAACCCACCACTTATGCTGTCCCTGGCTTGTGTGTGTTAATGTTTTAGGGTAAAATCTTTTTTATTGTTAAGAAGTGTAAGAAAAAGTAGGAATGCAGATTATTTTACTCTAATGACCAAAGAAACTTTTCATGCTTATAGCTTTAAAGAGAAATGGGAGGATAATTTGAGTTTGTATGATATGTTTTAGTATTATAATTTATTTATTAATAGTTGTTATTATTTTTTTGCCATTTTGTTAGTCATAAAATATTGCTATGAAGCATAATTAGAGACACAGTGCTGAGAGTTTCTAATGATGATTCTTGTCTTTATTTTCCAATACCTGACTACAAGTAGTTATCCCTTTTAGATATTGCTTACTTGATCATGTGTAAATGGGGAATTTGTTTTACACTTCTTACAGTTATGGATGCTATGAGAAGAGAAGTTGTTGTCAGTGTTGTGGGGTGGTAGATGAGTGTTGTGGTTATATTGTATAAATGTACATTGGCCAAGGGGTGTAGCATGGCTCTATGATGAAAGCATCTTCTTAATAGGTAATACAATCTAGAATTTTAGGCTAAAAGAGCACACCTTAGGAATTTGATTTATAGTAGTGACACCACTTGCTTTAACCAAATTCGAATGTATAGGGCTACATTCTATCATTTGTGTGACAGGTTAGATATAATAGGGACATTAAGACCAACCAAGCACATGTTAGTTGATGAGCAAAGTGGCAATGTTTTTTCACATACTTGCTCATCATGTAAAGAATAGGCTTATCCCGTTTAAATTTGGTAGATCCAGGGAAACCATAATTAGGTACTTCAATATGGTTTTAAAGGCAATAATCTTATTAGAAGGGGAAGTTTTTAAGAAGCCTAAGTCAGTTCCCCAAGATTCAACTGATGAAAGATGGAAATGGTTCAAGGTAAGAAATATATCATACTTATTGATTACTATTTTAATTAATATGCCACATTTGTTGACCAGAAAATTGTTTTCCAAAACTGCCTTGGTGCATTAGATGGAATGCATATAAGGATAAAGGTGCCAATATATGATAAACTAAGGTTCCACAACTGAAGCCCATCATGGTACCTTGTGAGAACACACAACAAGATTGTTAATGCTTGTTGCTTACTACATAACCCCATAGAAGGTGAGGCTGAAAACTTAGTGCTTGAAGGTGTAGATGGGGAGGACAATCTGATAAGTACTGTGGAAACTAGTGATGTGTGGAGTATGTGGAGGGATTCCCTAGCTCACTAGATGTTCACTAAACTTAGGCAGCACAGATGATTAATGTGCTTGTTGCTTTATTGCCATATGTAATATGATTATTATGCTTGTTTTAATATACCCATGTGATGTGACATTTACCTACGCATGGATATGTTGTTGTGGGTGTTATGGTAACTTGTGGCATTGTAATAGTTATACTAATTTCTTGTTGCTATTTGTCTTACTTAGCGTAATATGTGAATGCCACTTTATGCATTGTAATTTTTATATCAATGTCATGTTCCACTTTTTTGACATCAGTATGATGTGTGAATGTCACCTCATTAACAGGGGTTCTTATTATTGTGTTTCTAATGGTCATTTTAGCATAAGTCGTCCGCCGGAATCCAACACTCAAGCAGCACCACTAGTGGGAAACATGTGTGGACGCAAGAGGAGGACAAGGTGTTTATGGTCTGCTTGGTCAAGATTAGAGCCGAGCAAAAACATATGAAAGATTGCTAATTCATGCTTGGGTATTTGGTGACCTGGATGCCATATTGTAGCTAAAGATCCCCAGATGTAGCTTAAGGGGTGTTCCACACATATAGTTGAGGCTGAAGACTCTAAAAACCAGCTGGACAATCGTATATAACATGGTTTATGGGCCAAATACAAGTGGCTTTGGGTGGCATGATGGATAAAAATGTGTTCTTGCAAATAAGAAGGTTTGGGATGAGTATCTCAAGGTATATGTTACATGTATAATTTTTTTGCATCTATATAAATCACCTGCACATATTAAAATCAATTTGTGTTTCATTTTATTAAGGCATGACCAAAGGCAGCCCCATTTAAGAATGAGCCATTCTTACACTAGCAAAAGCTAACCTATGATGGTTTTTCTACATTATCTATTTTTATTCTAAGTTTCAAGAGTATATTGTAAATTTTATTCAACCAGGATCCAAGCATATGTACTTGTTATCAATATTCGCACAAATGATTGGTACATTTTTGTTTTGGACATTCTGTTTCATTAATTCATTTCACATAAATGTATGGTGCATTTTTTTTAAGGCTTGAAAATGGATAGAAATAGACTATATAATCACTGACATGTGTTTGGTCTTAGCATTTATAACATGGCCTGCTTCAAATTTTCATCAACAACTTCATTATAAAGGTAAATTAAAATTCTTATATCAGAATAGCACTGCCCCACTTTATTTTAGGCCAAGATTAATCATGCAAAGAATAAGAAATCTAGGCTGTCCCAAAGTAGTTCTGGTTCTCTCATATGACATAAGTTGTTTAGTAAAAAACATGGAGTGTTATAGCAAATGAAATACTTGGAAGGCGCTTATTATTAAGTTTTAAAATGAAATTACAACATATTAAAGATATATTTTAGAAAAACTAGATATTGAGTATAAAAAATATTTACTTGAATTGTTAGCAAGTATATATACTCTGAACACTACGAACAACCTTAAACTGAATCATATGAATCATTCTTGATAGCAGGAGATTTGTGCTTAAACTAGGCTTAGAGGTCTCTTCTGGGCATCTTTGATTTTGATGCTTCTGGGTCTATATAAATAAGTGTGCATCCACTCTGATTACCATGAGATACACCAACCCAATTGTGAAAATGGGGTAGGGCAAACTATTGTTTTTTGGATTCTTGATGATATGGGTTCAAGTATCTCAATTTGTCGGTTGAGGTGCCCATATTTTCTACAAGTTTCTAAATGAGATTTGTTAAATATATTGAGTCCTACATGTGGCTTTAGAACTTGACACAACATTTTTAGCTTATTTTAAATTATATGATCTAAACACTAAAATATAATGAACAGTGTTCCAAAGTTACAAATATGTGAGCAAAGTTGTCAACCTTTGAAGTCTTTGGTAGTTGGTGTTATGATATGCAAAAGAAAGATAATTCAATACTAAAGGATTAGGACATAGGTTGCAATATAGTCCAACCTTCAACAAGGATTAGGTGTAAACATAAGGTCAATTAATTTATGGGGGTAATTTAGTCATTTTGATTCTTATTCCATTCCATTCCATTCTATCACAATTTTATCCTAACCAAACATTATATTTAAAAATCTTTCCATTTCATTCCTTGTCATGCCAAACAAAGTAATAAGGCATATTATTCTTTTTCATTCCGACTCTCATTCTCATTCTCATTCCCTTCAAATCATTCCTATAACTCAATGGGTTGAATAAGCTAATTTTTAATAAGTATAGAATGAGTAAGAGAATGATAGAATGGATCAAGATACATTTGTCATATTTCTACTTGTAATACATGGTGACTGCCATGACAAATTTCTTTTCATTAAGTTATTTATTTAATTTTTGATGTGTTGTATAATATGGTATAAATAAATTTATAGAACAATTTGTTTCATAATAGAAATGAATTTACATATCTTATTATGTTAACTATCTTTAGACCTTGTTTGTAGACAAAAATTGATCATAGAATTAGGGTATAAGATCGAGAAAGAAATTGGCATTAGATCTAGTAATTCTAATTCTTTTTGTTTAGTTTATCTTTTAAAATTACATTTATAGTTTTATGGAATTGAAAAATAACTAATAAAGACTATTTTTATTTTTTATCCCCAACGTCAAAAATTACAATTCCAAATGTTAGAATTTAGATGTGACATTCTACTTCTAATACAATACTCTATATTTTCCAAAATTTGCTAACTTTTAAATTTGAACATTATACATTTAAATTTTAATATCAATATATTTATAAAATAATTGAAAATATGTTTTTTTAACATTTTTTTAATTTATAAACTATGTACATAGGTGATGTACACAAGTCATGCTTGCATACACATAATATATATCAAATATGTGACACATACAAACACATAAAATAAATATGTTATATAAACACATACGCGCACACACCTAGATGTGCACGTCCACATGTACACACACATCCCTGCACGAGCACACATACATATGTGTGTGTGTATATAATGTATATATAATTAATATATTACATATATGGATATGCATTTGTATGCATGTGTGTACATACACATATGCATACAAATACATAAATTATGAATATGTTATATATACACGCATGCATATGCTCACACGCTCACATATATATTGGGCATGTAATACACTTGCATAACAAAAATACATATAACAAACATTACTAAAAAAATGGATTTAATGATGGAAAAATTCACCATTATATTTAAAAATTTGTCATTAATTTCAAATTTAGTAGTGGATTTGTCCGTCATTAAATTTGATGTTTTTTTTGCATGTCACTAATTCAAGTGACAAACACACGGTTGTCACTAATTTTATGACAAACAATTCATCACTAATTAGTGATAGAATAATAGTGACGAATAATCCTCACTAAATATAGGTCCACATTTTAAAATATATAGCACGATTTTAGCAATGACTCAAATAGTAGAAAGACCTTTTTTTTTGTTATTTAACATTTGAAAAATTAAAATATACCTATAATGAAAGGTTAATCACATATAGCTTATATATAGTTCACTTTGGAAAGCATACAAATTTATATAATAAACAAGATTCTGGCAATGTACTTTGAAACTATATTTACAAATCAAACTTATGACAAGCTGATTAATTATAAATAAAATCAATAATAATGAACTAACTTCTTCAGTTTCTTAATTTATGGAAAGTTGAGAGTTAGATAAGATTCATTGCTTACCTTAATTATTGAGGGCCAAGAAGTCTCTCATTTTCTCGGCTACATATTTTTTAAATTTTGGAATTGTCTGTCTGTCATGATAGAGTGTAAAGTAAATTGAATAATAAGAAATTTAATTTTTATTGTTCATATTAGCACAAATTTAGAAAAGCATTGTAAAAGAGATCATATTACCTTTATGACGATCAAAGCTGGTTGATTAGTTTGTCTTACACATAAATGCTTCATACGTAATTTCATCGCCAACATATTTTTTTCCAAATTGGTAGTACCTTTGTCTGCATACTTCTAAGATTTGTTGGATATATCTATGACCTCCTATAGTATATTTCCTTTTTTTCTTTTTTCTTTTTTCGAAAGAAGAAATCATCATTCAAAGAAACCAAACAAAATAGACACGATAAAGTGTCAGTACAAAGAAAACAATAAACAAATAAATAGAAAGCAAAAAACTAAAGGACAACAATGTAGGAAAAACATTAACCTATAAACAAGGAGAAAACTTATGTTGTTCCTTATATACATATACCAGGTTCCCTAAACAGTTAATGACATATGGACAATTTTTTTATACCTCATTCACTTTCTTATTAACGCTGTTAACTCCACCTTTTAAAAAATTATACACATGTTATTAGCTAATTAGGGCAACCTAATATAAGTATATAAGGAACAACATATAAGTTTTTTCTCATAAAAAATTCCCTTCTTGTAATTCAGCACATCAAACTTTAGGAAGGAGATAAACAGGAATAAGGATTGAGATCCTAACTAAATTGGCATATTCCCTTTCACATTATTTGGCTCATTAGTCAGCTACCAAATTTGTATAGTCAATAGATTACAGAATTGGAAGATCTTAAAATATAAGATCTAACTAGATGTTGAAGAAGACATAGTGCAGTTTTGGCACAGAGATGTCAACCCACAATATCCAAGAGAGAGTTCTCAGATTAGGCAACCACTAGAAAGAAAGTGATCGTGAAAAATGAAATTAGGGCTTCCATAAAAAGTAACTGATAGGGTTTTATTTTAATAATAATAATTAATTATAATAATAAAATAAAACCCTCATATATATATTAAAATAGTTTCTTCTTTTATTATTTAAATAAAATAATCACATTAACTATCTCTCAGTAATTAACTCTTAATTATCAATCTGATAGAATAATTACTAATGCTTTTAGGTTGTAGGTTGGGGTCTCTACCCAGTGGATTTGTGGATAATTTAACCCATCACTGATTACCTACAATGAATATAAACCCAATCAATTCTTAGTTTATCAATTATAATAATAATTGCCTAATTAGTCATCACAAGAAATTAATCTAATAACATAATTAATGCTAATCCAAATAATATTAAAATATTCTAACAATTTCCCACTTGGATAGCATTAATTAAATTATTAGGTCAATCAACAAATACATAATTAAGTAATTAATATTCACATAAACACATGGAAGTGTGTATATTTATAAACCATACAAAATTCAGAAATGAAACCACACACAAAGAAAACTGAAACCAATAGCGAAATAAGTGATATTTACGTTGTCATAAATTAGTTTCAAAATCTAAATAGAATGGAATACAAAATGACATTTAAATTGTCATATAACAATCCAAAAGTCCCTTAAGAACTTAACTCAAACTCCTACTAAAACAAGGCTGCATTATAATTTTTCAACAACACCCATATGAGTCACGTGATTTTTATGACTCCTACAGACAAGCCTTTGGTCAACGGATCCGCCAACATATGTTCATCAGGAATATGAACTAAATGAGTCTGAAATTCAGTAGCCTTTTCTCTGAAAAATAGGAACTTAACATCAAAATGTTTAGTGCGACTAGAGTTCCTATGATTGTGAGAAAAGCTAATAGTAGACGAACTATCGTAATATATGGTTAGAGGTCGTGATATAGAATCAACAAAATGGATGCCAGATATCAGTTTCCTCAACCATATAGCCTAGCTGGTGGCCTCAAAACATGCGATATACTCTGCTCTATAGTTGAGGTAGCTGCTACTGATTGCTTACAACCTTTCCATGAGACAGCTCCTCTAGACATTTTAAAGATGTATCTAAAAGTGGATTTGTGATCATCCACATAAGATGCATAGTTTGAATTAGAATAACTCACTATTTCAAGTGGCTCAGATCTCCTAAAAGTAAGCATATGATGATTTGTACCTTGGAGGTACCTCATAACTTTCTTTGCAGCCCCTAAATGATCAGGACTAAGATTACTCAAGTATTTACCAAGCCCAATGACTGCAAAAGCAATGTCAGGCCGTGTGCAAACCTTAGCATATATAAGGCTGCCAACAACAGATGCATATGGAATCTTATACATTGCAATCTTCGAATCATCATCTTTAGGACAAGATGATCTAGACAAACTCTCACCCTTTTATACAGGTGCCGCACAAGAAGCGCAATAATGCATGTTAAATTTCTTCAGCACTCGATCTAAATAGGTTACCTGTGATAAACCAAGAATGTCACGAGATTTGTCACGGTGAATCTAAATTCCCAAGACAAAAAAGGCTTCACCAAGATCTTTCATATCAAAGTGGCATGACAAAACATGTTTGATCTTATTCAACATGGTCACTAAGTTACTGGCCAATAGTATGTCATCAACATACAATACGAGTATCATGAAGTTATCTCTGTCAAATTTATGATAGATACACTAATCAACAATATTCTTTATAAAACCAAGTGAGGTGATTATCTAATCAAACTTCAAATACCACTGTCTTAAGGCTTGTTTAAGCCCGCAAATGGATTTATTTAATTTTGCACACTAAGTGCTCTTGCCCTGCTTCAGTAAATCCATCAAGCCACATATATAAACATTCTTAAGCAAATTACCATTTAAGAATGTTGTTTTAACATCCATCCGATGAAGTTCAAGATTCAATTGTGCAATAAGAGCCATTACAACTCTAAAGACATCTTTAGTAGACACTGATGAGAAAGTTTCTGTATAAATAATCCCTTCCTTTTAATTGTAGCCTTTAGCTACAAGTCTGACTTTATATTTTTCAACTTCACCATTGGCCCTTCTCTTGGTCTTAAAGACCTATTTGTAAACAATAGGTTTGCAACCATATGGTAACTCAGTCAATTCCCATACATGATTATGATACATGGAGGTTATCTCATCATTCATAGCCTCTAACCACTCAGATGAATGAGAACTTGACACAACCTCATAATAAGAAATTGGATCAATGCCATCAATAATGTCTGACTCAAATTCCTACAAGTGCACTATGTAATCATCTGGAATTCCAGGTTTACAAATCCTCAATGATCGTCTCAAATTAATGACTGGTTTTCCCACATCAGCTATAGGAGCTTACATAATATGATCAACTGGATTCTCAACAAGAGTGTCATATCTAATAACATGATCCACAACTATTGATGATAAAGATGGAATAAGTAATATGGTATCCTCACAATGTAGATTGATTATTCTAGGAACATCACTCTCATTGTCCAAGTCATCCTTAAAATATAATGCTCTATCAAATTCAATAACCCTGGTAGTATGATTTGGATAATAAAATTTGCATCCTCTAGATCCTAAACAATACCCAATGAAGAATTTGCTGACATTCTTGGAATCAAGTTTCTTGAGCTGAGGATTATAGGGTCTCACCTATGTTCTACAACCCCATATGCGAAATTGCCTCAAACTAGGCTTCTTACCAATAAAAAGTTTATATGAGGTCTTTTCAACTGACTTACTTGGAACTTGATTTAGGGTATAAGCTATTGTTTTAAAGGCATCACCCCATAGAAACTCTAGTAAGGTAGAATGACTAATCATGCATTTGACCATGTCCATCAAGGTGCGATTACACCTCCTAGAACTCCATTTTATTATGGAGTGCCATGCATAGTATACAGAGCTTTAATTCCTTATTCCTATATGAATAGAGAAAAAAGTCTAGGGTTTCTACCAGTTTTAGTATACCTTCCATAATATTCATCACCTCTGTCTGATTTACACATTTGATTGCCTTCCCAGATTTCAACTCAACAACAGTCTTAAATGCTTGAAAGGAATCCAATGAGTTAGATTTATCACGTAACATATCAATCCATCCAAATCTGGAAAAGCTATCTATAATGGTTATAAAGTATTTATAATTACCAATAATAGTGGGAGTAATTGGTCCACTAATATCTGTGTGGATCAATTCCAAAATAGTCTCAAATTTATTTACTCCTTTCCTTATAGCTCTACCTAGAAGTTTTCCCTTTATGCAATCAACACATGATTCAAAATAAAAAAATCCATGTCATGTAATATTCCCGGTTTGACCATCATTTCTAATCTCCATTTGGAGATATGACCCAAATGTTTGTGCCATAACATAGAAGAATTCTCATCAATTCTTCAATGTTTATGTCCAATAGCAGCATTAATAGATGCCACAAAGGTAGAATTTGAACTAACATGCGTATTCAAGCAATATAGATCGCTCATTAAGCTAATAGTTCTAACAATAACTATATTAAAGAAAACATCAATTCTACCATTTCCTTGCCAAATGGAATACCCACGTTTGTCTAATACAAAACTAGAAACCAAGTTCCTCCTTGAAGAGGGTTCATAAACAACATTATATAAAGTTAAACTGTGTCCAAAATACAAGTTCAAAACTATAGTTCCTATGCAATCTATTGCAGTTGAACTTTTTTCCACTCCTTGAATGGTCCATTCCCTCTCATTTGGGCTCCTCCTGTCTCTGAGCCCCTGCAAGGAATTGGTTACATGAACAGTTGCTCTAGAATCCAACCACTAAGTATTCATAACAGTTTTAAAACTATTAGATTCAAAACAAACTAGAGCTAAGGGGGTAATTTCAAAAAAGGATACCTTATTTTTCACGTTTGTTCTTCAGCTTAAGACAATTTGAAATCTTATGGCTAGACTTCTTACAATAATAACATTCACCCTTAAATGTCTTCTGCTTCTGACCCTTATTCTTCTTGGGTCTAAAGAATTTCTTACCATCAGCCTTGCCTTTACGTTTCTTTCCCTTCTGCTTCTCATTTCTAACCTTGTTGGATGAACCCTAAGAGATGTAATTCACTAAATAAACATGTAAACTTGCTTTCTTTAATGACCCCTCTTCTTGAGTCATAATAGAGTTCATCTAGTCAACTGTCCATTTAACTTCTAGAGAGTTGTAGGTGGTTCTAAGAATCTTATACTCAACTGGAAAAGACTATAAAACTTTATAGATGAGGTAACTCTCAACTAAGTCCACATTCAAAGACTTCAGCTTGTTGTAGTAATTTACTAGTTTCATCATATTTTTATGTACCCCAGACATATAATCATAATGAGTGTTATCCAACAAAGAAAGATAATAAGCCTTTTATGTCTTATCAAACTCCTTTAACTTCTCACTTATAGCCTTGAGGTATTTAATAGTAGTGTCATTGTTAGGAATACTCTGTCTAATGAGTAATCCTGCTGAGTCTAATGCTACTGATAGAGCTTATCACAAGCAATGACATTAGTCCAACAGAGTATGTCTGACAATTATGAAGTACAACATTAAGAAGACTATCAGAAAGAGTATTCCTAAGAATGACATCACTATTGAATACCTCAAGGCTATAAGTGAGAAGTTCAAGAAGTTTGATAAGACACACAGAATGCATACTGTCTTTCTTTACTAGATAACACTCACTATGATGGAGTGTCTGGGGTGCGTGAACATATGATGAAACTGGTAAATTAATTCAACAAGCTAAAGTCGTTGAATGTGGACTTGGGTGAAAGTTACTCATCTCTAGAGTTCTACAGTCTCTTTCAGCTGAATATGGGGTTCTTAAAGTCACCTACAACTCTTAAGAAGCTGGATGGACATTTGATTAGATGATGTCCATTATGACTCAAGAGGAGGAGTCAATAAAGAAAACAAGTTCACGTGCTTATTCTGTGAACTACATCTCTCAAGGTTCAACCAACAAGGCTTGAAATGAGAAGTGGAAAGGAAAGAAGCATGAGGACAAGGCTGATGGTAAGAAGTTCTTTGGACTCAAGAAGAATAATAAGAAGAATAAGAGTCAGAAGCAAAAGACATTTAAGAGTGAATGTCGTTATTATAAGAAGCCTGGCCGTTAGATTTCATATTGCCTCAAGTTGAAGAACAAACATGAGAAATAAGGTATCTTTTTTTGAAATTGCCCCTTTAGCTCTGTTTATTTTGAATCTAATAGTTTTGGAACTACTATGGATACTTGGTGGTTGGATTCTGAAGCAATTGTTCATGTAACCAATTCCTTGTAGGGGCTTAATGACAGGAGAAGCCCAAATGAGAGGGAAAGGACCATTCTAGGAGTGGAAAAAAGTTTAGTTGCAGTGGATTGCATAGGAACTGTAGTTTTAAACTTGTATTTTGGACATAGTTTAACTTTATATTATGTCGTCTATATACCCTCTTCAAGAAGGAACTTAGTTTCTAGTTCTGTATTAGACAAATGTGGGTATTTCTTTTGGAAAGGAAATGGTTGAATTGATGTTTTCTTTAATTTAGTAATTGTTAAAACTGCTAGCTTAATGAGCTGTCTATATTGCTTGAATGCACATGTTAGTTCAAATTCTACCTCTGTGGCATCTATTAATGCTATTATTGGACATAAACACTAAAGAATTGATGAGAATTCTTTTATGTTATGGCACCAGCGTTTGGGCCATATCTCCAAAAAGAGATTATAAAGGATGGTTAGATAGAGAATATTACATGACTTAGATTTTTTTGATTTTGAATCATATGTTGATTGCATTGAGGGAAAACTTCCAGGTAGAGTTAGAAAGAAAGAGGCAAATAGATTTGAGACTATTTTGGAATTGATCCACACAAATATTAGTGGACCAATTACTCTAACTACTTTGGGTAATTACAGATACTTTATAACCATTATAGATGACTTTTCTAGATTTGAATGGATTGATCTGTTGCATGATAAATCTGACTCATTGGATGCCTTTAAGGTATTTAATGCTGTTGTTGAGTTGAAATATGGGAAGGCAATGAAATGTATAAGATCAGACAGAGGTAATGAATATTATGGGAGGTATACTGAAACTAGTAAAAACCCTGTACCTTTTTCTCTTTTCTTATAGGAGCAAGCAATTAAAGCTCAGTATACTATACTTGGCACTCCACAACAAAATGCAGTTTTTAAGAGGTGTAATCGCACCTTGATGGGTATAGTTAGATGCATGATTAGTTATTCTACCTTACCAGAGTTTCTGTGGGGTGATGCCCTTAAGACAATAGCTTATATCCTAAATCAAGTTCCAAGTAAGTCAATTGAAAAGACCCCATATGAACTTTTCACTGGTAAGAAACCTAGTCTGAGGCATTTTCGTGTATGGGGTGTAGAGTAGAGGTATGACCCTATAATCATTAGCTCAAGAAACTTGATTTCAGGATTGTCAATTGATTCTTCATTGGGTATTGTTCAGGATCTAGAGGATGCAGATTTTATTGTCCTAATCATACTACTAGGGTCATTGAATCTGTTAAAGTGTTCTATTTTGAGGATGACTTGGACAGTGGGAGTGATGTTCCTAAAATAATCAATCTGCATTGTGAGGATATGATATTATCCATTCCATCTTTGTCATCTATAGTTGTGGATCATGCTATTAGAAATGACACTCTTATCGAGAATCCAGTTGATCCTATTATGGAAGCTCCCACAGCAGATGTGGGAAACTAGTTGTTAATTTGAGACGATCACAGATGATTTGTAGACCTACAATTTCATATGATTACATAGTGTACTTGCAAGAATTTGAGTTGAACATTGTTAATGGCACAAATCTAGTTCCTTATGTTAAGGCTATGCTAGGTTCTTATTCATCTGAGTGGTTGGAGGCTATAAATGATGAGATGACCTCCATGCATCGTAATCATGTATGGGAATTGACTAAATTACCATATGGTTGCAAACCTATTGGTTGCAAATGGGTCTTTAAGACCAAAAGAAGGGCCAATGGTGAAGTTAAAAGATATGAAGCCAAACTTGTAGCTAAAGGCTAGAATCAAAAGGAAGGGATCAATTATACAGAAACTTTTTCACCGGTGCCAACTAAAGATGCTTTCAGAATTGTAATGGCTCTTGTTGCACAGTTGGATCTTAAACTTCATCAAATTGATGTGAAAACTACATTCTTAAATGGTGATTTACTTGAGGATGTTTATATGACACAACCTGATGAATTTAATGAAGCAGGGAAAGAACACTTAGTGTGCAAATTAAATAGATCCATTTACGAGCTTAAACAAGCCTCAAGACTGGTATTTAAAGTTTGATCAGATAATCACCTTACTTGGTTTCATAGAGAATATTGTTGATCAGTGTATCTATAAGAAATTTGACAAAGACAAGTTCATGATACTCATATTATATGTTGATGACATATTGTTGGCTTGTAACTCAATGACTATGTTGAATGAGATCAAGCATGTTTTGTTATGCCACTTTGATATGAAAGATCATGATGAAGCCTATTTTTGTCTTGGGAATTTAGATTCACTATGATAAATCTCGTGGCATTCTTGATTGATCTTAGGCAACCTATTTAAATCAAATGCTGAAGAAATTTAACATGCATTCTTGTGCTCTTTGTGTTGCACCTGTATAGAGTTTGTCTAGATCATCTTGTCCCAAAAATGATGATTTGAAGATTACAATGGATGAGATTCTATATGCATATGCTATTGGCAGCCTTATGCATGCTCAGGTATGCACATGGCCTAATATTGCTTCGGTAATTAGTGTACTTGGTAGATACTTGAGTAATCTTGGTCTTGATCATTGGAGGGCTACGAAGAAAGTTATGAGGTGCCTCTAAGGTACAAAACATCATATGCTTACTTTTAGGAGATCTGAGCCACTTGAAATAGTGAGTTATTCTGATTCAAACTATGCATCTTGTGTGGATGACCATAAATCCACTTCAGGATACACCTTTATGATGTATAGAGGAGCTATCTCTTCGAAAAGTTGTAAGCAATCAGTAACAATTGCCTCAACTATGGAGGCAAAGTATATCACTTGTTTTGAGGCCACCCGCCAGGCCATATGGTTAAGGAAACTGATATCTGGCATGCATTTTGTTGATTCTATATCACAACCCCTAACCATATACAACGATAGTTCGTCTACTGTTAGCTTTTCTCAAAATCACAGAAACTCCAGTCGCACTATATATTTTGATGTTAAGTTCCTATTTGTCAGAGAAAAGGTTGCTGAATCTCAGACTCGTTTGGTTCACATTCCTGGTGAACATATGTTGGCAGATTCGTTAACCAAAGGCTTGCCCGTAGGAGTCTTCAAAAATCATGTGACTCATATGGGTGTTGTTGAAAATTTTAATGTAGTCTTGGTTTAATGAGAGTTTAAGTTAAATTCTTAAGGGACTTTTTCAATGTAATATGATAGTTTACATGTCATTTTGTATTCCATTCTATTCAGACATTGTAAACTAATTTATGACAATGTTAATATCACTTATTTCCCTATCAGTTTTAGTAATCTTTGTGTGTGGTTTCTTTTCTGAATTTTGTATGGTTTATAAATATATACACACCTATGTGTTTATGTGAATGTTAATTGCTTAATTATGTATTCGTTGATTGACTTTATAATTTAATTAATGCTATCCAAGTGTGAGATTATTAGAATATTTTAATATTATATGGATTAGCATTAATTATGCTATTAGATTAATCTCTTGTGATGACTAATTGGGCAATTAATATTATCATTGTAAACTAAGAATGGATTGAGTTTATATTCATTATGGGTAATCAGCGATGAATTGGACTATCCATAAGCCTATTGGGTAAAAACCCCAACCTACAGCCCAAGAGTGTTAGCAATTATCCCACTAGATTGCTAATCAAGAGTTAATTACTGAGAGAGAGTCAATGAACTTATTTTCTTTAAATAATAATTATGTTAAATATGTGTATATATTTGAGGGTTATTTTATTCTAATATTATAATTAATAATTGTTATTTAAATAAAATAACCTTAGTAGTTATTATTTAGAGACTATTGCTTATTTTGAAACAAGCCATAAGATTGATTATACGATAACTCTCTGGTGCTTGCCTATCTAAGGAACTCCCTTAGGTATTGTGGGTTAACATTTTTCTCTGTCAGAAATCAATCAACACTATGTCATCTTCATTAGGTCAGATCTTAATATATTACAAAATCTTCTTATTCTGTGTTCATGTATTATGATAAATTATTACATGACTCGAGGTCTTCTACCTTAGAGTAGAATAAGGGCAAAGGCATGAAGAAAGCGGGTGATGCAAGCCTTTCTGACTAATTTGAGAGAAAGGTGAGCCTTTATGGTTGAGCTTCTATTTTGCTTGTATGATTGAGTTTTATATGCATGTAAGGTTGAGGGTCTAAAGCTATTATCTTGGAATGGAGATATAAAACAAGTTATAAATTCAAAAACAAAAAAAGAAGAACAAAAATAAAAGAGGAAATGTAAAAGAACATTTAGTATAGTGGGAATACACTTTGTCATTTGGTAGGAAAATAAAGGAATGAATAAAAAATTTTTGGAACTTAAACTTGACAAGCAAGATTTGTTAAATGGATTAAGTGGAACATTTGGATCTTTGATGGGATTTAAATTAAATAAAAATAAGTAAATAATTACAAGAAGATATATATATATATATATATATAATTAAGCTAGTAAATAATTTCTTTCGTGAAATTGTTTGAATGACTATTTATTAATTTAATGAGTACAACTCGTAAATTAATATTATATTTGTTTATCTTCTTACATATCTGTTAAGTTTTATGGTACATTCTTACTAATTTTGTTAAATTTGTTCTTAGCTCTTTTCTTATAAATTACATAATCTATTATTTAATTTATTTGTAGAGTATCTTTCTTATAACTAGTTTGATTTTGTATCTCTCAATCCTTACTTTATTTATGTAAATTCTACTTGTGCACACCTCACCACATTTCTATTTATAATGTGTGTTATCTATTCACTTAATCATTCTATTAGTTTGAAGAAAATCATTCTTCTTAGTATTTCAAGAATTGTCATTCTTAAATTAATACTTCAAAATATCAATATTTTTTAATTATTAAAATAAAAATTTATGCATATAATATTATAGAGTTATTTTAATCAATTTCATTTTTATTAATTTAAATTGTTTTACAAAATTTCTAAATTTAAAAGAAGTAAATTTTTTGATAATATTAAAATAATTATTTATATATTTAAATTTGTTGGATATTTTATAAAGTTATTTTTGCAAATAAAATTTATACTTAATCAAAATCATAAAATTAATCAATAAAAAATTAGATAATTCAAAAAGAATGACAGAAAATATAAAAAGAAATTTAATTCTTCACAATACATATCACATAATATAAATACAATATTTAAACTTTAAAAAAATCTCAAATAATCAATATTACAAAAATAAGGATTTGCTTTATTTTTTATGGAATATACGTAAATTTGTAACAGTTGAATATTCTAATTAGTTTGATTAATTATTTATATTAATTAATGTATATTCATAGCTTGTTGGAGTCGAATTCTAATCAATTGGCGTCATGTGTTCACAAGCAACTATGCAATCATTTTCTATCTTTTATTTTTGCTTAACATGAAAATTACGCTTTTGTCCCTATTTGGTGTAATATGAGCCCAACCCCCTTTTCTGTACGTCGCTGTCACTTCTCCCTGCTGAATTGGTCCTTCCTTCACCACTCTCTCTAATCCCTTCGAGAAGATAAAAAAGAAAATAGGAAAATAAAGGAGTACATGCCTAATCTAGGACTACTGAGGATCATAAATTTTTGAAACTTAAATCATGAGAGGCGTGATTTGTTAAATGGATTAAGCGTAATCTTTGATAGAGATTCAAATTAAATAAAAGAGAAGTAAATAATTACAAGAAGATATATGTATATATACATATATATATATATATATATATAATATCAAGCTAGTAAATAATTTGCGTCCTGAAGTTGTTCGAAGGACTATTTATTAATTTTATGAGTACAATTTATAAATTTATGTATTTATAATTTTAAGTGATTAGTGTACTTATAATAATATTTATCTTTAAAATAATAATATTATAATTATATTTTTATATTATAATTGAGTATATTAATATATTTAAAATTATAAGTGTATAAAATTTTTTACTAAATTTATATTATATTTGTTTATCTTCTTGCATATCACGTAAGTCTTATAGTATATTCTTATTTATTTTGTTAAATTTGTTCTTAACTCTTTTCACATAAATTACATCATTAGGTGTTTAATTTTTTTGTATAATACTTTTCCATAACTAGTTTCATTTTGTATCTCTTAATTCTTATTTTGTTTATATAGATTGTACTTACATCTCTACCTATAATGTGTTAACTGTTCACTAAATTATTGTAATCATTCTCTTAATTTGATGAAGGTCTTAATATTTTAAGGATTGTCGCTCTTAATTTAATACTTCAAAATATAAGTATTTTTTAATTATTAAAATAGAAATTTATGCATCTAATAGTATAAAATCAATTTAATCGATTTCATTTTTATAAATTTAAATTGTTCTGTAAAATTTTTGAATTTAAAAGTTGTAAATTTTTTGTTAATATGCAAATAATTATTTATATATATAAATTTGTTGGATGTTTTCTAAACTTATTTTTGCAAATAAAATTTATACTTAATCAAAATTATGAAATTATTCAACAAAAAACTAGATAATTCAAATATCATGACAGAAAATAGAAAAGGAAATTTAATTCTTCAAAATGTATGTAACATAATATAAATACAATATTTAAAGTTAAAAGAATCTCAAATCATCAATATTAATTTTAGCCAAAAATAAAATTAAACAAATATATTGTCTGAAAACGAAACGACAGAGTCACAAAAATACCATAAATTACGAATCATTCTTTCTCTGCAACGGTTGTCTTCCCAACGGCACTTCTTTTGGTTTTTTGGTTTTCTGTTTTGGTCAATAATCGCACGCTTTGCCTTCCCGGCCATGTATGAGGGAATGTGAGAAGCTAACAATGGCGTGTGAGAAATGGGGTTGTTTCAAAGTGATGAAGTATCCTATTCCTCTGAGTCCCAGGGCAGACATGAAGACAGTGGTGGAATCTCTGTCGGACCTTCTTCACCCTTTTCGGTCGACTCCTCAGTTGCGTCTCCTGCTGAAGTTTCAGCTGTTATAGTTATTCATGATTCTTCTTCATTGTTGTCTGATTCTGACGGTAAGAAATTACAGGGGAAGACGAAGCAAGTTCTGAGCTTTTTGGTTCGTTGCTACAAAAATCTCCGTCGTTTCCTTCTCCTCTGTTTCTCTTCATGAACCTCTACAAGTTCTGGATTGTCGAGATGTGATGGAACTTCAGGCGTAGAAAAACAGGAGAAATTTTCAACTTTGTGATTGCAATTTCTTTCTTCAACTCAGTCTTCTTTTGTCCCTTCCTTCTTTTCTTCGACTTGTTGCTTTTCTTGGCTTGCTTCGGTAAACTTTAGGGGATACAAATCCCTTGCTTCGGTAGCTTCATTGACTTCTGGGTATGTTGTAATTTCAGTTTCATAAGCTTCTATCACTAGTTTTGCTTCTATTTCTGCTTCTTCTAGTGGGATTTCTCGCTCCTCCGGCTCTTCATATTCTTCTTCTCTATTTTTTTTTTTATCATGCATATATATATATATATATATATATATATATATATATATATAGTATTGACTCTGTCAGTTTCTGCGTTATAGGTGTACGTGCATCCCCTGCAGTTAAATGGAGATATAAACTTTTGCGTAGATGCAGCCACTTCTTTAACGAGATGAAGGGCGCTTGATCGTCCAACGGGAATACTTGGCCGATGATAAATTGTTTCAAGCGATCATTTCAAAAGTAAATGTTCGAAACCACTTCTTTAACAATATGTTTCTTGTTCGCTGTTCTTGGTTCTATTTATGTTGATTTGCACCTCACACACAGAAATTAATAGATTTATATTCTTGTAGTTTACTTTGGATGGGTTATCACCGTGCTGTGCGAGAAAGCTCGAGTTTTCGGGATTGTCTTTTATGTATACTTGCATTTTGAGAATTTTTTAAGATATCCAGAATAAACCAGACCAACTTTTTGTGCTTCTTTGGAGTTTTAGTTTGTTGGTTTTTTCAAAAATTAATTCTTTTTCTTCTTCTTATTCTCTGGGTTGAATTTTTTCAATTTATATAAAATGTTTTTTCATTATTATACATATATATTCAACGTAATTTTATTGTAAAAACATTTGATGTAAAAGGAAATCTTATATTTTTATGCAATGGAGTTTTATTGTAAAAATCTTTTCAGAATTCTATCTTTTAATTTTCCCTACGAATTATTTACATCATAAATGATAAATATTTATGTCACTTTTAATTTTTCAGTCCATTTTACGACAATGGAATCGCAGTTTTTACCATTGAAGGGTGTGATGACCGATGAAGCTTTTGTTCTCTTTTGAATCCTCTGCATCGGAGGTGGTTCGAGCTCACTCTGATAGATACATGGGGAAAAAGGTAAGACAATTAAGTGATGTAAAGAAAATTAATTATGAGGAAATAGGAGCTTATGTGTTGCATTGACTAGCATTAATTCCATGAAGACCTTTTCTTTTCTGGCAAAAAATTATGAATTTCTATATCTCCAATTGCACCAAATCTTTCTTTTTCTATTTATATCAATTCATTTCTTCCTCCAACAATTATGGAAGATTATTATAATGTTATTAGTTCAAATATTTAGCTTTCATTGTTTTTCCTTTTTGAGCTAATTTAACATCGACATTTTGTTCAATTTTTCACTTAAGAATGGAGATTAGCTTCCTCCTCTTTCTAATCTCCTCTTCTATCTGGATTATCTTTCTGTACTGGGTTGCATTTTTTTCTTGACTTACATTATATACTGTGTTAGAACATCAAGATAAATTACAGGGATATAGCCTTTGTGAGGTTTTTCCCTAATTATTTGTTTGCATATTTGTTGCACCTGATCTAGCATGAACTAAAGTGATCAACTTAGATGCATTTTCACTAGTTTTATGCCACTCAAGGTTTCATATGCTTCCACTTCTAACTGCTAAAATTTCTTTTGTGAGTCTTTTCTTTTCTATTTTTGTTTGTCAACTATTGGAATGTGAACTGAATATTTAAGAATAACCATATAATTAGGGAAAGTTAATAACAATATAACGCTCAATACATGCAGTATAAGTCATTACAGCGAAGTTTGGGCTCCTGTTACTAGTGGTATGTTGAAGATCATCATGATTATTATCTCTTGATTTTCATTGTTCGAACACTAATTTTTTTTCTTTGTAGAATTATCAAATTTCAAATGTTGCACCTATTTTATGTAATGGTGTTACTCTTGTAAATATATTTCAGAAGAAAATGTTATTGTATCACTCATTAGTCATCAACTTTTATGAGAACCAAACAGGGTCAAGTTTTTAATATATCATTTGAAGGGTCTTGGTATCAAGTTTAGGATAAGAAGTCAAGTTTAGTACCATATATATAGAGCATATATGTTTACAACATTATTCATGTGGTTATGACACTTAGCTTGTTAGAAACCTCTATTATCTAGATATGTGTGTCAACTGGGTAAATTATCAATCCAACAAAAAATCATCACTAATCAAAATAGTAATATGAAGGAGTTTTTTATTTTCTATTCTTTTGGTAGATCATTTCGGGAATAATTGGGTATATTTGACAATAATTGTTTCCAAAGAGTACAATAAATATTCATTTATTCAGTCTCTTTTAAAACTGTATTTTCTTTACTAATTGTCATAAATACAAACCTATATTTAGAATCTCTGGAATTTTGTTTTTATGTTAATCATGTTTAGGTTATTCTGATGACCAATGTCTTATAATTATATTGAGTTCAATGCTGGCATCTATCTTATATGCCTTGGTAAAGTGATTTTTTCTTTTTCATTTCATGCACATTCGTTCATGTGAGACTTCACTTCTACTTTCACTACACCAAAATTTATTAGCTCAAAATCATTAAATAATATTTTGTATGTAATATATATCCCTAAAAATTAATTATCAGAATTTGAATTCTTAAACACACACATACGCACGCAAGCACACGAGCAAATATCTCTCCAAAAAAGATTTAAGTAATTTTAAAATTTCTTTTTGTATTTTCCATTTTCTTTTGTTTATTGTAAAACACTTTTATATTCATAGAGTCATTAAAGCATGAGTGAATGTTTTTATTAGAGAAAGTTTACGCTTCTACAGCTCAATTAATTACTAAAGTTAAACTTATTTATAGTATTATTTAAATTGTTCTTGATAATAATTTAAATGTATTTGATGACTCAGAAGGTTTTGATTAAAAGTTGCTCATGTTTTGTTTATTTACTCAATGTGTAGAGAAGCTGATAGAAGAGGAAGCTCGGTTGCTCTAGTGAAGAACGATCTAGTCTTTTGAAGTATGATAAAATCCTCTTGCGTGCTTGTGTTCTGGCAATATGTTAAAATTTGATGACATTGCATTTGGTTTCAATTTGCTGTTGTTCTGTTTCTTTTTCACAATATTACCCTTATTTTATTTCTTTCATCATGTGGAGTGAACACTTCTGCTTCTGAGCTAAAACATTAGTATCTTTGTTGCAATTGACAACCATTCTGCTATCATCTCTTTGCACTATCGGTACTGTACTTGTTGAATATCTATCTTGCTGAACCATACAAGTTTCTGTGATGCATGGGCATGCTTGCCAATCACATGTGGTCAATTTTTGAATAGATAGGGCATAAAGTCATGGACTGGAGTAATTTCTTTTGAAAGTTTGATTTGACTGAAGTCCAAAGTGATTTGATCTTTGTCTTTGTGACTTGCAACATGTTTTATCTCATTTATTAATGAAAATAGTCATGCATGAAATTTCCTCTTATATTATATGATTTCTCTTTACCACTTCTGGTAATGGCTTCCTTGTTGTAGTTGTTCATATTTCTATTTCATACATTCATATGGTTCGCAATGAACACCCCTGTTCACTACCTTGACTCCACCCATGTATATAGTTGTTTTCTCCTTGAAGCATCTGCTGGCATGCAAGGCCTCCAATATGTTCCAATGATAAGCTTTTCTGATGAATTGAGGCATTTTTTCATATCCTAAACACCATGGAGAAGTAAACCATGACTAGCTACCCCTTTGAGCCTGGAAGAAGTGTTTGGTTTTCATTACTCCTAATTTAAATTTAACCTTGGGAGGGTAGATTTTCAATTTGCTTTTGTGCTAGATGTTCAAGTACTAAACATAAAAAGGATAACTTCTTTCTGTAATCACAAATCATTGATTACCCCTTGCTACCACCTTTTGAGCTGTTAAATTCTTTGGTACCTGTTTTCTCTCACCCTGGTAGAGATGAGAATCTTTTGTATATTAAGATGGTCCTCAAGGAGAAAAAAAAATCAGAATTCTGGAAAAAAACAGAGGATGAAAAGAGCCACAAGTTTAGAAAAAGCAAAAGAAGGAAAAAAAAAAAAAGCCTGAGGCAAGATGTGAAAAAAAAAAAAATCAGAGGAAAAATTCCTCAAGTTCAGAAAAAGCAAAAGAAGAAAAAAAGAAAAGCCAAAGGCAAGAAGTAAGATAAAAAGCAAAGGAAGTGCAAAAAAGTGAAAAGTGAATAGCAAAAAGAAAGAAGAAAAAAGGAGAAGATGTACAAACGAAGTTCAATAGTTGATTGGGTTTAAAAAAGGACCACAAAAGGGAAAAATTGATTCTCATTGAGGCCTAACATCAATCTTTGAGCTTTTATTTCCTTTCTTTCTTTAGCCGCTCCTTTCTTACCCTTTTAGGCCCCATTACAACCTATTTATATCCTTTTGTTGGTAGATGAACACTGGTATAAAAGCATATTGAGAAATAGGATGTTGAAGAAATGGAGAAATGGTGGTAAGGGTCAATAGACAATTTTTGGGCCAATTACCTTTTCATTTGAAACATAATCATCAACCCTTGGCCACATTACAAGCCACAAAAGTCCTTAATGAGGTTTAGCTATCTTGGAATTATAATTGGGGCAATGTTTGTGGAATAGATCGTTGTGATAAGCCTATCCCAAAAGTCCATTTCTCTTTGTATCAATTTCAAATGTAACACCTTAAAAAGTCAATCCAGAGTAAATTCCTTGTGCCCTCTTTGTTTCCAATTCGTTTGCTATTGTCCTTGTGTCTTTTTGTTTCAAATAAACTATCTCCAATTCCTTCTCACAGTGAATCAAGTTTATTCATTCATTTGGTTTCTCAAATTTATTTTTGTGCATGACTATTACATTAATTCTTGAAATAAAATGTGGAGGGATCAAAACATTTTATTTGCCTCATGAGAAATTCTTCATAATGTGACTAAGTTTTAGATATTCATGGATTATCATATGATGAATGGAAAAGCTGTTTGAGTTAGATATTCACTGTCCATGCCAATTTCATGTTTTGTTCTTGTTTCTAAGCCACTCAAGCTTATTGCTTCAACTTTGCTTCCTTTTACTGTCTCTTTATTCTTTTGGTTACTTCACTGCAGGAAATGAAGCATATTGCTTGACCATTTCTTTGCCTTTAATTTTTATACCTCATTTCCCAAATATGGCCTACTTCATAATTCATCGTTGTCTTATGTATTTTGCTCTTCCTCATCTCTATATAAGAATTTTGAAATTTCAATTTGTTCTCCCTCCCAGTACTCAAGTTGTAACCATCAGCAATCTCTCTTTCTTATTGTATTCAACATTTTACTATGGTGGCCACTCCATGTAAAGAGATGTATAGCAGAAGAAAGGCCTTGCTTCCATTGATAAAGTTTCAAGTTATAATTTAATGTAATATCATATTTAAGCCAATTTTGAGTATACCTTTTTTGTTGCTTTGGATAAATGTTGTCCATTAGTTTGATTTCTCAAACCTTAAATCTACTGCTGCAAATTATTGAATTAGGATTGTGTATTATTGAATTAGTTTGTTTATATTCTATAATATCTAGTATTCTTTAATATCTAGAGCTTGTACAAGACATGGATTGTTGTAGAAATTTTTTGGTTAAATAGATAAAAGAAATTATTCTGTCATATTTTAACTAACTAATTAATTATTTGTTATATGAAAAAGAAATTATTCTTTGTAGATATGGGTAGTTTTTAGTTATTTTGTAATCCATCAGCTATCTCTCTTCCTTTATTATTGTATTTAACCTTGTGCTATGGTGGCCACTCCATGCAAAGAAATGTATAATAGAAGAAAGGGCTTGCTTTCATTGATAGAGTTTTAAGTTATAATTCTATGTAATATCATATTTATGCCAATTGTGATTACACCGTTTTGGTGCTTTGGATGAATGTTGTCCATTAATTTGATTTCTTAAGCCGTAAATCTGCTGCTACAAATTAGTGAATTAGTATTGTGAATTATTGAATTAGCTTGTTTACATTCTATAATATCTAGAGCTTTTTTTTACTTTTATATCAGTGTATTGTATATGATATGGATTGTTGTAGATAACTATCTAGGCTAAACCAAAAAAAAATTATTCTGTCATATGTGACTAACTAATTAATTAATTATGTTATATGAAAAGAAACTATTCTTTGTAGATATGAGTAGTATTTTTGGAAAGCGGCACTTTGATGGAGATGTTGAGTTTGGTAAGGCACTAATGCAGGATAATTTTTGTTGTCAGTTAGCATTTTGATTCATTTTGTATTTTAGTTGTTTCTTTAGATATCTTGATGATTGTCGTGGAAATGATTATTTTGATAGGGATGGTGGATTAGTTAAGGTTTGATTCTTTCTTGTTATTCTAGTTCCTTTCTTTATTATTTATTTAAATTTTCTAGACTGGATTTGTTTGCAGTTTGCTGAAAAGTGGCTTATTGAAAATGTTGGAAATGGGCATTTTGATGGAGACATTGAATTTGGCAAGGCACTAATGGTGGATTATTTGAGTTGTGTTGACGGTTAATAATTTTTGTATTTTAGTTTTGTTTTGAATGAGTTACTTTGATGGGGATGGTGACTTAAGCTTGACAATAGCGAAGGATTATGTGTTGTGAGGTTAGTTAAGGTTTGATTATTTCTATTTCTCTTTTTATTATTTATTTAAATTTTTTGGTCTGGATTTGTTTACAGCTTGCTGAAAATTAGGAATGTGCACTGTGATAGGGATGGTGACTATGGTGAGAGAATAGTGGAGAATTACGAGGTAAGCCAATGTTTTCATTGTTTTTAATAATTTTAGTTTTTGTTGAACTATATTTATGGTGATCTTATTATTGATGATTGAGCTATATTTCATTGTATGCATGATCATATTTATAGTTAAATAGTTTTTTTTTTGTTGCTTATTGTATTAGTTTAACCAAGTTCTACAAAGTGATGTGTACCGTCTTCATTTGTTGCATTTTAACTTGTTTTCCATATGCATGAAGGGAATAAGAAGAACCTGGGAGTATCAATTTACAAGAACAAATATTGAAATTATACTTGATGGATTAATGAAGCTTGCTATTATTTATGTAATTCTTAATATTACTGTTTGGTGTTTTTATAACGTCACCAAGTAAAGCTAGAGTTTAGAGTTGGAAGGTCCTATCTGTATCTGCATCTGTCTATTGTCATTCATGTGTTTTATGTCTCTATGTTGTGGTCCAATGAATGTAATGCCTTTTTGTAGGAGAAATTCTTTTACTTTGTCAGCAATTTTCCGCCCACTTGTGATGTTTAGAGTTAGAATATTTTTTCAATAACAGTCCCCTTTATTAGACGTTGTCCTTAAAACGCTTGTACATTTTTTCATAAGGTTGAATACTTTTGGGTATTTTTTTCCCTTCATTTTTTGGGGTATTTGGTTTGAAATTGACTTTAGATTCTTAAAATGGTTGATTTGTTGCTTTCTAAAACTTGTGACAAGGCAATGATGGAAGATAACCTGCGTGGTGAGTACATTTAAAGTTATGATGCTCTTTGTCATTTGTTAAGCTATTTCTTTTATTTCCTCTTGTGAAGATATATCTAATTAATATGTTTAAAATTCTATTTCCCTTTTAGCTTATTACCTTTACAAATTATAGGATAAATTCTTACTCGTATAGCCCAGTTAATATAGTCTTAGTGTCCTTCCATTCATATTGCTTGTGTAATCCCTTGTTTAGTCCTTATTATAGTGAGCCAGTGGGCAAGCAAGATAGTCACTATCAGATCTCCATATCAAGCCAGCCTAGTCTATATATTCATCTATCTTACTATGAGATTGACTGTTGAGGGAAGAAGTTCTATATGAGCGGTCTATGCCAGTTCTTTTCTCTCTTTCTTGCTAGACCTTCCTAAGATTGTAAGGAGCTCGCGAGCTTTTAGTATTGATTAGTCTTATTCTGAATTAGATGCTTTCTAGTTAACTTACGTAAAGGGGCCTACTCTTACTAGCTAAAATAACGAGCTGAAGCTAACGGTACTAGGGCTGCTTATAGTCAGACTATGTAAGTTCAATGTGTGTCTGCAAGGTTTTCCATCCATTTAGTGGAAGTTGCTTTTCTCTTCTTGGTAGTTTCTTTACTTCCTTATTGTGAGCTAGTAGCAATAGTGGCTTTCCCAGTGAAGTATAAGTCTAAGTCCTGCTAAACCGAGTATCAATGTAAGTAGTTGTTCCAATCCCAATTGTTGCATTCCCATCTCGATGCAGTCCCTGCCCCTGAGTAGTCCCCTAGAAAAGTCTCCGTAGTCAGTCCATTATAGGAATATCATTACCTCGTGCCCATTGATTGAGTCTTTCTTTCCTCCAGTGTAAAGATATCCCCTTTTCTTTGGTCCTGGTCACCCCCCATCAGCTGTGCTTGAGTGCATGAGTTTCGTGCTGTTGATTGACTTTATTCATTACTGTCTTCTTCCTTTATTGCCAAATCTAGGTTATGGGTCAGTGGAAGCTCTTTTGAGTCGCATCGAAGGCTCGTCGAGAATGTTTTTTCTTTAACGGGAGGCCAACCTATTATCCTACCCACGTCTATCCATAAGTAGTGAGAGCAAGCTTGGTTCTCTGGCGCCTGGCTATTTCCCCTTTCTAGTCTCTCCGGTTGGGGCTAAGCTAATGAGATCCGGGCTCAGCCCATTTGTAGTAAACGCAGCTTAAACACTATACTATATTATTCCAAAACATTTATTTTTCAATGAAAGAAACAGAACCAATACTAGTTATTCTCACCCTCCCAGGGATGGGCACTTGATTGATCAGAAGAAACGTCCACTTCCCCCCTTATGCTATGGAGGTCGTTAGTGCTACCAACTAGTGTATTTGTTCTTCTGCTTGTACGCTATCTTTAAAAATGCCATCTGTCATCTTTCCCAGCTTCTGGTCTTTCTAAACAACAATGGATTCTAAGAAATTCAGCCTTGTCATGGCTGGTTGAGGTTAGAATTCATAAAGGTGGGTAGAGATGGCTGCAATAGATTCTTCCAACCAAGTCCCAGTAGTAGTCTTGAGACACGGATCTAATGGCAAGGGAATCAGCGGCTGATTGCGATTCATCAGTCACAATTCTCCCAGCAGCTATCCATTTTAGTTCGCCAGTCAATGACTGAGTTGTGATTGCATAGGTGGTAAAGCAAGCTGGAGCGGAGTGTAATAACCCAAGCAATTAAAATTTTGAATACAATTGATGGTATAATAGTGTTAGGTGAATCAATACAATGAAATTGAGGCTGGCTCAGTGGTCAGGCTTTAGGCTGCATTTCCTCAGGACGCGGGTTCGAGACCGGGAAGCTAACCTTCAGTGTTTTTTTTCTGGAGCTGCCACGTGTCCCCTCCATAGTGAAAGGACGAAATTGCCCTCATAAGTCTTCTTCTTCCTCCTCCTTCCTGCGTGCAGCCGAGAGCGAGAGAAGAGAGAGAGACTTCGCGAGAGAGCAGAGGGCCGCCGTGGTTGAGGCTCCACCTCGCCTGAGCTGAGCTGCACCCCCGAGCACCACCGGCCACCCTTCTCTGCCATTCCAGCCGGCAAACCGCCACTCCTTTGGGCGAAAACCACCCTGGAACCGCGAGCTCTCCTGGCCGTTGGTGGGCTGTTTTCTCGGCGTGGCTTGGACGGGTTGTGAGCTTCACGTTTTGGCCGGTCCTTTCCACCTGAAGACGAGCTCAGTTGGCCGCCGTTGGAGCCGCTTTTCCGGCGAGAAGGAGGAGTCCGAACCTTGGGCATTTTAGGAGGATTTGGTACGTTTAAGCAAGTTTTCTCTTTAGATTGAGCTTGGAAGTAGCATTTGAGCTCTAAAATCATGGATTTTGGCTGCTTGTAAGAAGAATGGCTGACAGGGACCAAAATGAAAATTTTCGAAAATTTTGGGTTCTTGAGAAAATGAAAAATTTTTGACTTGTAATTGATCCATATTTACTCTAGATTAATATCTTTAAACTGTTAGGCATGAGAACTAAGAAATTTGCTGGATTTGCATTAAAATGGAGGCTAGGGCTTGAAACAGGGACCAGAATGAAAAATCTGGAAAATATATGGGGCAGAAGTGTAAATAATCACACGTTAAGGAATGAAAGATATGGAATTAAAGAGATGGGGGAGTTAGGTCCTAAATTAGGATAATGGCCCGAACGGCGATTAATCCCTGCGTGAACTTCGGTGCAGGTGGGTCGTAAGGCCGATTCTGGCACCCCAATGAGGGGGCAGCATGTTCAGGTGCGCAGATAGCACCCCGAAACTCTTATTATTGCCTAGGCTGTTCTGTTTTAATTGTGTTCTAAATGTAAATAATTCTTTCTGATTCTGCCTTACCGAATTGTGGGATTTAAAACAAGGGACCCCTGTATGTGTTGAATGATATTTGACTTGAGATGTGATTAGAGGTGGTTACTAGCTAGATATAATAGAACCACAGAAAACTTTCGTATAATTTCATCTTTGTATACATGGTGATGTAAATTCCTTGATTTTTGGGAAAATGATGAATGATAAGCTTTCGCGAGACGTAACTCGCGCCTGTTGGTTAGTTACCCTCGAGGACTGAGTGTTCTCGCCTGTTGGTTAGTTACCCTTGAGGACTGAGTGTTCTCGCCTGTTGGTTAGTTACCCCGAGGACTGAGTGTTCTCGCCTGTTGGTTAGTTACCCTCGAGGACTGAGTGTTCTCGCCGGTTGGTTAGTTACCCTCGAGGACTGAGTGTCCTCGCTCGTTGGTTAGTTACCCTCGCGGATTGTGTATCCTCGCTTGTTGATTAGATGCTTTCGAGGGTTGTGTACCCTCGCCCGTTGGTTCTTAGCAGTCTTAATCCTGATTGTTGTCACAATTGATTGCTTAACTGAAAAATGGTTATTTCGTTCGACTGTTAATTGCAAGTTTATGGATTTAAACACTATTGCACTGTATTACTCCTAGATTTTTGTTTAAGCTTTTGTTTATATATGAAATGGTTTACTGACTTGGGGTGCTATCTGCCGGAAAACTTTTGGTCCTAGAAAGAGAGTTAGGCGATCTTCTGGAGCCGGCGGAGCATTGACCAGGGAGCCGCATTGAGCCGTTAGACGTGCCCTTTTTGTTTGATTATATTTGGCATTTTCTTTAGGGATGTATATATATATATTTAGTTTGGTAGCCATTTCCGTTCGCGGGATTATTTTGTGACCACAGCTGAACCCGCTAGGTTTTTGTCTTTTGTTGTATTCGTGGATTTGGGCTGGTGGGAGCGGAGCTCCCCTATTTATGTATTGCCCTTGTAGAAATTTCGGGTCGTCCTAATTACTGGGGTTGTAGAAATTTTGGGTATTAAGGCAACGACATTATGGGTATTGGAAATGTATGTTAACGGTCGTCCCTTTAGTGTAGGCTTGCAGGTCATGGGGATTTCCTCGTGATCTGTGTCGATCACATCCCAGGGAATTCGGGGCGTGACAGATTGGTATCAGAGCAAAGGGTTTTTGGGGTTCTTCCGTGGTCATGTAGGATGGCAGTGTCCTTCTGTGGTGTCTCCATTATTGTTATGAAACCCGGGCATAACCATAGTTGGGATACTATAGGAGGCCTAGTTTAGGGGATTGGCATATCTGTTCTTTCTGTAGGTCTTTCTTGATTATGATTGAACCTACATACTGCTTTAAAGCAATCGGTAATTGTGGAGGCTTATGGTTTGTTATCTTGTGTTTTAGATTGAGGATGCCTCCACGTGTACGAGGTGGTCGCCGAGGGGTGGACGTTGTGGGTAGGTCAGAAAATGCATCCGTCCAACTTGAGATTCCCCTAAGCTGGGGCCGTGCCAGGGGTCTTAGAGCTGCTCAGGGAACGAATATACCTCCAACGCGATCTGAGTCCAGGGATTCTCGAGCTGGGCAATTGAGGGAGGTGACCTTAGCCCAGTTTGTGAGGTTTAAGCCTCAGGGTCCGATAGCCAGGAAGACCCCTATCGCTTCATTGAGGGAATGGAGAAATTGTGTAAGGCATTGCGTTGTACTTCCACTAGAATGGTGGAGTTTGCAGAATATCAGATGCAAGATGCAGCGTATTTATGGTTTCAGACAGTACTGGATGCGAGACCCGCTGAATTACCTCCCATGCAATGGGATGAGTATAAGGAGCTGTTCATGGATCGATTTATACCTAGACGAAAAAAAAGGGTGTTACGGAGAAAGATCTATCTGACTGACATACTTTTGCGAGTAGATAGAGATAGAGTCAATAA
Source organism: Delonix regia (assembly GCA_037074485.1). Lineage (NCBI taxonomy): Eukaryota > Viridiplantae > Streptophyta > Magnoliopsida > Fabales > Fabaceae > Delonix > Delonix regia. The sequence continues at coordinate 24,936,756 of CM073462.1, read as the reverse complement.
TGGATTAGCCCTAACTAGGGGAGTTGGGAGAACCTTGGAAAGCATACTTTTGAGTCGCCGAAACCTAATTAGAATTAGAAAATGTAGGCATCAAGAGGCTTTCTTTTATGAAGAGCTGGTTCCGGGGTAGACCTTTCTTTACAGACTTAGACTCTCTTTGTTGATATCAATCACTTGTTATATAATCAATCCAGTAGCAGGGATGCGAGAGCTCGAGAGTTTGAAGTGCTCAGATATGTTCCTGGGGAAACTGTACTGGATTATGACATTAAATTTACTCAACTTTCCCGTTATGCCCCGCATCTAGTACCTACTGAGAGGCACCGTATTAAACGGTTTTTAATGGGGTTACCCAAATATATGTATCGTGCTCTGTCGTCACAGATACTTTCCCTTCATACTCAGCGGCGGTGAATTGTGCCCATAGGATTGAACTACGAGAAATGGAAGAAGATCCGGTTAACAGGAAGAGGAAGAGGGACCAGGGAAGGAAACAGATTGGGGTGGGGAATCTGGGGTATCGAGGCCTCAGAGATCATTTAGGCCTACCCAGGTATAGGCTCGCTCACACGCACCGCCTCCATATAGTGATCCTCCTCGTCGGGTTACGCAGGGAGGCAGTCGGATCACCCAGTTCCGTGACGCATCTCAGTCAGCTCGTCTACGAGCCGCATGCCCCACTTGCCGTATGTTACCATGCTGCTGGGGCATGTTTCCATTGTGGGCAGACAGGCCATTTTAAGAGGAATTGCCCTTTTGCACGACAAGTTTCTAGCAGGGACTCGGTGCAGCCAGTAATTCTACACCACATGGAGTTACATCGGGCGGAGGCCCCTCCACTTCTGCTGGTAGGGGCACGCCCAGGAGAGGCTCAGGCAGTCAGGGGCAGACATCAGGGCCAGGCACGCGTATTTGCCCTGACACGAGGTGGTGACAGGTATGATTTCAGTTGACTTACATCCAGCATGTGCCTTATTTGATCCGGGTTCTACACATTCATATGTTTCACCTCAATTTGCTGAGTTGTTCGGTAGCACATCTGTGCGTTTAGAGGATCCCATACTTGTGGGTACCCCGTTAGGGGAATCAGTGACGATTGATACCGTTTATCGATCATGCAAAGTCTCAATTGGAGATAGGGAAACTTTCGCAGACTTAATGGTATTATAGATGGTGGATCTGGACGTGATTCTTGGCATGGACTGGCTAGCCTCTTGTCGTGCAGTCTTGGATTGCCATAAAAAGGTAATACAGTTTAAAACTCCTGGAGAAGCTCCTTATGAATTACAAGGGGATGCAGGGGTGACTCCAACTAGAGTGATTTCCGCTCTTAAGGCACGGAAGCTTTTAATTAGCGGGTGCCAAGGATTTTTGGCTGTGGTGAAGGATATGGAGAAACAAGCAGCAGGGGATTCCTGTGGTGGGAGAATTTCTTGACGTTTTCCCTGAAGAATTGCCGGGTTTGCCACCGGTTAGGGATATTGAATTCTCCATTGATTTGATTCCAGGCACTCAGCCCATTTCTATTCCTCCGTACCGGATGGCTCCGGCGGAGTTGAGAGAGTTAAAAGAGCAATTGCAGGATCTCATGGAGAAAGGATTCGTCCGGCCTAGTACGTCACCTTGGGGTGCTCCGGTCCTATTTGTTAAGAAAAAGGATGGGTCTTTACGGTTGTGTGTGGATTACAGGCAACTGAACAAGGTGACAGTACGTAACAAGTATCCCTTACCTAGAATTGATGATCTTTTTGATCAACTTTAGGGAGCTCAGTGTTTCTCCAAAATTGATCTTCGATTGGGATATCATCAGCTAAAAATCAGGGGCGAAGATGTTCCTAAGACAGCATTTCGTACTCGCTATGGTCATTATGAGTTTTTAGTAATGTCTTTCAGCTTGACGAATGCTCCTGCAGCTTTTATGGATTTGATGAATAGGGTATTCAAACAGTTCCTTGACAAGTTTGTGATTGTTCATTGATGACATCTTGGTTTATTCTAAGAGCCTCAGTGACCATGAGCAACATTTGAGAACAGTGTTGCAACGATTGAGGGATGCTAAGTTTTCAAAGTGTGAGTTTTGGCTGAAACAAGTGGCATTCTTGGGCCACATTGTCTCCAAAGAAGGGATTTCAGTTGACCCAAGTAAGGTAGAAGCAGTTCAGAAATGGCCCCGCCCTTCCACTGTTACGGAGATCAGAAGCTTCCTGGCGGGATATTATCGGCGTTTTGTGAAAGACTTCTCCCGAATAGCGGCTCCGTTGACAAGATTAACTCAAAAGAATGCAAAGTTCATCTGGAGTGATTCTTGTGAAGTTAGCTTCCAAAAACTGAAGGAATGTCTAACTTCAGCTCCTATCTTGAGCTTACCTTCTGGCACTGGTGGGTATGCGGTGATGCTTCTGGAGTAGGGTTAGGGTGTGTCTTAATGCAGAACGATCGGGTTATAGCTTGCATCCAGGCAGCTGAAAAAGCATGAGCAGAATTACCCTACCCATGGCAGCAGTAGTTTTGCATTAAAGATTTGGCGGCATTACTTGTATGGTGAGACTTGCAAAATATATACGGATCATAAAAGCCTGAAGTATATCTTTCAACAGAGAGATTTAAACTTGAGACAGAGAAGATGGATGGAGTTACGCGTGAGCGAGGGCTGCCCTCCAGCTCTGATTTCACTGGGGATTATAAGGGAACACACCGAAGCTAGACAGATTGGAAAAGCCCCTTTACGGAAGGACCTTAAGCTCATTCCACGTACGGCTCCGTGAGAAGAGAAGGGTGGTGGAATAAAAACCTTGTTGTACGACATTGGTAACAAACAAAGGAAACAGGGTAACCAGAAATGCTGAAGAGATTAAAGCTGCAATGATGCCTTGGATTCCTTATGTGCCTTTTCTCCAGGAAGACTCCTAAATCAGTTAACTGGGTATGAGAACGCCTCCCTTAAAGTAGTAGCCCTTCCTCCAACCTTGAAAACTGTTCCTGTGAGACAACAAGAGCTAAGAATCAATAAAAGGAAAGTACCAATTAGATTGGCAATGTGCGCTCATGAAAGATTATGACTGCACCATACTTTATCACCCAGGCAAAACAAATGTAGTGGCGGATGCTCTAAGCAGGAAATCTATGGGGAGTCTAGCCCATATTCAGGAGGTAAGGAGGCCTTTAATTGTTGAACTACAATAGTTGGAAAAGAATCGGGTGAACTTCGAGATTGGTGAGTCGGGAGCTTTTATGGCCCGCTTGCAATCTAGTACCGCTATTACTGACAAAGTGAAAGTGACTCAAGGATCAGATCCAGAATTACATAAGTTAATAGAGGAGTGCCAGAAGGGGGAGTTTACTGTGGATGCGGAAGGAGTACTAAGGTTTGAGGGGAGGTTGTGTGTACCGCAAGGGGGTGGATTAAAGGGGAAGATCCTAGAGGAAGGCCATCTCTCGGCATATACTGTGCACCCCGGATCTACCAAGATGTATCAGGATTTGAAGTCAGTTTACTGGTGGAATGGTATGAAGAAGGATGTGGCTGACTTTGTCTCTCGTTGTTTGGTGTGTCAACAGGTTAAGGCCGAACACCAAAGGCCTGCACATAGAGATACCAGAATGGAAGTGGGAGAGAATCACTATGGATTTCGTTACTGGTTTGCACCGTACTCTTAAAGGGTATGATTCCATATGGGTGGTTGTAGACAGGTTAACGAAGTCCGCACATTTCCTTCCCGTCAAAACAACCTATTCTGCGGCGAAGTATGCTCAAGTATATGTAGATGAGATTGTAAAGTTACATGGGGTGCCGTTGTCTATCATATCAGACCGAGGACCTCAATTCACTTCCAGATTCTGGAGAGCATTTCAAGCGGCCTTAGGGACTCGGTTGGATTTGAGTACAGCTTTTCACCCCAAACGGATGGCCAATCCGAAAGAACTATTCGAAGACATGTTGAGGGCGTGTGTCTTGGATTTTGGTGGCAGTTGGGACACGTACTTGCCTTTGGCAGAGTTCGCATACAATAATAGCTATCAGGCCAGTATCCAGATGGCACCATTTGAAGCCCTCTATGGTAGGAGGTGTCGTTCTCCTATAGGATGGTTTGAAGCAGGTGAAGCTCAGTTGCTAGGGCCAGATTTGGTACAAAACGCAATAGAGAAGGTGAAGCTTATTAAGGAAAGATTACATACTGCACAAAGTAGGCAAAAGGCTTATGTAGACAAACGAAGAAGGGATTTGTAGTTCATGGTAGGCGACCATGTGTTTCTGTGTGTATCTCCCATGAAAGGGATTATGAGATTTGGCAGAAAGGGCAAACTGAGCCCTAGGTACGTTGGCCCATTTGAAGTTTTGGAAAGAATTGGAACAATGGCCTATCGGCTTGCATTACCACCTGAATTATCAAGTATCCACCCCGTTTTTCATGTGTCAATGCTCAGGAAATACTTGCATGACCCATCTCATGTTATTGAGCCGCAGACTGTACAAGTTGGCGCGAGTTTGAGTTATGAAGAGGTACCTGTGGAAATCCTAGATAGGCAAATAAGGAGGCTTCGCTCAAAGGAAATTCCCTCGGTTAAGGTATTGTGGAGGAACCATTCTCACGAGGAAGCCATGTGGGAGGATGAACATATCATGCGTGGCCAATATCCTCAGTTATTTACGTTAGGTATGTGATGGTTTAAATTCGGGGGCCGAATTCTTGTATGGGGGGAGAATGTAATAACCCAAGCAATTATAATATTGTGTTAGGTGAATCAATACAATGAAATTGAGGCTGGCTCAGTAGTCAGGCTTCAGGCTGCATTTCCTCAGGACGCGGGTTCGAGACCGGGAAGCTAACCTCCAGTGTTTTTTTTCTGGAGCTGCCACGTGTCCCCTCCACAGTGAAAGGACGAAATTGCCCTCATAAGTCTTCTTCTTCCTCCTCCTTCCTGCGTGCAGTCGGCCGACAGCGAGAGAAGAGAGAGAGACTTCGCGAGAGAGCAGAGGGCCGCCGTGGTTGAGCCTCCACCTCGCTTGAGCCCCGAGCACCACCGGCCACCCTTCTCTACCATTCCAGCCGGCAAACCGCCACTCCTTTGGGCGAAAACCACCCTGGAACCGTGAGCTCTCCTGGCCGTTGGTGGGCTGTTTTCCCGGCGTGGCTTGGACGGGTTGTGAGCCTCACGTTTTGGCCGATCCTTTCCACTTGAAGACAAGCTCAGTTGGCCGCCGTTGGAGCCGCTTTTCCGGCGAGAAGGAGGAGTCCGAACCTTGGGCATTTTAGGAGGATTTGGTACGTTTAAGCAAGTTTTCTCTTCAAATTGAGCTTAAAAGTAGCATTTTCGGCCCTTAAACAACAAATTTGAGCTCTAAATCATGGATTTTGGCTGCTTGTAAGAAGAATGGCTGACAGGGACCAAAATGAAAATTTTTGAAAATTTTGGGTTCTTGAGAAAATGAAAAATTTCTGACTTGTAATTGATCCATATTTACTCTAGATTAATATCTTTAAACTGTTAGGCATGAGAACTAAGAAATTTGCTGGATTTGCATTAAAATGGAGGCTATGCATTAAAATGGAGGCTAGGGCTTGAAACAGGTACCAGAATGAAAAATCTGGAAAATATATGGGGCAGAAGTGTAAATAATCACACGTTAAGGAATGAAAGATATGGAATTAAAGAGATGGGGGAGTTAGGTCCTAAATTAGGATAATGGCCCGAACGGCGATTAATCCCTGCGTGAACTTCGGTGCAGGTGGGTCGTAAGGCCGATTCTGGCACCCCAATGAGGCGGCAGCATACCGCTTGCGTTGATCAGAGTTCAGGTGCGCAGATAGCACCCCGAAACTCTTATTATTGCCTAGGCTGTTCTGTTTTAATTGTGTTCTAAATGTAAATAATTCTTTCTGATTCTGCCTTACCGAATTGTGGGATTTAAAACAAGGGACCCCTGTATGTGTTGAATGATATTTGACTTGAGATGTGATTAGAGGTGGTATAATTTCATCTTTGTATACATGCGTGATGTAAATTCCTTGATTTTTGGGAAAATGATGAATGATAAGCTTTCGCGAGACGTAACTCGCGCCTGTTGGTTAGTTACCCTCGAGGACTAAGTGTTCTCGCCTGTTGGTTAGTTACCCTTGAGGACTGAGTGTTCTCGCCTGTTGGTTAGTTACCCCGAGGACTGAGTGTTCTCGCCTGTTGGTTAGTTACCCTCGAGGACTGAGTGTCCTCGCTCGTTGGTTAGTTACCCTCGCGGATTGTGTATCCTCGCTTGTTGATTAGATGCTTTCGAGGGTTGTGTACCCTCGCCCGTTGGTTCTTAGCAGTCTTAATCCTGATTGTTGTCACAATTGATTGCTTAACTGAAAAATGGTTATTTCGTTCGACTGTTAATTGCAAGTTTATGGATTTAAACACTATTGCACTGTATTACTCCTTGATTTTTGTTTAAGCTTTCGTTTATATATGAAATGGTTTACTGACTTGGGGTGCTATCTGCCGGAAAACTTTTGGTCCCAGAAAGAGAGTTAGGCGATCTTCTGGAGCCGGCGGAGCATTGACCAGGGAGCCGCATTGAGCCGTTAGACGTGCCCTTTTTGTTTGATTATATTTGGCATTTTCTTTAGGGATGTATATATATATATTTAGTTTGGTAGCCATTTCCGTTCGCGGGATTATTTTGTGAAAGACTACCTTCCAAAAAGGCAGCTGGAATACGGGGGAAGTGTGGGACCAGTATAACTCATTTAGGCAGGACATAGATGTTTTTGGTAGGTAAGAAAGTTTAAGGCAATGAAAAGAGGAGGAGGTCAAGCTTTATTACTTTTTCTTTTCTCAGTATGTCGTAGTTTAGTATAAGGAGTGAATGAACAGAAGAAAAACCTAAGCTCTTGAATATCCTTCGCCCTTTAGACTCTTCCTACTGCCAAGTCAAAGTTAAGATCGGTTATGCCTTCAACGGCAAGAGCTTCAGCTTCCCCCATTCATTCAGAGTTGACAACTACATATAGGCCTCTCCCCAATGCAAGGCAAGGTGAGTTTGTCGGGCATGACGTGTTTGTGCCTATCCCTTTTCAAAAATAATAGATAGCAGCTAATCCAGTTGATCCTGTATAGGCGGAGAGGCGGAGGTGAGGCATGGAATCTTAAAGTTTATCCTAAACTAAAGAAGTCAAAGTTTTCATTTTTTCCGAGTATGAGGCAAAGCCAAAAGTGGTTTATCCAGGCTAGTTGAACCCCCGAAAGAAGCACCAATAGCATAAATAGCTATCATGGTTGCAGTAGAGCATAGATAGAGGTCAAATGCACACATCTACGATGGTGAAAAGAATTCCATACCCACCTCAAAGTACTTCAGCCTAAAACGAAGTAAGAGGCCGGGTCAACAATCTAATAGGTTGCATTCCCCCCATTCGAGATGAGGAATCCTAGCTAGCTACTAGATGGAGGGCGGAGTAGAAAAGTCATTGCACAGGGTAGCATCAAGAGAAGAGCTACTCCCACTTCGTATAAGCTTTCTCCAATTGAGAGGTAGACTGCTTATAAGGGGCTGGAACTCATACTGCTAGACAAAAGATTAGCCTTGAACCCTATTCGCGCAAGGGAGGGTCTAATTTTTGACCTTGGAAAGGGCCTCTGAAATTGGGTATAGTCCCTTTTAGGAAAAGACATCGTGTGGTACTATTTCATTGGCTAATGTGAATAGTAGGGGCTAAAGGCGAGTGAAGTGACATGATTCAGTTCGAGCTAGGTTAACTTCTTCTCTTATAAAATTGATAGTTAGAGGCGTGATCTATTCTATAAACAGATATCGGAACAGAGATTGAAAGCAGCAACCAAAGATCAAACTCCATAGTGTGAAATCCCATGATTTGAGCTTAAAAGTATGGGATATCATAGGCTTCCCTTGGTTCGCTTGATGTAGGTATCACCTTGATGCACGTAGCTATTGCCTTGACCCTTTGGTCTGCTCGGGGAATTCCATTGATACGCTCATTGGGCTCGTCGTTAGGAAGAGGTGGGCTGACAAGGAGAGGAATCATTCTGATCGGTGAAATGAATCTCTTCTCCCAGATCTTCTTTGCAGTCTAACTTGGTATATGTATGAATGAATGTTGTCAGTCACAGTTGGGGGAATAGTGTGACTTGGCTGCTTTCTTCGAGAATTTTTATTATTCTTTTTTTCCTCTATTTTGTAAGTGAATGAAATGGAACGATTTTCTATCTTGATGGCTAGAAAGCCGTCCGGTCCTACCGGATGAAAGTAGGCTATTCTTGCCAGAGAAAAGGTTGAATATCATATAAAGGTTTGGCACTTAGTTATCTTTATTTAAGTAAGCCTGACTCGGGCTAAGTTAAGTGATCAACTAGAAGACCTTTCCCAAGGAAACTTCTTTCCCTGGAGCAGCAACTGAAAAAAGACCGGGTATGTCTGAAAACCTGAAACGGATTCGTTAACAACATATAATAGATATACCCCAAATACCATTTGAACCAGAGCTGAAACCTTTCGCATCGCTCTAGTGCCTTTTCAGTTAGTAGCAAAAGTTTAATCCATCTCGCACTACAGAAAGGCGAGTAACTACGTACCTTCTTCCTTCCAGTTTTGTGAATCCATTTGATGTACTCTTCTTGAGCTCCACAGGCTTAAGGTTGCTTTCTTTAAGTAATTATGCTATGCTATTAAGTAGTCCTATCGCCACTACGAACGAAAGACCAAGGAAGAGGCTTAGATAGATGAAGCGGAAAAAGGAACAAGGTGTACATAGTTGGCTGGTTATTTGTCTTTCCCATTCCTGTTGTGGAATTCAAGGATTCTCTGGTATAGGGGAATCATAGTTTGGCTCAACCAACAATGGATCCTATTAGACGACAGAGGAGTTCAATTATGACATAAGAGCCTAACCATAGGTCTAAAGGTAGAGAGGGCTCAAAGCCTTTCTATCTTGAGAGACCGAGTCCTATAACCTGCACTTGCTAAATGGCATATGGTGCCCTTGGCTCCTACTGCATAGACGCTATATGTGCTAGGGGTTCACGCTTAGACATTAATTGAAGGCTAGATAGTGGCCTTAGGAACCTACTTGGATTGTGGTACAATGAAGCTTTCACTCTAGTAGCTTAGACCATAGTTGAGCCTCCTACTCCTTCAAAAAGCCGGTGCTTTGGTTAACAGCTTCTGAAGTGACTAATCGTAGCCAACTTATTAAAGATGTATGCTTTCTCTTATTATATAGAATATGTATGTGATTGCTTTATATAGGAGTAATTGTTAAATATTTAATCATATAAATTCATTTTGAATCGGAGCGCCGATTCTGTTTCAGAAGAAGCATGATGGTAGTTTAAGGTTTTGCATCGATTATAGAGCACTGAACAAAGTGACCATCAAGAACAAGTACCCTATGCCTCTTATTGCAGACCTTTTCGATCAGTTGAGTGGAACACGATACTTCACAAAGTTTGAATTGCGGTCGGGGTATTATCAAGTGCGTATTGCCGAGGGTGAGCCTTTTTCTTTCCTTTTAGAGTTAACTTCCCCAGCGAACTCCTTCCCACCACTGGCATTAAAGAGGAGCTGTGCCAAAAATCAAATAGCATATATTATTGGTATTGCTTGCCCTTAACTCCTCACATAAAGTAATAAAGGAAGTGTCGAGTGTAGCGAGAACATTATCTATGAATATAATACCGTAAAAGTCAAATAAAGACGTTCAGGCGTTCTAGTGTCTAAAAAAAGGTTGGAGGAGCTTTCCTGTCAATTAACTGCTGATCTCATTGCAATGATGAATCATACAGATATCATCATCACCAGCACCTTTCAGGAAATCACTGGAAGCAAGGACACTCTTGGACAAGACGAGAGTCACAATGCTTTCACTCTTACTGGGCTCTACTGAGTTGTTCATGGGATTGATGTTTTTGATCCCAAGTGAAATATTTTTTTCACCTGGTGCTCATATGAGTCTTCCCCTACACAAAGGAGAAAAGGAGGTTGACTTACTTCCATCCTTAGATTGAGGAGCTCATTTATAGCCATGTTGAGGATAAAGAACATTGATGTGTGCTAAAGGACCAGAGCAAGTTGAACTTGACTGGACTCGTTGAATGGTATGGGAAGAATGCTCGTCTTTGGGAGCTGATTCACCTTGTTGTGGTTAGTGGTGATAGGAGGAAGGAGTAGAAAGACTTGGAAGAGCAAGCAGAGATGAATAAGATGTAAGGCCTTCTTGATAAAGACAACTTTGAATGGTCAGTTCAGGTAGCTTGATAGCTTGCTTGACACGCCAAAACATAGTCCATCAACCAAGTCTTTAATAAACCCTAAACCCCTAAACCCTAAACCCTAAACCCTAAACTATAAACCCTTCAAACTAGGATGAAATAGAGGTATCTGGCTCAGCACATTACTTAGCATACCAGGCCACATATTTGTTTGAGCCAATCCAGGAAGTCAATAGCCCCAGGGCCCTCATAGCTAGCTTTGACCTAGCCAGTAGGTTAGTCACTTACGTACAATATATAGGACTAACTTCGTGCCTCATGACGCAAGATGAGTGACTACGTACCTTTCATTCTTCATCTCTCGACTATGTCAACTGTGGTTCTATTCGTTGAGCTCTAGATTGCGTTATAAAGGAAGAGCTCTCATTTTGGTATATGGCCCACCCGCCCGCCTCTTCCTCTTTGGAAGGTCTTGGGCCTCCCTTATTCAAGAACTTGATTCTGCACTTATGGTGTTGTTGCTTAAGATATATTTGGCATTCCACCCACAAATTGACAATCAAACGCTATCCTTGAGGTTCGAATTTGCTTACAATAGTTATCAAGCGAGTATTCCGGAAGCTATGTATGGTAGATAAGGGTGAGATTGATGCCGCCTAAAATAGACAGGCGTGATATGAAATGGTCACGGTTTTGACTGTACATGGATAATTATTTATCCATGAAATATTGGGAATATGTCCAAAATAGAACCTACTTAAGGCAGTTGACGTTAGCCGTAGTGTTGGTTGGCTATGATACCCCCTTCCATATTCTGTTTGAGGCTGAGAGCCATTATGATATTTACTTAGAGCCTAGCCGTATCTGTGCTGATATGTGTAATTATGACTGTTTCTATAGAAGATTCAATTATATTAAGTTGATGATTTTTTTTTGTTTAATGTCACTGAATTATGTCTATATAATATCTGGTTTTAAATTTTGAAAGATGTACCACCGTATTAATTTTTGCAATATTAGAATTACCTACTCACGAGTTTCTACTCACCCCATTATTTAATATTTTTTCATATATCAGTGCCAATCCAGAACGTCCACCTTCGAAATTTTAATCTTGGTGATTAATTCCTTGGTGAGCCTAGTCTATTGTTAGAGCTATGTCTTTCAGTATTTTATTATTCAGTTTAGTTGCTCCCTGGTATACAGGCTAATTTAATGTATTATTATGGTGTGTCATGTGTTATGAGATCTATGTTTGTTTAATATGAAGGGGTTCAGATTCGCGAGGATGAATGACACTTCATTCCCGAGTTGACCATGCCTTACCGGCTCAGGTTGTAACAAAGAGAGCCAATGTGATGATGGTATTTTTACCTTCCTTAATAAATTTATGTTTTAATTTTTTGGGAAATAATATATATATATATATATATATAATTTATAATTTGGTCCTTTCAAAATTTTGTAATTATATCCTAAAAGTTTAAACTTATAAAATGTAAGTTCATGTAATTTTACCAATATTTTAACATATATCTGAGTTAAGTTTAATTTATTATCTATTTTAGTATTATAAATATTAGAGTTGAATATATCTACACTATTGTTGCATTTCAAAAGATTGTATGTAAAATTTACAAGACAAATACAAAAAGAAAAAAAAAATGAAAAAATGTAGAATATAATTTAGAATGCTTGATTTAAAAAATAACATGATAGTTTAAATTTATTTTATATTTTGCATTTTTTAATAATTTATATGGATTTTAGTAGAATATTTTAAAAAACCAAATTACCTTTATGTTGTGATTTTAGTTTTTCCCCTTGGTCTAAATTGTGAGTAGATATTGCTAATTTACATTGGTTATGAAATTTTTGAATGGATATGATTTTGTATTTTGAATGTTCTAAAATATCTGGTTCTTTAAATAAGTTTATTTGTATTTGGCAATATCAAGAATTTGATTTTGTTTTTAAATTTTTCTCAAGTACAATGACTTTTTATTTATAAAACATTCAAATTCTATAATTTCAAAGTAATTTGATTCTATTTTTAGAATAAATTGATTCTAGAACTACTATGATTTTTAGATACTTCCTATTATGAAATACTTGGACTTAGTGGAAATACTTTGATTTTGGTTCTGCTTTTGTATCTATAAATATTTTGATTATGGATTTATGAGTTTTCTTGATTCTGTTTCTGAATTTTTAGGAATCTTAAAGCTAACAACAGTAAGTTATGCACCATGATTTTGAACCTAGACTGGTAAGTTGCTAGCCCCAGCCACCACACATGGATGTGATCTGATTTTCGTTATCTAATTGAGGTGTATGACTTGTATTTTAATTATTTTAAGCTTTGATACTCTTCTGATATCTGTTTTTTTTTTTTTTAGTAGCACTAGCCTTGAGCTAATTCTAGTTTTATGAAATTTTGTTGGTCCTATGGGATGTTCCCTACTATATATAAATTTGAATGGATTTCATTTATGTTGAATTAAAAATCTTATCTATGTTTTCACACTATATTTCGTATTTTTGACTAAGTTTCATGTGAATATAGTTTAATTCTCATTGCTTGTACTTTGTGAATAATTAACTGTCCATATGAGGATAAATAATTGATTCATGATAAACTTTATCGTTCTTATCTATTCCCTTCCTAATATAATTATCAAAAAAGGTAGGAAAGTTGGGTTGAAACGTTTTTTACTCTATTGAGTTTTTTCATGTTAAATTTTGTGTATAATAATTATTTGTTACTATTTTGCTTTTATCTGGTGTCTATTTTCTCTACAAAGTTAAGTGTGTTATTATCTCATAAAATAGGTAAGATTATTTTCACCCATTATAAGGTATTGGTACTATTCACGTGTATGGTTACTATTAACAAACATAATGTAAGCTTTGTGTTCATAAACACTTTGAATATTCTCAACTCACATTGTTGGGTCACAAAATAGAGACGAATGAACATGTGAAAATTCTGCTGCAAAGCCTACCTAATCATCATCAACCCGACCAATAATGTTCTTGTGGACTACCTAGTTTTCGATGACATTGCACTAGCTATTTTGGACGAAGAAAATCAACACAAAAAAAAGGAAGACAAGTTAATTAATTCACAACTAGTGAAAGCGAGGAAGATTAATAGAACGTGGCTCAAGTGGGAGTCAAAATCGAGGCTCAAGTGGGAGCTAGAATCGAAGTAGATTAAAATCAAAGAGCAAGAAAAATATCAAATATTTCAAGTGAATGGGACACTGAAAGAATGCAGAGGCCAAAGGCAATTACTTCAAATGATGGAGAAGTCTTGCTAATGGTAGATAAAGGTTCAGTGATATCTGGCTTATAAACTCAGTAGCAATGTGGCACATGACCTCATGGAGAGAGTGGTTCCACAAATATAAATCTATATTTGGAGGATAAATGCTTATGGGATATGATTGTTTCTTGGAGATTGCTAGAATAGACACTACAAAATTAAATATATATATATATATAATGGTACAACTCGCACTATCCTAAGTAAAATCTATTGTCTTTAGGACAATTTGATAGCAATGGGTATAAAACCCAGGATGACATTATGAAAGTCATTAAAGGCATGCTTGTAGTTATGAAAGCTAAAAAGATAACAACCAACCTATTAAAGGAGAAACACAACAAGAAGGAGAAGTCGCGGTTGCATCAGTTGAGTAATCAATGATATTGTGGCATCATAAACTTGGCCACATGTCAGAACGTGGATTGAAGGTTCTTGCAGTGAGCAATGTAGTAAAGCTATCTTAGACTTAATGCACTTAGATGTTTGGCAAGTACCAGTCTTATCCCTGGGAGGAGCAAAGTATTTTGTGTTATTCATTGATGACTCCAAGAGATGTTGGGTGTATCCAATCGGAGAAATGAATATGTGTTTTAAAGTTTTTAAACCTTCAAAAAATGCGTGTAGAATGTGAATATGAGAAAATGATTAAATGTTTGATATCATGGAACATACATCAGTGATGAATTTAATACTTTTTGTTAACAATAAGGTATTAAAAGGCAATTCATCCATAGCAAAATGGAGTGGCAAAGCAGATGAACAGAACTTTGTTGGAAAGGACAAGTAAGAATTGCTAAATTAGCCAATTCATTTTGATCTGAAGACCCCAATGGAGATATGGATTGGGAAGCCAGCTAATTATTCAAACCTCTATGTTTGGAAGTCTAGTATGCGTAATGTACAATGCCCAAGAAATTACAAAGGGTATCGCCTGGGATCCCACTAACCATAAGGTTATAGTCAGTAGGGATTCATCTTTCCTGAAGAGAAACAATATACATATGAAGGTGATAGCACTTTAAAGGAAATAGTTGTGTAGATTGAAGGAGGAAATAAAATAGAAGTACTAGATTTGTTTGAAGTAGCATTAGAGTACAATGAACAAAAACAATCTAATTTTGGGACTCTACAAGTTCAACGGTTAACTTGTGAGAGGAAGGAATTGGTTTGACACTTAGAAGGGAATGTTGCATATTGTCTACTCACAAAAGATGGAGAGCCTTCGAACTTTTCAGAGGCTATAGAAAGCTCATAAGCTTCAACAATGCAAGAAGAAATTGAAGCCCTCTATAAGAATGAATGTACAAGATCAAGAGAACTAGTTATGATCAAGTTGAACGATATCGTGCTAGATTGATGGTAAAAGGATTTGAATAAGATATTTTCTCCAGTTGTTCGACTCGAGTGGTCTTAGGAATGTGTTTGACTTACATTTAGAGCAATTAGATGTGCAAATTGAATTTCTTCATGGAGATCTTGAAGAAATTTATATGCTCTTGCCAAAAGGGTTTGAAGAAAAAGGAAAAGAGAACTTGGTTTGCAAGTTGAACAGTGGTCTCAAACAGGCACTGAGATGTTGTTATAAGAGAGTTGATTACTTTCATCATGAGCCTTGGATACAACAAACAAGATTTGATGGAAAGAATTTCACTGTTGTATGTAGACGACCTTTAGCAAAGACTGTATCAATGAATTAAAGGCACAATTGGCTAGGAAATTTGATATGAAGGACTTGGGACCGACAAGATTCTAGGAATGCAAATTCAACGAGATAGAAATAACAGCTTTCTCAAAAAAATTATTTCTTACGACGCTTGATATGCATAATTGTAAGCCAATCTCTACCCCATTTCCTGTTAATTTTTAGTTATCTTCAAGTATGAGTCCTAGTAGTGAAGAAGAGAGGAAGCAAATGTCTCGAGTACTGTATGTATTAGCAGTGGGTAGCCTAATATTTGCTATGATTTGCACAAGCAGTGGTTGAGAGCATTGGAATGCTGTAAAAATGGGTCTTAAGATACATTAAAGGGACCATGGATGTTGCATTGCATTATGGAGGATCAGATTTACCATTAAAGGCTATACAAATTTAGATTTAACAAGTGATCTTGACAATAGCAAATCTACCAGTGGTTATTTGTTTACTCTAGCAAGCGGAGCCATAAGCTGGGTTTCAAAACTATAAACTATTAGAGGCAAAATATATTGCAGTTACACAAGCTAGCAAAGAAGCAATCTAGTTGCAGATGAAAAGGTGGAGGAAGGAAGTATGAATATGCAAAAAATCCATACTAAAGATAACTTAGCAGATGCAATGACAAAACCTGTAAACACTGATAAGGTTATATGGTGTAGATCTTCCATTGGCCTAACATAAGCAGTAGGAAATTGCAAGGAAAGAAGAATATTGTAAAGATTGATTGATTCTGAATCAAATCTTCAAGTGGGAGATTGTCAAAAAAGGTAGGAAAGTTGGTGTGTTAGGTAACCAAACATTGAAGAAAAAGGTAGGAAATTTTTATAATTACAGTGTAGTCCTTAAAAAATTGCAATTTAGTCCTTCATACTTATCTAAATGTTTTCACTCACTCATTTATTTACATATTTTTCAAAGAGCCATAGACCCTTTTGATATACTTGTTGCTGTTGAACATTGTAAATTTTGTAATCTAATAACTCCAATTGTCATAAATAGGAGATTAGTTATTGTGTGGTATATATGAGTTGTCAAAATCTTAATTGTGGAAATTTTGGGGAATGCATATTTTAAAGGAAACTTTGTCAAAATTTCTACACAAAATACAAATAGTGAATATTATGCTTATAGGTTGGCATAATTTGGTAACTATCATATAGTTGTACCTAAGATTATACCTTTATATATATATACATGTCTCTCTCTATGTGTATGTGTATAGACACACTCACACATGAATTATACAATTTATGTACATAAGGACTTACGTACAATGATTAAAAATAATTATAAAAAGCGACTCGCCCTCAGTGGGGGAGTTGCACTGACTTTAAGAACTGAAATCGTATAAATTAAACATATGGATGTACTAGTTTTTATTTGTCAGGATTTTGAACGTTAATATTTTTATTTATAATATTTATTACCAATCACAACAACACAATGTAATGCTCAAGTGAAGCCAATAATAGGGATGAACAAGTGGGCTATTGCAATATGCTACATTTAAAAGTTGCTTTGAAATGTAGTGTTTCTTCTAAATGTGAATATTATACTTTTCTTCAATAAAGAAATGTTTACCCATTAGTGCCAGTGCTTATTACAAATTACAAAAACCTTATTACAAGTTCCAGGTTGAGGGAAAATTAAATAGGGTTTAGGGTTTACAAGTTCGTTGAGGGAAAATTAAATAGGCTATATAACCATTTACAAATTGTGACTACCTAATTATAAGGTCAATCATTAAAAAATATGCTTTTACTATCAAATTATTGAAAATCACATATACAAATTTGATTTTGCAAGTAATATTATTTAAATGGGTAAATAATTTCAAATATTTTGGTTAACTTTTATTCAATGAAAATATGAAATATAAAATCACTAAATCAAAATTGATATGTAACATATACATATATAAAAATATCAAAATACATTGTTTTTGGGAGCTTTGTGCCTTGACAGCATAGATGAAACAAAGGAAAGGATGATATGTCGGGATAAAAGATAAAGAACAATTTTGTAACTAAAAAAATTGAGTACAAATATTCTTGTCCTAGAAAGATAATATTTTTAATTTTATTTTTACTTTAAAAAAAATCTAATTTCTTGTTTTCGTTTCATTGAAAATTTGCTTCTAGTTCTTTTTAAAAGTACTGAGTATTTCTTTGAAATTTTAGATAGATTTTTTTGTTAAATTAATTTGTTTATTGTTTAAAATAAGCAATCATAAATAGATTATGAAAAGGTTCGTTCATTTAAGTTTAAACTATACGCAATTTATAGAAAAAAAAAATAGAACATATATATAAATATAAAAAATATTTTGAATAAATAATCTCAGCTAATATTTAATATGGTGATGTAATTTTATGATTAAATTTTGGAACCTCGTATCACTCTTTTTTATTATAAACTAGTAATAAAGAATCAGGGATGGATCCAAAAAGATGCAAAAGACTGTCATTTTCTTTGAATTTTTTAAATTTTAATTTTTTGTATGTAATTTTATTTTATATTTTTTATTTGATTGTTTAATTTATAAGAACATACCATTTTAGATTGTATGAATTTACATCTTTTAATTCAATTTTTTTATTAAAAAATTCCACTTATCTTAAAATTAAATAATAGATTTGTCACTTGCAAGGTTGTAAATATTTACAGAAATAATAAGATATGTTTAATGTATTGAAGATTTTTGAAAGAATAAAATGGTAGGTAGAACAGATATTAATCTAAAACTATATATGAGCAAATATTATCAAATTAAATATAATTAAGGACAAAATAATAAAAGGATATATGATAAAATACTATGATATGGGGATAAAAATTTTGATCATACACGACTTGTCAGTGGGAAACATATTGAAGAGTTTTTTTTAATTATTATTATATACTATTTGTTGCATTCTGCCCAACAAGACTGGAGAGCTACTAGAGAATCTCCAGTAAATTACTGGAGCCATTGGATCTAGGTTCTAGATTTAATAGATATAAAAAAATTTTAAATATAAAAATAAATATTTTTTAAAATGATAAAATATTTTATTTTATTATTAAAAAATAAAATATTTTGTAGTATTTTACAAAATAATTTTTAATATCTTCATAATATAATTTAGAGAGACTGAATTATTTTAAATAGAATTTAAGATTTTAATATATCTTATTTTTAAAAATATTTAGAGGCCTAATCTATGTATGACATTATTGATGACAACCACACAGATAATGTTACACTAGGGTTGAATGAAATAGAAGACACTGTGGCTGAACCTGATATAAATATTTCAGCTACATATTTAGAGCAGCATTTGCCCAACAATATCAACTAGCCAAGTTTTGTAACGCGTAAAAGGAAAAGGCAAAACAGTTATCATGACTTTGTGGTGGCTGTTAAGGATATTGAAGGGTGCTTAGAGTTAGGAATTGACAAGATATGTAGCTAAATGGACAACTTAGCACACAAGGCTGATATGAATGCAAAGAAGGAGGAATTATTTGTTGAATTGAGCCTAATGGAAGGCTTGAAAACTTAAGAATTTATACGTGCTCACATTAAGTTGTCTACTGACGACAAGTTATTGGTGGTATTCTTCACTATTACAACCCACATGAAGGCTTAGTGGCTACGGTAGATTATATGGTAGATTGAAAATGGATATAAACTTTTTGCTTTTTGAAGTCAGCCACGTATAGGGCAAAGTATGGACTTCACTTTTGTCTAGATGCAGGGTGTACACAATGGTCGTGTACTTTTTGTAGCTATTTTATGTGGAGAACACCTTTTGTCCACAATTCCAAGTTCTAACTCTTTTTACAAGTGCAGGTCTTGTGTTTTGGATGGAAGGAGCACCTTCAAGGGTTTAGGGTGCAAGTCCAGATCTACCTCTTGTCACCTAAGTCACCAGGTATAATGGTGCAAAAAGGTTGCTTTTATTATTTTTTATAACTGAAATTTCTCCTATGGCTTGCTACTAACTATTTATTGCTGTATATTCATGTATATTAGGTTAAGGGGTTCATTACTCATGCAATTGGTGATAATAGTGTAGATTAGTCATGTGAAGTTGTTTGACTATACAAGTAGAGACTTGCATATGTTATTGGCCCAATGGATGTACAAGACTACATAGTTTTTATCAAACATACGCATATGCTTCGAAGGCTTGTATTATCAGTTAAGAATTGGAGCATTTAATTGTAACTTATGATTGACATTAGGTCTTATGACATAATTGCACTGTATGGATCTTATATCAGTTGTATCAAAACCATGCATTGCCCTTTATTTGCTTTCTTTTCATTCTCTTGTCCTCCTGCATGAGATGTATGAACTTCATAACTTGGTAAAATGAATGTATAGAGCAAATGTTGTTCTACCCTTTTAGCATAATTAGAGATGTGCAAGTCAATTTTCTAAAGGCATAATTAGCCATTGGAAATGTTTAATAAGGTTGGACATGGATTTAAGGGTTGTCATCTTATACTAGTCTTCTGATTAATTCACGTAGGCCTACTTTTTGCTACATCAGTTTGAGATTCACTAATTTTATTATAGGTTCCATGATTTTAAGAAAGAATAGATATTAAGTAAACATTCTTAATCTTGGTGTGTTTTATCCTATCTCTTATGGAAGGTTTGCAACCAATTTTAAGCCAATGAATAACTTTTTTAGTAGGTTTTTTGTAGTGATAATTTCATATGTTGCAATAATAAAAAATATTGAATGTCATATTTTCTATTGAGTTTGTTTTGTAATAGATAACTAAATAATTGCTACGGCATTAGTTAAACATTTCACATTATATGAGGTTCCTTACATTATTGTAGAATGGTTTTTCTACACTGTCTATTTTTATTCTAAGTTTCAAGAGTATATTGTAAATTTTTTCAACCAGGATCCAAGCATATGTACTTGTTATCAATATTCGCACAAATGATTGGTGCATTTTTGTTTTGGACATTTTGTTTCATTAATTCATTTCACATAAATGTATGGTGCATTTTTTTGAAGGCTTGAAAATGGATAAAAATAGACTATATAATCACTGACATGTGTTTGGTCTCAGCATTTATAACATGGCCTGCTTCAAATTTTCATCAACAACTTCATTATAGAGGTAAATTAAAATTCTTACATTAGAATAGCACTGCCCCACCTTATTTTAGGCCAAGATTAATCATGCAAAGAATAAGAAATCTAGGCTGTCCCAAAGTAGTTCTGATTCTCTCATATGACATAAGTTATTTAGTAAAAAACATGGAGTGTTATATCAAATGAAATACTTGGAAGGTGCCTGTTATTAAGTTTTAAAATGAAATTACAACATATTAAAGATATATTTTAAAAAAAATAGATATTGAGTATAAAAAATATTTACTTGAATTGTTAGCAAGTATATATACTCAAAACACTACGAACAACCTTAAACTAAAATCATATGAATCATTCTTGATAGCAGGAGATTTGTGCTTAAACTAGGCTTAGAGGTCTCTTCTAGGCATGTTTGATTTTGATGCTTCTGGGTCTATATAAATAAGTGTGCATCCACTCTGATTACCATGAGATACACTAACCCAACTATGAAAATGGGGTAAGGGAAACTATTGTTTTATGGATTTTTGATGATATGGGTTCAAGTATTTCAATTTGTTGGTTGAGGTGTCCATATTTTCTACAAGTGTCTAACTGAGATTTATTAAATATATTGAGTCCTATATGTAGCTTTAGAACTTGACACAACATTTTTAGTTTATTTTAGATTATATGATCTAAACACTAAAATATAATGAACAGTGTTCCAAAGTTACAAATATGTGAGCAGAGTTGTCAACCTTTGAAGTCTTTGGTAGTTGGTGTTATGATATGCAAAAGAAAGATAATTCAATACTAAAGGATTAGGACATAGGTTGCAATATAGTCCAACCTTCAACAAGGATTAGGTGTAAACATAAGGTCAATTAATTTAGGGGGGCAATTTAGTCATTTTCATTCTTATTCCATTCCATTCTATCACAATTTTATCCTAACCAAACATTATATTTAAAAATCTTTCCATTTCATTCCTTGTCATGCCAAACAAAGTAATAAGACATATTATTCTTTTTCATTCCCAATCTCATTCTCATTCTCATTCCCTTCAAATCATTCCTACAACTCAATGGGTTGAATAAGCTAATTTTTAATAAGTATAGAATGAGTAAGAGAATGATAGAATGGATCAAGATACATTTGTCTTATTTCTACTTGTAATACATGGTGACTGCAATGACAAATTTCTTTTCATTAAGTTATTTATTTAATTTTTGATGTGTTGTATAATATGGTATAAATAAATTTATAGAACAATTTGTTTCATAATCGAAATGAATTTACATATCTTATTATGTTAACTATCTTTAGACCTTGTTTGTAGACAAGAATTGATCATAGAATTAGGGTATAAGATTGAGAATGAAATTGGAATTAGATCTAGTAATTCTAATTCTTTTTGTTTGGTATATCTTTTAAAATTACATTTACAATTTTATGGAATTGAAAAATAACTAATAAAGATTATTTTTAAGTTTTATCCCCAACGTCAAAAATTACAATTCCAAATGTTAGAATTTAGATGTGACATTCTACTTCTAATACAATACTCTATATTTTCCAAAATTTGCTAACTTTTAACTCTGAATATTATACATTTAAATTTTAATATCAATATATTTATAAAATAATTGAAATATGTTTTTTTAACATTTTTTTAATTCATAAACTATGTACATAGGTGATGTACACAAGTCGTGCATGCATACACATAATATATATCAAATATGTGACACATACAAACACATAAAATAAATATGTTATATAAATACATATGCGCACACACCTAGATGTGCACGTCCACATGTACACACACAAGCACATACATCCCTGCACGAGCACACATACCTATGTGTGTGTGTATATAATGTATATATAATTAATATATTACATATATGGATATGCATTTGTATGCATGTGTGTACATACACATATGCATACAAATACATAAATTATGAATATGTTATATATACACGCATGCATATGCTCACACGCTCACATATATATTGGGCATGTAATACACTTGCATAACAAAAATACATATAACAAACATTACTAAAAAAATGGATTTAATGATGGAAAAATTCACCATTAAATTTAAAAATTTGTCATTAATTTCAAATTTAGTAGCGGATTTGTCTGTCATTAAATTTGATATTTTTTTTGCATGTCACTAATTCAAGTGACAGACACACGGTTGTCACTAATTTTATGACAAACAATCCATCACTAATTAGTGATAGAATAATAGTGACGAATAATCCTCACTAAATATAGGTCCACATTTTAAAATATATAGCACAATTTTAGCAATGACTCAAATAGTAGAAAGACCTTTTTTTTGTTTTTGTTATTTAACATTTGAAAAACTAAAATATACCTATAATGAAAGGTTAATCACATATAGCTTATATATAGTTCAGTTTGGAAAGTATACAAATTTATACAATAAACAAGATTTTGACAATGTACTTTGAAACTATATTTACAAATCAAACTTATGACAAGCTAAATAATTATAAATAAAATCAATAGATAATGAACTAACTTCTTTAGTTCCTTAATTTATGGAAAGTCAAGTGTTAGATAAGATTCATTGCTTACCTTAATTATTGAGGGCCAAGAAGTCTCTAATTTTCTCGGCTACATTTTTTTAAAATTTTGGAATTGTCTCTGTCATGAAAGAGTGTAAAGTAAATTGAATAATAAGAAATTTAATTTTTATTGTTCATATTAGCACAAATTTAGAAAACCATTGTAAAAGAGATCATATTACCTTTATGACGATCAAAACTGGTTGATTAGTTTGTCTTACACATAAACACTTCATACGTAATTTCATCGCCAACATATTTTTTTTCCAAATTGGTAGTACCTTTGTCTGCATACTTCTAAGATTTGTTGGATATATCTATGACCTCCTATTTTATTGAAAGAAGAAATCATCATTCAAAGAAACCAAACAAAATAGACACAATAAAGTGTCAGTACAAAGAAAACAATAAACAAATAAATAGAAAGCAAAAAACTAAAGGACAACAATGTAGGAAAAACATTAACCTATAAACAAGGAGAAAACTTATGTTGTTCCTTATATACATATCTCAGGTTTCCCAATCAGTTAACGACATATGGACAATTTTTTTATACCTCATTCACTTTCTTATTAATGCTGTTAACCCCACCTTTTAAAAAGTTGTACACATGTTATTAGCTAATTGGGGCAACCTAACATAAGTATATAAGGAATGACATATAAGTTTTTTCTCATAAACAATTCCCTTCTTGTAATTCAGCACATCAAACTTTAGGAAGGAGATAAACAGGAATAAGGATTGAGATCCCAACTAAATTGGCATATTCCCTTTCACACTATTTGGCTCATCAGTCAGCTACCAAATTTGTATAGTCAATAGATTACAGAATTGGAAGATCTTAAAATATAATATCCAACTAGATGCTGAAGAAGACATAGTGCAGTTTGGCAGAGAGATGTCAACCCACAATGCCCAAGAGAGAGTTTTTAGAGTAGGCAACCACTAGAAAGAAAGTGATCGTGAACAATGAAATTAGGGCTTCCATAAAAAGTAACTGATAGGGTTTTATTTTAATAATAATAATTAATTATAATAATAAAATAAAACCCTCAGATATATATTAAAATAGTTTCTTCTTTTATTATTTAAATAAAAGAAGCACATTAACTATCTCTTAGTAATTAACTCTTAATTAGCAATCTGATGGAATAATTACTAATGCTCTTAGGTTGTAGGTTGGGGTTTATGCCCAATGGGCTTGTGGATAATTTAACCCATCACTGATTACCTACAATGAATATAAACCCAATTCATTCTTAGTTTATTAATTATAATAATAATTGCCTAATTAGTCATCACAAGAAATTAATCTAATAACATAATTAATGCTAATCCAAATAATATTAAATTATTCTAACAATTTCCCACTTGGATAGCCTTAATTAAATTATTAGGTCAATCACAAATACATAATTAAGTAATGAATATTCACATAAACACATGGAAGTGTGTATATTTATAAACCATACAAAATTCAAAAATAAAACCACAAAAAAAAAAAACTGAAACCAATAGGGAAATAAGTGATATTAACGTTGTCATAAATTAGTTTCAAAATCTAAATTGAATGGAATACAAAATGACATTTAAATTGTCATATTACAATCAAAAAGTCCCTTAAGAACTTAACTCAAACTCCTACTAAACCAAGGCTACATTATAATTTTTCAACAACACCCATATGAGTCACGTGATTTTTAAGACTCCTATAGGCAAGTCTTTGGTCAACGGATCCACCAACATATGTTCACCAGGAATGTGAACTAAGTGGGTCTGAAATTTAGCAACCTTTTCTCTGAAAAATAGAAACTTAACATCAAAATATTTAGTGCGACTGGAGTTCCTATGATTGTGAGAAAAACTAATAGTAGACGAACTATCATAATATATGGTTAGAGGTCGTGATATAGAATCAACAAAATGCATGCCATATATCAGTTTCCTCAACCATATGGCATGACGGGTGGCCTCAAAACATGCGATATACTCTGCCTCTATAGTTGAGGTAGCTACTACTGATTGCTTACAACCTTTCCATGAGACAGCTCCTCTAGACATTTTAAAGATGTATCTAAAAGTGGATTTGCGATCATCCATATAAGATGTACAGTTTAAATTAGAATAACTCACTATTTCAAGTGGCTCAAATCTCCTAAAAGTAAGCATATGATGATTTGTACCTTGGAGGTACCTTATAACTTTCTTTGCAGCCCTTCAATGATCAGGACTAAGATTACTCAAGTATTTACCAAGCACAATGACTGCAAAAGCAATATCAGGCCGTGTGCAAACCTTAGCATATATAAGGCTGCCAACAACAGATGTATATGGAATCTTATACATTGCAATCTTTGAATCATCATTTTTAGGATAAGATGATCTAGACAAACTCTCACCCTTTTGTACAGGTGCAGCACAAGAAGAGCAATAATGCATGTTAAATTTCTTCAGCACTCGATCTAAATAGGTTACCTATGATAAACCAAGAATGTCACGAGATTTGTCATGGTGAATCTGAATTCCCAAGACAAAAGAGGCTTCACCAAAAACTTTCATATCAAAGTGACATGACAAAACATGTTTGATCTTATTCAACATGGTCACTGAGTTACTGGCCAATAGTATGTCATCAACATACAATACGAGTATCATGAAGTTGTCTCTGTCAAATTTCTAATAGATACACTGATCAACAATATTCTTTATGAAACCAAGTGAGGTGATTATCTGATCAAACTTCAAATACCATTGTCTTGAGGCTTGTTTAAGCCCACAAATGGATTTATTTAATTTGCACACTAAGTGCTCTTTCCCTGCTTCAATAAATCCATTAAGTTGTGACATATAAACATTCTCAAGCAAATTACCATTTAAGAATGTTGTTTTGACATCCATCTGATGAAGTTCAAGATTCAATTGTGCAATAAGAGCCATCACAACTCTGAAGACATCTTTAGTAGACACTGATGAGAAAGTTTCTGTATAAATAATCCCTTCCTTTTGATTATAGCCTTTAGCTACAAGTCTAACTTTATATCTTTCAACTTCACCATTGGCCCTTCTCTTGGTCTTAAAGACCTATTTGTAAACAACAAGTTTGTAACCATATGGTAACTCAGTCAATTCCTATACATGATTATGATACATGGAGGTTATCTCATCATTCATAACCTCTAACCACTCAGATGAATGAGAATTGGACACAGCCTCATAATAATAAATTGGATCAATGCCATCAACAATGTCTGACTCAAATTCCTACAAGTGCACTATGTAATCATATGGAATTCCAGGTTTACAAATCCTCTATGATTGTCTCAAATTAATGACTGGTTTTCCCACATCAGCTGTAGGAGCTTACACAATATGATCAACTAGATTCTGGACAAGAGTGTCATCTCTAATAACATGATCCACAACTATAGATGATAAAGATGGAATAAGTAATATGACATCCTCAGAATGTAGATTGATTATTCTAGGAACATCACTCACACTGTCTAAGTCATCCTTAAAATAGAATGCTCTATCAAATTCAATACCCCTGGTAGTATGATTTGGATAATAAAATTTGCATCCTCTAGATCCTGAACAATACCCAATGAAGAATTTGCTGACAGTCTTGGAATCAAGTTTCTTGAGTTGAGGATTATAGGGTCTCACCTATGCTCTACAACCCCATATGCGAAATTGCCTCAAACTAAGCTTCTTGCCAATAAAAAGTTTATATGAGGTCTTTTCAACTAACTTACTTGGAACTTGATTTAGGGTATAAGCTGTTGTCTTAAAGGCATCACCCCATAGAAACTCTAGTAAGGTAGAATGACTAATCATGCATTTGACCATATCCATCAAGGTGCGATTACACCTCTTAGAACTTCATTTTATTATGGAGTGCCATGCATAGTATACAGAGCTTTAATTCCTTGCTCCTATAAGAATAGAGAAAAAAGTCCAGGGTTTCTACCAGTTTTAGTATACCTTCTATAATATTCATCACCTCTGTCTGATTTACACATTTGATTGCCTTCCCAGATTTCAACTCAACAATAGTCTTAAATGCTTGAAAGGTATCCAATGAGTTAGATTTATCACATAACATATCAATCCATCCAAATCTGGAAAAGCCATCTATAATGGTTATAAAGTATCTATAATTACCCATAACAGTGGGAGTAATTAGTCCACTAATATCTGTGTGGATCAATTCCAAAATAGTCTCAGATTTATTTGCTCCTTTCCTTTTAGCTCTACCTAGAAGTTTTCCCTTTATGCAATCAACACATAATTCAAAATCAAAAAAATCTAAGTCATGTAATATTCCCTGTTTGACCATCATTTCTAATCTCCATTTAGAGATATGACCCAAATGCTTGTGCCGTAACATAGAAGAATTCTCATCAGTTCTTCAATGTTTGTGTCCAATAGCAGCATTAATAGATGCCACAAAGGTAGAATCTGAACTAACACGTGTATTCAAGCAATATAGATCGCTTGTTAAGCTAATAGTTCCAACAATGACTAAATTAAAGAAAACATCAATTCTACCATTTCCTTGCCAAATGGAATACCCACGTTTGTCTAATACAAAACTAGAAACCAAGTTCCTCCTTGAAGAGGGTTCATAAACAACGTTATATAAAGTTAAACTGTGTCTAAAATACAAGTTCAAAATTATAGTTCCTATGCAATCTACTGCAGCTGAACTTTTTTACACTCCCAGAACGGTCCTTTCCCTTTCATTTTGGCTCCTCCTATCTCTGAACCCCTGCAAAGAATTGGTTACATGAACAGTTGCTCTAGAATCCAACCACTAAGTATCCATAACGGTTTCAAAACTATTAGATTCAAAACAAACTAGAGCTAAAGGGGTAATTTCAAAAAAAGATACCTTATTTTTCACGTTTGTTCTTCAGCTTAAGACAATCTGAAATCTTATGGCTAGACTTCTTACAATAATGACATTTACCCTTAAATGTCTTCTGCTTTTGACTCTTGTTCTTCTTGGGTCTAAAGAATTTCTTACTATCAGCCTTGCCTTTACGTTTCTTTCCCTTCTGCTTCTCATTTCCAACCTTGTTGGATGAACCCTAAGAGATGTAATTCACTAAATGAACATGTGAACTTGCTTTCTTTAATGACTCCTCTTCTTGAGTCATAATAGAGTTCATCTAATCAACTGTCCATTTAACTTTTAGAGAGTTGTAGGTGGTTCTGAGAACCTTATACTCAACTGGAAAAGACTACAGAACTTTATAGACGAGGTAACTCTTACCTAAGTCCACATTCAAAGACTTTAGCTTGTTGTAGTAATTTACTAGTTTCATCATATGTTTATGTACCCCTGACATATAATCATAATGAGTGTTATCCAACAAAGAAAGATAATAAGCCTTCTATGTCTTATCAAACTTCTTTAACTTCACACTTATAGCCTTGAGGTATTTAATAGTAGTGTTATTGTCAGGAATACTCTGTCTGATGAGCAATCCTGCTAAGTCTAGTGCTACTGATAGAGCTTATCACAAGCAATGACATTAGTCCAACAGAGTCTCTCTGACAATTATGAAGTACAACATTGAGAAGACTATCAGACAGAGTATTCCTAAGAAGGACATCGCTATTGAATACCTCAAGGCTATAAGTGAGAAGTTCAAGAAGTTTGATAAGACACAGAGTGCCTACTGTCTTTCTTCATTAGATAACACTCATTATGATGGAGTGTCTAGGGTACGTGAACATATAATGAAACTAGTAAATTATTTCAACAAGCTAAAGTCTTTGAATGTGGACTTGGGTGAAAGTTACTCATCTCTAGAGTTCTACAGTCTCTTTCAGCTAAATATGGGGTTCTTAAAGTCACCTACAACTCTCAAGAAGCTAGATGAACATTTGATCAAATGATGTCCATTATGACTCAAGAGGAGGAGTCATTAAAGAAAACAAGTTCACATGCTTATTCTGTGAACTACATCTCTTAGGGTTCATCCAACAAGGCTTGAAATGAGAAGTGGAAAGGATAGAAGCATGAGGACAAGGCTGATGGTAAGAAGTTCTTTGGACTCAAGAAGAATAATAAGAAGAATAAGAGTAAGAAGCAAAAGACATTTAAGGGTGAATGTCATTATTATAAGAAGCTTGGCCATTAGATTTCATATTGCCTCAAGTTAAAGAACAAACGTGAGAAATAAGGTATCTTTTTTTTAAATTACCCCTTTAGCCCTGGTTTGTTTCAAATCTAATAGTTTTGGAACTGCTATGCATACTTGGTGGTTGGATTCTGAAGCAACTGTTCATGTAACCAATTCCTTGCAGGGGCTCAATGACAAGAGAAGTCCAAATGAGAGGGAAAGGACCATTCTGGGAGTGGAATGAAGTTTGGTTGTTGTGGATTGCATAGGAACTATAGTTTTGAACTTGTATTTTGGACATAGTTTAACTTTATATTATGTCGTCTATATACCCTTTTCAAGAAGGAACTTAGTTTCTAGTTCTGTATTATACAAATGTGGGTATTTCTTTTGGCAAGGAAATGGTAGAATTGATGTTTTCTTTAATTTAGTAATTGTCAAAACTGCTAGCTTAATGAGCTGTCTATATTGCTTGAATGCACATGTTAGTTCAAATTCTACCTCTGTGGCATCTATTAATGCTATTATTGGACATAAACACTAAAGAATTAATGAGAATTCTGTTATGTTATGGTACCAGCATTTGGGCCATATCTCCAAAGAAAGATTAGAAATGATGGTTAGATAGAGAATATTACATGACTTAAATTTTTTTGATTTTGAATCATATGTTGATTGCATTGAGGGAAAACTTCCAGGTAGAGTTAAAAGGAAAGAGACAAATAGATTTGAGACTATTTTGGAATTGATCCACACAAATATTAGTGGACCAATTACTCTAACTACTTTGGGTAATTACATATACTTTATAACCATTATAGATGACTTTTCCAGATTTGGATGGATTGATCTGTTGAGTGATAAATCTGACTCATTGGTTGCCTTTAAGGTATTTAATGCTATTGTTGAGTTGAAATATGGGAAGGCAATGAAATGTATAAGATCAGACAGAAGTAATGAATATTATGGGAGGTATACTGAAACTAGTAGAAACCCTGTACCTTTTTCTCTATTCTTATAGGAGCAAGGAATTAAAGCTCAGTATACTATACTTGGCACTCCACAACAAAATGCAGTTTCTAAGAGGTGTAATCGCACCTTGATGGGTATAGTTGGATGTATGATTAGTCATTCTACCTTACCGAAGTTTTTGTGGGGTGATGCCGTTAAGACAATAGCTTATATCCTAAATCAAGTTCCAAGTAAGTCAGTTGAAAAGACCCCATATGAACTTTTCACTGGTAAGAAGCCTAGTATGAGGCATTTTCATGTATGGGGTGTAGAGTAGAGGTATGACCCTATAATAATTAGTTCAAGAAACTTGATTTCAGGAGTGTCAATCGATTCTTCATTGGGTATTGTTCAGGATCTAGAGGATGCAGATTTTATTGTCCTAATCATACTACCAAGGTCATTGAATCTGATAAAGCGTTCTATTTTGAGGATGACTTGGACAATGGGAGTGATGTTACTAAAATAATCAATCTGTATTGTGAGGATACGATATTACCCATTTCATCTTTGTCATCTATAGCTGTGAATCATGCTATTGGAAATGACACTCTTATTGAGAATCTAGTTGATCTTATTGTGAAAGCTCCTACAGCAGATGTGGGGAACTAGTTGTTAATTTGAGACGATCACAGATGATTTGTAGACCTACAATTTCATATGATTACATAATGTACTTGTAAGAATTTGAGTTAAACATTGTTAATGGCACAAATCTAGTTTCTTATGTTGAGGCTATGTTAGGTTCTTATTCATCTGAGTGGTTAAAGGCTATAAATGATGAGATGACCTCCATGCATCGTAATCATGTATGGGAATTGACTAAGTTACCATATGGTTGTAAACCTATTGGTTGCAAATGGGTCTTTAAGACCAAAAGAGGGGCCAATGGTGAAGTTGAAAGATACAAAGCCAAACTTGTAGCTAAAGGCTATAATCAAAAGGAAAGGATCAATTATACAGAAACTTTTTCACCGGTGCCAACTAAAGATGCTTTCAAAATTGTAATGGCTCTTGTTGCACAGTTGGATCATAAACTTCATCAAATGGATGTGAAAACTACATTCTAAAATGGTGATTTACTTGAGGATGTTTATATGACACAACCTGATGAATTTACTGAAGCAGGGAAAGAGCACTTAGTGTGCAAATTAAATAGATCCATTTACGGGCTTAAACAAGCCTCAAGACTGGTATTTGAAGTTTGATCAAATAATCACCTTACTTGGTTTCATAGAGAATATTGCTGATCAGTGTATCTATAAGAAATTTGACAAAGACAAGTTCATGATACTCATATTATATGTTGATGACATATTGTTGGCCAGTAACTCAGTGACTATGCTGAATGAGATTAAGCATGTTTTGTTATGCTACTTTGATATGAAAGATCATGATGAAGCCTATTTTTGTCTTGGGAATTCAGATTCACTATGATAAATCTCATGGCATTCTTGATTGATCTCAGGCAACCTATTTAAATCGAATGCTGAAGAAATTTAACATGCATTCTTGTGCTCCTTGTGTTGCACCTGTACAGAGGTTGTCTAGATCATCTTGTCCCAAAAATGATGATTTAAAGATTACAATGGATGAGATTCTATATGCATCTACTGTTGGTAGCCTTATGTATGCTTAGGTATGCACATGGCCTAATATTGCTTTTGCAATCAACGCAATTGGTAGATACGTGAGTAATCTTGGTCTTGATCATTGGAGGGCTATGAAGAAAGTTATGAGGTGCCTCTAAGGTACAAAACATCATATGCTTACTTTTAGGAGATCTGAACCACTTGAAATAGTGAGTTATTCTGATTCAAACTATGCATCTTGTGTGGATGACCATAAATCCACTTCTGGATACACCTTTATGATGTATGGAGCAGCTATCTCATGGAAAAATTGTAATCAATCAATAACAGTTGCCTCAACTATGGAGGCAGAGTATATCACTTGTTTTGAAGCCACTTGCTAGGCCATATGGTTAAGGAAACTGATATTTGGCATGCATTTTGTTGATTCTATATCACGACCTCTAACTATATACAATGATAGTTTGTCTACTATTAACTTTTCTCAAAATCACAGAAACTCCAGTCGCACTATATATTTTGATGTTAAGTTCCTATTTGTTAGAGAAAAGGTTGTTGAATCTCAGACTCGTTTGGTTCACATTCCTGGTGAACATATGTTGGCAAATTCATTAACCAAAGGCTTGCCCGTAGGAATCTTCAAAAATCATGTGACTCATGTGGGTGTTATTGAAAATTTTAATGTGGTCTTGGTTTAGTGAGAGTTTAAGTTAAATTCTTAAAGGACTTTTTCAATGTAATATGATAGTTTACATGTCATTTTGTATTCCATTCTATTCAGACATTGTAAACTAATTTATGACAATATTAATATCACTTATTTCCCTAGCAGTTTTAGTGATCTTTGTGTGTGGTTTCTTTTCTGAATTTTGTATGGTTTATAAATATATACATATCTATGTGTTTATGTGAATGTTAATTGCTTAATTATGTATTCGTTGATAGACTTTATAATTTAATTAATGTTATCCAAGTGTGAGATTATTAGAATATTTTAATATTATATGCATTAGCATTAATTATGCTATTAGATTAATCTCTTGTGATGACTAATTGAGCAATTAATATTATCATTGTAAACTAAAAATGGATTGGGTTTATATTCATTATGGGTAATCAGCAATGGATTGGATTATCCATAAGCCTACCGGGTGAAGACTCCAACCTACAGCCCAAGAGTGTTAGCAATTATTCCATTAGATTGCTAATCAAAAGTTAATTACTGAGAGAGAGTCAATGAACTTATTTTCTTTAAATAATAATTATGTTAAATATGTGTATATATTTGAGGGTTATTTTATTCTAATATTATAATTAATAATTGTTATTAAAATAAAATAACCTTAGTAATTATTATTTAGAGACTATCGCTTATTTTGAAACAAGCCATAAGATTGATTATACGATAACTCTCTGGTGCTTGCCTATCTAAGGAACTCCTTTAGGTATTGTGCGTTAACATTTTTCTCTGTCAGAAATCAATCTACACTATGTCATCTTCATTAAGTCAGATCTTAATATATTACAAAATCTTCTTATTTTGTGTTCATGTATTATGATAAATTATTACATGACTTCAAGTCTTCTACCTTAGAGTAGAACAAGGGCATAGGCGTGAAGAAAGCGGGTGATGCAAGCCTTTCTGACTAATTTGAGAGAAAGGTGAGTCTTTATGGTTGAGCTTCTATTTCACTTGTATGATTGATTTTTATATGCATGTAAGGTTGAGGGTCTAAAGCTATTATCTTGGAATGGAGATATAAAACAAGTTATAAATTCAAAAACAAAAAAAGAAGAACAAAATTAAAAGAGGAAATGTAAAAGAACATTTAGTATAGTGGGAATACACTTTGTCATTTGGTAGGAAAATAAAGGAATGAATAAGAATTTTTTGGAACTTAAACTTGACAAGCAAGATTTGTTAAATGGGTTAAGTGGAACATTTGGATCTTTGATGGGATTTAAATTAAATAAAAATAAGTAAATAATTACAAGAAGATATATATATATATATAATTAAGCTAGTAAATAATTTCTTTCGTGAAATTGTTTGAATGACTATTTATTAATTTAATGAGTACAACTCGTAAATTAATATTATATTTGTTTATCTTCTTACATATCAGTTAAGTTTTATGGTACATTCTGACTGATTTTGTTAAATTTGTTCTTAGCTCTTTTCTTATAAATTACATAATCTATTATTTAATTTATTTGTAGAGTATCTTTCTTATAACTAGTTTGATTTTGTATCTCTCAATCCTTACTTTATTTATGTAAATTTTACTTGTGCACACCTCGCCACATTTCTATTTATAATGTGTGTTATCTATTCACTTAATCATTCTATCAGTTTGAAGAAAATCATTCTTCTTAGTATTTCAAGAATTGTTGTTTTTAAATTAATACTTCAAAATATCAATATTTTTTAATTATTAAAATAAAAATTTATGCGTCTAATATTATAGAATTATTTTAATCAATTTCATTTTTGTTAATTTAAATTGTTTTACAAAATTTCTAAATTTAAAAGTAGTAAATTTTTTGTTAATATTAAAATAATTATTTATATATTTAAATTTTTTGGATATTTTATAAAGTTATTTTTGCAAATAAAATTTATACTTAATCAAAATCATAAAATTAATCAATAAAAAATTAGATAATTCAAAAAGAATGACAGAAAATATAAAAAGAAATTTAATTCTTCACAATACATATCACATAATATAAATACAATATTTAAACTTAAAAAAAATCTCAAATAATCAATATTACAAAAATAAGGATTTGCTTTATTTTTTATGGAATATACGTAAATTTGTAACAGTTGAATATTCTAATTAGTTTGATTAATTATTTATATTAATTAATGTATATTCATAGCTTGTTGGAGCCGAATTCTAATCAATTGGCGTCATGTGTTCACAAGCAACTATGCAATCATTTTCTATCTTTTATTTTTGCTTAACATAAAAATTACGCTTTTGTCCCTATTTGGTGTAATTTGAGCCCAACGCCCTTTTTTGTACGTCGCTGTCACTTCTGCCTGCCGAATTGGTCCTTCCATCACCACTCTCTCTAATCCCTTCGAGAAAATAAAAAAGAAAATAAGAAAATAAAGGAGTACATGCCTAACCTAGGACTACTGAGGATCATAAATTTTTGAAACTTAAATCATGAGAGGCGTGATTTGTTAAATGGATTAAGCGTAATCTTTGGATCTTTGATAGATATTCAAATTAAATAAAAGATAAGTAAATAATTACAATAAGATATATGTATATATATATATATATATAGAATATTAAGCTAGTAAATAATTTGCTTCTTGAAGTTGTTCAAAAGACTATTTATTAATTTTATGAGTACAATTTATAAATTTATGTATTTATAATTTTAAGCGATTAGTGTACTTATAATAATATTTATCTTTAAAATAATAATATTATAATTATATTTTTATATTATAATTGAGTATATTAATATATTTAAAATTATAAGTGTATAAAATTTTTTACTAAATTTATATTATATTTGTTTATCTTCTTGCATATCACGTAAGTCTTATAGTATATTCTTATTTATTTTGTTAAATTTGTTCTTAACTCTTTTCACATAAATTACATCATTAGGTGTTTAATTGTTTTGTATAATACTTTTCCCATAATTAGTTTCATTTTGTATCTCTTAATTCTTATTTTATTTATATAGATTGTACTCACATCTCTACCTATAATGTGTTAACTGTTCACTAAATTATTGTAATCATTCTCTTAATTTGAAGAAGGTCTTAATATTTTAAGGATTGTCGCTCTTAATTTAATACTTCAAAATATAAGTATTTTTTAATTATTAAAATAGAAATTTATGCGTCTAATAGTATAAAATCAATTTAATCAATTTCATTTTTATAAATTTAAATTGTTCTGTAAAATTTTTGAATTTAAAAGTTGTAAATTTTTTGTTAATATGAAAATAATTATTTATATATATAAATTTGTTGGATGTTTTCTAAACTTATTTTTGCAAATAAAATTTATACTTAATCAAAATTATAAAATTATTCAACAAAAAACTAGATAATTCAAATATCATGACAGAAAATAGAAAAGGAAATTTAATTCTTCAAAATGTATGTAACATAATATAAATACAATATTTAAAGTTAAAAGAATCTCAAATCATCAATATTAATTTTAGCCAAAAATAAAATTAAACAAATATATTGTCTGAAAACGAAACGACAGAGTCACAAAAATACCATAAATTACGAATCATTCTTTCTCTGCAACGGTTGTCTTCCCAACGGCACTTCTTTTGGTTTTTTGGTTTTCTGTTTTGGTCAATAATCGCACGCTTTGCCTTCCCGGCCATGTATGAGGGAATGTGAGAAGCTAACAATGGCGTGTGAGAAATGGGGTTGTTTCAAAGTGATGAAGTATCCTATTCCTCTGAGTCCCAGGGCAGACATGAAGACAGTGGTGGAATCTCTGTCGGACCTTCTTCACCCTTTTCGGTCGACTCCTCAGTTGCGTCTCCTGCTGAAGTTTCAGCTGTTATAGTTATTCATGATTCTTCTTCATTGTTGTCTGATTCTGACGGTAAGAAATTACAGGGGAAGACGAAGCAAGTTCTGAGCTTTTTGGTTCGTTGCTACAAAAATCTCCGTCGTTTCCTTCTCCTCTGTTTCTCTTCATGAACCTCTACAAGTTCTGGATTGTCGAGATGTGATGGAACTTCAGGCGTAGAAAAACAGGAGAAATTTTCAACTTTGTGATTGCAATTTCTTTCTTCAACTCAGTCTTCTTTTGTCCCTTCCTTCTTTTCTTCGACTTGTTGCTTTTCTTGGCTTGCTTCGGTAAACTTTAGGGGATACAAATCCCTTGCTTCGGTAGCTTCATTGACTTCTGGGTATGTTGTAATTTCAGTTTCATAAGCTTCTATCACTAGTTTTGCTTCTATTTCTGCTTCTTCTAGTGGGATTTCTCGCTCCTCCGGCTCTTCATATTCTTCTTCTCTATTTTTTTTTTTATCATGCATATATATATATATATATATATATATATATATATATATAGTATTGACTCTGTCAGTTTCTGCGTTATAGGTGTACGTGCATCCCCTGCAGTTAAATGGAGATATAAACTTTTGCGTAGATGCAGCCACTTCTTTAACGAGATGAAGGGCGCTTGATCGTCCAACGGGAATACTTGGCCGATGATAAATTGTTTCAAGCGATCATTTCAAAAGTAAATGTTCGAAACCACTTCTTTAACAATATGTTTCTTGTTCGCTGTTCTTGGTTCTATTTATGTTGATTTGCACCTCACACACAGAAATTAATAGATTTATATTCTTGTAGTTTACTTTGGATGGGTTATCACCGTGCTGTGCGAGAAAGCTCGAGTTTTCGGGATTGTCTTTTATGTATACTTGCATTTTGAGAATTTTTTAAGATATCCAGAATAAACCAGACCAACTTTTTGTGCTTCTTTGGAGTTTTAGTTTGTTGGTTTTTTCAAAAATTAATTCTTTTTCTTCTTCTTATTCTCTGGGTTGAATTTTTTCAATTTATATAAAATGTTTTTTCATTATTATACATATATATTCAACGTAATTTTATTGTAAAAACATTTGATGTAAAAGGAAATCTTATATTTTTATGCAATGGAGTTTTATTGTAAAAATCTTTTCAGAATTCTATCTTTTAATTTTCCCTACGAATTATTTACATCATAAATGATAAATATTTATGTCACTTTTAATTTTTCAGTCCATTTTACGACAATGGAATCGCAGTTTTTACCATTGAAGGGTGTGATGACCGATGAAGCTTTTGTTCTCTTTTGAATCCTCTGCATCGGAGGTGGTTCGAGCTCACTCTGATAGATACATGGGGAAAAAGGTAAGACAATTAAGTGATGTAAAGAAAATTAATTATGAGGAAATAGGAGCTTATGTGTTGCATTGACTAGCATTAATTCCATGAAGACCTTTTCTTTTCTGGCAAAAAATTATGAATTTCTATATCTCCAATTGCACCAAATCTTTCTTTTTCTATTTATATCAATTCATTTCTTCCTCCAACAATTATGGAAGATTATTATAATGTTATTAGTTCAAATATTTAGCTTTCATTGTTTTTCCTTTTTGAGCTAATTTAACATCGACATTTTGTTCAATTTTTCACTTAAGAATGGAGATTAGCTTCCTCCTCTTTCTAATCTCCTCTTCTATCTGGATTATCTTTCTGTACTGGGTTGCATTTTTTTCTTGACTTACATTATATACTGTGTTAGAACATCAAGATAAATTACAGGGATATAGCCTTTGTATGTTGAGGTTTTTCCCTAATTATTTGTTTGCATATTTGTTGCACCTGATCTAGCATGAACTAAAGTGATCAACTTAGATGCATTTTCACTAGTTTTATGCCACTCAAGGTTTCATATGCTTCCACTTCTAACTGCTAAAATTTCTTTTGTGAGTCTTTTCTTTTCTATTTTTGTTTGTCAACTATTGGAATGTGAACTGAATATTTAAGAATAACCATATAATTAGGGAAAGTTAATAACAATATAACGCTCAATACATGCAGTATAAGTCATTACAGCGAAGTTTGGGCTCCTGTTACTAGTGGTATGTTGAAGATCATCATGATTATTATCTCTTGATTTTCATTGTTCGAACACTAATTTTTTTTCTTTGTAGAATTATCAAATTTCAAATGTTGCACCTATTTTATGTAATGGTGTTACTCTTGTAAATATATTTCAGAAGAAAATGTTATTGTATCACTCATTAGTCATCAACTTTTATGAGAACCAAACAGGGTCAAGTTTTTAATATATCATTTGAAGGGTCTTGGTATCAAGTTTAGGATAAGAAGTCAAGTTTAGTACCATATATATAGAGCATATATGTTTACAACATTATTCATGTGGTTATGACACTTAGCTTGTTAGAAACCTCTATTATCTAGATATGTGTGTCAACTGGGTAAATTATCAATCCAACAAAAAATCATCACTAATCAAAATAGTAATATGAAGGAGTTTTTTATTTTCTATTCTTTTGGTAGATCATTTCGGGAATAATTGGGTATATTTGACAATAATTGTTTCCAAAGAGTACAATAAATATTCATTTATTCAGTCTCTTTTAAAACTGTATTTTCTTTACTAATTGTCATAAATACAAACCTATATTTAGAATCTCTGGAATTTTGTTTTTATGTTAATCATGTTTAGGTTATTCTGATGACCAATGTCTTATAATTATATTGAGTTCAATGCTGGCATCTATCTTATATGCCTTGGTAAAGTGATTTTTTCTTTTTCATTTCATGCACATTCGTTCATGTGAGACTTCACTTCTACTTTCACTACACCAAAATTTATTAGCTCAAAATCATTAAATAATATTTTGTATGTAATATATATCCCTAAAAATTAATTATCAGAATTTGAATTCTTAAACACACACATACGCACGCAAGCACACGAGCAAATATCTCTCCAAAAAAGATTTAAGTAATTTTAAAATTTCTTTTTGTATTTTCCATTTTCTTTTGTTTATTGTAAAACACTTTTATATTCATAGAGTCATTAAAGCATGAGTGAATGTTTTTATTAGAGAAAGTTTACGCTTCTACAGCTCAATTAATTACTAAAGTTAAACTTATTTATAGTATTATTTAAATTGTTCTTGATAATAATTTAAATGTATTTGATGACTCAGAAGGTTTTGATTAAAAGTTGCTCATGTTTTGTTTATTTACTCAATGTGTAGAGAAGCTGATAGAAGAGGAAGCTCGGTTGCTCTAGTGAAGAACGATCTAGTCTTTTGAAGTATGATAAAATCCTCTTGCGTGCTTGTGTTCTGGCAATATGTTAAAATTTGATGACATTGCATTTGGTTTCAATTTGCTGTTGTTCTGTTTCTTTTTCACAATATTACCCTTATTTTATTTCTTTCATCATGTGGAGTGAACACTTCTGCTTCTGAGCTAAAACATTAGTATCTTTGTTGCAATTGACAACCATTCTGCTATCATCTCTTTGCACTATCGGTACTGTACTTGTTGAATATCTATCTTGCTGAACCATACAAGTTTCTGTGATGCATGGGCATGCTTGCCAATCACATGTGGTCAATTTTTGAATAGATAGGGCATAAAGTCATGGACTGGAGTAATTTCTTTTGAAAGTTTGATTTGACTGAAGTCCAAAGTGATTTGATCTTTGTCTTTGTGACTTGCAACATGTTTTATCTCATTTATTAATGAAAATAGTCATGCATGAAATTTCCTCTTATATTATATGATTTCTCTTTACCACTTCTGGTAATGGCTTCCTTGTTGTAGTTGTTCATATTTCTATTTCATACATTCATATGGTTCGCAATGAACACCCCTGTTCACTACCTTGACTCCACCCATGTATATAGTTGTTTTCTCCTTGAAGCATCTGCTGGCATGCAAGGCCTCCAATATGTTCCAATGATAAGCTTTTCTGATGAATTGAGGCATTTTTTCATATCCTAAACACCATGGAGAAGTAAACCATGACTAGCTACCCCTTTGAGCCTGGAAGAAGTGTTTGGTTTTCATTACTCCTAATTTAAATTTAACCTTGGGAGGGTAGATTTTCAATTTGCTTTTGTGCTAGATGTTCAAGTACTAAACATAAAAAGGATAACTTCTTTCTGTAATCACAAATCATTGATTACCCCTTGCTACCACCTTTTGAGCTGTTAAATTCTTTGGTACCTGTTTTCTCTCACCCTGGTAGAGATGAGAATCTTTTGTATATTGCTTATTATTATTATTATTATATAATATAATAATAAAATAATACCAAAAATATGAAAAAGAACTAAGGCACTTGCTTCGGCGAAACCCTTCTTTGTCGTTATGGAGTTTTTTCGCTCTAATATCCGAAATCGAAGGTCAGCTGCCCTAACTAAATAAAGCGGAGTTAGTATTGATTCATGCAAAGATGCTCCTCTGAAGCTGGAGTAGGGATTGTCCACCTCACTGCCCCAAAGAGCAGTGGCTTTGAGGGAAAGCAGGGGAAAAGCATAGAGCGTGCAGACTCAGCTCTCGACCTCCTCCCACCAGCGAAGCTGAGGCGGGAGAAAAAGTGCAACTCCCCGGTGTCATAGGTTACTTTTTTCCCCGTGATGCTCCCACCCAAATCGATCGCTATCATTTTTTTCTTTCTTGTTGTCTTGAATTGTTATAGAACGACTTTATATCTAGTATAGTTGGTAGGATGAAGTGGGATGAAGCCTTAATGGATATAGCAAGCATGTCGGGGATCTCTATCTACCAGAACTCAGAGCTAAAGCATTTCATTCTGCTAAGTAGAGTATCATAATACCAATAAAGTCTAATACACTATCCTTATCACTTGCAGTTGCTTCTTGCCTTCAGGTCTAACCTGCGGCCTAGCCCATGTCCTATAGACAGGCAGTTACTCTCTAATCTATATTCGTAAGACTGATGCCCTCTATTTTGATAGAGTGAGAAACTTTCAAGCTTTAGTCAACCTCTAGTTGAATATTACTGACTTAATTTTTCGACGTCAAGCCTACTCTCAAGCCAAAAGTGAATTGATGCACCAGCTCCTACTCTCAAACTAAATAAAGAACCTTAGCAGCTAGTTTGAGCTACTGATACCGGAACTGGTCTCTCTTTGGATCTAAACCAGAATCAGGGAAGATGTAATTTAAATATGCACCTGAAATTCAATCACATTGGTATAAAGAGCCGGAAAGGGAGAAGAGGAGGGAAGAAGCAACGACTTTAAAGGTAGGGGCGACGAAGGGCTAGGATTGAGCCCTTCTCCTAGTGAAGGAGTTTTCATCGCTGGATTAAGATGACTTAGCTACTTGTCTGAAAGCGGAAACAAAAGAGGAAGGTAACTAACTTCATTCGGTAAAGCTAAAAAGCAAGCGAAAGAGGCACATCAAAAGGTCTGAAATAAGTTTAGTCTGCCAAGGAAATTAAATTACGGTATTTCTATAATAACCCAAGGCTTAGTCTTAAATCTTTTGCCTTACTGAGCTCTCTCTTGGGCTGTGAAAG